>OX381716.1:55937805-56537805 GCA_947462335.1 Harmothoe impar | reverse complement strand
AGCTCTTGTGAATCATAAAGGAGCACATCTTTATGTGGTTTTTCTATTCTGTATTTTCAGACAGACGTACAGTGAAATTGGAACAACAAGACCAGATGTCAGTCTCCACCGTGAGGCTAATGACACTGCCAGCAGCTGTTTCAAAATCACTTTGGACAGCAGCTGAGGAAAACAGTATTGATAGAAGTCACCTTCTACGATTGTTATAGCCTCAACTTCTTGCCACTAAATGTGATTAATCCTGGCATATATGCTTTGACTTGTTCCATATTGTAATCTTTTGTAAACCGTGTAACTAAAATCGATCTGTACACATTTTTCATGGTAATATCTACATGAGTTTAACAGTATCCTAGTCATGCCAGAGATCCGAAGAAATAGCACTGGTAATGTGTTGCAGAGACATTGCAGGAGTTTCTTTCACATGCATAATTTCTCTTCAATATTTTTATTTCAATATACTGGTTACTGTGCGCAACTGTCTCAAATTAACATCAATCGTAAGCATGTTCGCTGGATAAACATCTCCAGGTTATACAATGAGAGGTCTAGTAAACAAGGACCATAAATTGTTTCAAGTCGCCACTAACAACACCATTTAATCATTGTCTTACATCTAGTCCAGTATTTGAGATGCCATTGAATTGATGAGATGGAAATTGTGTGTATTTTGTTAACCGATCATTGTTGTGATTGCACTGTATAAGGCTGGATTAGGCTGACATTGTATTGATTGTAGGTACAAATGAAAAGAAGGTAGTAAAGATAATCTAGTACATATGTTTGAGTGTGATCTTGCAATCACCTAGTAGAGAGGGAAGTCTTGGCTTGGCCTCTTTCCCTTGATAGACATAGACTTTGTGTGTAATGTACAGAAGGCTGGCCCACTGTGTTCCATTATCACAGCCAGAAAATCATCAAACCGGGCTCTTGTTAATGCTTTGTGTTTGAAGTAACTGCTTTTGAAATTATCTCAAAGGTTGTTACTGGTGATCTCTTAATTGTCAAGTGATGTTGATGATTACTGCTATGCGTGTTGGTAATACTAGTATGCATGTAGGACAATATTGATGTTGAACGACACTTGTAATTGAAGATATTGTAACCCTGCAAGGAGTATCAAAACAGCTGCATCATTATTTTGTACAAAAGATGTACCTATTTGTTATATTACTTTAAAGTCCATCTGTGTATCTGATTAAAGGCTCTTGTTTGTTTTTAGATGGTGATTACATTTCATCAATCTGGTATATTTACAATCAATGAAAGTTATGGTAAATAACTAATGTAGCTATAAACACAGGTAAACCATGTTATGAAAGATGTATCCAGAAACTGAAATAAATTTGTGAAGTATTTTGTATATTTTGCCTGGAAAAAAAAGTTTTTGATACCATTTTATGACAGCATAAAGATAGTCATGACTCATTACATACCGACGCTACATTAGAAATGGTACAAATACATTAAAGGAAAACTTATGATTCTAAATTGTACAGTAAAACTTGGATACAGTGAGCTACCTGTTTTAAAACATTTGCCATTTAATGGAGTGCTCTTTATAACGTATCTGAGGGAAATGGGACAAAACGATATGCTCTTTATAAACCAGTCCTCATTATAGCCAGGTTTTACTGTAGAATGCTGTAACTGTCATAAATATTTTAACTAAGTTATGCAATACAATAACTGTATCCTGAGAACTAAGGCTACCTAAGTAATTTAAGCTGTACTTTGGTCAGGAATACCTTGTTAAAATTAGATAAGTCTGTAGTCCATACAGCGATAGAGTCTTGATGGAGGCAGTGATGGATGTGTTTCAGTGATCGTTCTGAGGGTCAACCAGGCAATGATACCCAAGTGACAACTGTACAGCAAAAAAGGTATATTTATTACGTTACACATCCATGTCCTTATGAATGTAGAAAATATGTTCATAATGTGCATACCATTCAGTTGACACTGAAACCATACAATGTGTTGATGTAATTTGCTGGGTTGTCGGGTTACGCACGACCGATCACAAGTCATCAGTTTTGGAACGGCCGTCCTGTGACGAGGAAGACGTAAGGTAGCCGGTCAGTAGGAAGGAAGATACCAAATCATGTGGTGCAGTCAACATAGCCAAGCCTTGCTGCAGAGACGAAAGACATGGGGAAACTGCCGTGCAGGACGAAAAACGTTGGGTAGCCATGTTGTGGGAAGGAAGATGTGGTCCAGCCATCTCGTAGGAAGAAAGACTTGGCCCAGCCATCCTATCTCGAAAGGAAGAAGTACATGCTCCAGCCATCCTGTAGAAAGAAGTAACTGGTCCAGGCATTCTGTAGAAAGAAGGGCTTGACCCAGCCATCCTGTAAGAAGAAAGATGTTGGGCAGCTATCCTGTAGGAAGAAAGACGTGGCCCAGCCATCCTGTAGGAAGACAGACGTGTCCCAGCCATCCGGTCGGAAGAAAGACGGGGTCCAGCTATCTCGTAGGAAGAAAGACGTGAGGTAGCCATCCAGTAGGAAGACAGATGTGGCCCAGCCATCCTGTAGGAAGACAGACGTGTCCCAGCCATCCGGTCGGAAGAAAGCTGTGTGCAGTTATCATGTAAGAAGAAAGATGTTGGGCAGCCATCCTGTAGGAAGACAGACGTGTCCCAGCCATCCGGTCGGAAGAAAGACGTGGCCCAGCTATATCGTAGGAAGAAAGACGTGAGGTAGCCATCATGTAGGAAGAAAGACGTGAGGTAGCCATACTGTAGGAAGAAGACTGTCCCAACCATACAGTAAGAAGAGGTATGTGCCCCAGCCATCCTGTAGGAAGAAAGATGTGTCCCAGCCATCATGTTGAAAGAAAGATGTGCCCCAGCCATCCTGTAGGAAGAAAGACGTTGTGCAGTCGTCATTTTTGGAATGACTTACATAAAATGTCGGTAGCATTGATGATTGTAGAATGATGCCAAAAGATGCGAGCCAACCTGTAAGAAGAAGGATGCGGGCCAGTCGTCCTGTCGGGAAGAAGACATGGGTAGCTGGCTACTTTAAAGAAAGGCTAGTCAACATCTACGTAGCGGTCCTGTCAGAAGGATGATACCAAAAGACTGCCAGCCTTCCTGTATGAAGGAAGATGTCAGTACATTTTGGTGGCTGTGCTGTCTCCGGGGAAAAAATTGCCGTCCTGTCGGAAGGAAGAAGACATGGTGCAGCCGTCCTGTAGGGAAGAACTCAGGAGACGTGGGGCAGCTGCGGGAGGGGGACGTGGCGCAGCCATCCTGTGTAGGAAGGACGTGGGACAGTCCTGTAGGGACAAAGATGCGGGACAGCATTCCTGTCTGGTCAGAGACGCGGGTCATGGTCATCGAGCTGTCATGGAAGTAAGATGAGGCATCGGGGAGCTGTCATTTTCAGAGAAAGACGTCTTCAGCATCTTGTAGGAAGTGAGATCGTTTGAGGACAAGCCTAGGAGATTGATTCCAGTTCAGAGGAAGAAATTGGTGTAACCCACCATATCCTCTGTTATCCCTTTTATCCTTCTTTGGTGGCATTTTACAGGGTATCAGTGTTACCAACTATAAGTAATAACACTTCTGACCTCTGATTGTGTGAATTATATTGATCGCACGTCTACAATTCCTTCCACTGTTTTCCAATTTTGAGAGCTAAAACAGCATATCAGCTGTCTTCTCAGTTTGTCATTCACATGAAAATTATGAACCTCTTAAAATTTTCTTTTTCTCTTCTTTCTCTATTGTTTAATGGCTGCTGGATATCCATATCCAACTGCTTCAGGTCCCAGTCCCACTGCCTCTTATCTTATTGTTGAATGTTGAGCTAAATTGCAGTAGGTTCCCTGTCATGGCCTGACAGGCAAGGATTCATACCACCAAATTCTCAGAATCTTAATAGACTGTACCATTGTGCTACCGAGGTGGTTGAATATTGTGTACAATTGATTTTTTAGCGACTATAATTCCAGGCAGTATGGTCCAACCATGATTAATTTTACCATGCCACTTGAACTTGAAAAAGGCTCTGCATTTGGATGACTGTTTCATATATACAATAAATTGTTGACAGCAGTTTAATGATTACCTTAGCTAGCTTACCAAATGGCCTAAATTCATGCTCATTATTTGGTAGATCATTTGTTGATGATAAGTACGCCAAAAGTTAATGATGCACAGATATTAAAAAAAGGCCATGATAAAGTCTTCTTGTGGTTGAAAGCTTTCCGAATACTCTGCTAGTCTTGTAAACGTAAGGTAGTATTCCCCTAATAAATACTTGATGAGCTTAACCCATATTCATAACATTATTATAGTTATTTAGGGTTAGCTTAGCCTTCCATAAAGAGTGAATAAGTTATAAGGTGGATGTGCTCATTTGAAAATGTATTTATTCAAATGAGTACTGTATCTATAACAAATCATTCCCCATTCTATTATATTTTCAATTGTTTTGCAGGTGCTTAGAACCATGGCCTTCTTTATGCGACTGCAGAATCTACCTATTACGGCGCAGACAAGAGACATTCGCCATTTCTTCAAGGATTTTCTAATCCCAGCTGGTGGCATCCATATTGTGGGTGGAAAAGATGATGAGGCACATATCACTTTTGCAAAGGAGGAAGATCTTCTACAGGCTTTACTACTTGATAAACAGCCTTTGTGTGGAGCGCCTGTGACTCTTCTACTTGCCCAGGAGAAAGATAAGGAAAAGATACTGGTGGAACAGCAAGGAGCCCCTTCTCACACTCTTCAGACAGCCAAACTCCCTAAATCTGAGACATTTGATGTTGCCCATGCTCATAGTGGGAATGGAAGAAAAACTTCTCCTGCTCGCAAAGTAGTAGAAGTATGTAATATGACTACTCCTTCAAAAGTTGATGAGGAAATTAAGACAACAGAAAAGGACAAACCAGCTAAAGGTATTCAGATAACATTAAGTAAAAAGAGCAAGGGAGAAAGAGAAATGATATATGAAGCCCAAGGTGCTGATAAGGGGGATCAAGGGAACGAAAGCAAAAACATTAAGACTCAAGATACGCAGGTTGAGCAGATTGATTCAATAGTAATAGAGTCTGACAGCTCCTCTTCGACATCAAGTGATAGCGCTTCTACTACATCAAGTGACAGCTCTACGGCATCACAGCGAAGTAGGTCGAAAGAAAAGGACAGGGAACGGCGAAACACACATGAAGACAAGAGCGATGGAAGAATGTCAAAAGACAAAAAGGACACAAGGAGGTCAAAACAAAGAGACAGAAAACACCATGGCACGCTTAAGAAGAAAACTGACAGAAGTAGGTCGAAAGAAAGAGACAGAAAACAAAGAGATAAACATAAAAAGAAGAGGGAAAGAAGTAGGTCAAAAGAAAGGGACAATAAGCGACGGGACAAACATAAAAAGAGGAATAGAAGTAGGTCAAAAGAAAGGGACAGAAAACAGCACAGTGCACTTAAAGAGAAGACAAAAAGAAGTAGGTCAGAAGGAAGAGACAAGAAACATGAAGAGAAGGCAGAAACAAACAGGTCAAAAGAAGAGGTAAAAAGTAATGTCAGCAAGTCAACAATCAAAGATGAAGATGCACTTAAGCAAACAAGTAGAAGAAGTGGATCAAAAGAAAAGGAGAAAAGTCTGCCGGACATACATGAAAGTGGCAGTAATATATCATCAGTAAGAGGGAAAGGAGAGCATGATACGCCGAAAGAGAAGACTGATCAAAGATCAACAGAAAAGGACAAACAGCAGGCTGTTGATTCAAACACTGAAGACAAAAGCCACCTAGGACATGCCATTGTCTCTAAACTGGTATCATCTGTAACAGCGGCAGACCTGAGAGATTACTTTAGAGGATACAACGTTTGTGACAGAAGCATAATCATCAAGAAAAGTGATCATGATCCAAATACATTAATTGCAGGTGTGACGTTTATGACCATACATGATGCAATGAGAGCGGAAGAGAGGAGTGAACCACTGTATGGCCAAGTAATAGATATAAGGTTTGTAAGTGAGAGAATGTATAAGAAGATATTGACATTCAACTCAGGCAGAGAAGAGCAGGAGTTGCCAGGAACTTCTCAACCGGACACAGCTGGTCCAGCTTCATATTGGGATAAGTATCGTCAACATGTACCCCCGGGAATGTGGCCATGGTATTACCCTCAAGGACCACACCAGCATGTAGCAGCTTTCCCTCCAGGGTATCCCGGGCTACCAGGAGGACCACCACCCCCAGGAGCACACTATGCAGGTCAGTATTATCCTCACATACCAAACACCCCCACACCAGTGAGCTCTGCGCCTCAAATCTTTCCTGTACAGAGATATTTGCAGAAGACTCAGGAGGAAACAAGCAAGATGAAGATCGACAATGGCAGTGCTAGCATAGTTTCTGAAACGAAGAAATCCGCTGCTGTACATGCTGGCGCATCTCTACAGATCGAGGGTATACCAAAGCCGATACACCAATCGACTAGATCAACAGAACTTCCAAGTGTGGGGAAAAAGGCAAAACTGGAGTTTCATATCCGAATCCACAATCTGAAAGATCACATGTGTGCTAATGTGTTGTGGTCTATTCTAACGTCTTTGGGTGCCCCATCTAAAGTTGTGAGGCTTATACGAGGTCCCAACGGGGTTATTGTGTATGCGTATGCAACAAGTGCTGAAAGGTTTCCAGTTGATGAAATTACACAAAGCACTACCCTATCTTGTTTTGATGTCAGCCAAGAAGACATGGATAATGACCTCAGACAGCTCAGCTCACAATGTACCATAACAGAGGCATTTAACTCGGAGCAGGAACAACCAGTGGCAAAAGAGGAACTGGTGTTGCCTGCTGTCAAAGAAACTTTCACAACACCATCTTCACAGACGGCAGTGGACAGAAAGGGTGGCCGAAATGCTACATCAACAGCAGTTACCTCTAAAGATATCTTAACCCCTAAACTAGAGAAGAAGGATGACACTGAGAGATATAAGGAGGATAAGGGTCGGGTAGGCAGCAGTACAGATAAACGCAAGGCTCAACAGGAGAAAAGGGATCTGACTGGAAAACATAGGCAGGACGAGGGTAGGGTAGGAACCTCTACAGAGAAAACGAATACGTTTGGAAAACATACGCAGGTCAAGGGAAAAATTGAGTCTTATGTTCGATTCGATGACATTTCTACAGATACCAGTGCTAACCGCCTACATTCAAAACTTAGACATGCAGGTCTCTCACCTAGATATGTAACACTTCCACGGAATCAAACCAAAAATGCCGGTTTTGCATTTGCGGTATATGATGATGTATCCCTAGATGATATCAAGGCCTGTATAAAGAAGACATTTAACAGTGGGTCCTGGAGGCTGGTTACTAAACGAGATATGAATATCGCTCTCGATAATATAGGGCATGGGTTTAGAATCAGTGAGTCTGGTACACGAGATCATCTGACAAAGACAAAGACGAAACATGTATTCAATTCTTAGAAGCATCATCAATATCTCAACATACTCAGCAGAAACTATGACAAGTGCTCATAATCAACTTCAACTGTACTACAACACTGTACTTTATTCCCAGCCCATAGTCCAACTGACAATGTGATGTCTTTGCATTAGATGATAGGACTCAAACTGACCTTTTATAGTCAATGGCTATTGGATAAATATATGTATTGTGAATTGAAGGAAGAATAATGACAGGATATATGACACTATAAGATGCTATATGACGATATTATTTCCACAAAAGTGTTAACCTGAACTGATTTGAAATTAAACATAACTCTTTTCACAGCTATCCAGCCAGTAACTACTCCACTACGATCTGTAACAAATGTCTAGATAGCACTGACTAAGCCAGTAGTCTGGATTGCCATTATAGTTACCAGCAAATCATGCAATTTGAATATAAGTTGTTATTCTAAATGTAGATTCTTGATGGTATTGTAATCAAAAGGTTTTGATTATGTTTCCCATTAGCAAAGAAGGACTTACTCTAGGTGTGGAGCGTGCTTCTGAGTGGAAAAGGAAAGATACATACTGGTTACCTTGCTAGATTGTCCAATTTGTGTGCCAATCTTTGTTGTTCATATTCTGTGCAAGGTCATCAACCTGTAGGTTATGACTTCGATGCCAACTATTAATTTTTTTTCTGAAATTTAGTTTCAAAGAAGAGAGTTGAAGTGCTGTGACTGATGCAGTACATTCATCGAGAAACATGTTATACATCCCATTTAGGGAGTGTTCATTTATTATTTACAGGGGGTGGTGGTGGGTTTTGGGGGGGCGTAAAAATTTCCGACCCCTCCTGAGGGGGGGGGGGTAAAAAGTTCTTACCGCTCTTGAGGGGGGGGGGCAAAAATGTAAGCCCCTTTTTAGCAAAAAAAGCCCGCACGTAACTAAAGTTCAAAGGGGGGGGGGCGAAAAAATTTTGTCGTCTTCGGCGAGGGGGGTGCAAAACATTCCACGCGCTCTCGAGGGGGAGGGGGGGGCTTAAAAATGGCGAAATCTCACCACCACCCCTGTAATTAATAAATGAACACTCCCTTAAGCAAAGAAATGTTCATATGATTTTGTGGCAAGCATATCTAAGTTGCAGTCCGCTTAAGCCACAAAGACTAGAAGTTTACCCTTAGAGGGCACATATTGATTGTATTGGTTTTGCAGAAAGATTGCTATGTAGTGAAGTTGGAATATGTTCATGAACCCATAAACATGGAGCATTCATTCTATGATAAGACAGTCAAGTGCATTGTAGTATTTGCATTGTGTCTAGTCTTTTAAAGGTGTATTAAAATGAAAGATAACTACAATTAATGGAGTTTTTTGCTTTATTGTTGGTTTGGCTTAAAGGTGAATTGTTGTATTTCCAATATCATAACCTTAGGTTACACCAAATGAGATACCTGGTCAATTGATATTGTGAGCCTTATTTTCAGTAATGCAATGACTAACTATTTTAATTGCTTATTTTTTGGCAAGCTTAATTTTTCCGTGTTCACTGTGAACTTTTGTTCCAGGTGAAATCTGTAGACCAATTATTTCATATGGTGTGACCTTATGTATGATATTAGATTGGTGGCTCAGTCTTACCGAATCAATCCAATTAAAAAGTCTATAACCGATGAATGTGTATCATCAATATGGTTTCCATTCTTATTTATACCTTATTTGTCCCACAGCAGCAGCTCAAGTTGTGTTATGCCATTTTCATTTATACCCGTCATAGATTTCAATCAATCAGACGTCAACAGTTCATGGTCGTTTCGATTTGATGGATTTGGTGAGACCGAGCCTTGTGTGTCACATTTTGACTGCTATTCAATAAAGGATTGAAACGTATTTTAAAACTCCTAAATTGAATATTGCCCAGGTTTTCTCCGAAATTTGTCTATAACTTACGTCTCACCACCTAAAGTGTAACGTTAATCCAGACATCTGGATCCTTGACATCGTGTGTAAAAACTACAATCAATCTACAGTGTCATGTTCTCAGTCAATAAGACTAAATTATTTCCAAATCATATCAAAATAATAATACATTGTGCCTGTAATTTGATTTGAAAGCAATTTGGGTTGTCAGGAAGACCTTTACACACAAATACATGAAATATGGAACCAAGGTAAATCACAGGTTGGTGAAATGGTCGGAAACAGTGGAGAATGATGTAATAAAAGCTCACATACGATACATCAGCCGCAAGAGACATGCTGGGATCCTTGGCATCAAACCATGGGCATCACCAAGAATGAAGAACAACAAACAGCTATTTGACAGAAGTCAGTGCTCGGCATCAAAACCAGTGATACGGCTGATAAGAAGACATCGAAACACAAGAAGACTATTAAAATGTGAAAGGCTTTTTCCAGGTTGTTTATGGAACCTTGACAGCCAAACTGGGTTTGTACTTTAAATTGGTTTACATCAAATGTCTTATTTATTGGTGGTGGTTTCTACAGCTAGAGGTGTGCGCCAGAAACGTGGGAGGATCTTCTGCAGTTGGAGGTGGCCCCTACAGAATGTGAAGCTCATCCGTCATCCCCTGCAACCCTCAGAAGTGTAGTGGCAGTCTCTTTATTTGGTTGAAGTGTTCCTGAGCTCCTGCAAGTGCTGGAAGTGTCCCAACGGCCACAAGCAGATGGTGATACCTCTACAGAATGTAAAGCTGATCTGCTACCCCCGTCAATGCCTCTGGGCCCAAACAGCCAGTATTGTGGTCTAGCCCCTTCAGCTGATGGAAGTATTCCTGGGCACCAAACAGCAAATGGATGTACGTCAGCTCCCTACAAGCCCTTTGTGGATGTCTAGATTTGCGATGCTTGTCGATTATCAGAAATATCTATGCCTATCTCTCTTTTTCTTCCTGTTCTTGTCACTAGGACCCATGGAAGCGATTTATCTTGAGAAAATCCCTTTCATCATGTTGTTTTTAGGGATCCTTGGTTCCTCTGTGTCCTGGAAGTCCCAACATCTGGTGGAGTTAATGCAGCCCCTACAGCCAAAAGTGGTGGAAGTGTGAGAGCCTTTACGGTCAATGGAGGTGTTCCTGTGCTAACGATGCTGAATCAATGTTTTGTCACGTTCCCTATAAGTTCTTTTGTGGGATTTGTTTGTAAGAAATACCCACATCCCTTGGGAGTATCTTTCCTTTTCTTCCTGTCTTTTCACTAGGACCCATGGAGGCTGTTGATTTCAAGAAAATGCCCTTTCATCATGTCTTAGAGCATGTGAATATGCTGTGGTAGTCTAGTAGCCACTGCAGCTGGTTGGAAGTGTTGTAATAGCTCCTTCCGCAGTTTGAGGTGTTGCTTGGTTTCCCTGCAGCAGATCGTGGTAGCCTCTATATCAGAAAGAAGCACTGTGGTAGTCCTAGATCTTGTGGAAGTTTTGTGGTAGCCCCTATATCAGAAAGAAGCTCTGTGTCCAGGTAGCCCAAACATCTGGGGGAAGTGTCTCGGTGGTCCTTTCTATTTCGTCCGGTCCTAGAAACCATGGTGGCTTTTGATTTGAAGAAAATGACGTCATTGTGTCGGTTTCAGAGGTCCTACAGCATTGAAGATGTTGCAGTAGAGTTGTAGTACCCTCTGCACCTAGTAGATGTGTCGTAGTAGCCCCTCCACCAGGCTGAAGTGTTGCTTGGTTCCCCTGCAGCTGATGGAAGCGATGTGGTAGCCCCTATATCGTAAAGAAGCACTGTGGTAGCCCTAGATTTTTCGGAAGTCTTTATGGTAGCCCCTACATCTGGGAAAGTATCTTGGTGGCCATCACAGCCAATGGTAGTGGTAGCCCCAAAGTCTGGTGGAAGTGTGAGAGCCCTTGCTGCCTATTGAGGTGTTCCTGTGTTCCCGATGCTGAATCTATGTTTTGCCGCGTCCCCTACAACCTCTTCTGTGGATCTCTTGTCACTTGTTGATTGTAAGAAATGCCCTTGACCCTTGTTAGTATCTTTCTTTTTCTGCACGCTTTATGACTAGGACCCATGACGGCTGCTGATTTGAGGAAAATGCCCTGTGTTAGTTTCAGAGGTCCTACAGCATATGAAAGTGTTTTGGCAGCCCTATTAGTTCCTACACCTCATTGAAGTGTCGCACTGCCACCCTACATCTAGTCAATTTTTATGGTAGCCCCTGTGTTGGGAAAAGTGTTGTGGTAGCTCGTACAGCAGTTGGAAGTGTCCTTGTAGCTGTTACGGCAGGTTAAAGTGTTGTTTGGTTCGCTGCAAAAGATCCTAGAGCTGCATCTAGTGGGAGTACATTGTCCTCTCCAATAGCTGGAAGTGTCCCAGTAGCCCCTGCTTTGGGAGGGGTGTTGTGGTAGCCCCTTCTACAGGGTGAAATGTTCCAGTAGCTGATTCAGCCAACAGAAGTGTCCTACTAGACCGTACAGCTAGTTAAAGCATTATGATAGCCCCTACATCTGCTGGAAGTTTTCCTAGTGAATAGAAGTTTCCCCTACAACTTCTTTAGTGGACATCTAGATCCACTGCTTGTCAATCTTTAGAAATAGCCATGGAGCTGATGGATTTAAGAAAATTCCCTGTCATTGTGTCTATTTTAGCCTCTGCAGCCGATTGAAGTATCACGGTAGCCCATGCAGCTGGTTGAAGTGTCTCAGTAGCCTCTGCAGCTTGTGAAGGTGTCGCAGTAGTCTCTGCAGTCAGTGCAAGTGTCACAGTAGCCTCTGCAGCTCATGGAAGTGTCACAGTAGTAGCCTCTGCAGCTGGTGCAAGTGTCGCGGCAGCCCCAGCAGCTGGTTGAATTGTCACAGTAGCCTCTGCAGCTGGTGAAAGTGTCACGGTAGCCTCTGCAGCTGGTGAAAGAGTCACGGTAGCCTCTGCAGCAGGTGGAAGTGTCGCAGTAGCCTCTGCAGCCGGTGGAAGTGTCACAGTAGCCTCTGCAGCTGGTTGAAGTGTCACAGTACTCTCTGCAGCTGGTGAAAGTGTCACAGTACTCTCTGCAGCTGGTGAAAGTGTCACAGTACTCTCTGCAGCTGGTGGATTCAATCACTCTTCTCATTGATTTGATCATCCCTAGAAGCAGTTTCTGCTGTATTGGACAAGCAGCCTATAAAAAGCTGTCCTACTGCGAGGCAGGCTACCACCATTTTTGGATAGCTCCCTCGCTAACACGAGACAGTCCCGTATTGTATTTTATGTATGCTGGGAATCCTTCTCGTCCTAGGACTCATGGAGGTGGTTTATTTTTAGAAAAAGTCTTGTCGATTTAAGTGAAATTCTGGAAGACAGTAAGGTACTGGTCAGGTGTGGTTGTTTCTAAACCACAAGTTTGAGTGGAAATTAGTGTTGTTACACTCGTCTACCAGTCCTCTCGATTCCGCAACGCTGGCTGAGAACTCTGCATTTTTTTTGTAGTAAGCTGGTCATTCTGCCTCACTACCTCTTAACCTATATATCTCAGTATTACAAACTAATTACATCAAATGGCAGGATGTATGATGACATGTCCTGTGAAAAAACGGAGTCTGCTGCCCAAGCTCAACTGAAGGGCACACTTCCAGTACAGTTGTAATACTGAACCGGTTTTGTACTAGCGCCGGGGGTAAAGTGGCCTTAAAATTTTACAAAAGCACTAAACATGTATTTGAACATGCACATCTTGTAATAGAGGTCCAGCTGATTTAAAGAGTTCCCAGGAGCCTTAGCGCAACATTAATATGTTCCTGTCCTTTTCACTAGAGACCATACCGCCTGTCGATCATATGAAAGCACATCATTATCCTATGCTTCTTTCTGTGTAACTAGGTCCCATGTCGCCTGCCTGCACCCACTGCATGGGTGGGCTGACTGGCGTCACTTGGAGTGATGACGTCATCTAAGGAGGTCACGTGACAACATTTATGGATTATAAGAGTGAAAGGTAACATGATGCTATGCAAAAACGGATGACAAACTACCCTCAAATCAGCACAGGAAGCAAAGAAAAATCTCTACTGAGAATCCCTTTAGTTCATTGTGTATCGGGCATGTATCTTGCCTTACCATATCATGGAAAAGGTAAGCCATATACCTGGAGGAAGAAATCTAGAAGTTTTCCCGCGTGTTCATACTTAAAGCGCACCGTGGCGTGGTGTCCTGTCCTGAATCAACTGGATTATTTCGATGTAACACCTTAGCTTTCACTCCCTATTGAGATGTATATGTATTTAACATAAATAAAGAATTGTCTAATATAACTGACGGGTTCCTTGTGGTCTATCCCATGATTAAATATTCATTTCAGTACATTTAAATCAAAATACTCTGCTTACTAAATTAAAGAAGCTTAGGAGATGCATTACAAAAGTATCAAGAGACCAGGTACACCAAGTTCACATGACATTCCCGTTTTATAGGACTGTCTACTGCTATACCCTTTGCCGTCACGATGCATGAACAAAAATATTGTGTTGGCCACATTAGAGAGAGTAATATAGTATTATATCTCGGGACTGAAGAAATCACCACGATGCGAGGTGGCCATATTAAAGAGTTTCTACATTAAAATAAAGAGAACTATGACAGTTCTTTCCATAAGTGACCATTATGTCAGATTTGACCGTACAAATGGCTAAATATGGACTCCGGATTACTTGCTACAAATGAGTAGGTCTTTGACGGCATGAGCTGGTTGAATGGTGGGCTCCCTCAATGCTTCAGTTATTGTCCTTGCCCTCATGGGAAAAGTACACGTGCACCAAGGCCTTTATCCAATTAACAGTATTTAAACGTACACGTTACTTAATTACAGGGCAAAGGGGAACTGCTAGTTCCCCTTTGCCCTGGAACATCGCTCATGTGTGTTTTTGCAAGCAGTGTGGGGGTGGACCCCTAAAATCGACAGGGCGACATGGCCTTTTCTTAAAGGCGCACTGAACCCACGACGTCATTTGCATACAAAACTCGGCAGGGTTAGGTCCTGGGTTGAGTGCGCCTTTAAAATCGACAGGCGACAGGTGACATGCGGTTAGTGACAAATGACAGGAGAAATTAAAAGATATTGACAAGGGACGTGGCCTTTTCTTAAAATCGACAGGCGACATGGGGACCCCCCCCCGCCCCCCATCTAGACCCCCAGCAGTGAACCCGTTTAGGGCATGCTGCATTAATTCATAATGCGGCCTTTAAAGGATCGCCAGAGACATTTCTTTATGACTGATAATTCTGGAGAGCTAAATATATATCATAAAACAGGACAGGAAGAGGTTTCATGTTACTCCTTATATCGCTTTAACTTTATGCACTATGCCCTTGGTGGTCATGATATAGATATAGCCCTCGTGAGTAACTCGCCAGTGCTGCATTCAAGCATCAGGAGGGGCCATCTATGTTACGTCACACCGGAGGGGTTGGGGGAGTGTGACATACTAAGATGAAGGTATGGGGGAAAACCGTGACGAGGGCGGGTTGGTGTTAAAAATTGGCAAGCCAAGTTTAAATATAAAAAAATATTTTCCTGGGGAAGGTACAATCATCTTGGTATAGTTGATCTTCCATTATACCCAGGGGGTGTATGTATTATAATGCGATAACTAGTTAATGACCCCGCTTTGTATAGCTGGTAACATTGACATAATTCGATATAAACACTTGGTATTATTCTCCATCTTTGTGTGATGTAATTTATGGACGGCCCCACGTCAATCCTGCAGGGTTGATACACTCCCAAGGTATTGGCATCAATGCATCATAAAGCCAAACGGCATAGTGCATTGAGATATTCGGTGGCCCTTAAAGGGTTGATAAACCTTTTTTTACGGTTTGAAAGTATATATTGACATTTCACAGGTACACACTTGTGTTAGGAATTATACCAATGATAAACTTTCCTTATCAATTTGTTTGTGATAACAACATTAGTAGCACATTTGTATAACTTAAGTATGATATAAAGATGATTTAAACAATGATATAAAGATAACAGGTTAATAACACAAAACTCGGCACATTGAATGGGAAAAGATATAGGGATTCACACCTACCATCGCAATTTAAGATATGAATCTGCTGGGTCTATCATATACCGTAAAACCTCTCTGATAAGCCGACCTTTTTGGGGGGATTTCAGGGGTCGGCTCATAAGGGAGGTTTTCTATTCAGGCATTAGAGTTAAAAGCTGTTTTAATGACCCTTAATTCGGCTTATAAATTTCTCTCGAAGTGGAGGGTCGGTCTATAAGACAGGTAGGCTTATATGAGAGGTTTTACGGTATACAATGTGTACAAGTATAGTATATCAGCTGTGAATTCTGTATGGATGTCAAGGGGCGTTTACAAGAGGCATCTTTTTATGCAGTGATGCGTATTGTCACCGGAATTTCTGCTACTGATTTTACTTACTGTGTCTTTCATTTGAACTACCCGTATATTTCCCATTTCACAATACATTGTACTTCTACCATACCAGCACAGCCGTCAATATGTCACTACATCTGCCTCCAGCTGTGTGTCACACTCTGAAGGCATACACCTTTAAAATCAGAACGTGTCTGATTTTAACTGCAAGTTATTTTGAAGGCAGATGCCTACCTTCATCTCAACTGATACTGATAAGTCAAGCGAAATATAGGTCACACACATTGGGTCAATGCAATGACTGAGATGTTTCACAAGAAATATCTGTCATGCATCCTGAGTGTGCAGGACAAATTCAGTAAACGGCTATAATAATCCTAATACACATGTATTATCAAATGACTATTTAAACTCCTAAATGTCAGGCTAATGCATCTGTAAATAAGCTGAAGCATCCTGATCTAAACCGACCACATATTTCTGTTGTGTACCATCATGGCATTGAAAAAATGTTGAATGTTTTTTCAAAACCCAAAATATTTATTATCTACGGCAGTAGAAATAAATACTCAATTTTGAGCTGGACAATCTTTATAAAAAAATCTGTGTAGTTCATATGGATTTTAAATGATTGACCTTTGTTTTGGGGCTCCCATGGGAGTGAAGGCTCGGTGATATTGACCTAAATACACTGATCCTGCCAATGAATGAGTAGCAAATCAGGGCAAGTGGACATGTGACATGTGAGTCACATGACTGAGTGGCAAAATTTGCCTACCTTGTCAGGTCTGGATGTAGAAGCTGAGAGACACAACTCTCATTGGTGTCATCATGACTTACTCAATGCCATAATTTACAGATATCAAATTGTTACAAAAGTATCTCAAATTATCAAAATTGTTTTACTCTTTCTAATACTAGTGTTTTCCTATTGTATTTCAGGAGTCAAACACCATGGCTTACTATATGCGACTGCAGAATCTACCTATGAACGCAGGTGCAAAGCACATCTCCAGTTTCTTCAAAGGTTTTCAAATTGCGAGCATCCAATATGCAATTGGAGAGGACGAAGATGAGGCACATATCATGTTCACAAGTGAGGAAGAGCTTCTGCGTGCAATGCAGCTCGATAAGCAACCTTTGTTAGGAGTGCCTGTGAAACTTCTGCTCGACAAAAAAGAAATCCCGAATGAAGACCAGGAAAGCACCACACCTGTCAGCCATGATCTAAAAAGGACAATGCCAGATGCTTCCGATAGCAGGGACAGTAAGAAAAGAAGATTGTGTGATGAGGCCGTAGCTCCTGAGCGCCAAGTTGAACCAAGACGGGATGTCATCAGTGTTCAGGCCATCTCCAACATCAGTACTGCTCCACTAGGATATGCCATCATCTCCAAACTGGCATCCACCGTATCGGCAGCAGACCTGAGGGAATACTTCAGAGGATTCAATGTTTCTGACAGAAGCATCATCATCAAGAAAAGTGATTATTATGCAGATACGTTAGTCGCAGGAGTGACATTCATGACGAGGGAGGACGCAAAGAATGCGGAGAATATGAGCGCACCACTTCACGGCCAGCAAATGGATATGATCACCGTCAATGAGGACATCTTCAAGGAGGCATTGATGTCATCAAAGAGTGCAGAGCAGGTACAAGGAGCTGCCCCTCAGCAGGTCATGCCTGGTCCAAGCTCATATTGGGAGAACTACCAGCAACCTCAGAATATGTGGCCTGGTCCAGATTCGCTCCCACCGCAACAATGTGTGCCTCCAGGGTTCCCTGGGCCTCCAGGACAGCTACCTCCAGGGTTCTCTGGTTTCCCTGCTCAAGCTTCTCCGTGGGGTCCTGGACCTCCAGGGCCATGTCCTCCATTGGGTCCTGGATCTGGTCCTCCAGGTCAAGGGCCTCTGTGGGGTCCTGGATATGGACCTCCAGGCCAAGGGCCTCCACCGTATCCTGGTTTCCCAGGACCACCACCTCCAGGGTATCCTCGTTTCCCAGGACAATCATTCCCAGGGAATCCTTGTTTCCCGGGACAATCGTTTCCAGGGAATCCTCGTTTCTCAGGACAATCATTTCCAGGGAATCCTGGTCCCAGAGGACAATCTTTTAAGGGGAAACCACGTTTTCCATCTTCGGGGAATCCTCATCGACCAGTTCCACCATCTATGGGGATTCCTGAACCACCACCTCCAGGAATAGGCAATGTGGATAGGAACCAAATGATCTATCTACGAATTGAGAAAATCACGCATTGTTCGTCAGCTAATGAATTATGGTCCAGACTACAAGCACTGGGTGTTCCGTGCGAACTTGTCAAGGTTATACGACGTCCTACCGGGGATGCTAGATGTGCGTATGCAACTTGTAAATGGTTTCCCGTTGAAGAAGTTATGAGCGGTTCGACCATGGCCTATACAGTGTCTATCAAAAGGAAAATGGACGATGAACTTCGATATGCGAGCACGTGGTGCACTATTGGGACTGCATACTGCTCTATGTCTGACTTGAAGTCACTTGGGGTACCAAGGAAGGGTCATAGTGATGCACCACCTGAAGTTGGGCCTGAAGTAGCACCTAAAAGGCCAGCTTATTTAGGACTTAGAAAGGGGAAGAAAAACCTGTTCTATTATCTTGAAATCAAGGATGTGACAAACAAGCGTGCCTCAGTGCTGTGGAGACAACTGCAGGCATTGGGTGCTAAGCCTGGAGTTGTTAAGCTCATAGAAAATCCTGCGGCGCCGGATCTGGTAGCATATGCCACACATAGTAAACGGTTCCCCCTTCCTGAAGCTAGGAAAAGCACAGGTCTATTTATGAACTGCATATCGGGAGAAAGGATGCTTGGTATACTTAACGGTGTGAAACTACCATGTGTGGTGACAGAAGCATGTGGCCCACCACGCGATGAAGATCCCGAGTTTGAGGAGGAGGACGAAGCTATCGACGAAGCTATCGACGAAGTATCAACTACGACTGCAGCTGATGATGATGATGATGACTCAGCAAAAAAGTTATTCCATCTTGAAATCCAGGATGTGACAAACAAGGATCCCTCCGTGTTATGGAGACAACTGGAGTCACTCGATGCCAGGCCTTCAGTGGTTAAGCTCATACAAGATCCTAAGGCAACATATCTGGTAGCATATGCCACATGTGGAAATAGGATCCCCATTAGTAAAGCAAGGATTACCACAGGTCTATATGTGTCCCATATACACACAGAACAGATGGATAAAAAACTTGCCGATCTAGATCCACAATGTGTCCTCACCGAAGCATGTGGCCCACCACCCGAAGTCACTGACTCACGACCCAACGATGCTGACTCACGACCCAATGTCGCTGACTCACGACCCAATGACGCTGACTCACGACCCAATGACGCTGACTCACGACCCAATGACGCTGACTCACGACCCAATGACGCTGACTCATCACCCAATGATGCGGACTCATCACCCAATGATGCGGACTCATCACCCAATGACGCTGA
This sequence comes from Harmothoe impar, assembly GCA_947462335.1. Lineage (NCBI taxonomy): Eukaryota > Metazoa > Annelida > Polychaeta > Phyllodocida > Polynoidae > Harmothoe > Harmothoe impar. Next base: position 56,518,534 of record OX381716.1, on the reverse strand, counting down.
CTCAGCAAAGACAAACGAACCGGAGAGAGACAATACAGAGGCAGGGGATTCTATGGACCAAGCATCGCCCACCACTGCACCAAAACCTGAAATGGTCGATGATGGTGACTCGCCACTCAAGGATGCTGACTTGGCACCCAATGACGCGGATTCACCACCCAAGGATAATGATTTGGCTAAGACAAATGAACCCAAGAGAGACCTTGCTGAGGTGGGGAATTCTATGGACCAAGCATCAACTGCCACTGCTGTAACACCCGATATGGCCGATAATGATGACTCGCCGACCAAGGATGATGACTCCACAAAGACAAACGAACCCAAAAGAGACAATACAGAGGCAGGGGATTCTATGGACCAAGCATCGTCCACTGCTGCACCAAAACCTGAAATGGCCGATGATGGTGACTCACCACCCAATGATGCTGACTCAGCAAAGACAAACGAACCTAAGAGAGACCTTGCTGAGGCGGTGGATTCTATAGACCAAGCAACAACTGAAATGGCAGATGATGATGATGATGACTCTGATGATGATGACCCTGACTCGGCACCCAATAATGATGACTTGGCAAAGACAAACGAACCCAAGAGAGACAATGCTGAGGCCGGGGATTCTATGGACCAAGCATTAACCGCCACTCCTACAACACCTGAAATGGCTGATGATGATGACTCGCCACTCAAGGATACTGACTCACTACCCAATGATGATGACTCAGCCAAGACAAACGAACCCAAAAGTGACAATACAGAGGCAGGGGATTCTGTGGACCAAGCATCGTCCACCACTGCACCAAAACCTGTAATGGCCGATGATGGTGACTCGCCACCCAATGATGCTGACTCGCCACCCAATGATGATGACTCAGCAAAGACAAACGAACCCAAGAGAGACCATGCTGAGGCGGGGGATTCTATAGACCAAGCATCAACCACCACCGCAGCAACATCTGAAATGGCATCTGAAAAGAGGAAGAACTGGGATTTGTTCCATATACAAATCAAGAATGTGAGAAACAAGCATATCAGAGGGTTATGTGAGCAGTTGAGGTCACTGGGTGCCAAGCCTAAGGTTGTCAAGCTCATCCAAGTTCCTAAGGCCACAGATCTGGTAGCATATGCCATATGTTATAAATGGTTCCGCATTGCTAAAGCTAACGAGAGCACAACTCTGTTGTTGTCCGCCTGCAGCCCCGAAAAGATGGACGAAGCTCTCGCAAATCTCAAATCACCATATTACATTATAGAAGCCCATGTCGGGGAATCTGGGATCAGGGTAATTGAACCAGCTCGTCCAAACACAGCCAATACAGGAAGAATGACCCAAGATTACTATGACTCAGCAAAAATACCCAAAGCTGCTGTAAAGACGAGACCACCTGCTACAGCCCATGCTGCGGGTTCTAAGGGCCAGGCACAAGAATTCCATATACTCATAAAGGAAGTGAGGAACAAGCATGCCATGGTCTTATGGAGAACACTGGAGGCCCTCGGTGCAGGGCCTAAGGTTGTCCGACTCATACAAGATCCCAATGCGACAAATCTGACAGCATATGCCACATGTAACAGAAAGTTTGACATTGCTACAGTTATGGAAAGATCAGGTCTAATTTTGATCACTTGCAGCAGAGAAGAGATGGATAAAGGCCTTGCAAATCTAAAGCCACAATGTGTCGTTTGTACAGAATCAGGCCCAGAACCAACACCCAATGTCGATGAATCACCACCCAATGACGGTAACTATGCAGAGGCAGGACCAGCAAACACATCCAAAGCTGCTCCACAGATAAAACTATCAGCCACCGTCCTTGATCATATAAAGAAGGCAAATAAAAATAAAATCCCACGACCAGAGTTCCATATCAAAATCAAGAAATTGAAGAACATGAAGCCCCCAGCAATTATGAGACATCTGCAGAAGATGGGAGCTAAGCCTGTGCGTGTCAAACTTATGCCAGATCCTGAGGGAGAAATGGAAGCATATGCCACATTTCATGAAAAGTTCCCAATTCCTAAAGTTGTGGGGGGCACAGATCTATTAATGTCTGAATGCAGCCAAAACGAGATGAAGACACTAAATGCATATCTGAATTGGCAAAGTCTCGCTACACAAAAACCCCACAAAGGGAACTCACAGGCCACACGCCGTATGAAATACCAAGAGTACAAAAGGATGCAAGAGGCAAAGAATCCAAAATCAAACGGAAAAGTAAAAAAGTGTAGGAATAGGGGCGCCAAGAGGCGGTATAAAAAGAAAACGAAATAAGTCTGAAATAACAGCAACAAAGATGGCTACATTGATATATTCTGTCTTCAGTACTGTAGTGTATTGCCTTTTATATATTATCATTAACTGAAATAGACAACAGTTGTGAAGGAATATTCAGTTTCATATAATTACCCCATTCCTGCCAAGTGACAAGAGTAGACACCAGTTATGGGTATAGTCTAAGCCTTCTCTTTTTTCTTTTTTTACTGTGATTATTCACTCCTCTCGGGGCAAGGATGTGTCATTGAAAAAGACAACATGGTTCAATGGCAGTTCATTGTGTAAGGTTCAGCCATATTCTACTACATGTATAATGCAGTTCAAGTGACCAAGGCTCTAACAGTGCCTCCAAAATGAAACAAAATACTTCATTATTGGTTTTGATTAGATTACATCAATATGGTATAATGCACATGGTTATGCCAATGTTTGTACTGTTGTATTTGAAAGATGATTATGCATAAAGTATGTGTGCACATGTAATGGTTTTCTGGAGAGCTATGCTTAGAGTTGAGGCTGAAATTGAATACTAGTGGAAGCATAGGCTTAGGACTCAAGCCCCTGAGTGGATGCTGGCAGAGGAGAGCAGGTTACTCTGTTTAATGATGAGATGGACTTCCTTTTCTAATGCACTAGGAGTTGTGCATTCATATTGACAGATCTAGTTGGACAATGGAAACATAGCATTGCATCCTCTCTGGTGCAAGATGGCAGGAAAAAGCATAGATAAGAAGCCTGTCTCAGGTTGTATTGTAATTTCCTTTATATTTCTTGGAAATTAAGGAAATTGCAATACCATTGCAGTTTACTAAAGGATGAGTACTGTACAACTGCTGAAGGACATGTAATGCAACAAACCTAAGGACTCTCCACCACTAAGTTGGTATTTGTGGAAAACAGTGGATATAAGATAGTGCAGGAATAACCATGTATGTATTGAATTATAAGAAACAAAGTTGTTGTCTTGAGGCTGTATGTACATCTAAAACTTCATTAAAAATCAAATTAATTAGATATATTGAAGTTATAGTGATTCTTCTGACGTATTATTTAGTGCTCTTTTCTTCCAAGTATGTCCTGCCTTTTACAAGGTTCTCCACAGACTCAAAAGTCACACCATATATTCTTGTGTATAAGTTGCGGCCTTTTCAATTCAGACTGCAGGTACGGCTTAGGCCACTCAAAAAAATAAAATGGTTTCTCATCACCGCGTGCATCATAAAAATCAGCTTTTGAGGAAAACTTTTTTTTTTTTTTTGCAAATTTTTGATGAAAAATATGATAAAAATTGACAAATATTGGCATATTTGGTATCAAATTAAAGCTAATACTGCCAGCATTGCAGTAGAATAGAGATAAATTACATTTCCCCTACTTTTAAAGGTCCATAAAGTTCATAAGCACTAAAATGTGAATTTTGGTGATGAAAAACGTATATCATCCCATACATTTTAGCCCGCGAGTAAAAAAAAAAAAAAAGCAAAAAAAAAAGCCTCCCTCGTCACATTTTTCAGACCTTGGTGATGCGAAACCACTTTTTTTTTTTTGAGTGGCCTTATAGGATTATTTTTTTTTAGTAATATTATTTTGCTCTGGCCACTTAAGCAGCCTGCTGGTGGTGAGAGGGTTAAACCTGATGTCATCCTCTGTCACATCCCACACTCCAATTGTGTTCACAAAGAAACACCAAGTAGTCGCCATGGCAACATCCCATTTACATATTTCATTTTTATAATATTTCTAACTTTTGGCAAAAATGTAGAGAAATCTGGCGGTGAGAGGGTTCAATATATCATACGCAGTCTTTGCCAAAACGTGCCGGACAGTGGCAATGTCCGGCTAAAATGCCGGCAGAATGGCTGGTGCTGCCGGACCAGATGTCCTCAACTAGAACTCAAATAACAAATGATGAAGTACACACTAATATTTCAGGCAAATTTGAGCAATTTTTAGTTATTATTTTTCTGTTTGGAAATACCATTCATCCAAATTACCAAATTGTTATGCAAAGCGTAGATTTTGTTTATCCGGTCCTGCGGAGATCCATCTGGTCCTGCAAAGGTTGCAAGCAGCAGGACCGAATGTCCTTCATGGTGAAAATGTTTTCGCAAAGACTGTATATGTGCAATGTTACCATTCTGGTTCTTGTAAATGTCTTTGAACGATTGTTCATCCAGAGATTTCTCATTAAGCTAGTGGTTGTATTATCTCTGATAAGCCTCCCTTTTGGTGATTTCAGGCCCGATAGCCTATCTCAAAGAGTGGAGGGGGGGGGGATCAGCTTATAAGAGAAGTATTAATGCAATTATAATTCTTAATTGTTTATTCATAGCATTGGACACATCTCAGTTTTAGAAAATGTTTACATGCCCAGCAGTATCCACACATACATGGAGGAGCGACTTTGTACACGTCCTACATGGTGTTTGAGTGTATTCCTTTATTTATACTGTATCATGGATGGGGCCAGGCCCTGTCTTGCTATGCTACAGTTATAGCGGCAAATTCTGAGATATGTCAAACCAGCAAATGCGAAAAAAATAACATAAAAGCTGTTATGCAGCTAAAATGTGGCTTTTTGCCAGTGGTTCTGGATGTCAGAAACCTCTTGGTGTGTATGATGTGGCAATGGTAATAGCCTTTTTATACTAAGAGAGTTTTTGAAGCCTTCATAAGCAAGAATGATGGCCTAGAGCCTGTCAGAGTTCATTAAATATACCCATACAAAGGTTATTACAGATGGTCATGATATGAAGAAAATTACAGTAGAGGTCGGCGTGATGCAATAACATATTAAACAGATACAGATAAAGATCTTTTTTTCTGTTTGGGGGTATTCTAGTATTAAATGAATGTATTATACACCAAAAATGGGAGAGTAAAGATATTAAAACCAGCTAAACCATTGGGCTAGAAGACCTATTAAAGGTCACAGCCAAGGATAATCTGTCCTGAATAGTAAATTTGAAAGGGCATCAACTATTGATCATGCAATGGATATCAACTGGAGTGCCTTAGATATGAATATATAACAGAATGGATATGACAGTATACATCAAAAACGAGATGCCGGCTGTATGTTATTACGATCATGTTTAGGGAGTGGTCATTTTTTAACAACAGGGGGGGGGGGGCAAAAAAAATTGCACCCCTTTTTAGTGAAAAAGCCCGTGCATTACTACCCAGTGAACAAAAAACGTTATACCACATTTTATCACGTTATATAACGTTTCTCTAAGGCTCCTTACTACGGCATAACGTTATATAAAGTTTTAAAACATTATTTTGACGTAAAATAACGTGCTTTTTTGTGAGCTGGGTTTGGCCAATTGTTGCAAAGGTATTGGCCAAGCTCAATTTCAACTTGCCTGAGTGGGGGACCAAAAAAAATTCTTCCCCTCCCGTGGGGGGACCAAAAACAATGACATGGACTTTGCTCAAAATCGATATAGAGGCTCAGTTTCAACGACGGAGGGAATATAATGAGATGAGCATTTCTTAGAATTGCCATGTTACACAAGGACCCCCCATCCAGACATCAAGAGAGAGAAAATAGTGATGCAGGACAGATTTTTACCTACATATAATTACCCTATATATAAAAATGGGTTATTGGACCGCTGGTAAAACGAATACAAATTCTGACTGCTTCAGTATAGAGTACCCTTGGGGTACCAGATGAAGCAAAATTTTAAGGCCATGAACCGAATAGGAAAGTGCCAGCTAACTCGACTGTTACCATTAATTTTACTTTAATTATAGGGGGGCCCACTTTTGATAAAACTTCTCCCCACCAAAGTAATTCATAGAATAAAGTTGTATTTAAAAAGAGAACCCCTATTTAAAACGGCTACTCTCGCAGCAATCCCCCAGCAACCACATGCAGAAGGTTGATAAAAAGGTCCGCCATTGTTTTCAGATACAAAAGGCCATTAAAATAAGTATTTCCAAAAGAAAGCACGCATAAATGCGACAGAATATGGTTGCAACATAGCTATATCATCACCCCCTGAAATATGAAGTCAAGACTGATAAGAATTATAGAGATATTAGGCCCTAAACTTTTGAATCGTGCCCCTCCGAGAGTATCTGCTGGGAGAGTGAGGTCGCTACTGTAACCAGGGCCGCCGCTGGGTTGCGAAGGCAATGTATGCCAGACGGACGCAGGCCAGCGCGCAGAGCACTTTGCCGCGCGCTGCAGCAGAAGAGGATGACGGTGGGGGGTGGGGGGGGGGGGGGTTGCTGTGCAAAGGCTATAGTTTGCAGTGAATATATCCCCCACCCCCGGTCCCCGAAGGGGCTGGTTATATATATATATGCATATTCCCATTATTCAAAAGTTGGTGCCAAGATGTTTTTCACGGGGGGAGGGGAGGCGCTTTATATTGTATCTTTCATAATGACAAGACAATGAACATGAGTTTATCTATGCCAATAGAGTATACTAATTGACAGATATTTGTGAATAGTTGTATCAAGGAAATACAAATGGGATTTATCAAATCAATTGCTACACAGTCAGCTCCCTCTTAACGACACCCCTAATGCAGCCAATCATTATTAAATCCCTTTAAGGCCACTGAAAAAAAAATTGTTTGTCATCACCATGCAGTGAAAAATATGACAAGGGCGTTTTATTTTTAATAATTATTTTTAACTTGAAGCTTAAATACATGAGGAAATTTGGATTTTTCGGGATGAATTTTCACATTTTAGCAATTCAGAGTTTATTGACCAGCAAAGGTTGTTATGATGCAAGTTATTCCCAGCTCACTGCATTACTGACAGTATAAGCTTTAATTTGATACCAAATTTGCCAATATTTTTCCAATTTTAACATATTTTTCATCAGAGATTCATCAGACACTACTACATACTACATCATATAGAAAATGTCTCCCTCCAATGCATCCATCCCACCAATGCGGCCACTTTTCCATAGTCCCAATGGTGGCCACATTAGAATGAGTTGGCTATAACCCAAATGATCAACCTACCCAGAATTATTGGGGTTTCTTATCAGAGAACCACTAAAATGGTTTTTTGATGTTAACTGTGGGATCTCCTCATTCTAATATATATTTTCCTATTGTATTTCAGGAATCCAACACCATGGCTTTCTATATGCGTCTGCAGAATCTACCCATGAATGCATGTGGAAAGGACGTCTACGATTTCTTCAAAGATTTTCAAATCAAGAAAGTCATTTATGTTTTTGGGAAGGGCAATGAAGCACATATCACGTTTACAAGTGAGGAAGAGCTTTTGCGTGCAATGCAACTTGATAAGCAACTTTTGCGTGGAGCACCGGTCCAACTACTGCTTGCCAAGAACGAAGACCCAGAACAGCCATTACACCAGCAAAGAGCCTCCGCCGTCAACTATGAAGACAATTGGACAATGTCAGATGGTTCCCAGACCAATGACAGGAAAAGAAAACTCTCTCATGAGGAAATGGATCCTGACTGCCAATTTAAATCAAGACGTGAAGAAACCCACCCTCTACAGGATGATATCGTCATAAGTCAAGATGATGCAGCTATGACTTCTGGTAAACCAGGATATGTCATCATCCCTAAACTGGCATCCTCTGTAACTGCTATAGACCTCAGAGAGTACTTCAGAGGATACAACATTGCCAACAATGATATCATCATCAAAGAGCACGACCAAGCGGCAGATGGTCGAGTTGCAGGAGTGACATTCCTGACTGAAGATGACGCCAAAAGGGCAGAGAAGATGAACGCACAACTTCATGGCCAGGACATAGATGTAATCGCCGTCAACGAGAACATCTTCAGGAAGGGGTTGGAGTCGGCAGGCCGTGCGGGGCAGGAGATACCACAGGACCCCCCTAGAACTGATTCCTACATGCAGCGGTATCAACAACCTGGGCCTCCTAGAATGTGGCCTTGGTATTGCCCGGCCCCTCAACCACTCCCACCTAGACCACCTGTCACCTATGGGTACCATGCACTTCCAGTACCGCCCACTCAACAGTACCCTGCCATGCCAGTACCACCCACTCAACAGTACCCTGCCATGCCTGTACCACCCACTCAACAGTACCACAGTCTTCAAGTACCACCAAGCTCACAATACCCTACTCTTCCAGTACCGCCAAGTTCACATTACCCTGCCCGGCCAGTACAAGCAACTCAACAGTACCCTGCCCAACCACTGCCACCAACTCAAAAGTACCCTGTCCCGCTAGTAGCACCACATCAAGGAAAAGACAGTGCAGATCAGGGTGAAGAGATCCATATCAGAATTCACAATATCGGAAAGCATCTGTGCGCTAATGAATTATGGTCCACTCTGCAATCACTGGGTGTTCCGTGTCGTGTTGTGAAGGTTGTGCAAAATCCTAACAGGGATATTTTGTTTGCGTATGCAACGTGTGAGAAGTTGTTTCCTGTTGACAGAGTCATGAGTGTCACGACCATGGGCTACCAGGTATACAGCCAAGAATACATGGAAAAGGAACTCGCACGTGTCGGGGAATTCACTCGATGTACCATTTCAGAGGCATTTTGCTCATTGTCTGACCTCCCGTCGACTAGAAAACGATCACAACCAAAGGTGGTCATTGTGCCTGTGGTACAGTCAAGGGGTCACAGGGATGCACCCTCCAGCACCACTGCAGAAACACCTCATGTGGCACCTAAAAAGAAGAAATTGGATGCAGTAAGTGCGGACGAGGCACCATCTAATCTGAAGGAGAAGGAGGATTCTATAAATCAACCCATTATACCTCCAAAGAAAAAGCGCAAGAAAGTCTATATTCTGATCAAGAATGTGAAAAACAAGAATGCGTCGGTGCTAGTGGGAAGACTGGAGTCACTGGGTATCGAGACTCAGGTGGTCAAACTCATACAAGATCCAGATGCAATAGAGCCAGTAGCATATGCAATATGTAAACAGTACCCCACTTCTGAGGTCATGAGAGACACCAGTCTGCTATTCCATCCTTCCGACCGAAAAAAGATGGAGAGAGAACTTGCCAATCTAAGTCCACAATGTGTTATTACACAAGCGTTTGGCCCAAATCCAAAGGCAGAAATACATGTTGTTAAAGTAAAGGGATTTCATATCGAAATAAAGAATGTGAAAAGCAACAATGTCAGAATGCTGTGGGGAAGACTTGGGTCCCTGGGTATAGAGCCAAGGAGTATCTGGCTCATACAAGATCCTAATGCAGCACATCAGGTAGCGTATGCCGTATGTTACAAACAGTTCCCTATTTCTGAGGTGATGGCAGACACAAGTCTGTTATTCTATCCGTGCAGCCACACAAGGATGCAGACACAACTCGCAGATTTAAAACGAAAATGTGTTATTACACAAACACATGGCCTACCTCCAACGACAATACACCCACAGGCACTGAGTACTGATCCAGAGACAGGACCTCCACAGGCATCCAGTGCTGATTCAAACACAAAACCTCCACAGCCACACAGTTCTGCTCCAAACACAAAACCTCCACAGCCACACAGTACTGATTCAAAGACACAAGACAAGGGTTTCCATATTCGAATAAAAAATTTGAGAAACAAGCCCGCCACTGTGTTATGGAACCGATTGGAGTCCCTCGGTGCACGGCCTGAGTTTGTCTGGCTCGCACAACATTCAAACGGGACGAATCTGTCCGGGTTTGCCTTATGTCACAACCAGTTTCCCCTTGGTGACGTTGATAAAGACAAAGGTCTGATACTGTCCCTCTGCAACCCAAAAAAGTTTGCTAAGGAACTTAGAAATATAAATCTACAATATGCCATTACAGAGGTATATGGCCCAGGGAAGCAAGTGACCAAACCACCACAGACACCCAGTGTCGGACAGACAACACAGATGGCTGAGAAAAGGTCCATTGATGATCGTAGGAGACCAGAAAATCCATCTTCAGTACCCGAATCTAAAGAAGCCGAAGACCCAGCCTCACTGGTACCCAGAAAGAAGAAGAAAAGGAAGAAAAAGAAGACTTTGACTGGAATAAGTGTAGAGCCGCAGCACAAACAACCACCAATATCGCCTTCAGCACCTGTGTCAAACCAAGCATGCGCCACACACTTCAGGGAACAGCAACCAGAAATTTCATCTTCAGTGCCGTAATGTATTACTTTGTATGAAATGCAGTCCTGCTTCAGGCCTACGACAGAGGAAAGTAGCACCGGACAGGACCAAAAATCCGCTGATATAATTGGTTGGGCAGTTTTGGAGCTCGTTTACAAAGGAGATAGAGATAGACTACATCACCATGGATATATTTGTCAAGCTGCAGTAATTTTCAATGGCGGAAGTCTAAAACAGATGCAACTATGATATAACAGATGTTAAGCTATATCAATCCACACGTGAATGATGCCGATCCTCTGAACTATATATATATATATGATTTCATCAATCAATATGACAAAAATAATGAGGAAATATCCAACGTTATGTAATTATCAACATGAAAGTTCCTACAACACTGTGCTAAAGCTGATTAATGGCTGCATAATGCATTAATGCATCATGACCTTCATCGTCAAATGAGAACCCGATATTTGTTCTACACTAGATGGGCTTCAGGTAGGCCAGGTAAGCTTGATTCTAGTTTTAGTACATGTATTCCCACCTGTAGAAAACATGTATGAAAACCAGGATCTCATTTACCTTGACTACTTGAAGCCCTATCTAGTGTAAAACAAATCTCGGGCCCTCTCATGCCAACCCTATGAGGGTGATACACGCCCAAAGTCTTGGTAAAATGCTCCAATGTAACTCCAGCAAGTTACGCGTGGGGCTGCATTGGTGCATTATGACGACAAATGACAACAAATTACCAACATGCCATCCCGAAAGTCTTACAGTGTTACAATATAGCAGCATAGACCAAAGTAATAGTACATGTATAGACACCTTTTATGGGAATAGGATCAAAGCCATTTGTAATGTGAAAATTGCATCAAACATGGTTCATTCTAAGTCATTTTGTGTAGTATTCAGTCCATATGCCACAAGGATACCCTACCTCTTCCAGTAAACCAATGGCTTCATTATTGGATCTAATTTAAGTGTATCAATATGGTGGGTAACTATTTGTGAAAGGTTACATGCCAAGGTTTGTGCTGTTGTATATTGACATTGTGAAGGATGATAATGTGCGAACTATGATATCAATGTGTACATGTAATGGCTTTCTGCAGAGCTATGCTGGGAGTTGAGGCTGAAATTGAATACTAGTGGATGCATGAGCTTAAGACTCAAGCCCCTTGTTATCTGAGTGAATGCTGGTAGAGAAGAGCAGGTTCACCAATGAGATGCAAGGCAGACTACCACTATTTGTGGATGACTCCTTGCCAACTTGAGATATGTCCCGTGAGGTACTTGATACACGTCTGGACTTTAAACAAATCAATCAATCAATCAATCAACCAATGAGATGGACTTCCGTTTCTGACACACTAGAGGTTGTGCATTTATATTGACGCTTCTACTTGGACAATGGAAACGTAGCATTGCATCCTCTCTGGACTGGTGCACAATTGAAGTTACAAAAATTGTACAAGTATAGATAACATAGAATGATGTGTATTATTAAACTGCTGAAGGAAACAGGCCTTTTGATATTAGATAATGTAACGACCTGAGGACTAAATGTAAGAGAGTGCAGTAACAATGCTGACTTCTAGATGGATAGAAAATGTGTATGGAACTAAGGTAAATGCGGTGTGTTGTCTGCAGTCTGCATTTACTCCAAGCTTGATTAAAAATCAAAATAATATAAGATGTTGGTGTTATGGTGATTTATATTTCATATTATGTAGGGCCCTTTCTCTCAAACTATGTCCTGCATTTACCTCCCCAGTGGGTTCAATGCTCACCACACCCTAGTAGTGGTAGGCCGACTTGTACTCAATCAAATATGTAAAATCAGTTTTATCACTATGGCTATTATAAATGTCCTTGAACAAGTGCCCAGCTGGTGAAGTATAGGTCAATTCTCACGAAATGGGGTCAGACAATAGCATGTGCAGTCATGTTAAGTTTTATAGGCGTGGCTACAAATGGACACCAGCCTGTATTGATCAATTCTAGCTATACATTAATTGTGTTCTAACAGTTGAAAAGTAATAAAGGTTTATATATTCTTCAAATTAATTACATATTAGTATGTGTGGCCCCGGGAGGTTCTCCCTGTACTACCTCATTTTGTGAGAATTGACCACATGTCCAATATCCCAGCATTTTGGTAGAGTTCCCTTTAACCTGTGGCCATGTCATGATATATGCAAATTAAGATCAGCATTAAGATATTTTAAAGAAAAAGGACGCAGCATACTCTGTCTTGAATGTTAAATTTGAAAAGGACAAATTATTCATCAGCTTATAACCTTACCAGTTTGAAAACCAACAAGCAGTTGTTTAGGTATTTATTACATGAAAGGAAATATGTCATGGTGTTTGAATAGATGTATAAATACAATATTAGTGGTTATTCAACTGACTCCTGGAGTCCAGTAGTTATGATGACAAAACTTCGGTCAGCCTATCTGTGCAGTATAGTCACTTCCTGACTTGTAATTAGTGTTCAAAGATTCCTATAAGAGCAGCATGATAAACATCCCTACTCACCAAGGCTGCATCATAATGACAAATGTTGTCTTTAAGTGACATGCCATCCTAGAAGGGATATTGTGTGAAAGGACCAGGAGCCCTATACTGGAGAATTACCAGCAGTGCACGTGCTCCTCACCAGGTGGCACATCATACATATTGTCACATTATCGCCCTCTATCCACGGGCAGCTATAGTGCTAAGCCAATGGGGTGTCTCAGTGTTTTGGGTCTGGAAGCTTTAATAAGTATTTACCAACTAACTAGGCGCATGTCCATGATCGGGAAGGCGATTGCCATCAAATAAATACATAAAACAATATCTCTTGGTAGATACAAGTTGACCCCCCCCCCCCCCAATGGTATGAAGGAATAGGAAATTGCCCAGTGGGAGACCCTTATTTCAGGGTTGTTGCGCGATTTTTTTTCCTGTGTCCTGATGCTGTTAAATGAGTAGTATGGTGAGTGGTCTCCTGCTGCCTCCATGGGTGGGACTGAGGGGCTCCCTCTATGCTTTAGGCTGGGGTGCTGTTATTGTTGCTGCTGCCTCTATGCTCTAGGCTGAGGGGAGCTGTCCTTGTTCTTCTTCACGAAGTAGAATGCGGTGGCCCCGATGGCGCCGACTCCCAGCAGCCCGCAGACCGCCCCCAGGATGACCTTGTCAACCAGCGCCAGGGGGCGGTGGTTGTCCATGTTCCACTCGTTGTTGAAGTTGTTGGCGTAGGCGTCGGGGCCGTACAGGTAGGGGGGCAGGCGATGCTCCTCTCTCCTGAAACAACAAGACTAAGTTAGCGCTGTGTAAAGTGCTTTAATCCCCAAACGGCATAGAAGGCTGTGTCTCACCAGATCGGGCTAATGTGAACGTCTCTGACCGGGTGCCCTCTTTGACCGGCCACCATAAAAAATAGATTTAAGAAGAATACATTTCTTGAGATGTAAGGGATAAAATGAAGAAAATGGTGGTGGTTACATCTCCAGATATATCTTCACCTTCCCCAAATAAATTGTTTTCTGTCAGGAGGTCAAAGATAGCACCTGTTTAAAGATGGCACCCGGTCAAAGACGTTCAGATTGGCCCAATCTGGTGAGACACAGCCAGAGCTTGCTGCCAGGGCAGCAACAGTAGTACAGGCATGACAGGTATTCAGCCCTTTATATACGACAACCCGAGGTTTAAAGTGACATGGTCCGATTTTTTTCCACATTGTAAAATCCTACTTTTTACTTTTAGAGTATCATATTTGAGGATGTGACACAATGAAATATCCTTGATGCATAATAAGAGCCAATTTATAGGGTCCAACGAGCACAGGTATAGTCGCATAGAGTGTAATCTCAATGGGAGAACCTATAGCGTGCAAAGTCTTAAATTGAGCATTAAACTGATAATTAGCTGAATTCTGGGGAATAATGTTGAATAAAGTAGTTGGGATGGAAGTATGGATCCATTGAACACTTTCGTTATTTTTCAACAAAATTTATTTTTGAGCCCTTACCATCGGACCATGTCACTTTTCAAAATCGTATATAAACCCCTTCAGACTTCTTATATGTCATTTACAACATATAATCAATGCTCAACCCAAATATGGAAGTGATTGACCAAGCCATGTTGATATTGCAGCCTTCCACAGAATGGGTATCTCTACATTGAAAATGACAGAGTTCTGTCCTAATGACATGATATTTGTTAAGAATGGTGTATGGACTCCTCACCAGACTTAGTCATAGGTCGGGGACATATCCATACTGTAACATATCAAAATATCAGAGTGGGTTATCACTATAATCTCTATGATAACTTAGACCATGCTGACACTTGCCTGATTACCTCAGTCAGTTGCCTTCCTCGAAATCTGGGGGTCGGGGGTTTAAGGCTCCCTTGGGAACACTTACTAAAATATTTTCAAAAAATTAGCCCTGAACCAACACACACCAGGGGGAGTATGTGAATTTCTGAAGATTCTTAGAATGTCCACCAGGTGGGGTTAGTGAGTTTCTAAAGGTTCTGAACATCTCCACAGGTCCAGCCACCAGTTTGTCCAAATTATCCTTAAAGCATACCCCGGGAAAGGTGGTTCATCACCAGGTATGCCTGGGCTGTGTCTATGTAGTAGATATGGTACAAGTGAGTTGCTGTATAAGTGCTATAAGACAAGGACAGGGTAATTGTCCGAGGCGGGATCCAAGTAAGGGTAATTACCACTGTCCAAGGCTCAGACCACTTTAATGCCGCTACTCACACATATATTATATCCATATCTGACTTATACCCAGTGATTGGTTTGTACATGTCATACATGCAGTCAGTTTCGTTTGCGTTTTCTTTTTCGTTTGCCGACACCCATTGATATTGGGGTATGGATTTTTAACTCATGGGGGCTCGGACATATTCCACATAATCTGCGGTTTCGTGGAGTATGGCCCTAGTCCCCACTTGTGAAATATGTCAGAGACAGTATCAATGGGCGTTGGCATTTGTGTTTATTTTTTCATTTGAAGCCATTTAATGAAGGAACGACACCCTTTTCCTAGCCCATTGAATATAGCTCTTCAGTGCTTAGGGGCGATCCATTAAGTATGTCACGCCCGAAGGGGTGGGGGGTCTTTTTTTTCTGTGACAAAGTGTGACAAGGGGGTGGGGGGGGGGGGGGTGTATAGGATTGTGTGACGTCACACTTTCAGATTTTTTTAAAACCATATATTAAATAAAAAGCTGCACTGCTGTATATGCATTGCCACTAAGCAGCATCATAATATCATGTGTGCCACTTGAAATAGTATTTGGGTACCACAGCTAAGTCTTCCAACATCAGAGGAAAGGATAGCAGTGCCCGGGGGTTGTATATTTTATAGGATTTGACTGATATCTGATGTAATATTTTCAACACTTTAGTACCAATCTAATTGTATTAAATCTGGGTTACAATTTATATTCAATATAATGATAGGCCTTATTGCACTACTTATTACAATATGTGTATGGTCTTTTATATGATACGGTACTAGGGGGGGGGTGTCAGCAGATTTGTGACATACTTTTCTAGGGGGTGTTTGGAAAAGTGTGACAAAGTGTGACATGGGGGTGGGGGGGTCTTCAAAATGGCCAAAAAATGACATACTAAATGGATCACCCCTTAAGTATAGGAAATCTCATATTACAAAAAAATAAGTAACCCAGTAAACAAAAAAGGTTATAAAACTTTCTCTATGGCTCCTTATTATGGCAAAACGTCATATAACGATTTCGACGTAAAATAACGTAATTTTGTTAGCTGGGAAGTGTACTCACGTCTCCCTACTGAGTAGGAGTGTGTCGGCGTTCACACACACGACCACACACAGCAGACACACGGCAGCTAACCCACGCACCATCCTGAGGGAGAAATCTGCTGTTTGGGAGATCCTGATGAACTTGTCTTTACTCTCCTGTGGTGTCTGTTAGATGTGGGTTCACCTTCACTGTGCTGGGTGGTGTGGGGGGGGGGGGGTACAAAGTCTACTATAGGTGGTGGTATGTCGTCCCTGCACTCTGCACCAACTCTGACACCATCCACAGTACTATTAGAGGAGGAACATGCCCATAATTCACCATTGAGGGAGAAAGATGGGGAAATTCATGAAAATATAGATACTTTCTCATCAATAATATCCTGAAAGTGTTTTATTTAAGGCTTGAATATGTCTTTCTTTGCCAAATCACGGGTTAGAAACATGTGTTATATGTTATGACAAAAAAAAGAATCAATGTCAATTTTTTACAATTAAAATCTTATTATAAGCACATAGTGGATAAGATAAAGATGTAAATATTTACAGGTGAGATACAGATGAAAGTACAATTCAATATCCAAAACACAAGCAATATGTTTAGCCTTTAAAAGCGTTAACGAGGATGGTTGTAGTTTGTCTGTTGAGTGCGGTGAGGACGGGGTGTTACATAATGCCTGGTTGTCCCTGGTAACAGATAACAGTGGCAATAGGTGAGACAGGGATAGCGATAAGCGGCATTACACCGAGTATCATCAAGATAAACTACTTTATTACTCACTGGCCACTCCACTGCCACAGATAGGAACCACCCTAGCTGGGATAGGACTGTCAGCCCTGAGCATGGTCGGGGCAGCACATTAATGATCAAATTAATGTGGCTCCAAAGGAGTCTATGGCGACCTGGCGACTAGGGCCGTTTTCCTGGCGACCTGAGGCAATAATTTAAGCGACCTGGCGACTTTTGAACAAATTTGGCTACAGTTAAGATGGTCTAATAAAAGGGACTTTGTGACCTCAGGGGGACCCCCCATTACTAAGGTCAAGGGAGCTTTTCTAGAGCCGCTCCTCCCATGATAATATTGTGCTCAGGGTTTCACTATAAAATACATTGCATAAACGGAGACCGTTAGGAACTAGGGGCCCTGGATAGGGGGTGGGGACCCATCCATCCCCTATCGATTTGAATGTCCATGTCGATTTTAAGAAATGCCCACGTCCCCATGTCACTTAGCCCCAAAAATCCCCCCAAAAATCCCCATGCCGATTTTTAATTTACACCTTTTTTATGGCCCGGTTTACAGTTTTTCCTCTAAAATCCTTAGTAACTGTCCAGCTCACGAACCGTAAATACGGGAAAATAGCAAAATTGTCAGAAAAATGAAAAAAAGTAGGGGACCCGGCACATTTTTGCTAGACCTTGTCGAGTGACCGGAAACAACCCTTTATTTCTTGGCCTATAGCTTTTCGATGATATTGCCAATGATGTAGTCATCCGTAACGCCCAACAGTAAACTCTACTCCAAAGTTGCGGTCCACATATGAATAAATCTATTTAGAATTGAATTTCTGCGTATATAGGCCTACTGTAAAATGTTGATACCATTATCTTCATTATGATTCCCCGGGACTCTCGGATAATGCCCATGGTCCTGCCGCGGTGTCTTAATCCTGACCACAGTAAGCCACCCTTGGCCCGTTAAGGGTCGCATAGTGCTTAAGTGCATTGTGTCCTATGTTGTCGTGACGAGTCACTCTCCAATACTACATCCATGCATCATGCCGACCCTGTGAGGTTGATACATTCACTGTAAAAATATTCCGTTGAATATAATTATGGGGAATCAATGTAAAACTTTACGGTGGATCATCGTAAATGTGATTACGGTGAGGCAATGTTAAGTCAACCAACTTTACTGTGAATATCTGTAATCCAGTACGTTGAAACACAGTTTATTCATTTACGGTGAAGCTATGTCTTGTAAAAATATTCCGTTGAATATACAGAGAATCAATGTAAAATTTTACGGTGGATCATCATTATATATTACTACAGTGGGGCAATGTAAAATCGATCAATTTTACTTTGAATGTCCGTAATTCAGAACAGTGAAACACAGTTTATTTTACAGTGAAACACAGTTTATTTATTTTACGGTGAAGCTTCTTTTAATTGATGTTTAGTTTTATCACACCAGGTGGCATTTTGGTTCATGAGGAGATTTTCATGGATGTTAAGAACACCATTTTTGTGGTAATAAGAAAAATATATAGATAAACAGCTGTAAGATTTGCTCTGTAGCCATCCTAGAGTGACTTCTTCTCATGGACTGGCATTACGAAGAGTCCTGAAGCATTTTATAAGGCTTTCATAGACTGATTCCTAATAATTAGGTCTGAAGTCTTGACACCAAAATGCTATTGCTGATTGGACATCGTACCAAATTTGGCATGCAACCTTATTGAGCATAGAGTTAGGTATTGGTGGATAAATGGACGGAAAAATACTGGGATAAATGAGTTAAATATTGTTAAAACTATTGTTTAGGCACTGTATTAAAATAACAGTGATGTTCCGTATTTTGTTAGATTAACGGTGATTCACTGGCACCACTGGGTGCCAGACTTTCACCGTTATAATTACGGAGAATTTGAAACGACGGTGACCGTTATTTTTACGGTGAAAGTCCGGCACCCAGTGTTGCCAGTGAATCTCCGTTATTTTAACGGATTTTTTTTACAGTGTTCCCTAGAGGTCGGCCTGAGAAAATGTGTAAAAACCTGAGAAAGGTTATTTCACAGAACAGGGATTCCACTTTTGCTACTTTTTCAGGAATTCCTATTTTATTGCTGAAATTCTATGTTGAATTAAGCTAACAAAATATGGTCATGATGCACAAATGCATCACCGGTATGTCTGATATATCTCACTTTACTTTACTTCTGCCTTTGAGATATCTAATAGAGGTAGCATTCCCTAATAGAATATAAGTATTCATTGTTTATATATGTATTATATAGCTTGTGAGTTCAATGCCATTTTGAAAAGAAAGACGTTTTTTCTCCAATGGACCACTTCCTGCCGCACACACCAGGGAGTTGTGCTTCTAAAGGTTCTGAAAACATCCACAGGGTAGCGCCACCGATGTATAGGAATTGCGCACCAAGGTTTAATAGAGGAACACCTACTTTACATTCATGATGTATTGTGATCGTGTAGAAATAGGGTCAAGCTTATCTAGATGTGAGACATAATGTGACGGTTATATACAGGGAGGCCAGGAGTCGGCCTACCATTACATGACTAACGTTACCTAATGGCAGTCTAGAATGCAACGTGTCATTCGGACTTTAAACTAACTAACAATCAATCAACCAAATCCTACATACCATCAGGGGAATATATCTCTGATGCCATATATCACTTTAGACCAAGCAAGAAAGGGAGACTTTTCAGAAAAGTTATTGGTGATGTTTTTGAGCATTTCTGAAGTGTGACTACCGGGTAGCTATATATGTAAATATTATCTCCTAAAAATCCTGCATTTTGATATTTATGAGTAGTTTGAAAGATGATTTTCTTGTGAATCTTTTGTAAATATAGCTACCGACAGACATTGTTATTAGGATTCTGCTAAAACCAACATAAACACAACTTTATTATAAATAGGTTGCCCTTTCTTGATGCATTGGACTATAGCATAGGCGTGGTGAACGTGGTAAATTCATGGCTGTTAATTAAGAGGAAGGCGTATATAACGTATAACTGTCTATAGAAAGCTTCTGGTTCAGGTAAAAGATGTGGTAGCAATTGTCCCAGCGCAGGTCTACAATAAAGTGTACAAAAATGAGAAAAGTTATTTCACAGGACAGAGATGCCACTTTTTCCTATACTTTTGCAGGAATTCCTATTGCGTTATTGGAAATTCTGTGTTGAATCATGCTTAGTAATTTCCTACAGTAAGTTGGCTAAAATCCCAGGATTTTCTATACTTTCTGTGACTATCGACAAGGGAGCACTTTCACCCAATAGAGAGGTTTTACAGTGCACCCAGTAAACAAATAAAAAAACACGTTATACAGCTTTTAATAACGTAATATAACGTTTCTCTAAGGCTTATTACTATGGCATAACGTTATATACAACTTTAGAACGTTATTTGACGTAAAATAATGTGTTTTTTTGTTAGCTGGGCAGTGTATATCTGAGAGTATACACGCGGCTAGAGTACAGCTAATCACACTGGTATCTTTGATGGGCATTTGTCACTATCACTTGTTATCTTGGTGAGGCAGTCTTTGGACTCTGTATCAGCAAGGAAGTCAGGTGTTGGGTGCGTCTCGTTATCAGGCGGATTAGACATCAGAGAGTTATGTGGACAGTGGTGTAAATACCGCGTTAAAGACTCTCCCTACTTATACCATCTGTACTGGGGACAACACACGGCAGTACCATGGGACGTTACCAACCCTGGAGTATCAGGCTACTCTGCCTCTGTGTGCTACTCTCGTAAGTCTACTTGGATAGAGTTACATCTCTAGATCAAGGAGAACTGGTTTTTAGTTGTATATGAATGGTGTAATTACGAGGATATCAGTTTGTGATTATCACTTGTATCTGTGAACCCTGTGAACACAACAATGTGACTATACATGGGTGTCCTCCTATATGACCGTGTCACCGTGTCGATTTTAAGGGAGAGTGGCGTGTCGCCGTGTCGATTTTTATTCTATACATTCTGGTCTATTTTTCTGTGTCAGTCGATTTTTAAAAGGGCCGTGTCGCCCGTGTCGATTTTAAGAAACCCCCGTGTCGCCGTGTCGCGCGTGTCGAATTTTACCCATGTATAGTCACAACAATGGCGGCATATAAGTGCCTCTACATGGGTAAAAATCGACACGCGCGACACGGCGACATGGCCCCTTTAAAAATCGACACGTGCGACACGGCCCCTTTAAATATCGACGGACATGGCACATGAAGTATAATGTATACTAATGGTATAGAATAAAAATTGACACGACGACACAGACCGTTTGCTAAAAATCGACACTGCGCATGTGCGACAGAGGTCTTGGAAAATGCGACAGGGACATAAGGGAAAGTCTGGGCTTTCTAAAGCTGAAAGAATTTAGTAAAAATTCCAATTAGAACCAAAGTTAGGACCATTTCAATAGATTTCCCAGTAGGCTCCCATAGTGTTCCCAGTAGGCCCTATATAACTTTTTTTTTTCCAATATTTCTTGGATCTATACACCAGCAAACCACTCAGAATCCACCAATCTTAAGGTGGAATTCCAAACTTTTCCTGGAGCAATATGCCCACAGAATGCACCAATCTGAGAGTAAAGTGCCTAGATTCTTTGAAGCAACATGCCCCGACACCATACACCAATCTAAAAGTAAATTTCCTCAATTTTTTGGAACATTGTCTCATGATCCCCTGAAAATATACCAATCTACAGATAGAATCACAAATTTCTCCGGAACAATATGCCCCCAAAACACAACAAAATGCACAAATCTAAAGGTAGATTTTCAAAATATTCCTGGAGTAACATGCTTCCAAAATGATCAGAGTACATCTGAGTCAACTAATAGGTTAAATTTCTAAATCTTCCTGGAACAACATACTCCCCTAGCCATCATAATACATCTACATGTATCTAAAAGGTATGAGTTCCAAATCTTGGGTGAGCAGTATGCTCCCAAACCCCTCAGAATATACCATTCTAAAAACAGAAATCCAAAGTTTTCCTGGAGCAGTATGCCCCCCTCCCCCCCAAAAAAATTCATAGAAAACACCAATCTAAAAGTAGAATTTCAAAATTTTCCTAAAGCGATGTGCCACCAAATTCTCAGAATGTTCCATTCTAAAGTTATGTCCGTGCGCAATGTGCCCAAAACAGAAATGAAAAATTCTCCTTTATTTCTCACCCAAAATTCACCTCAAGGGGGGGGGGGCTGCCAGACACACATGTAGTTAATGTGTGCCCGTCTGAAATACTTTGCTCCAAAGATTTCTAGGTTTGCTCCAGCATATCACGACATACCCAGCCCTGCTGCGACATGGTCAAAAATACGGGTACCCATGTAGAGGCACATATAACAGGGCCACATATGGCTATGTATGTGGTACATATGGTACAAGTCGCTGTATAAGTTATTAAGTCACTATAAGTGCTATAGTCCAAGAACATGGTACATATATAATTGCACAAGGTGCTAGCTGAGGATGATTACCATTGTGAAAAGCGTATAACATTAAAATCCTGGGGGGCCACTCCCTCAGCATTACTTACTACTATGTGTGAACACGATTCCAAGGGAAAGGGTATCTTTTTGGGACCTAGGCAAGGGCCCGCGAGGACCCTTGAAAAGGGCTGCTTTTTAGGTAATTTTGGAGGAAAAGGGGTCCATTTTAAGGCAGAGTGACTGGAAAGACTCAGATGACAATTTAATCTACCATTTCTCAACTTTAAAGACAGATTTGTATGTTTCTTCCAGATTGTGGCATGGGTTAGGTTTATATTTTGTGGGTCATTTCTATCATTTTCATTGATAACTCTTGGTAAGAGAATTTTTCTTGCGGTCCCCCTTGATTAGGATATTATATTTTGCTCAATTCCCTGTTAAAAGGGTACTATTTTGTTAATTTGCCCCCCGTGATAAGGGTCCTTAATTTGGGGTGATGTTCACACATAGCTACTATAGAAAAGAAAGGGAGTGGCCCCCTGGGACTAAAATGCAGCTACTCGAGCTACTCACACGTATCATATCTGACTTTCACTCAAAGTAGGAGATGGTGCTCAATGGACCGCATCCATATTGTTGAAATTAATAGACGTAGGGCGTTACAATATACATGTATAGCATTGGATAATAGAGGAAATTGACACTTATAATGGTTACAAATGATTTTACATAATGATAACAAATGAATTTTACATAAGTTATTCCAGAGACATGTCTCTGGTTACTTCCATCATATAGGCCCCCTATATATGGTCTAAATTAGACCTGTATTTTATTGTTGAAATTTATTTTACACTTATTACACATCGTGATCTTCCTGACCGATTTCCGGCTCACCCAACTACCTGTATACCAGGGATATACTATACCCCACATACGTTTCAGATATTTTATTATATTCTTCGATTTATGTTTTTTCTTTGCATTTATTGTCCCTTTCTAATTCACCCTAACTATGCTTCCAGAAATACCTACCTTGTTGTGGATGGCCTTACCACAGCCACCACCAGTGGGACACCCACACCCACCCAGCCCTACACAACAGTAACCAGCGGTATAGACAACAGTACGGAGGACGCGTCTAACAGTACAGAGGGGGAGACCAGCAGCACGCCACCTAGCGTCTGGAGCAGTACAGAGGAGGTCAGCACCGTCACGACACCTAGCGGCGCCGCGGCTAAGACGGCCTTTAACGGCACGGACTGGGCCGTGATTGGCGTGACGTCAGCTATCCCAGTCGTCGTGTTCATCATCTCCATACTGATGGGCATTTACAGGTCAGTCGGCACACACTTGATAAACCGTAATCTCCCCCGTATAGCCCGCGGGTTATACAATACTCTCAAAGTATAGGTGCGGGTAATAAGTATAACACAGTGAAAAAAAGATAGGAATTTCAGAGGTGTGGGTTATAGGATTCTCCTAAGTCGGGATACGGGTTATACTCGATATGCGGGTTATGCGCCGGAATTTACAATATTGTTATTTTATTGTTTTATTTTGATGTGGATAGGGGGCATAGCGATTCCTGTCGAGCCCCCTTATTATTAAATAATAACCACTCTGTGACATAGATATTTCTATAAAAGAGAGTTTTATGTGCATAATGATACCACAGTTGGCTGGGAGAACAGACGAAACTGCATGCATAAGACATACAAACCAATCACAAACTAATCACTGGGTAAGAGTCAGCTATGGATGCGTGGGAGTAGCTGCATAAGTGCTATAAGCCTTGAACAAGTAGTTATCCTTGACTGGCGCTTTGACTAATTACCCGGTCCTTAGCATGTAACACTTATACAGCTACTCACTTGTACCATATCTAGTAAGGCCACTCAAAACAAAAAAAATCTAATCATCACGCACATCATAAAAATCATGATTTTAGGAAAACTTTTCTTCTTTTTTTTTTACAATTTTGATGAAAAATATGTTAAAATTGGAAAAAGATGTCGGCAAGTTTGGTATCAAATTAAAGATTATGCTGCCAGTAATGTAGTCAGCTAAGAATAACTTGCATTATAAGAACTTTTACTGATCAATAAACTCCAAGTTACTAAAATGTGACATTTGATCGCGAAAAGTCCCTATGTATTTTAGCCACAAGTAAAAAAAAGAATAATAAAAAACGCCCTTGTCATATTTTTCACTGTTTGGTGATGAGAAACAACTTTTGTTTGTGAGTGGCTTAAGGTACGTCGATGTTCCCTACCCATGTACAGCTGTGTCTGGTTGTTTCAGGGTGCGGCATGAACAGAACATGTTGGCCAAGAAGATGGAGGAGAACACGCGCAGGGGGCAGGACAACATGGGCTTTGAGAACTGAACCTGAAGTGGACACGTGGACACATGGACTCTTGTTATATATGCTGCAGCGACAAAGGCTACATGCCATGTTATTCTAAACAGGAAAATGGCGACAGAACAAAGGAATAATGGACGGATGTTGATGAACTGACATAGATAAATTATTAATCCATTCCCTGAAAAAGGGTCGTGAGTGCCGTAACACGTAGGAACAATTATACTCTTTTTAAAACTTTAGTGAATGCCTTCTATTTCTCTAGATAAAAAGATGAAGTTTACAGCTGTTGAGGATTCACATAAAAGACATATTTTCCCGACTGATTAGTAACTTATAACTTTAATTACATTATATGCGCGCTTGCTGATAATTGGTTAACGGAGGTTATATAAATGTATCGTATCTTAATGGGATGGGGAGGGGTAAATAAAAAACGCTTACATATTAATGTTCTGCAAATGGCCAATAAACGCCGAGAATTGTGGGAAATCTAAGCTCTTATCGCGTTGTTTGCTTAGACTTAAAACTGTATACATCAATTTCATATTTGGCAAGTAAAATGTATAGATGTAATGATACAATTCCCGTATTTATATAAGTATTTGTAATGATGCCTAGATGGTGTTAATTGTCTATGCCTAGATGGTGTTAATTGTCTAGGCTTTAAGTTTTGTATGGATAATCATGTATCTATTTCAAAGCTTTACTCGCTGTGATATATGTACATTTGGAGCTTTTATACAGACATGTTAGTGCCTATACATGATTGTGCATAGGATATGGAACTGCAGAAGATATCACATTATGATCTTGTCATCTTGAATTATTTAATTTAAATCAATAAAGTATATAATTACACAGAAACGTACCTGTACTGTCTATTTTTCATAGGTCACATTCTCAAATGGAGCCAAATATATGACCAGAATTGTTAATATATTGACCAGAAATTGGGCATTTCTAAGGAAAGTAGAAAATCCTTCTGTTTCCATGGAAACGGACATGATGCTACACCTTTTTGAGCCAAATGTATACCGGAAATAGATTGCTCATACCAAAATTACCCTGATATGATTTTCAGCCAGAAGGCTCTCAAATGGACCCAAATATATGACTATTTTGTCAATTTTTGAGGCAGTCTTAAATTTTTGAAAGAATGCGAATCTGAATTTGGTTGCCATGGCAACCATTTTCGGAAGTGACATTAATAATGCATTTATTCAATGTCCCCATCATTATATATGGTGTTAGAGGTGCTATTGCTTATACAACATGGGTATTCTCCTGTTTACAGACCAGAATTGTTAATATATTGACCAAGGAAAATGGATAATCCTTCTGTTTCCATGGAAACTGACATGATGCTACACTTTTTGAGCCAAACGGATACCGGAAATGGATTTCTCATACCCAAATTACCCAAAGCAAACACATGATTTATAGCCATTAGACTTTCGGGGGTCACAAGAACTCAATTCTGAGGGATCCCGCTCCAACACTAAAGCAGAAGCAGTCAAGTTCTGAAAATGTGGCGCGGGAAAGAAACCTAGTGGCCCCTGGTGGGCGCGGCGGGAACTAAAGCGTTGCATCGGGTTTCACTTTCAGTACCGGAAATAAACAAATGTAAACAAATGAAACTGGGCCACCACAACACACGAACAAGTTTCAGGCAAGTTGCATCACCACAAACTGCAGATCTGACGTACACCATATCAAATGAGGACGTGAGTCATACACAGAGAAGTTATTAAAGTAGTTGTGGACGTGAAGGGAGAGTTGTCACAAGTCAAACCGCACTCAGTGCTGCTACACGGCCACACACACAGTCAGACTCAGAGTGACACTGACACTGTTCTGGAACTTCCAGTGGAAGCTGGAAATTGATAGACACTACAATATCCAACTAGGCTACACTCATTAGTCAACACTTCAGTCTGCAACTATAGCCCGGGAACTATAACCATACCTGAAAGCTATATCTACTGTCTACATATAAAGGCTCTACACCACCATTTAGAGGCTAGGACTATTAGAAGATCGTTGGGGTCGTTCTTGTGTGCTGACTGAGATTGAGACAAAACAACAACCAGCAAGATGATGGCGTAAGTAAAATAGTATTTGATAGTACTAGGTAGCTGCACCTATAGGCTTTGAACTAAGGGAGTGTTCATTTATTAATTACAGGGGGGATGGTGAGATTTTGTGCAGAGATGCGAACAGATTTTACGCCCCCACCCTCGAGAGTGTCAGTCTTTGCCAAATCCTGCCGGACAGTGTCCGCCTAAAATGGCTCTGGTCCGGCAGAATGACTCGTGCTGCAGGACCTGATATCCTGCACATTCTGGGCTTTCCAAAACTGAAAGAATTTTTCAAATATTCCAACTAGAACTGAAGTTACAAAATTCTGGAGTGCCCTCTAATATTCTAGGCAAATTATAGCAAGCTTTTGTTATTATTTTCTTTTATAAATCCTATTCTATTCTAAATGTTATGCAAAACTTTGATTTTGGTATCCGGTCCTGCAGAAATCTATCCGGTCCTGCAAAATTGGCTAGCTGCAGGACCGATTGTCCTGCATGCTGAAAAAGTTTTCACAAAGACTGTGTAAGGGGCCCTTGATGGGAGGTCCCCATGTCCCGTGTCGATCTTAAGAAATGCTCATGTCGCCATATCGATCTTAAGAAATTCCCCATGTCCCATGTCACTATCTATTTTTTCCTCCTGTCCCATGTCACTATCTATTTTCTCCTCATGTCCCATGTCACTAGGGCCAAAAAAGGTCTATGTCGCCGTGTCGAATTTAAGGGTCTAGGGCCATATGTAAGGATCTGTTAATTGTATGGCCCTAGACCCCTAAATTCGACATGGCGACATGAGCATTTCTTAAATTCGACATGCGACATGAGGCCTAGTGACATGCGACATGAGGCTTAAAAAGATAGTGACATGGGACATGGACAGTTCTTAAAATCGACATGGGACATGAGCATTTTTAAGCGACATAGACATGCGACATGGCCATTTCTTAAAATCGACATGCGACATGGGGACCCCCCCATCAAGGGCCCCAATTGTAACATGATCCATACAACATCTTTATCATATTGCACCTATTCAGGCTATTGTGTTTCAAGACCTTAATTATCCTGGTGTACTGACCAGCTAGTCTAATACTATAAAACCCAACATGTTACTTTGTAGCAAAAGGACCCAAACGCACACTATTTTCTAAAGACCTGTCGGGAGGGGGCTCGAAATTCCACTGCCACCCCTCCCTCTGACTACTCCTTTAGGCCTAAGTGTTTAGATAGACCTCCAGCAGGTCCCCCTCCCCCTACTGTGGATGTAAGTAGCCTGTGCGATGCAAGAGTAAACCGGATGAAGTGCAGCGCAAGAAGCAATACTTTTTCCTGTAAAGCTTTTCGACCACAGCAAGAGATATATAAGGACACCCTGATGGCATCCAAGATATCAGGTGAGTTCACTTGATGTAAATATCCAGTGCATGATTACAAGAAAACTAACTTTATAAAAGAGGTATGCTTGCATGCTGATCTCTTACCCACAATGCATCCACACTCTGTAGTTCCTACACTGCCTTAGACTTTTAGTTAGAGTTAGAAAAAGCTGGATCCCCTTTACCCCATTCCCCCATGGTAGACTCGAGGTAGATTCAACCTCAAACTTAGAGGAATGTATTTATACCAGTTTACAACTGGTGTTTCAATAGCGTTTGGTGTAGAGATGCTGCAACCCTCACTATCTTCTGGATCACATCTACTGTAAAACCTTGCGTAAAGCCTAACGGCGATCTGACTTGCATGCCAGCCGCCGCTTGTATGTAAGGTTATGTGTTAGATAGACTACACCTGTACCTTGGTATGCCTCATAACCACTGCCCCACAAGGTCAAGACGAGGTGTTATACACCGAGTCGATGACCAGTGGGCAGTGGTTATGAAGGCATACCAAGGTACAGGTGTAGTCTATCTGATTTAACCCTCGGTTATGTCAGTGTATACGAATTACGATATACCCAAGGTGCGATTCCTTTGTCTTAGGTGTTACCCGTGGGTTAAACGATAGATTCAACCTCAAACCTAGAGCAATATATGTACCGGCTAACAACTGGTGTTCCAATAGTGTTTGGTGTAGAGAATTTGTAGTCAGTCCCATGTCACTACCAAGTCCACATCTTTCCTTTACAGACTTCAAGACCGGCTTGACCAGAGACTTGTAGACAACCCGCTGAATGCCGTGCTGGTGGCGGGTACACCTGTCAGAGCTGACAGGGTGCGCTTTGTGTGCGTGTCGGACACCCACAACCGCATGCCGCTACAGGTGGAGGTGCCTGAGGGGGACGTGCTGCTTCACGCCGGGGACTTCACGCAGTTTGGCATGCCGGCCGAGGTAGAGTCATTCAACAACTGGCTCGGTACGTCTTAACTTCATATTGCTTAGTCTCACCAGATCGATCCAAGTTGTTAGTCTATGACCAGATGCTATCTTTGGTAGGCATGAAAGAAAACAGCGTGTACTGTATACAGAAATAGCCGGGAAGTTAATGGATGTTTTACATGTTATATTACTAATTTTATTTTAACTTTTGCCCCTGGTTATAGATTATCAACTTGCATTGATTTGGTGAGACTAGACCGTATGTGTTAGTTTGATGTTCAATTTCCCGTCTTTTGACAGTATGATGCCCTTTATAAGGCAATATTTGTCATCATGATGTACCAATGTGGTACACATATAGGTGGTCAAAGCCAACCTGCTCCATTGCCGTTTTACGCCTCACAAAAACCCTTGAATCAGGACAGGAAACATGGCGCAGTACAGAATAATTGTCCTATACGTCTAACAGAGTCCTAGCAGAAGGTTATACACATAGCTCATTCAGGTTCTGTATATCATCATGACATGCGTAAATGAAACGAGTTAAACACTGTATTAAGTCACAGATCTTTTTTTTAAATTTTTATTATTATTTTTTTATGGGCATTATTCCATATTGGTTGTCACACATCCCAGTGCTGCCCTGACACTGCTTGTCCTTGTTGCAGGATCGCTGCCTCACCAACACAAGGTGGTCATCGCTGGTAACCACGAGCTGTCCTTCAGCACGGCCGCACAGGAGCAGGAGGACGAGTGTAACCACTTTGGGTTCAACACGAATAAGATCAGCGCGTACCTCAAGGAGAAGGGAATCAGCCACATAAAGCAGGGTCTCACAAACTGCACCTTTCTGGAGGACTCTGAGACAACGGTCTATGGCATCCGCATCTATGGAACATCATGGTGGGTGGAAAAGCTATTTTACAATTATTTCAATTGTGTCACACTTTCAAATAGCAGTGGCAAATAGCAAGAACTGCCATCTGATATAAATATATTCCTTTTGTATGTTGATTTTTTTTTGTACATGTAGATCTACGTGGTTGTAATGCTTTGAAAAATAGCAGTCCACCTACATTTTTAGAATTTGCCCACTCCTTTCTTTTTGTATCATAACAAAACTTCTTACAGTACTGACGGTTTTCCTATGTGCTTTTATTCATTGAATATATAAAACTGCTAGCAGCAGCACTGTATGGCAAGACAAGCCTTGGTCCTTACAATAAAAATCAACTCAACTCAACTACTTCTAGTGGTAGGTTGTCATTATGATAACATTGACTCTGAGGTAACTCTGACTCATTGCTGTTGTTTTTTGTCATCAGGCAGACCTGTTTTTGTGCTGCTGAATGGGAGTCAGCCAACCCAACTGACTCCTGCCTGGACAAGTGGAACAAGATCCCTGCAGGCATTGACATCCTCCTCACCCACGGCCCACCCCTTGGTATGTGTAGCTGGATAAATGCTGTCATATTGGGATATCATAAGATATCTAAATGGTAAATGACATATAAGTAAGAGATAACAAGGAAGTCAGAGATAATGTGGAATAGATGAATAGTCTATATTGTAGCAGACTGTGGTCGCTATGCTAGTGCTCTCTATCCACTTGGTGCGTGCCCCTATATATACAATCCTGGACATTGATCGGGCACAGTGCCCTAGTGGCGGATTATGGATCTACCTCTATACGTGATGGTTATACACAATATACATGTATTCATAAAATCACATAGCCATGCTTTGCCATTAACTCAATCAAGCATATCAAAATATCAAGGATTTGATGATTGATGCTCGGTGTATTTCAAAAGCTATCACATTGTTATCATACATTGGTACATATACCATAAAACCTGGCGTATAAGCCTAATTCGTGTATAATCCGCACACCAAGTTTGGGTGGATCCTATAAGCCACACCGCCGATCTGATTCGCGTACAAGCCACAGCTTATATGCAAGGTTTTACGGTAACCTCTTTACATCTCGAGTTGTTATCTTACTACATGTTTCCTCAGGTTTTTACTCAACTTTCCTTCGTTTTTTGAAATTTAGGACATGGGGACGCATGTGGCCATGCCGGTCGGCGCGCTGGTTGTGTGGAGCTGGTGAACACGATACAGCAGCGGGTCAGGTGTAGATACCACGTCTTTGGCCACATCCATGAAGGTAAGCGGTTATGATTTACAATATTTCTCTCAAGGTCACACCAAAATAAAAAGTTGGTATACAGATTTTGGTTTTCAAAAAGAGGGCCGGCAATTTTTTTTTTCCTAATTCTTTTTTTTGGCTGTGGATTTTAACCTTGATCAAGTGGAGCGGGCAACTTTTTTTTTCTTTTTTTTTTTGAGGAAAACTCCCATATCTGGCTATTGATCAGAAGAAGGGCCACCAAAAAATAAATAATCAAATTCCTTAGAAAATGATGCGGGCACATCCATAGACACTTTAAAAAAGATTATTACGCTCCTTTTTAGCTAAAAAAAGCTTGTGTTACTATAGTAATCTTTCCTGTCCCCCTGTATTAAATCAATAATTGAACACTCCTTGAAAAAAGTGTAAAATCTCTGTATCTTCCCTCTGCAGCTCATGGTGTGTCTACAGATGGCCACACAGTGTACATCAACGCTGCCACCTGCAACACCCACTACCTGCCCTGTCAGCCACCCTTCATCTTCGACATCCCCCTGCCACCAGGGGTCGCCAAGGATGACGTTATGTCCCGCCAGGGGGCGCCACCGTCATCAGAAGAAGGAGCAGCTGTGGATGAAGGAAAAGAGGAATTGGAAGGGAAGGATCAGGAAAACCAAAAGGCAGAAAGAGATATGGAGACAACAGAAAAACAAACAGATGCTGAGAGTGAAAAGGAGTGAAACAGTACATTATTGACTCAGGGTTACTAAATATAAGAGTTATATACACTGCCTAAATTCCATTTAAAGACCACCCTCATCAACCGGCCGCGGAGACACAACATGTACATTGTACTCATTTTTCGACGGGGATGGAAGGCGGCAGACGCACTGAGCCGGGGGCTGGCCCCCCACAGTGCACCCACTTACTCCCCCACACCTGTACCTGCCCTTCCACACCCACCTTCTGGCCGGAAATTGAATAAAGTACATCTATGACACATGACCTGAGGGTGCTTTTTAAAAGGAATTCGTTTCTGATGCCAGAATTGACCAATAAATGATTATGACGGATTACCATATCTACCTATACATGGATACTAGCGTACCCTGAGTCATCTGTGAGGTCACTCACACGCTTAACCTTTTGATTTCCTGATTTCATGCAACAGAACACATCCAATCCAATGATACATGGTATATTGTGTACCATAAAACCTTGCGCAGAAATTGCAGTTAATACGCAAGTCAGATTGCCGGTGCGACTTATAGGGCCTTAGCAAGATGATCAGTGGATAGCGCAATTCCCACTGGTACTAGGTCTATTCCCAGTACTCACAGCAACCAGCTTGGTCAAATCTCGTGGCCGAGATTAGGGTACAAACAGGGCTCAGGTATTGTGAATAGGTTGTACCTGGACACTCCTAATGTCACCTGTGTCCAGTATAGTGTAGTGGTTAGCACTGTGGACTCATGATGCAGAGTACCTGAGTTCAAATCTCTTCCAGGCAATGCCTGGTAATCAAATTCATAAGTATAGCAATTTTGGAAACAGAATACATTATTCACAATACTAAAGAAAATTTAGAAATATGTATTTAAAGGACATAGTGTTATTTGGCCTGGTAGGGATTTGAACTTGGGCTCCCAGTATTATGAGTCCACAGTGCTAACCACTACACTATACTGGACACAGGTGACATTAGGAGTGTCCAGGTACAACCTATTCACAATACCTGAGCCCTGTTTGTACCCTAATCTCGGCCACGAGATTTGGCTGAGCTGGTCCTTGCAAAGCTAAGGGTTATGATTGTTACCAGTGGTCCAAAAGGTGGAGCCACTGTATCTCGCTAATGCGGAATAGGATCGGCACACAGTAGGGGTGCAGCTCATACAGTTTTTAGATATATACTATAGTACTGAACTTGCCATAATCAGATCACCTTTGCAGCTTAGATGATTTTCCTAAGGTAGGAGGCGGCTTCTATGCGAATTGTGGTTCTACCCAAGGTTTTACGGTTGATCCAATATTGGATGCAGAGCAGCATTGAAATTGCTAGGAGTTTGAACATTCAAACATTAGAGACCTGTGATATATATCCA
This sequence comes from Harmothoe impar, assembly GCA_947462335.1. NCBI lineage: Eukaryota > Metazoa > Annelida > Polychaeta > Phyllodocida > Polynoidae > Harmothoe > Harmothoe impar. Next base: position 56,485,191 of record OX381716.1, on the reverse strand, counting down.
AGATATTTTCATGGAAATGGAATATAGATAATATTCTAGACAGTAGAACAAGCCATGTTTTATCCATATCTTATATAATCTCACATAATTGCTCACCACTTTTGTTGAGACATTTCAAATATATATAATTTACTTTTTGGGGGTAATAATTCCCATCATTGCTGAAATTGTTTTACACTGGACTATTGGTTCTCTCTTACAACATACTTACCAATAGCCAATAGTAATTGAATTTATAACAATTATTTACATACTGTTCTTCATGAAAATGCTATTGTATCTGTGATATTTGTAATAAAGTCCTTCCAAATAACTCAAACTGCTTCACTTCTATTCTATTGCTTGTGAGAACAGAATGTTTGTCATTGACAACTGGTACAACTTATACACAAGATGCAGCCGCTGGAATCTATGGCGCACACAATTTCGTTTATTGGTTCCCATTGAATAAACACAAGTAAGAGGACTCCAAGTAGATGCTTTGCTGACAATCAAAATTGTGAGATGCCTTGTGACTAAGCCTTGATTGGTCTGGATTTCTGTCATCTGCATACAAGGTAGAAATTATTTCTAAGCCTATGACTTTATTCGTATAATTTTATTATGTATATGCTAAACTTATCCTGCTACCAACTTAATAATTGTAGTGGCTGTGACTGTTGTGTTCATCTTTAAATAGATCTCTGAACTCTTTCTTACAGATTACCGAATATGATTGCCTCCATCTTCCGAGGTGGAGAAGGACCTAATGCAGCGGGTGATGATGGTCCCATAGCCGTGCACCCAGAGACCCTAAACCCCAACAAGGCCTGGGAGATGCTGAGTGTCAAACAAACATGTGAAACCAAGAAGATTCTGCCAGAAAACACCCCGGTGTACGCTGACAAGGTGCGCTTTGTGTGCGTCTCAGACACTCATGACCGGATGCCGCTCCGTGTCAACATCCCAGATGGGGACGTGCTGCTTCATGCTGGGGACTTCTCCATGATAGGAAGACCTCAGGAGATAGAGTCCTTCAACAACTGGCTTGGTGAGTTTTGTTTTATTACCGTAAGACCTCGCGTTTAAGCCTAACTCGCGTATAAGCCGCACCCCGACTTTGGGCCGATCCTATAAGTTGCACCAGCAATCTGATTCTGGTGACTTTTGTACTGTATTATAGGAGCAAGAACTCATGTATAAGCCGCATCCTGACTCTGTATTGATCATAAAAGCCGCACTGGCGATCTGATTCGCATACAAGCCATGGCCTATACGTGAGGTTTTACGGTAAATAGATTTTTGCCACCATCCTCTGTGTTCAAAGAGCACAATAGAGGAATATATTAATATATCAGATTCAAATTGAGAGTCCTAAACTAAGTTTAGCAGAATAATGTAACATCTCAAGTAACGTGTTGTTACAATAGTTCTTCCACTTGTTTCTGTACAATTCCTGGTAAGTATTCTAGAGTCCTTAAACTAACTTAAACTATGGGCTAGTTTATAAGGTAACATCTCAAGTAACATATTGTTACAGTAGCTCTTGTTTTTGTTTCTGTACAATTCCTGGACACTTGATTCTGTTTCTGATTAAAAAAAAGACCATAAATTTACCAACGTTCATTCAGGACATGTCTTGTCTTTTTTTCATTCTAGGATCGCTGCCTCACAAACACAAGGTAGTGATAGCTGGTAACCATGAGCTGACGTTTGATGAGGAGATGTTTAAAGACGAGGCCCACCTGCGTCAGTTTGGGCTGGACGTGCAGAAGGTGCGTGAGTACAAGAAGGAGAAGGGAATCAGCCACATGAAGGAGGTGCTCACCAACTGCACCTTCCTAGAGGACTCAGAGACTGAGGTCTACGGCATCCGCATCTACGGATCACCTTGGTTAGTTTGATATTTTCTTAACCCTTTATAGATAGATAGATGGATTTTTATTGCACGAATTGTATGTACATTTGCTTCTTCCCAGTGAGCACAAAATTCAGTTTAACAGTGAATCAACATTGGATCAACATTAAATCAACATTGACAACCATTTATCAATGTTGATTTGATGTTCTGTGCCCACTGAGTTCAAGTGCTTCCCTACCATGAGCCTTTTTTTCACATTAGCATGAGCAATTAGTTTTCTCCTTAGCTCTTAAGGAATTAATCGTCCGTCTGGGCATGTAACAATGGCATAATGACTCAATGCTTCATGTTTATTTCTCATCGTAATGTACTGTATTGACGCATCATGCTTACCGTCTGTGAGTGTATCAACCCCATAGGGTAGGCATGATGAATATACATGTGATGCACTAGTGAGTTACCCCCCAGGCATACATTTATGTATCATGATGACAAAAGAGCATAGTGCATGTTTTGAATCACAGTATGCTTATCTCAGAATCATTAACAGCTGGTGGTTTGTGTATTTTAGCTATTTTTAAAGATGGGTTCTAATTCAGGGTCGATTTTTATTTTTCAATGCCAGACAAAGTTGTGTTCATGATGTCCTTATGAATATCTGTGTAGCTACACACATATCTATATAAGCATTATGAACACAAATTCATTGTGTAACTGGAGAATAAAAATCGGCCCCAAATTAGCTCCTAACCCATCTTTAATGTGTTTGTTGGTATGCAGGCAGCCAGAGTTCTGTGACTGGGGCTTCAACCTGCCACGTGGACAGCCCTGTCTGGACAAGTGGAACAAGATCCCAGAAGGAATTGACGTCCTCATGACCCATGGCCCACCTATTGGTATGTACGACAGAGACTGGAACAGATTGCTGAAACTTATCGAGAATCATCTACATCATCCCTACATGAAAGAGAACCTGGCTCACTTCTGTGTATTTCTATTTAAAAGGCCATGTAAACTACATGTAAATGCTTTGTATTTGTCCTTAAATATATTTTACAGCTTACAATTTCCCCAAAGTTGTATACATGTATATGCAATTAACATGATAAGGAATTTGACCATTTTGAAAAATTATCACTTCCCCTTCTAGGACATGGAGATATGTGTAAGGGTGGGCAGCGTGCAGGTTGTGTGGAGCTACTGAGTACGATACAGAAGCGGGTCAAGTGTAAATACCACGTCTTTGGTCACATCCATGAAGGTAAGTTGCTACAAGAAAGATTCAGGATCCAGTTATCTATCTACAATTATGGATCAGAAGTGCATTACTTTTTTTAAATTATAGTGCACAGCATATTCATCATCATTACCTGTCTATTCTACTGGTTTAGTACCATCTTTGCCAGTGGCAACAGAATTTTTACTGCTAATTGAAGATTCTGTGCCTCAATTATTAGTTATTTGTAGATTTTAGTAGGCCTACTTTGTGCAATTCATTCCTACACTACTTAACTAAAAGAAATTATAGCTTGCCTAGATGTCTTATTATTGTATTCTTTGCAGCCTATGGTATGACGACAGATGGTCATACCATGTACATTAACGCCTCCACCTGCACCCTTAATTACCGCTCCTGTCAGCGACCCATCATCTTTGACATCCCCCTGCCACCAGGGGTCACCAAGGATGACGTCATGGCCGGCCAGGTGGCGCCACCTTCAGGAGAAGAAGCAGCAGAAGAGGAGGAGGAGATGGATGTGGAGGCTGAGAAAGAAGTAAAAGAGGATTCTAGTCCTCTGGTGCTGAACCAGGACTATAACCTGGAGCCCACCCTTGCACCTCACTCTTCAACCTCAACTCAACCCTTTAAACCTTTGTAGAAATTGTGTTGTATTTGTTATTTGTATTTTGTTCTGTGGTGTATATGGGAAGAAATTCAATGACAAAAAGAATAGAGACAACGTATCACAACGGTATTTTCGATATATGTAACATGTTCACAGATGAAAAGTTGATGTGCACTTATCAAAACTTGACTTGCATTGATTAAGTTTGAATGGTGGTATGATCTGCAGTAAGGCTTGGTAACAGCACATATGTCTATCTTTGATTACCATTCCTGGCACTGATGCTCATTTTTATATAAAGGTAGTGGATACATATGTCATATTTGAATTTATATGTTTCTCTGGAAACGTGGTCTTTAATCTAGGGCTGTTTTTTTTTGTGTTTTTCTTGGACGTGTTTATTTGCATTTATCCGCAGTGACATGGATTTAAATAATGCTGACAAACAGTTAGCAATTTTTGAGTATTCTTCAGTTCAACGAAAAATCAATACAGACTCCAGTATGAATAATACGACGAGTATATACACTGTTACTGAGGTATGTCACATTATCCCCCATTCTCTAGCAGCCTGCGAATTGAGTCATGGAATTCATAATTCAAGGTTCATGAGTCAACTTTTAAATAATCTCGGGAATCACAAGAGTTCACACCTTAGCCATATATCCACACCAAAGAAAAACATAAGTCTATGGCTTTCGTGCATTTTAAATTGTGTAGCAACCAAAGCATTCTTGGTTTGAGCTATAGGCTGAAATTATACTAAATTATGCTATGGCTGATAATCAGTTGAGAGTATAAATGTTTAATGTGTATGATGTAATTAAGCCAGCAATATATGAATGTGAGGAGTAAAACATAGTGATGTTGCATGTTAGTTTTAGTATAGTTACATATCTATCCAATGGGTGTATAGGGTTTAGACCTAACAGGGGTTTAACAACCTATAAACCTTGGCAAAAGACATCAATGGATTTCTGAAGCCTGAATTGTACAAGCTGAGCATAATAGGCATATATTTTAGTTTCCTAAAGATTAGAAAGATGCAATAAAAATAACATCACATGTTTTTGAACAATGTATTTACATACATTATCTGTGATATTATTAATTTTGTCTTGTAAAAAGAAAAAGCGTTGAAGGTAATGAACCTAAACACTATTTTCATAGACATGAACTTGAATATTGGGTATTTTGTACTTATACTGTTGCTACAAATGCAACTTTTAAAAAACCAGCAGTATTTTGAAGATTTTTTAAACTATACCTGAATCAACATGTGTTCACACTAATTGTCTATAATGTTACATTTGCCCCTTTGTATTATTTCATAAATGTATGTATGAATATAGGCCTACACAAGGTTAGACCAAAAAAAAAGTTGGTCAATGGATTTTGTGGACCTACCATAATTTTCGGAAATGGAAAACTCCGTGACAAAAATTAATTGAGAAAAAAGAAATGTATATTTCGCGTACTCGCACAACTTTTTCAAAGGTGAAAATCATTGACCACCAACTCTTTTTCTGGTGTGACCCAATGTACATGTATTTGCGGATATAATGTCACTGCCCTACTACATGTACCTTGTACTGATGTATGCCATGTACTACATGTATAATGACCTTGTTCAAATATAATACTCCTTACGGTAACCATCTTATATCGCCATCTTTATGTCTTTATCTTTGTTGTTTTATCCCTTTAACAGCATGATGCCTTAATGCATCATGACCTTGGTCGTCATGATGCATGAATGCAGCCCTGGGGAGTAACTCACCATTCATGAATCATGCCGACCTTATGACGTTCAGACAATCCTGAGGGGTCGGCATAATGCACCAATGCAGCACTGTCGAGTTACTCGCCGGGGCTGCATTGGTGCATTATGACGACAAATGTCATCTTTAAGCGACATCCGTCCTTAAGGGGTTAAAAAGAGGAGGAGATGGGCCTACTAGAGCTTCTATACTCGACATCCATATACAATGAATGGACAGATATGATGATCCTTAGTATTCTCTAAGTCTTTTTATAGTACAAATATATTACTTAGAATTGTATATCTCCATGTACAGATATTTCATGTAGTTGATTTTCAATCATAATAGCATTCATAGTCTGTAATAGGCTCGGGATCTAGGCTTGTGCTGACCTGAAGTGATATGTCTTTCCCTAATGCAAATGTCATGCACAAATACATTAGATCAAAGATTGGCTGATCTGATGATAAATCAATGGGATTGAAAATTGCATTTATAAGGATTCTCAGTTTTATAGTATAAAGACGCTTTTAAAATATATTCTTGTAATAACTCAGACTGCTATATTGTGATGAGGCTGTCAGGGTTTTGCAGCAGGTGCCTATCACAAGTCTATATGTCCTTGATCTAGTACCGATCTACTCAACAAACAATGACATTGTTAATGGTGAGAGAGTCGCTTTGAATTTAATAACATTTTGCTGCGGGTTATACTTGTGCCTCTACATGGGTAAAAATCGACACGGCAACACGACCCTTTTAGATCCTTTTAAAAATCGACAGACAGGAAAATCAGGGATAAAAATCGACCCACAGGGATTTTTCTCTATGTTCTTATATACCTAAAAATCGACACAATGACACTGTCTTTCTGATAAAAATTGACACAGCGACATGGCCAAAATTGTGGATACCCATATAGAGGCACATACTTTAGATAGGTAAGCAACCTGTTAGGTGATAGATCTATAAGAAATGAATGCAAAGCTTGGAGTTACAGCCCTAATGCCATAGCAAAAAAAAACTGGCGAGACCTAACTGTGGTCAAAACTGGATATACATGTACTCAGCATGTAGGGAGAAAATAAATCATGAAAAATAAACCTGTGTATGAAAATAATCTAGTATGTTTGTCAGTTCATCACACAAAAAGATGATGCATGTCTATGTCTGTACTACAATATATTCCTGGTTTGTCGGTCTACCTTGGCAGAAGATTCTGATAATTGTGAGGCCTAGCTTCATGAATTCGACTCGGCTGTTGAATATTTTACAGGGATACAATTATTCAAAGCCCTTAAAGTGTCATAAATATTCATCCACCAGCGCAAGCGTCTGCGTAACTTTTAAGATAATTACATCAAATTACTTTCCTTGCTCATGTAAGATAATGTGATGAATTGTTGGCTGTGGCTCATGAGATTGTAACAATTGAAACGTCTTTGACCGGGTGTAGTCTTTGACCAGTGTAGTCTTTGACAGGGTGTAGTCTTTGACCAGCAGGTTTCAAAAAAGCTGAAATGTACACAGAAATGCCGGGAAAATGTTAATGGATATGTTAACACAATATCTTACTAATTCCCATGCATTTTTGACGTTTCAATTGTTACAATCTCATGAGGCACAGCCTGTTATCAAATAGGTAGGGGAAGGTGTAGTACGAGACCCGTCCCCAAACCTCATACAGCGTTTGGGTACAACAAACAGCAGAGCCAGTCATCGCTTGATATGCTGACTTTCCCGTTTCTCGTCTCTGGTGACGAATAGTCAGCCTATTGAAAGACTGACCCGGGGGGGCCACTCTCTAAATTATGGATACCATGTGCGTACATCAGTCTAAATTTGACCCCCTTATGGCGGGGGAAAATTCCACCAAACCACCCCCCTATTGGCGGGATTACCCCCTAAAATGGGAAAAAAACATACCCCTTTTAGTCGGACACCACCCTAAAGAGGCAAAATTTGGACCCCTTTTATCGGGATACCCGAAATGGTTAAAGAGTAGACCCCTTATAGTGGGATATCCCCCTAAATTGGCCAAAACTGGACCCCTTTTTAGCGGGATACCACCCTAAATATGGGCCAAATTCCTTCAAAATATACCCCTTTTTACAGGAACTTTTGGACATATTGCTTGGATATTTTGGGCCCAAAAACATACCCCTTTTGCCCCAAAAAGGCCCAAAAAGGGCTCCTAATGGCGGGTCCGGCCGGACCCGCCAGTGGGACCCAAAAAGGACCCCTTTCCCGGGATTTTGTGTACGCACATAGTTACTATAGATGGTATAGGGAGTGGCCCCCCCGGGAAGACTGACCAAGAACCCAGTTACCCTCGGACTCAAAATTAGAAAAGGAGGGTGGTCTGTTAGATTTTGTTTTTGATAAACCTTTTGGGTAATGAAAAATCTGGAACTCAGCTACTAAGGGAGTGCTCATTTTTTAACAACAGGGGGGGGGTTGGTGAGTTTTCCGCGCGGAGCGTGCGAAATTTTTTCACCCCCCCCCCGCTAGAGGGGTCGACATTTGCGCCCCTTTGTAGTAACGCGCGGGCTTTTCCCCTCAAAACAGGTTGAATTTTTTTCACCCCCCCCCCAAGAGGGGTCTACATTTTTTACCCCCCCGGTCAAGGGGTCCAAATTTTTTACCCCTAACCTTTGAGCACTCCCTAAGGTTACAAAAAAATGTCAGGTTATCCAGGGAAGTTGAAAAAGTGAAGAAATTCCATGTATCTTTACCATTTATAAGGGCCGAAAATGTTTAATAGAGTTCAGTCCCTGAGCTGGGAAAGGTGGGACACAACCAAATCGAGTTTAGCACTGGCCTGAAGGGAAAGACACCTCTCTGCCATCTCTCTGCTGAGAGCTGCGACCAGCGCGCGAAAATTGGAGTACACCTAGTGAGATAAAAGTGTACTACAATCTGTAATGTGTATTCGTGGCGCTAGGTGGCGTATGGTGCCCACTTCCGGTCCAAACAACTCTGAATCCACAAGCGTGTGGCATTTGTGGTGCAAGTCGGCGAGCAGAAAACAGGTGTAAGTACGCCCTGCTCGCATGCATTTTTGTTTCAGTTAGTGTCTTCAAGATGCCCTTGACGTGGCCGACAGTTGTAGAGGTTATGTAATGTGGGTTGTTAGTGGCAGTGTCCAGTCTGCCCTGACGCAACTCGGCGACCACGACACAACGGCACCGCCTCCACCAGCCGTCAGCCCGGGGACAAAAGCCGTGAAAGCCACAACACTTCACACAGTGACACAGTGACAGGGCCAGGTGCACACTCGTCTCTAGGACTTGCAGAACTATCGCCAGTATCGGCAATAAACCTCTGACATACCATGTAACATTTTGACAATTGTAGGCCTACATTACAATTATTACGAATCTTTGACATTGAAATTTGCATTAAGGCCATGTCCATGAGATTGAGAATGAAGGGGGGGTAGATGGGGGGGTCCCCATGTCGCCTGTCGATTTTAAGAAATGGCCATGTCACATGTCACTAAGGAAAAGGCCATGTCGCTAGTGTCACTAAGAGTAATAATGTTGGGGCATTGTTATTTATAAAGAGTTATTAATGGGGCTCTTGGGGCCGGAAATTTTTGCAATTTGACTACCCACAAGAACGAAATTTGAAGAAAGAGTTGGGTATTTGATGCTTACACTAAATGAGATTTTTTTATTCATGTCACTAAGCCCCATGTCGCATGTCGATTTTAAGAAATGCCCATGTCACATGTCACTTAACTGGCCATGTCCCATGTCGATTTTAAGAAATGGCCATGTCGCCATGTCGATTTTAAGAAATGGCCATGTCGCCATGTCGATTTTAGGGGTCAATACCCATAATGAAAGTAAGAGTTTACCGTCCGGGACTTTTGGAAAACAGATGCGGCCTTTTTTCATTATTCATTTTCCATTATTAGGTTGGGTACACTTTCTTGGTGAAATTTCCTCACCTCCACCAGCCTAATGTTTGACTCCCTATACCGGTAACTGAGTCACCTAGGGAGCCATGCATCTAGCCGAGAGTGTGGGGGGAGTGGTTTTCCGCAAAAAATCAAATACGTAGGACAAACGAAGCGTAAAGTCAAAAAAAGATTTTACAGTCACATTTACCTCACCAAAAAAGGCAAAGTGGTAAATGATGTCCAGCGCCATTTCCTCAAAGAGGGACATGACGTGGACAAAGACATGAAGGTCTACATACTGGATTTCATACATGAATATCCACACAGTAAGAGGGCCAAAAGTCTGCGGCTAAAGATTGAATTCAACTCGATTCATCGACTTGGTACTACGGCCCCCCACGGCCTAAATACCATGGACAGTGTATATGGTTAACACCCTCCCCTGCCTCGTCAAAATTTTTTTGCGGAAAACCACTCCCCCCACACTCTCGGCTAGATGCATGGCTCCCTAGGTGACTCAGTTACCGGTATAGGGAGTCAAACATTAGGCTGGTGGAGGTGAGGAAATTTCACCAAGAAAGTGTACCCAGTGTATTGACTCTGGTGTTAAACCATATGACCGCACAAAACCAGTAGATGACAATCATTTTTGTTACACAAAACTGTCATCTATCCACAACTCACCACACATACCTCACTAATATGTGTGACCCATTCGAGACCAAAAGCCCCCCCCCCCCCTGCCGGGACAAGGGAGGCCTACAATCTTGAACCTATAGGTATTAAAAAATACCTATCCGCCTAGGCCTAGCACTCTATACTGCATATAGGCCTACCCCTGAACAGTCCACAAGGACCACCACAGGGGTCCCACACTGTATTTATTTTTTATAAAAATATAAAATGAATATCTACAAATGCATTTTTGTACCCTACATGCTTCTGATGAGTCAATTGACGAAACCGAATCCACATGTTGCTATTCAAATATGCTCACTGAAAAAAACTTTTCAGAGCATTGAGAATGTTTGTTTATATATGAGTGACTATAGATTGTTGATCTACCTATAATGTTCCCTTATAGGGGGTAGTGGGTCAGATCTCACCCACACCCCAGTCTACTTCAGAGTCACACAACAATAAACAAACACAGGTGTAAAATATTTTTGAATAAAAATTCAGAAATTATTTTAAAATAGATCTCCCACCACAGAGACCTATGCAAGTCTACAGCCAGGTGGTCTCCCATCTAGGCAGTGGCCTTGACCCAACCACTGGACCTATCAGAGGCCCAGCATTGGGACACACCTTAGCAACATTGTAAACACTGACCTGGATTGGCTCTAGGTTGGTCACATGGCATCTTGTGAGTTGTGGAGGGAAATCTTCCTCTGGTTTTGTGTCATATTCGGTCAAGCAAGGGTCCAACCCACTCCTCGTCTGCCAGTCCTCACGGATTGGCCACACATTTTCCATTATTAGGTATTTCTCTAAAAAGCTGAATTTTCGGAGTTTTCTGAGGCCTAAAATTTTTGTTGTTCAGATCTTTGAAGAAATGAAAATAATGAAAATTTACATTAATAATGAACTTTTCATGCGGCCCTTTTGAAGGCATGCGGGCGGTGGACGGTAAACTCTAACTTTCATTCTGATGGCCTAAGTTTGAATTGGGGGTTGTACTACCCGGTACAAGCAGTAGCCAGTATACTGGCAGTAGGCAGTACCACTGTCACTACCACTGGCAGTACCGGTACAACTAAAACTGTGACTAGGCATAATAAAAGATGGTAAAATTCGACACGGTGACATCGCCCTTTTAAAAATCGACGGACACAATAAAATAGACCATAATGCACTAGATAAAATTCGACATCGTGACACGTCCCTTTCCATTAAAAATTTGACACGACGACACGGTCAAAAATTTGTTTACCCATGACCATGTATAGTCACAAAACTGTGAAACTTGTAGCCTTAGTAGGGTTTCTCCCGTTTTCTCATATATATATTATAGTATCACCCCCTCCATATCTCTGATCATACTAGTGATACTCATAGCAGCAAATGGCAATTTAAGACCCCCTGCACCTAGCCTTAGGCAGTGGGCTGTCAATTACAATTCAATGAAGGTAAAAAATCAGGGGCTATCAATAACTGGAAAGTGCAGACTCAGCGGCTATCCTAGTTGATAAAGGGATAACGAACCTTTACTTTTCATACGTAGACCTGCTGACAGTGGGCTGTCATCTGATTTACTTTTTTGTAAATAGGGGGATCAGACTATTCTTTTAAAATTGTCCAAAAAATTGGAGCAGTCAAACAAATTTACCCCCTCCTCGTTGATGCTCTTAAGCCATAGGGTTAAGGGACTGGGGGGGGGGGGGGGGGTAATTTCGACCACTTGACCTGGGGGAAGAGGAGGGGGGTATAACAAACGACTTTCAACTCATAGACATAGGGGGGGGGGGGGAAGCAAGCTCGCCTGAGCCGAATTTCACAACCCCTAAAGGCCACAGCAAATAGAGTGTTTTAATCAGGAAGATTATCTTAATGATGACCAAATAAAAATAACACAATAACATGTTCTCCCCCTGTGTTTCCTTTCAGTGCTGGGTGAGGCTTGATGCTACAGGCTTGTCGTGCTGCTTTGTACTCGGCTGCATCACGCTCCCTGCGTCCCCGTGTCACACGGCACCTAGCGACACCACCGCCCCACACCGTCCTCCAATACTGTACCTACACCCACCCCAGCACCCAGAGGTACCCACCCTGCAGCCTCCTCAGTAAGGTAAAGACATGAGCTGCAGTTCTATAATCACTATGCTAAAAGCCTGGTTCACATGAAGGCCGCCTTGTGTTATACATGTACACCAATATCCTGTTTACCAATACTAGGGTTGCTCAGTCGTGTGTTGGGTTAACACTGAAACTGCTTTAAGATTCTGCATACACAATTCACTGATTATTCATATTGAAGTTGATTACTGTTCACTTGGTTCCCTTATTGTGACCGAACGTGAAATATTATGTATTATTTCATGGTGAATGCGGCACTCTCATTGATTTAACCAAGGAAGGCCGTATTTAACACCCCCCGTGAAATGACCTTCCCCCGACAAATTTGGATACCGTATATTACGCCATGATGTTCACATGTATTTTTGATTGTTGTACTTTGAAATATCATTTATGAATAAATATGCATTGCAAAATCAAATAAAGGTACCCCGTCTCCGGCCCCCGGTCCGCCACCAACCCGCCCAGTGGGTGCACTCAGATGAGATGGCAGAAAACAAGTTTGCGGCAGATTACGCCAAGATGGGCACGTCGGGCTGTAAGAAGTGTAAACAGAAGATGCCGAAGGGGTCGTTCCGCATCGCCAAGCTGGTGTCCAACCCCTTCTCTGAGGAGGGCGGAGACATGAAGCAGTACCACCACCCGCGCTGCATCTTTGAGACCTTCATCAAGGTATTTTATCTACACTAATCCTGTAAATACCGTAAAACCTCGCGTATACGCCTCACGTATAAGCCGCACCTTAAGTTTGGGCCGATGATATAAGCTGCACTGACGATCTAATTATGGTGACTTTAGTACTGTACCATAGTAGCAAAAATTCGCAAATAAGCCGCACCCTGACTCTGGGCCGATCCTATAAGCCGCACCGCCGATCTAACTCTCGTACTAGCCGCGGCTTATACGCGAGGTTTTACGGTATACATAGTATATTGTACATAGTGTAGCTTAAGGCAAAATTAATTAGACTCTATCTATCAAAACAGGTCCGATCGCCGGAAGTGGGCTCCGGAAATAGGAAAAACGGACGTTGATTTAAGCAACGAGCTTGACAATTATTTAAACTATTTTAAAAATAAATTGTATCCCCTTCAATTGCTCCTTTGTCTCAATCATCTGTCTGTCGTAGTAATTTACTTCATGGGATATGCACCGTTATAATGCCTCATCCTACTGTTTAGTTCTGAAAATTGAAATGTTTCTAAAATGTGTTGATTATTGAGAGTCACGCTCCTTTGCTGGACACACTAACAACCAGCGAAAACAGCAAGCACCTGCACGCCTCTTTGATTAAAACAGGAACTAAAAGTTGGTGGCATTTTCGTATTCAAAATATTGAGCAGTGTATGAGGCCAGGGCTATTAGCATTTGGTTCCGAACTCGTATTTAGATATTCCTGGATCCAGTCAATTCGATCATGTTTCACTCGTAAATTCATTTTCTCAAGCGTGCCTAGGTAGCTAACCATGACGTGATGTTGCTTAGAAACGTACGTCGTATGATATAGACCACTGGGACGCAGCTGCACCCGACTGCCACCTGGCTATTGAGCTGCTTTCCCGCGCTGGATAGCGGTGGCCGCGGTACTCTCTGACTATCCTTCCTAGATCCTAAATGACGTGAATGCGACTACGTCGGTGGTCTACGGCCCTTTGCTTTGGTCCATTCCACCTAGATCTACCAATACTATTTGCCAATAGTGGACAATAGTTTTCGAGAGTCTGTAAACATGACAAAAAAATAGGCCTAGGCCTAGGCTATGTGACATTGTGAGGCACTGCAATCTGCATCGTGGGTCTCCAGTGATCAAAGTAGGCCTACCCTGGGATAGACCACTGCCGTAGTCCCAGTCACTTCATTGGGGCGGGGAGGATTGCACCCCTCGCCGAGTCGGTGGTGGACCAAAGAAAAACAGGTTTTGGGTGTAGGCCTACAGTCGATGTTCCCACTATCCCGGCCCCGAAGGGGCTGGTATCTATAAAATTGTATATATATTTATTGTTAAAACAAGATTACACGGGGTAAAAAGATAATATGGTCAACCAGGTGACTAACTTAAACTGGGTGTTTAGCCTAAGCAGCAGCCTACTCACTGTGTAGAGAGAATGTTCTTGTACAATCACATGTCAATGGTGATATCCAAGATAAATATTTAATAAAAAGTTGTATTTAAATATGATATACCGGTATATATATATTCAATATGATGTGAAATATGGAGATGTGCAAAGAGTGTGAATACATTTTTAAAACTTGAACTTGAAGGCCCGCTCCACCACTAAGATCATCGAGGAGCCGTCGGACATCGTGGGGTATGAGAACCTGACAGAGGACGACCAGACGCTGGTCAAGGACCTCATCAAAGGTACAGTTACTTTACCCTTTAAGTCACTAACAGATGACATTTGTCTTGATGATGCCCCAATGCAGCCCCGGCAAGTAACTTGCCAGTGCTGCATTAGTGCATCATGTCGACCCTTCAGGAGTGTCTCAACCGCATAAGGTCGGCATGATGCTTGAATGCAGCACTAGTGAGTTACTCGCCAGAGCTGCATTCATACATCATCACGACTAAGGGCATTATGCATTAAGGTATAATGCTGTCCTTAAAGGGTTAAAAACATATGTATTTATAGGAATATCATACAGTGCTAAGCCCAGGGAAACGTTCACAAATGACTTCAGCAAATTTGGGACCCATTTCTAAACTTGCCTCCTGTTTATCACTGCCGATACTTTTTGAGATTTTTCTATGTCGTTTTTCACAAAACCCGAAGACCTAGCAGGTGACATTATGTGTGAACGTTCCCTTTTATATTTATCCTTTAAATGACATTTTTGAATTCAATTTGTTTTGACGTATCCCAAACGGTGTTCTGTAACAGTCGGAGTAGAAGTTGTAATTGACGGCATCCTGCTGAATACTCTGTATTGGTCAATTTGCGGCAGTAGTCTCTGCGCCACAGTTCTCCAACCTAGCTTTCGCTTTCTAGCAGATGTTTGGTCCTGACTAGATCAGAACCGCAGCCATTATCCACTGGTGGATGAAGATGTCTTTACGCTCATAGAGAGACGATTCAGCGCCCAAGCCAAGCTGGTGGAGCCATCTATCGTCTTTCTCGCGCAATAGATTGTGTCTTAGATTATCCACTTGCCAACTCCTCATGGCTTAATTTTCACAAATACATGTCATTGAAACTTACTATTTATGTGTTGATTGACAGAAACCATGGAAAAGAAGGGAGCCAAGAAAACACCCGTAAAGAAAGGCAAGAGTCCAGCGGCAGCGGCGCCCAAGGCAGCAGCAGCCGCCGCGTCTCCGTTCAAACCCGCCCCGTCCACCCCAGCCAAGGCAACCCCCGAGAAGCAGCACACACCAGGTAGGCATGGACTCAGTGATGAACAGATTATTTTGTTTAACAAATACCATAAAACCTCGCGTATAGGCCGCAGCTAGTACGCAAATCAGATCCCCAGTGCGGCTAATAGGATCTGGGTAGAGTCAGGGTGCGGCTTATACGAGAGTTTCTGCTACTATAATACAGATTGTTTGTGCGGCTTATACGATCGGGCGAAAGTTGGGGTGTGGCTTATACGCGAGTTAGGCTTATGCGCGAGGTTTTACGGTAATTTAGGTGGATTTATAGAGAGAATTTCATGTATTTAACTTTAACTGTTAAATGTGAGGAAAAGGGGAGCCACATATAAAGTACTCTCACCCAATGCATATAATGTATTACCCGCATCCAGGCTTTGGGTAAGTGTTTTAACCCGCATCTGGTGTTTGATTATGACTACCGGTACTTCTTCTTATAGTACTGTACTGTACTTATAATAAACGGTACTTGAGGGTTGGTTCAGGTAAAACTTTCGGGTCGTGCTCCCGTGTTATGTGAAGGAATTTACGGTATTTCTGTTTTACAAGTTGATGGGCGGTTAAATTATCTCTCAGATAGTCACAGACAGCACTTTGTCCTTTATAATAAAACTGAACCTACCCCAACTTGTTACAGTGAAGACAGAGCCCCCCAAGGACCCGGTAGCAGCGGCCAAGGACAACTCGTTCCGGCAGTTCCGGCGGGTGTGTGCCGACATAGCGGAGGAGAGCAGCTACACGGGCAAGACGGCCATCGTACAGCGCTTCATCACCAAGGGGTCCACGGGCGGTCAGTACATGTAGAGCACTTTAACCCTTTAAGGACGGCATGTCCCTTAAAGATGAGCCACGGCGAGTAGCTCACCAGTGCTACATTGGTGCATTATACTGACCCTTCGAGAGTGGCTCAACCCTGTAGGGTCAGCATGATGCTTGAATGCAGCATGCAGCATGACGACCAAGGGGCATGATACATTGAAGTATAATGCCACCCTTAGAACTTAAAAGGCCGCATAGTGCTTTAATTTGCTATACTTTGTCGTCATGATACATACCATAAATTCCCGCGTACTACCCGCGGGTCGTACGCGAACCAAACTCAGCTTTCATTTGATACCAGACATGCCTATATAGGGTGCGGGTTATACGAGGGTTTTTATCACTATAGAACAGTACTAAAATTGAAATTTTCAAATCCAAAAACGGGTTATAGGATTCTCCTGAGTTGGGGGTGCGGGTTATGTATACGCGAGATGCGGGTAGTACGTGGGAATTTACGGTAATTACAGCCATGGCAAGTGACTCGCTAGTGCTACATCTCTGCATCATGTCAGAATTAGAGAGTCACAGACCTCAAAAGTATGTTCAACAATTTGTGCTCTTCCATTTCTGGAGCTGCGGAATATATAAATTAATTTGAAGAAATAAACTACAAGTTGTCTTTTTAGGACAAATAAAATTGCTTAAAACATAAGGAAGACTAAGCAGTCCATCGACAAAGTGCGAAGAGACCGGCGACCCTCGGCCAGCGACCACTGGTTTGATATTTAGATAAGGCTGGGATGAGGCTCTCTATGTACATTTTTCTCACTAATCCATCTTCCGACCTAGTTTTGTCCACTTTCACCCATATTAGTACCACCTGTTATTACCCTCCCCCCAAGTGTTAAGTTTGCATTTTTAGATATGTCACTTTGATCCCTGGTTGTGATGTTGGTCTGTATTTGTGTTTGTCAGATGGTTACCATGGTGACAAGTACCTGTTGTTGAAGCTGCTGTTGCCGGGGGTGGTGAAGACGGTCTACAACCTCAACAGTAAGCAGCTCGTCAAGATATTCAGCAAGGTAAGCCTCATTCTCTGTCAAGGATGCCAATATTTGACCCAAATTACCACCATTTCTGGTGGCAAATTAAGATTTTTAGGATTTTCTTAAAGGGTGTAGACTTAAAAGGCCTAGTCTCTACCTTGGACCAAGCCCAAAACACAACTAGTGGAAATGGGTAGAAAAAAAAAGAAGAGAAATAGGAAGAAACCCTTTTGATCCCCTTCTTTTGGAACTTCCTGCCTACAAACTGTTCTGCTTTAGTCTGAGTGGGCAGTAATTACTACATTATATGATAGAGAATAACACACAAACCTACATGTGCAAGAGCATTCTAAAGGATATACCGTATTCGACGTAATAAGCGCCCTCCCCCTAATAAGCGCCCCCCCCCCTTTTTTCAGATTTTTTCCAGATTTTTTTAATGTGATCCTCCGATTTTGGTACTGATTTTCACACCTGTGTGTAATATAGAGCACTTCACACCTGTGCAGGTGTTAAGGCCAAGTCAGATGTGAAGTCATAGGGGTGTGTAGAAGCCTTGTAGAGGCCACTGAGGTCTGCATATCACAGCCATGGGGGTCGCTTATTAGAATGAATATTTGAGGCCGATTTTTCCACTTAAAATAATTTTTTAAGCGCCCAGGGCGCTTATTACGTCGAATACGGTACTACTGTTACGATTTTTGTTACGATCTCAAGTAAAAGTTGTTACAATTTTAAGGTCCAAAAACCATAAAAATATGAAATTGGGGGGGTGGGGTAACTTGGCATCCCTGCTGTGTCAACGTCTCTGTACAACTCTCTAAACTCTGTTATGTGAAACCTTTTTTTGAATACCTTCATTGTGCTTTTTTGTTTTGACATTTTTTTCTTGGGTTGTTTTTTCTCATTGGGCCTTTTTCAAACTGACATACTTGCCTGTTTTAGCGCAGGTCCTCTCATTAGCAGAAGCCAAGTCCCGTTGTAACCTATATTATAAAGTGCAGAAAAGAACATTGAAATTATATTGATCACTGAAATAAAGCTCGAACGAGGGCAGGTGCGGTCTTGTATTATAAGGGCCAAGTAAAGGTTGAAATATATAAGCCATTTGAACTGAAAATATACAGTAGTCAATATTTTTTTGTATCATTCTCAAGAAGAACCAGTGACATATTCTTCACCCTCCATGAAAAACGGCCTAAACCTCTGCAGGCCTATCCTTGTAGGGTGGGCAGAGTGAGTTAGCACGATGGGGACTATGCAGCCCTTATACCGTGTGTTTGTCTCCTACAGATATTTGGGACGAGTGAGACAGACATGGTGGAGGACCTAGAGCAGGGGGACGTGGCCGAGACGGTCCGACTCTTCTTTGAACAAAGCACCGTATGTCCACCACACGCCAAAAGTACACTCAGTATCATGGACGTAAGTATAACTCACTTGTAGTCCTGTATACCATAAAACCTCGCGTATAAGCATAACTTGCGTATAAGCCACACTTAGACTTGAGGCCGATCCTATAAGCCGAACTGGTGGTCTGATTATGGTGAATTTAGTACTGTACTATAGTAGCTAAAACTCGTGTATAAGCCACACCCCGACTCTGGGCCGATCCGGCGATCTAACTCGTGTACTAGCAGCGGCATATAAGCCACACTGGCCATCTAATTTCCGTACTTAGCCACAGCCTGTACGCGAGGTTTTACAGCACTCCCCACTTGTAGTCCTGTATAGAAGTGTCCGAGTACACCAAGATATCGGACTGTTACTGTACCTCCCTCACCAACCTGTGGCCGTACACCACGGCCTCACACTGTGTGTAGGGGGCTGTATGCTACATGTATATACTATATGTTACAGGTAACCTGTCTCAGTACACCAAGGTCTGTGTGTAGGGTGGCTGTATGCTGCATGTATACTACATGTAATACTGTGTACTATATACCATTACTACATATTCCAGGTAGACCAGTCGCTGACCAACCTGTCTCAGTACACAAAGGAGGACGACCAGCAGACGGTGTTAGCCTCCATCACCAAACGCTGTACGAGTAACGACCTCAAGATGGTGGTGCGCCTCATCAAACACGACCTCCGCATCAACTCAGGAGCCAAGCACATGTACGTACATGTACTAATACTAGGTTCCCACTCGTCAGTTGATAGTCATCTTTGTTTTTTTTGCTATAGAAGTCAGTTGAATGTCAGTTAAAAAAAATAGTTGTCATATTTTTCAGTTATTTGGAGATTTTATATCGTTTAGAACCCATGATATATTCTATATAGAACGATTAAAATCTCAAGCCTCTTATTAACTATATATATATATATATATATGTCTGGGTGTGCAGAAAAGTGTGGAGGGTTCTGCTGACTAGACTGCAGTCCAATTGATGAGGGGTGTAGATCAGGAAAGGGATTTTTAATTACCGAGAATGTAGCGAAAATATATACCCAGTGAAATAAAGTACGAGCACTCATGGGACCCGCTAAATTAGCCCTTATTGCCCATGAACAATATTTCATTGTGCCCCATCCTCCAAATATGATACTGTACTACCATATGGAACACAGTTAAGTAGAATTCAAAATATGGGAAAAATCGGACCATGTCACTTCAACCCCTGTTTTTCTTGGCACTAGATTGGATGCGTTAGACGCGAATGCGTATGATGCGTTCCAGGCATCACGTGACCTGCGGGACGTGGTGGACCGCGTCGCTGAACTAAAGGACGCCAAGTCCGGGATGGGCGGCAAGAAACTGTCTGTACGAGCCAACCTCATGACACCCATACTGCCCATGTTGGTGAGTAAACAAACTGAGAGGTGAGTAAACAAACTGTCTGTACGCGCCAACCTCATGACACCCATACTGCCCATGTTGGTGAGTAAACAAACTGAGTGGTGAGTAAACAAACTGTCTGTACGCGCCAACCTCATGACACCCATACTGCCCATGTTGGTGAGTAAATAAACCGAGTGGTGAGTAAACAAACTGTCTGTACGCGCCAACCTCATGACACCCATACTGCCCATGTTGGTGAGTAAACAAACTGAGTGGTGAGTAAACAAACTGTCTGTACGCGCCAACCTCGTGACACCCATACTGCCCATGTTGGTGAGTAAACAAACTGAGTGGTGAGTAAACAAACTGTCTGTACGCGCCAACCTCGTGACACCCATACTGCCCATGTTGGTGAGTAAACAAACTGAGTGGTGAGTAAACAAACTGTCTGTACGCGCCAACCTCATGACACCCATACTGCCCATGTTGGTGAGTAAACAAACTGTACGTGCCAGCCTCATGCATCAATGCTTTAATGATTAAGCCAGATAAAAAAATTAGCAATCTGATATTGTTAAAAAGGATATAATCCTGCAGTAATAAATCATCTTATTCATCCTATATATAGTGAAAAAAGAGTTATTAGAATATAATAATGACCTCCATGTGTTAACCACTTCCTTACCGTGTGTTGTCGTGCAGGCGGAGGCGTGTAAGTCGGTGGAGTATGCGTTTAAGAAGTGTCCTAACGGGATGTACTCGGAGATCAAGTACGACGGGGAGCGCGTGCAGGTGCACAAACAGGGAGACTCCTTCTCCTACTTCAGCCGCAGCCTCAAACCCGTCCTGCCGCACAAGGTAACAACTAGGTTTATAATTCCTGAAATATAGATCTTCAGGGCTCTCCACAAACTCAACGTACCGTCGTGTTTAAGCACCCCGGCGCTTATAACTTTGGAGGGGTGTTTACCCCAGGCGCTTATACAAGACCGGCGCTTATTCAATACCCGGCGCTTAAACACGACGGTAAGTCACACCGAAAATTCTCATGTAGAAGCTGTGGCTTGTACGGGACAGACCTCAGGTGCAGCTTAATAGGGTTCTCCTAACTTAGACTGGGACTTATACCAGGGTTAAGCTTTTATTTGAGAATTTAGATTTTTAATTGATGGACAAAATCGGTTTTATTTTAGATAGAAAGCACCAAAAAGTGAATAACTTCTGTTCTAATTGATGGGTTTTCAAAATTCAAAAACCTACAGATAGCTAAAATGTAAAATCCAAAGATCAGGGTATCGTTTATTTGGTGTGACTTAATCAAATCAATGTATCAAAGCCCCACCTGTAAGGCGACCCGAAACTTTAGGTAATGAACTTTTATAATAGGCTGCGAAAGGTAACCCGATGCACCGCAAAAACGGGTGACAAAATAGCCTCGAATAAGGACAGGAAGTGATGTCACGGTATGGGGAATTTTGGAAAAAGTATTATTTCTCAGCAAAGAAAGATCTCTACTGGGAATCCCTTCAGATCATAGTGTGTCAGGCATGTACCCTGCCGTACCATATCATGGTTAATATAAGAGATTCACCTGGAATGAGTAATCTATAAGTTTACTCAAGCGCCCATACCGTGGTTTCCTGTCCTGAATTAAGGGTTTTTGTGACCCGCAAAACTGAAATAATAACAGATAGGCTTTCACTCCTTATAGAAATCTAACTAACATGTAGTTCTGTTTTCTGACACCAGGTGGCTCACTTCAAGGACTACATCCCTCTGGCCTTCAAACACGGCAACGACCTTATCCTGGACGCCGAGGTGCTGCTCATAGACACCAACACCAGCAAGCCCCTGCCCTTCGGTACCCTGGGCGTTCACAAGGTAAACACCATTTGTATGAAAATAAAATGGGTTTAATGGGATATATATGTGCCCATGTTTACTAGTGTAAGGAACTTGTTTTCCGTCTGAATACTTATCGTTAAACTAATATACGAGATGAATGAACAAGGTCGACACAGTTCGATTCCAGTATACAGGTTGCAAAATAAGTTATCTTTATTTGGCTGAACCTCACAAAGTCAACTAATCACTTTGGACTGGATGCGAGTACGAACCCAATGTCAGGTAAGTTGGCTCTTTATCTAGTCCTTAAGGTGAGCAGCGTAGTTTAGAACATACACTAACTGACGGGTCCTCCTGGACGTCAGCCTATATATGCAGCCAGCCTGCCCGCGCACACGCAGACCGGAAGCCGATAGCGACCGCTACCCGTGCCCCAAGGCCGGGACAGGTGCTGCCACCTGTCGTCGGACTGAAGGGTTTGGACAGGGCTCGCAACACGACGTCTAACAGAACCCGTAACAATATATACCAAATAAACCCAGCCCCTACACTGGCAATGGTTTGTACGCAGGAATTCACGGTATGACATTGTTTGACTTTGTGTTTCAGAAAGCGGCGTTCCAGGACGCTAACGTGTGCCTGTTCATCTTTGACTGCATCCACTACAACGGGCAGAACCTACTCGACAGGTGCGTACCACGCCCACTCATACATTAACAACCCCCCTTTAACACCGGTTTCAGACACGCGTGAGAAACCCGCGCCTAAATCTGTGGGCCCTACCGTAGAAGCCGTGACTTGTATGTGAATCAGACTCAGTTTTCATTTGATACTAAACATGCCTATATAGGGAGCGGCTTATACTATGCAAGGGTTTTTGAAAGTATACTACAGTACTAGAATAGCCATGATAAAACCCCAGATTCGACTTCTAAATTAGGGGTGAAGCTTATGCGAGGGTTCGGCTTATATGCGAGACTTCACGGTAATAATTCATATCAAAACTAAACCAATAAATCTTTATAGTTTTCTCTTTCCAACGACATATCATGTACCTCTCATTTCCGAGGAAACTCGGAAATCCGAGGATTTTATCTTCATCAGGACAGGTCCTGAGCTTCGTCCAGATCCAATGAGAAATTTTATACATTAGGCCATACCCCAAAAAAAAGTTGGTCAATGGATTTCACTTTTGAAAAAGTGGTGCGAGTGAGAGAATTTAAAAAAAAAAGGATTTTGTCATGGAAAAGTGAAGCGAGCGACAACTTTTTTTTCTGTTTTATTTTACCAAGTCTGACAAAAGTTCTAAGTGTATCCACAAAAAATATTTAATTGGTTGATCTGCGAGAAAAATAAGTTCAAAAATGAGACAAGCGAAAATCCATTGACAAATTCTTTTTTTTTATTCCACATCTGAATATTAGGTGCACGAAAACCATTGACCAACTTTTTTTGTTTTGGTCTGACCTTATAGAAGCTACTCGACAGGTGCGCACCACGACCACACATACATTAACAACGGGCGTTAACACCTTTAAGGATGGATGTCACTAAAAGATGACATTTGTCTTCATGATGCACCTTAACTTAATGCATTGGTGCATCATACCGACCCTTCGGGAGTGTCTCAACCCCATAGGGTCGGCATGATGCATGAATGCAGCGATGGCGAGTTACTCGCCAGGGCTGCATTCATGCATCATGACGACCAAGTGTATGATGCATGAATGCATAATGCCGTCCTTAAAGGGTAAACACCTGCTTCAGACACGTGTCAGAACCTGCACCTAAATCTGTGGGCCCTACCGTAAAGTCTCACATAGAAGCCGCGACTTGTACGCGAGTCAGACTCAGCTTTCATTTGATACTAAACATGCCTATATAGGGTGCGGCTTATACTGTACAAGGATTTTTGAAAGTATGCTACAGTACTAGAATAGCCAATCAAACCCCAGATTCGACTTGTAGAATTCTCCCAAATTAGGGGTGCAGCTTATGCGAGGGTTCCATTTATATGTGAGACTTCACGGTAATAATTCATATCAAAACTAAACCAATATATATTTATAGTTTTCCCTTTCCAACGACATATCATGTACCTCTCATTTCCGAGGAAACTAGAAAATCCGAGGATTGGATCTTCATCAGGATAGTTCCTGAGCTTCGTCCAGATCCAATGAGAAATTTATTTCCCTTTATGTAGGGGGGGGGGGGGGCTTAGAAATATGATAAGACCAGAACACCAAAATACATGAAATTGCACCATTTGGCTTCTAGATTTATTTTTCTTGGAGGGCATGCCCCAAACCCTGTATTATTGTTAAAGTATGTACAATGTAAGTAGATTTGCATGGCCTCGTCACTTCACGAGCTATCTTCAGAGGAAATACTTTTTTTCCAGGTACAGGAGGACTAACCTGAATTGCTGCTTATTTTCAGACCTATCAAGGCGAGGAGAAAGTTCCTACAAGAGAACATGACAGAAGTCCCTAACCGGATCCTCTTCTCTGAGATGAAGCACGTCACGGTGGGTACACGGGTCGCGGTGGGTACACGGGGTCACGGTGAGATACAGGGTCGTTCCTGTACAGACGATGATAAAGTCTGTATTGCTTTCATATTTCACAATATAAAATCAGATGTCAAATATTGAATTGCCGAGAGAAACCCTGTACTAAGTGAGGCACAAATTTGTCAAACATCAAGAAATTGAAAAAAAAATGTTTTAAATTTATTTTTTTGATGAAAAAAAAGAGGCAAATTGTATTTATTTCAAATTAAGTTTAAAAAATCAGTTTTGAAATATTTTGCTGTGCATATGCAGACCGCATTATACAAGCTTATAACGCTTTATAATAACTCTGTTTTCAGAAACCGAGCGACCTGAAGGACATGATGATGAAGGTGTTCCGGGAGGGGCTGGAAGGACTCGTCCTCAAGGATGTCAATGTGAGTCGAGATATGGATATTTCTCCAAAACAAAAATTATAATTTTAAGTATTTGATGGAGTCACATAATGATAATGAACAGGACACTGAATAGTCATTTAAATGATCATGCTAAAGCTTGATTTTCTCTTTCGAAACATGTGTAACATGTCTATAGTGAATGGATTTATTCCACCAAGGAGAAAACTACTGGCCAGACAAAGATATACAGCCTATTAGCTCCTGCGCTAGAGTTAGTTAGTGTCTACCCTTGCATATGCGGAGTAATTTTATTCAGTGCATACTGTAAAACCTTGCGTTTAAGCCTAACTCATGTATTAGCCGCACCTAGACTTTGGGCCGATTGTATAAGCCGCACCAGGGGTTTGATAATGGCGACTTAATTCCTGTAGTATACATGTAAAAACTTGTGTATAGCCGATCTGACTCGTGTAGGAGTCGCGGCTTCTACGTGAGGTTTTACGGTAATAGACTTTTAATGAGCCTGTGTTGCCCCGTGACAGAGTACGTACGAGCCGGGTAAGCGGCACTGGCTGAAGGTGAAGAAGGACTACCTGGGAGATGGGGCCATGGCCGACACCGCAGACCTGGTCGTACTGGGCGCCTACTTCGGGACCGGCAACAAAGGTAAGGGCAGCATGGTCCTTTGCCTTTTGGAATTTGTTTGGGTTACCCGACCCTACCTAGCAAAACAGGGCCGACCCTTTTACTTTTTTGGAAATATGTAATTCTTTATGTAATTTTGGTAAAAAAAAGTAAAAATTTAGATTTAATATAATAAAATAAAATAAAATAAAAAGTTAGTCCAACCCTACCTGTTTTATATCACTCATGTGTTGTGATCCTCAAGTGTTACCTGTGTCGTGTCGGCCAAGACCATAAAATCCTGCCATAAGTTTTCTGACTCTTATTTAAATTTAACCCTTTAAGGATGGTGTGATGCATTACTGCATCATGCCTTGGTCGTCACGATGCATGAATGCAGCCCTGGCGAGTAACTCGCCAGGGCTGCATTCAAGCATCATGCCGACCCTACAGGGTCAAGCCACTCCTATAGGGTAGGCATGATGCACCCCAATGCAGCACCAGCGAGTTACTCGCCGGGGCTGCATGCATGCATCATGACAACCATTGCATGAGACATCGTTCTGGGCGGTATAGTTACTAAAGGGATCACAGAATTTAGCTAGATCAAAACAGACAGTAGTATGCAGCAAATGCATAGGTATGTGGTATAGACCACTGGCATTTAGTAATGGATGAAAGCATTTATTATCTAAAGCCACATGTAACTATGTTGTTGTGTGTGTTGTAGGGGGCCTCATGTCCATCTTCCTGATGGGGGTGTGGGACCCGGCCAGTCAGCGCTGGTGTACCGTCACCAAGTGTGGCAGCGGCTTTGACGACAAGACCCTAGCACGCCTACAGAAGGAGTTCAACATGGTCAAAATCAGCAAGGTAGGCAGCAGTCGTCATACAATAGGTATAGAAGTTGTGAACGGGGATGATGGAAAAGGAGGAGGGGGGGGGGGAAATGTTAAAAGATAAACATTTTCGCATAAAATGATATTTCATTATCTACAAATGTATATCGGTCCCCTTTCTATAGAGCAGATCTCAGAATCTCGTGTATATGGCTTACCGTATTCGACGTAATAAGCGCACAGTGCGCTTAAAAAATTATTATGGACACCTTTTAGTAGTTAAGAGTTTAATTGGGGTCAAAAATTGAGAAATTCTTGGTTATTTCTAGTATAAGAATCGGCCCAAAACGGGGTGTGTGCGCTTGTTAGGGGGTGTGCGCTTATTACGTCGAATACGGTATATGAAAGTTTGGCTTATACGCGAGACTTCCCAGTATTTACTGCTATAGCCTTTTGATAGTTTTGTGTCCGCTCACTAACACCGCTCGTTAACCTCCAGACAGACTCTAGAGGCAGCACCGTCAAGGTAACCCACCTCTACACGGCTACTGGTTATTGTTAACAGTTATCTGTTCCCATATTTGAAGTTAAATATCTTAAGCATTTTGACTTCTTTGATGTTCTACACTTAGTTAATAGTATTACATGTTACAGTTCAAAGTTGAAGTTCTACTGCTGATACGTGCTCTAATCGTCATAAGTTTGTTATGACATATTCTAGGCTTTGTCTTTGCTCTCTCATTTAGCAGGATTTGTAAAATGCATTTTCTGCTTAAAGATAAATCAAACTGATTCATTTGATGGTGTCATGGTCTCTCATCATAGGCTTGTTAAACATATGCTATATCCCCATACCCATCTAACTTGATATTGGTTTGTTTTGCTAGGATCACACTCGGGTACCAAATTGGCTAAGTATATCCCGTCAACTTACTCCTGATTTCGTCGTCAAGGATCCAAAGGTGAGAAAATAATGTTAATATAGAGTAATGTACCGTCGTTTATAGATTTAGAGATAAAGCTACCTACAACTAGCAATTACACAGTAGAATGTTAATCAATAGAGCTGTTCACTAATAACCCCTGTAGACTAAAAGACTGTTACCTTTATGTCCCCTGTACATCAATAGACTGTTCATTAGGCCACTTCAATTAATAAACTTGTTCATCATCACCGTGCAAATTTTAATTGTAAAAACATGATAAAGACCGACAAATATGGGAATGTTTGGTATCAAATTAAAGCTTACATTGCCGCAAATACAATGCCCTAAAGGAAACATGCAAATTCACAACAGCGCTGTTCGCTGTATGTCCCCTGTAGGCTGTACACTAATAGACTATTCGCTGTATGTCCCGTGTAGGCTGTACACTAATAGACTGTTCGCTGTATGCCCCCTGTACATTAATGTACCTGTTCCCTGTATGTCCCCTGTAGGCTGTACACTAATAGACTGTTCCCTGTATGTCCCGTGTAAGCTGCACACTAATAGACTGTTCCCTGTGTCTGTAGGCGTCTCAGGTGTGGGAGATCACGGGTGCTGAGTTCAGCAAGGCGGAGGGCCACACGGCGGGCGGCATCTCCATCCGCTTCCCGCGCTGCACCAAGATGAGGGACGACAAGACCTGGGAGACGGCCACCACCCTCCCCGAACTCAGGGTCAGTCTACTCTCTTACTTTAATACTGGGCTTTTTTTTTGAAACACAAGATTTACTATGTTTAAAGGTAGGAGCCAGGGTTCGGTCAATTTTGATCTACCAACAATTTCTCTTAATCACTTGGGACTATTTTAGCTTAACACATAATGATATGATAAAAGCAAAAAAATCAATACTTCATAGTACTAGATTTTGATGTATTGGCAATTGAAGATAGGACACCCTTAACATAGGCCGGCTATGGGAAAGTCCCTATTTTTTCAAAAATTTCCAACTTTTTGAAAAATTGACCAATAATATCTCAACCAAACTTCTCAGATCTTTAGAGGAGATCATTAGTAACACATTCAGTCCAAAGAAATTGGTTGTCATAGGTGAAACTGAAGAGCCATGACCAATTTAGGGGAAAAACACAAATCTAGAAAATTGTATTTTTTTTTACATTTTGCAACATAGAAAAAATAATTGCCAATAATTTGTAACCAAAACCTCAGCCATGTGTACATAAGACCATGCCATATATTTACTATCAAAATAATAGTGATTCATTGATGAGTTAATACAGTTTTGGAATTATTCAAATATTTTCTAGTTGGTCTAAACGCCCGTAATAGGGTAGGACACATCTTTTTAGCAACAATGAAAAACAGTGACAAGATGTGTAGAACACCATAATGTGGCAAAGAAAAGGTTAGTAAAGGTGAATTAGGACATATACAATTGAGAAATATGCTTTAATCGTGATTATAGGTAGTTTCATTTTTTTGCCACCAGGTGCCGTATGCGTAGACCCTAGTTTCTACCTTTAAAGTACTGGAAGTGCTGTATTGAATGGCCCCCATTAAATACAATGTGGCCATATTCAATGGTCTATGAAGAAGTTCATTAAATCGCTTCATTGGAGCTGTTGGGACTGGGGCATAGCCCACTCAGTCTGCGGCTTCGTGAGATATGGCCCCAACCCCCACTGGTGAAATACGTCAGAGACTGTATCAATGGGTGTTGATATTTGTCTATTCCGGGTAAATGCTGAAAGCTATCTTTCATAAAGGACACTTTTCCGACTTTTTTGGAGTGCATGGTATTAGATGTTGTAAAAAGTTCGGAAATATTCCCAAGTAAACCTGTTCAGGTTGTGTAGGGCTTGATAGAAAACACTTTGAGGACTGAGGTAGGTTAAAGTTTCCGACGTTTCGACCTTGTTCAGGTCTTCATCAGGGAATGGTTTCTTGTGACCAAGCACTGTATGAAGTAAACTTATGGAGTCATCAGAGTCATTACCAATGGAGTCTATAGAAATGCATGGATACATTTGTTATTAATGCCTGGTAACCTGGACTAATTACAAGGACTAAATATGAGACTGCTCAATGATTGGTGGAGACTAGAACTTTGATAAATATATAAATATTTATAAATATTAACCAACAATTATTATTGAGGATTAACTCCTATAAATGTGAAGGGTTTTGTGAACTCTTAGAATTACAATGTAGGAGTACTGGTATACAATTAAATAGGCACAAATACATGTCCTGGATTTAAATTAATTATTTAAAAAAAAGATGTTGACTATTTCTTACAATAGATATATACCGCACTCACAAGAGTTCCTGTATCTTGATGTCCTAGGCCTCCATATCCATGGTGTGAAAGCATTTTATTTTTGAACTCTCATTCATATGAAAAATAGAGACTACCCTGACTACCGTATCCTATTTTACCGATTATTAAGGATAGTATGTGTAATGAATATAAATACACTGCCAAATACAAAGTGATAAATAGAAAAAACTGAAGAAAATATTCTTGCATACCATGTTAATTAATTGAAACTGTCTGCATTTGTTTTCTGACAGGAGTTGTTCCGGGCGTCCAAAGAGACGTCCGACATGGAGGACCTGATCGGGGGGTCACCTCGTAAGGCCACTCCCGTCAAGAAGGCAGCAGCCGGGGCGAGCGGTCCCAGTACACCCGCCAAGGCTAATGGTGCCACGCCCACAACCACACCGCTCAAGCGCAAGTCGGAACCCGAGAACGACACCGTCAACTCAGCCAGCAAGCGGCTAAAGGCTGAGGGAGGAGAGTCAACGGTGAAAACACAGGTATGGATCCCCCAAACCCAAAAATAAATAAAAATGTTTTAAAATGTTTATTCCTTTACACTGAAATCGCATTGATTTAGCAATCAGGGAGCATTTAGTGATGTAGCTATGGGGAGTAATCTCCTATTAACTTGGAGTAATTGGGAAATTGATAATTTATGAGTTCAATGGTGTCGTGTTATATAGAAATAGTCAAATTATTTACTTTGTTTGGTTGTATACAGATTAAAGTAGTAATTACATCTGAAATATATTGCTGAGAAAAAAGTAAAAAGGTATACTTTTACTTGGTGAATTGTAGCAATGTTTTAACGTACTGTAAATTCTTGCGTAAAAGCCACAGCTAGTACACAAGTCAGATTGCCATTACATCTTGAAGGATTAACCCAGAGTTGGGGTGTAGCTGATACGCGAGTTAGGTTTATACGCAAGGCTTTACGGTATTACTGGGTGAATTGGAGTGATGTTTTAGGGCTCTAAGGACGGCCTGATGCCTCAATGCATCATACCCTTGGTCGTCATGATGCATGAATGCAACCCTGGCAAGTAACTCTCCAGGGCTGCATTCAAGCATCATGCCGACCCTACAGGTTTCAGACACTCTTGAAGGGTCGGCATTATGCACCAATGCAGCACTGGCAAGTTACTTGCCAGGGCTGCATCGGTTCATCATAACGACAAATGTCATCTTTTAGGGGCATCCATCCTTTAAGGGTTATCTCCTGTATACTCTGCACCACTCGTGGTGCCCTCGGCAAAATCATAATCAAATATCACCTTACCCTGGTAAGTCTCATTTAATTCTACAATTTACTTGGTTGACGTTATTCTGCCCGTGTCTGTTTCAGCACCTGCCTAACGTGTTCTCGGGTATGAAGCTGTACATCCCTGCTGAGGTGCACAACTACGACAAGATGAAGCGCTACGTCATCGCGTATCCTTTATGTACCATGGTCATGTACCTGTGTAGACGCCTGATGGTAACTAGCGTAACGTCTCTTATGGATGGGTTAGGAGCTAATATGGAGTCAACTTTTATTTTTTTCGTTTTTCAACGTATTTGTGTTCATAATGCTTATACAAATATGTGTGTAGCCTTTAAAATCATTCTGATATAGTTATATAAATCCATAAAAAGTAGAGCAAATCATGGTCAGGATAGGTCAAGGGACCCGACTCTATTAGAGAATGGGGTCCCCTGGCCTGGTTTTCTCCAAATTTTATACTTTTACAGTATCAGAATGATTTAAAAAAGCTACACACATATTTATGTGGACATTATGAGCACAAATTCGTTAAAAAAATGAAAGATAAAAATTACCCCAAATTAGCTCCTAACTTGTCTTTAAAGGCTGATGAAGAAAACTAATTGTGGGATGTAAAATTTCAGATAAAATGATAAAAACGCACCAAATCAATGATATCGAATAATCTTTGGTAAAATTTCACAAGAAGGGAAAGAAGGGAACTGTCAATGCATCAGTCCTTAACGAGCATCAGCTTTGATGGCGACCTTGTGAGTGAATTTGAGCAGGACTCGGCGACTCACATCGTGGTGTGGAACGGACCGGTAAGTGGGACACGTTTCTGCCTCAAGCACCTCTGTGTGTGCTGCCTGCACTAGACTAAATAAACATTAGACATGGCGCTGGGCCGGCTTCAGAAACATCTGGGTGTGATTATACGCGAAATGCGGATTATACGCAGGAATTTAGAGTACGAACAATTATCGATATACAAGTACATGCTATTGTTACGATTTTTGTTTAAAATTTTCACGATTCTTGGGTCCAAATATGATGTAACATGTGTACACGACTTTGGGGTTGGGGTGACTTGGCAGCGTTGCACTAAACTTGTCAGTTGAAAAAATATGTTTTGTCAGTTAAAAATAAGTTCAAACTGTTACAGGATAATAGTGGGAATTCTGCACTAGATCAAATGGCTATTAGGCGTAAGGTGGTCATCTCATGTCATCATGGATAATTCCTGTGGTTTCAGTAACTTTATGAGATGTGTGACGTTGTTTCAGATGCCGAAGTCGTCACAGCGTCACGTGACGGTGGAGTGGGTGTGGCGCTGCATCAAGAAGAAGAAGATCATTCCCATCAAAGGGAGCCGCTAACCTGTCACCCCATCTCTGTCAGTCACATCTCATCCTATACTCATCATTATCATTACTTTCAACAACAGGGCTGGGAAGGGGTGGGGGGGGGGGGGGGGGTGGGAGACCCATGCACGGCCACTGCATTACTATTGGTCAGACGGAGTCGTGTAGATCAAAGTATGTATGATACAAGAAAGTGTTGTCATGCCGTGGGTTACAGTAGTCAGGATATGGTTAAACTAGCATTCCTCGTCACCTCGTCATGTGACCAAACGCAACCAGTATAAAGGCAGCGTCCCCTGAAACCATGGTAACCCTATAACACTGTAACCATGGTAACCCTATAACACTGTAACCATGGTAACCCTATAACACTGTAACCATGGTAACCCTGAGTGTTGTCACATGTCACTAGAGTTAGACCAGCCTCCTTCTGGTCTCATCATGCAGCTGTTTATTTTGGTTTATATGCATATATTGTTTCTGGATTTTTGTCACTAATATGTAGTGTTAATTTCGTTTTAAAGTGCACTACTAATACCTTAGTAAGAACTGTATAGCCATGTTGTGTGTTGTACGAGTGTCATGTTGTGTCAGATGGTGTGTATCCTTAATGCAGGTCTTCCTTCTACTGTAAATGTAGATATTTCCGCACATGGATACAGGTATTTTGCGAATTGGTTCTAAAGTACATTTTCACGCGGATTTGAATTCGTGGATTTTGGTATATAGTAGTTGCTGGTATATAACTACACTGGATAAATATTCTCGCTGTACATATTTTCAAGGATTTTCATTTCCGCGAAAATATGTGCAGCGCAAAATAAAATATGTTTACAGTATGTAGATGTAGATGTTATTGGCACTGACCTTATCACCGGGTGCCATAGCTACATCATATAACCTCAGCTTCACCAACTGAGTTTTGTACAGGGCATTACATAACGAGTGCACATTTTTATCTTGGGTTTAAGTTATTATTTCAGTTGTAAGATATAAAGCCAAGGGTGTGTACAGATCCATGTGATGTGTGTTCTTCTTCGCGACAGAAAACATTCTGCTGACACAGGAGAGGGTGACGTCACATCCGGTAGACAGATATTGGCGCGAATTCGGGAAGGAAAGATCGTCAGCGCCCATAGCAGCAACTCTCACACATATTTGGAGGAATATAACAGGTATTTACCTTTATCTAGCTCATATTTGTATCATATTTGTACCTTTGAGGAATATCAACCCTTTGATACTGTAATATTTTCCTTCAGATTGCCGGAAAAGTGACCGAAAATGTGACCGAAAATCCGCCGGTGGGCGAAAATTGGGGATTTCGGAAATCAGGATGAACGGTCATCCAGATGTTTCTAATTTCTCAAAGGTGCAATTATAGTTCAGTTTTTCACAATAATTTGGAAAATTGTCATCCAGTTATAGTGAAAAATTGGAGTTAGATAGTGTAGAGCTTAGTTGCTGCTAGGGGCTGGCATGATTCAGCAAGACCAGTCATCCATCTTGGATTTCTGACTGAGTCACTGATTTATGTTGGCTTTTTATTTGTTATGTTGGCTCACAGTGCAGTACTGCTGCTTCATTTGTTGAGGAATGTTTCAATAGCGAAACGAGCCTTCATAAGGGAGTGCTCATTTTTTAACAACAGGGGGGGGGTGGTGGATTTGGGGGGGGGGGGTAAAAAATTTGGACCCCTTGACCGGGGGGGGGGTAAAAAATTCAGACCCCTCTTGGGGGGGGGGGCAAAAAAATTCAACCTGTTTTGAGGGGAAAAGCCCGCGCGTTACTATGCTACAAAGGGGCGCGAACGCGCGCGATTTTCGGCCTGCCGGGGGGGGGGTAAAAAATTTCGACCCCTCTAGAGGGGGGGGTGAAAAAAATTTGCGCGCTCCGCGCGAAATCTCACCGCCCCCCCCCCCTGTTGTTAAAAAATGAGCACTCCCTAAGGAATAAAATTGTGATGGGATAAACTCATATCTGCAGAGATAGAAATTTATCCTATTATACACTGTAGATCTCTGTTTTATTAGTGAATACACTTTTAAAATAAAGAACCAGGAAGGACTTACCACTGTCTTATGCATGGTCAAAGACAGAATAATATCAACTACTACCTGTCATAACAGCTTGGCAGACTCTAGATATTGGTTGAAGTCAAGACACTTAAAGCTTTGCTTGCTACTTTGTAGTTGACACCTCAGTTATTCTCTTATAACTCAGTTATAGAAGAATGACATTTGAGGTTGTTCTCCACTCATACAGACTTGAGTGAGGTGAACTGTCAAGTCAGTGTCAGGTGTGTCTTGTTGTACTTTGTACATGTTTGGACCAGTCCTTACCAAGACATATACCTTATGCCCAAAATTTCTTTGAGGCATTAAATAACTCAGTTGTGTTGATACAGATCCACACTGAGTGCTTGTGTTGAATACACAAGTTTACCCATACCTTATGCCGAAAAATTCCTTGAGTTAGGCATTTAAGAAGTTTGTGTTGTTGTGAAATGAAAACACAAAGAGACTTAACTGGTCCACCTTTTATAGGGTCTCAATTATGTGCTTAGGGTTTGTGACTGGTAACACAAAATACCTATACCTTATGCCGAAAATTTCTTTGGCCTTGTGTTTTAATCCCCACCTTAAAACACTATTAGCACACATGTCTCTTTGATTTGAACATCAAGATGACTTAACTCATGTGGAGGTACCTTGGGTTTGGACTAGTTTCCAAAAAGACCCACACCTTATGCCCAAAAATTTCTTGGGTTTCACGTCACAGACGTCGCTGTCAATCACGTCATAGATGTTGTAGCTGTCAATCACGGCATAAACGTTGCTGCTGTCAATCACGGCGTAGACGTTGCAGCTGTCAATCACGGCGTAGACGTTGCAGCTGATCCTCATGTAGGAGACGCTCGCGTCGCAGACGTGGCCGCTGGCGCTAGCGTCCCAGACGTGGCCGCTGGCGCTCGCGTCCCAGACATTGCAGCTGATCCTCATGTAGGAGACGCTCGCGTCGCAGACGTGGCCGCTGGCGCTAGCGTCCCAGACGTGGCCGCTGGCGCTCGCGTCCCAGACGTGGCCGCTGGCGCTCTCGTTCCAGACGTGGCCGCTGGCGCTCGCATCCCTGACACGCATCCCAGACGTAGGCGATGTTGATCACATTAATGGTCTCACGTTAATGATGCTCACATTTATGGCGTTCTTGTTGATGCCAATCATGCCCTAGACCTAGCCGCTGACGCTTGATACTAGCTGGCGCACATTCAGTCTATGTTAGGGATGTCGCAGACATAGCCGCTGGCGCTCAAGAGAGTTGTAGCCGCTGGTGCGCACGTTGTAGACGTTGCAGCTGTCAATCACGTTGTAGACGTTGCAGCTGTCAATCACGTTGTAGACCTTGCAGCTGCCAATCACGTTGAAGACGTTGCAGCTGTCAATAAGGTCATAGACGTTGCAGCTGTCTGTCACGTCGTAGACGTTGCAGCTGTCAATCACGTCGTAGACATTGCAGATGTCAATCACGTTGTAAACGTTGCAGCTGTCAATCACGTTGTAGATGTTGCAGCTGTCAATCAAGTTGTAGATGTTGCAGCTGGATTTCACATCGTAGACGTTGCAGCGGTTAATCACGTCGTAGATGCTGCAGCTGTCCATCACGTCGTAGACGTTGCAGCTGTCACTCACGTTGTAGACGTTGCAGCTGGCAATCACATTGTAGGCTTTGCAGCAGTCAATCACGTTGTAGACGTTGCAGCTGTCAATCAAGTTGTAGACTTTGCAGCTGTCAATCACATCGTAGACGTTGCAACTGTCAGTCACGTTGTAGACATAGCAGCTGTCAATCACGTCTTAGACGTTCCAGCTGTCAATCACGTCATAGACATAGCAGCTGTCAATCACGTCATAGACGATTGCATGTCTAATCGTCGTAGACGTTGCAGCTGTCAATCACGTCGTAGACGTTGCAGCTGACAATCACGGTGTAGAAGGTGCAACTGTCAACCACGTCTTAGACATTGCAGCTGACAATGAGGTCGTAGACGTTGCAGCTGGCCATCGGGTCGTAGACGTTGCAGCTGCCAATCAGATCGTAGACGTTGCAGCTGGCAATCAGGATCGTAGACATTGCAGATGTACATGACGTCATAGACATTGCAGCTATCCACCACGTCGTAGACGTTGCAGCTGCATGTCAAACCGTCATAGACGTAGCAGCTGTTAATCACGTCATAGACGTTGCAGCTGTCCATCAGGTAGAAGACGTTGCAGCTGGCAATCAGGTCCCAGATGTTGCAGCTGTCAATCACGTCGTAGACGTTGCAGCTGTCCATGACGTTGTAGACATTGCAGCTGTACACCATGTTGTAAACGTTGCAGCTGCATGTCAAACCGTCTTAGACATAGCAGCTGTCAATCACGTCATAGAAGTTGCAGATGTCAACAAAGTCATAGACATTGCTGCTGACAATCAGGTCGTAGACGTTGCAGCTGTCAATCACGTCTTAGACGTTGCAGCTGTCAATCAGGTCGTAGATGTTGCAGCTGGCAATCAGGTTGTAGACGTTGCAGCTGGCCACCACGCTGTAGACATTGCAGCTGGCAATAAAATCGTAGACGTTGCAGCTGGAAATCACGTCATAGACGTGGCAGCTGTCAATGAAGTAGACGCTGCAGCTGCCCATCACGTCGTAGATGTTACAGTTGACAATATACTCTTAAGTCTCCAATTGTATAAGTCCTCACCCACGTCACAGACGTAGCCGCTGTCCGCATTTGTATTTGGTTTGGACTAGTTTCCGAAAAGACCAACATTATATTTGGATCACTTAAGAGTTGTGGATACTTGAGAGCACTTTACCTGGTTAGGGTTTTGTACCTCTTTATTTTGGGGTCTCATTCAGTTGCAGCTGTCAAGCATGTTGTAAACGTTGCCGCTGACATTCATGACGTAGACGTTTGCACCTGACAAGCAAGTCGCAGATGTTGCAGGTGGCAATTACATTGTAGACATTGCAGCTGTCAATCACGTCATAGACGTTGCAGCTGCCAATCATGTTGTAGACTTTACCGCTGTCATTCATGATATAGACATGTGCAGGTGTCAAGCAAGTCGCAGCTGTCAATTATGTTGTAGATGATACAGCTGTCACTCAGGAAGTAGCTATTGCAGCTGACAATCATGTTGTAGACGTTGCAGCTGTAAGTCGCACATGTTGCAGATGTCACTCACGTTGTAGATGTTGCAGCTGTGAATCACATTGTAGACGTTGCAGCTCTCTCGCATGTTGTAAACGCTACAGCTGTAAATTACGTGGCAGACATTGAATCTGACAATCATGTTGTAGATGTTGCAAATGGCATTCTATGGCGTAGATATTACAGCTGACAATCACGTCATAGACGTTGCAGCTGTCAAACACGCAGAACTTGCAGCTGTCAAACATGTCGTACACGTGGCAGCTGTCAATCACATCATACACGTTGCAGGTGTCAATCACATCGTACACGTTGCAGCTGCCAATCATGTTGTACATGTTGCAGCTGTCAATCACGTAGTAGATGTTGCAGGTGTCAACCATGTTGTAGACGTTGCAGATGTCAACCACGTCGTAGACATTGCATCTGTCAATAACGTCCTAGACGTTGCAGCTGTCAATCCGCCGGCAAACATGTGATGTCAATCAAGTCGTAAACGTTGCAGATGACATTTATATTGTAAATTTTCAGCTGTCAATCACGTCGTACACGTTGCAGCTGTCATTCACGTTGTAGACATGGCAGCTGTCAATCACGTCTTAGACGTTGCAGCTGTCAATCACGTCTTAGACGTTGCAGCCGTCAACCACGTCCTAGACGTTGCATCTGCCAATAACGTCGTAGATGTTGCAGCTGTCAAACACGTCATAGACCTTGCAGCTGTCAAACATGTCGTACACATTGCAGCTGTCAATCATGTCATAGACGTTGCAGCTGTCAATCACGTCTTAGACGTTGCAGCCGTCAACCACGTCCTAGACGTTGCATCTGCCAATAATGACGTAGATGTTGCAGCTGTAAATCATGTCATAGACGTTGCAGCTGTCACTCATGTCGTACATGTTGCAGCTGTCAACCACGTCTTTTTCTCCGTTTGCTTTAGGAAAAGGGCAGGGTTTTTGGCACTGTTAACGCTACCAGATGTGCGTTGCCTGGTTTAGTGAAAAACCTTGACAACGGGAAGACCATGGGCACCCACTATTGGGTGTGCAGGGCCGTCCGCACCGCCTATAGAAGGAATCCTCTTTCTCCCAGATATAACAAGTTCTGGGATATTAGGCTGGTGTTCAGCATGTTCCAGCGTTGGGGTGCCAATGAAGGCTTGTCCACCCAGTTCTTGGGGTTCAAGCTAACGATGCTGATTCTGCTGGTGTCGGGCCAAAGAGGCCAGGTCATCCCAGCGCTTGATCTCCGCAATCTGACTTGGATGGATTCGGGGTCTGCGCGTTTCGTTCTGAAGGGTCTGATGAAAACAGCGCGTACGGGGGAACCCCTCAAAGAACTGGTCCTGGAACCGTCCCATGAGGAGGAGACTCTGTGCGTCGTCTGTGCCCTGAAACGTTACGTGCGGGTCACGGAGCCAGTCAGGTTGGACAAGGAAGGGCGAAGGAAACACTCGCTCTTCTTGTCCTTCTGCAAGCCATTTGGCGAGATTGGGCAGGAATCATCAAAGCGATGGGTCCTTGCGGTGCTTTCCGCAGCTGGGGTGGACACCAGGGTATACCGAGCTCACTCCACCAGGGGTGCCAGCACCTCTGCGGGAAGGAGACTCGGTGTATCGACTGCTGTTTTGCTTAGGCATGGGTCTTGGAAAGGTGCCAAGACCATGGCTAAGAACTACAACAAGCCTATCGAGAACCCCAAGCCTCCCAAGAC
Organism: Harmothoe impar; assembly: GCA_947462335.1. Taxonomy (NCBI): domain Eukaryota; kingdom Metazoa; phylum Annelida; class Polychaeta; order Phyllodocida; family Polynoidae; genus Harmothoe; species Harmothoe impar. The sequence goes on along the minus strand of OX381716.1, from coordinate 56,446,059 downwards.
GCTAGCCAGGATCCTCCTGGAGGACTCTATCGAGTAGCTGGGAACAAAATTTTCAGAGCCTTTTTGGGGGAAAAGACACACCTCAAAAGGGGAGAATTTTGGCCCTTTTGCCGTAACGATAGTTTGTATGAACTCTATTGGCTGATCATAGTCATAAGCCTTACTAGAGGCAGCAGTATCTGTATGTGATAAAACTTTTTCTATGATGGACAATTACACTGCCACAGCTGTGGTGAACTGTATGGCAGTTATGCCTTCTTTGCTATATAGCAAAATGTCATGCAACCTAGTCAAAACCATATCACAAGGCAATAGAACATCACCTTTAGGTGAAATAAAGTATCTATTTTCTGTTATCCTATATGAGAAGTTACAGTCCTTTATGGGAGAGTAACATTATGGGAAATAAGCAGTGAATCTAGCTGAACTTTGAAGTCTCCTGTGTCAGCAGAATGTTTTCTGTCGCGAAGAAGAATATAAGATTAATCGAGTACTTACCATTTATATAAGTATGAAGATTAATCGTTGTTCTTCGAGAGACAGATAAACATATCTGCTGAGTACACAGGCCCACCCATCCATCCCCAGGATGAAGAAGATTACTACTAGCGGTATAATCTCTCACCTACTCATGAGGGTGCTATTTAGACTAAGTAAAAAGAGCACTACTGTGTACTATTTCCAGATGTTTTACTTTCAGCAAAAGATTCACTGCATGTGGGCGCCAATCTGACTACCGGATGTGACGTCACCCTCTCCTGTGTACTCAGCAGATATGTTTATCTGTCTCTCGAAGAACAACGATTAATCTTCATACTTATATAAATGGTAAGTACTCGATTAATCTTATATTAGCGCGTTATATATTGTGGAATAATCCCTGAGGGGAAATCAGAATCATGAACCATGGCAACAATGTCAGCTCCGATTAATCAGATATTTATCTTGATTTCTTTGTCAGAGGAATTAGTACTGTGGTCACCGCTGTATTTCATGAAGCGTATCTCATACCTTAAATAGTGTTTAACGCTGCCTACCAAAGGAAGAACAGGTCGTTAGGTGTCAATCATATAGGTAATTCATGAGGCGAATTGATCATTTAAAGACAGCATGATGCCTCAAGGTTTTATATTCATGAGTTGAGATTGCAGTAAGGCCCCTGGTGTAACTGGCCGACACTGCATTGGTATCAATATCATACGGGCTGTGTCTCATGAAATGGGGCCAATGTGATAGTCTATGACCGGTTGCCACCTTTGACCGGGTACCACCGTTTGATCTGGTACAATTTTGTACCATCTTTGTCCGGCTGATAGAAAATGGTTTATTTAGGGCAAAAAATCTGATATAAATGGGCTACTAACTACTAATTTAAAGTGTCATAGCATCCATTAACCTTTTCAGCCCGTTTTTATCTTCATCTGCCCTAAATAAACCGTTTTCTATCAAGCCGGTCAAAGATGGCACCAGGGCAAAGGTGGTACCCAGTCAAGGAATATTACATTGAGCCAATCTCGTGAGACACAGCCTACTGCCCTTAAAAGGTCCCTAATATTGTACATCGGGGACGCTAATGATGTATGTATATCGGTGATTTCTAAATACGGTAGTGGTGGTCATCAGTTGAGGTCGCGGAATGTATGTGTGTGTGTTCAAGCAGTCGGTATCAAACTCTGTGTATATTGGTGATTTATAAACAATTATGTTCAGGCAGTAATTCTGAAACTCTGCTGTCAAACCATGTTAATGCAGAATGAAAACGCCAAGAGGTGTGTTAATGGAGGAGTCTTTATGAAATGTTGGTTATGTACTCATAACAGTTTATTTGTCTAGTAAGGTACAAAGGCACCATGATTTGCCGTACATAGTTATATATAAACAGTTGGTCAGCAGGACACTCGCCATATATATGTTTTTTCTCCTCGATGAATCTTATGTCATATAAGATACAAGTAAGTGGATAACGTGTTGGAGCTGCTTTAAAACACAATGTAACATGGCGCCCTGGTCATTGTAGACCATACTTTACGTAACGCTCAAATGTAAATAAAACAGATGGGTGAAGGAAAGAATCATCCATTCATTTTTCCGTCACCCAAGTACCATACTTGAATGGACTCCTTCTCCTTGATTCAGATAGAGTTGTAGTAATTAAGATTTATTTCAACGTTGGTTATTCCGAAATTATGGATCACAAGGCATCAGCATACATCGTAGTGTTAGCCTGTGGTCGGGTTATTTAATCACTCGATAAGAGACGATACAACACAGCCGACAAGAGTTCACCCAACAAAGTTTTATCCACTAGAAGCAATCTCACGAAAACTCGTTACAGAAGCGTAAACACCCCTAGTGCGACCTGACTTACCCTCTGCCCAGCTTGGGCTTTATCTATGTGCCTCTACATGGGTACCCACAATTTTGACTGTGTCGCTGTGTCGATTTTTAGCAGAAGGGTCGTGTCATTGTGTCGATTTTTAGGTATATAAGAACTTAGTGAAAAATCCCTGTGGGTCGATTTTTATCCCTAATTTACCTCGGACACCACTCTAGTGGTTTCGAGGTTTCCTATATACTCTGCACCACTTGTGGTGCCCTCGGCAAAATTGTAATCAAATATCGTCTTACCCTGGTAAGTCTCATTTAACTTCACAATTTTCCTGTGTCCGTCGATTTTTAAAAGGGCCGTGTCGCCAGTGTCGATTTTTACCTATGTAGAGGCACCTTCATGTACGGTAGCTGGCTGGTGGTCAGCTGACCAGGGTGCCGTTTCTCCACATGATACAGCGGTCCGTATGATACGGATTTGGTCTAAAACTGTTTCTGCTCGTCAAATTCCATATCATGTGGACATCCACATTCCAATGTGGAGGTCCACATTTCTAAGTACAAGTACCATTTTAAGGTACAAGAAAATAGTTATTATGTGGACCCCTAAGTTAATCCAGAGCCCGTTGTAACCTAGGTCAATCCGTGGTACCCTAGGTCGATGGGGGTACCCTAGGTCGCTCAAGGTACCTTAGGTCGCATCGAGTAACCTAGGTCAATCTGTGTACCCTAGGTCAATCCATGTACCCTAGGTCGATCAGGGTATCCTAGGTCGATCTGGGGTAACCTAGGTCGATCTGCCCACTCTAGGTCGATCCGGGTACCCTATGTCGATCCAGGGTACCCTAGGTCGATCCCGGGTAACCAAGGTCGATCCGTGTTAACCTAGGTCGATCCGTGTTAACCTAGGTCGATCTGGGTACCCTAGGTCGATCAGGGTACCCTAGGTAGATCAGGGTACCCTAGGTCTGTGTACCCTAGGTCGATCCGTGGTAAGCTAGGTCGATCCGTGGTACCCTAGGTCGCTCAAGGTACCTTAGGTCGCATCGAGTAACCTAGGTCAATCTGTGTACCCTAGGTCAATCCATGTACCCTAGGTCGATTCGAGGTACCCTAGGTCGCTCAGCGGTACACTAGGTTGCTCCGGGTATCCTAGGTCATTCTGGCTATCCTAGGTCGATCCAGGTACCCTAGGTTGACCCGCTTACCCAGGGTCGATCTGGGGATACCCTACGTTGATTCGAGTTACACTAGGTCAATCCATGTACCCTAGGTCGATCCCGGGTAACCAAGGTCGATTGGGGTACCCTAGGTCGATCCGTGGTAAGATAGGTCGATCCTTGTACCCTAGGTCAATCCGGGTACCCTAGGTTGATCAGGGTACCCTAGGTCGATCTGGGGTAACCTAGGTCAATCTGCCCACTCTGAGCGGATCCGGGTACCCTAGGTCGATCCCCGGTATCCTAGGTCAATCTGGGAACCCTAGGTCGATCCCGGGTGTACCCCAGGTCGATCAGGGTACCCTAGGTCGATCAGGGTACCCTAGGTCGATCAGGGTACCCTAGGTCGATCAGGGTACTCTTGGACGATCAGGGTACCCTAGGTCGATCAGGGTACCCTAGGTCGATCAGGGTACCCTAGGTCGATCAGGGTACCCTAGGTCGATCAGGGTACCCTAGGTCGATCAGGGTACCCTAGGTCGATCAGGGTACCCTAGGTCGATCAGGGTACCCTAGGTCGATCAGGGTACCCTAGGTCGATCAGGGTACCCTAGGTCGATCAGGGTACCCTAGGTCGATCAGGGTACCCTAGGTCGATCGTTGTTACCCTCGGTCGATCGGTGGTACCCTAGGTCGATCGTTGGTACCCTAGGTCGATCTGGGGAAACCTAGGTCGATCTGGGAAAACCTAGGTCGATCTGGGGAAACCTAGGTCGATCGGGGGAAACCTAGGTCGATCTGAGGAAACCTAGGTCGATCGGTGTTCCCTAGGTCTATCTGGGGAAACCTAGGTCGATCTGGGGAAACTAAGTTCGATCGTTGTTACCCTAGGTCGATCGTTGGTACCTTAGGTCGATCAGGGTAACCAAGGTCGATCTGGGTACCCTAGGACGATCGGGATACCCTAGGACGATCGGGGTACCCTAGGTAGATCGGGTAACCAAGGTCGATAGGTGTACCCTAGGTCGATCTGGGTACCCTAGGACGATCCCGGGTAACCAAGGTCGATCATGGTACCCTAGGTCGATCAGGGTACCCTAGGTCGATCTGGGTACCCTAGGTCGATCATGGTACCCTAGGTCGATCGGGGTACCCTAGGTAGATCAGGGTACCCTAGGTCTGTGTACCCTAGGTCGATCCGTGGTAAGCTAGGTTGATCCGTGTACCCTAGGTCAATCCATGTACCCTAGGTCGATTCGAGGTACCCTAGGTCGCTCAGCGGTACACTAGGTCGCTCAGCGGTACACTAGGTTGCTCCGGGTATCCTAGGTCATTCTGGCTATCCTAGGTCGATCCAGGTACCCTAGGTTGACCCGCTTACCCAGGGTCGATCTGGGGATACCCTACGTTGATTCAAGTTACACTAGGTCAATCCATGTACCCTAGGTCGATCCCGGGTAACCAAGGTCTATTGGGGTACCCTAGGTCGATCCGTGGTAAGATAGGTCGATCCTTGTACCCTAGGTCAATCCGGGTACCCTAGGTTGATCAGGGTACCCTAGGTCGATCTGGGGTACTCTAGGTCGATCTGGGGTAACCTAGGTCAATCTGCCCACTCTGAGCGGATCCGGGTACCTTAGGTCGATCCCGGGTACCCTAGGTCAATCTGGGTACCCTAGGTCGATCCCGGGTAACCAAGGTCGATAGGTGTACCCCAGGTCGATCAGGGTACCCCAGGTTAATCAGGGTACCCCAGGTCGATCAGGGCACCCCAGGTCGATCAGGGCACCCCAGGTCGATCAGGGCACCCTAGGTCGATCAGGGCACCCTAGGTCGATCAGGGCACCCTAGGTCGATCAGGGCACCCTAGGTCGATCAGGGCACCCTAGGTCGATCAGGGCACCCTAGGTCGATCAGGGCACCCTAGGTCGATCAGGGCACCCTAGGTCGATCAGGGAACCCTAGGTCGATCAGGGTACCCTAGGTCGATCAGGGTACCCTAGGTCGATCAGGGTACCCTAGGTCGATCAGGGTACCCTAGGTCGATCGTTGGTACCCTAGGTCGATAGGTGTTCCCTAGGTCTATCTGGGGAAACCTTGGTCGATCTGGGGAAACTAAGGTCGATCGTTGGTACCCTAGGTCCATCGTTGGTACCCTAGGTCGATCAGGGTAACCAAGGTCGATCACGGTACGCTAGGACGATCGGGGTACCCTAGGTCGATCGGGGTACCCTAGGTCGATCGGGGTACCCTAGGTCGTTCTGGGTACCCTAGGTCGATCTGGCTACCCTAGGTCGATCTGGCTACCCTAGGTCGATCTGGCTACCCCAGGTCGATCTGGGTACCCTAGGACGATCGGGGTTTCCCTAGGTCGATCGGGGTAACCTAGGTCGATCGTGGTAACCAAGGTCAATAGGGTACCCTAGGTCGATCAGGGTACCCTAGGTCGATCAGGGTACCCTAGGTCGATCTGGGTACCCTAGGACAATCGGGGTTTCCCTAGGTCGATCGGGGTAACCAAGGTCGCTCGGGGTAACCAAGGTCGATAGGGTACCCTAGGTCGATCTGGCTTCCCTAGGTCGATCTGGGTACCCTAGGACGATCGGGGTTTCCCTAGGTCGATCGGGGTAACCAAGGTCGATCGGGGTAACCAAGGTCGATAGGGTACCCTAGGTCGATCAGGGTACCCTAGGTTGATCAGGGTACCCTAGGTCGATCAGGGCACCCTAGGTACCCCAGGTCGATCAGGGTACCCCAGGTCGATCAGGGTACCCCAGGTCGATGAGGGCACCCCAGGTCGATCAGGGCACCCCAGGTCGATGAGGGCACCCCAGGTCGATCAGGGCACCCCAGGTCGATCAGGGCACCCCAGGTCGATCAGGGCACCCTAGGTCGATCAGGGCACCCTAGGTCGATCGGGGCACCCTAGGTCGATCGGGGAACCCTAGGTCGATCGGGGTACCCTAGGTCGATCGGGGTACCCGAGGTCGATCGGGGTACCCTAGGTCGTTCTGGGTACCCTAGGTCGATCTGGCTACCCTAGGTCGATCTGGCTACCCTAGGGCGATCTGGCTACCCCAGGTCGATCTGGGTACCCCAGGAAGATCGGGGTTTCCCTAGGTCGATCGGGGTAACCAAGGTCGATCGGGGTAACCAAGGTCGATAGGGTACCCTAGGTCGATCAGGGTACCCTAGGTCGATCAGGGTACCCAAGGTCGATCAGGGTACCCTAGGTCGATCTGGGTACCCTAGGTCGATCTGGCTACCCTAGGTCGATCTGGGTACCCTAGGACGATCGGGGTACCCTAGGTCGATCGGGGTAACCAAGGTCGATCGGGGTAACCAAGGTCGATAGGTGTACCCTAGGTCGTTCTGGGTACCCTAGGACGATCAGGGTACCCTAGGAAGATCAGGGTACCCTAGGTCGATCAGGGTACCCTAGATCGATCTAGGTACCCTAGGACGATCGGGATACCCTCGGACGATCGGGGTACCCTAGGTCGATCGGGTACCCTAGGTCAATCTGGGTACCCTAGGACGATCGGGATACCCTAGGACGATCGGGGTACCCTAGGTCGATCGGGGTACCCTAGGTCGATCGGGGTACCCTAGGTCGATCGGGGTACCCTAGGTCGATCGGGGTACCCTAGGTCGTTCTGGGTACCCTAGGTCGATCTGGCTACCCTAGGTCGATCTGGCTACCCTAGGTCGATCTGGCTACCCCAGGTCGATCTGGGTACCCTAGGACGATCGGGGTTTCCCTAGGTCGATCGGGGTAACCTAGGTCGATCGTGGTAACCAAGGTCAATAGGGTACCCTAGGTCGATCAGGGTACCCTAGGTCGATCAGGGTACCCTAGGTCGATCTGGGTACCCTAGGACAATCGGGGTTTCCCTAGGTCGATCAGGGTAACCAAGGTCGCTCGGGGTAACCAAGGTCGATAGGGTACCCTAGGTCGATCTGGCTTCCCTAGGTCGATCTGGGTACCCTAGGACGATCGGGGTTTCCCTAGGTCGATCGGGGTAACCAAGGTCGATCGGGGTAACCAAGGTCGATAGGGTACCCTAGGTCGATCAGGGTACCCTAGGTTGATCAGGGTACCCTAGGTCGATCAGGGCACCCTAGGTACCCCAGGTCGATCAGGGTACCCCAGGTCGATCAGGGTACCCCAGGTCGATGAGGGCACCCCAGGTCGATCAGGGCACCCCAGGTCGATGAGGGCACCCCAGGTCGATCGGGGAACCCTAGGTCGATCGGGGAACCCTAGGTCGATCGGGGTACCCTAGGTCGATCGGGGTACCCGAGGTCGATCGGGGTACCCTAGGTCGTTCTGGGTACCCTAGGTCGATCTGGCTACCCTAGGTCGATCTGGCTACCCTAGGGCGATCTGGCTACCCCAGGTCGATCTGGGTACCCCAGGAAGATCGGGGTTTCCCTAGGTCGATCGGGGTAACCAAGGTCGATCGGGGTAACCAAGGTCGATAGGGTACCCTAGGTCGATCAGGGTACCCTAGGTCGATCAGGGTACCCAAGGTCGATCAGGGTACCCTAGGTCGATCTGGGTACCCTAGGTCGATCTGGCTACCCTAGGTCGATCTTGGTACCCTAGGACGATCGGGGTACCCTAGGTCGATCGGGGTAACCAAGGTCGATCGGGGTAACCAAGGTCGATAGGTGTACCCTAGGTCGTTCTGGGTACCCTAGGACGATCAGGGTACCCTAGGAAGATCAGGGTACCCTAGGTCGATCAGGGTACCCTAGATCGATCTAGGTACCCTAGGACGATCGGGATACCCTCGGACGATCGGGGTACCCTAGGTCGATCGGGTACCCTAGGTCAATCTGGGTACCCTAGGACGATCGGGATACCCTAGGACGATCGGGGTACCCTAGGTCGATCGGGGTACCCTAGGTCGATCGGGGTACCCTAGGTCGATCGGGGTACCGTAGGTCGATCTGGCTACCCTAGGTCGATCTGGCTACCCTAGGTCGATCTGGGTACCCTAGGTCGATCTGGGTACCCTAGGATGATCAGGGTACCCTAGGTCTATCCCGGGTAACCAAGGGCGATAGGTGTATTGGCGTAGGAAAGGTCGATCAATGGTAGCCTAGGTCGATCCATGTTAACCTAGGTCGGGTACCCTAAGTTGCTGCAGCCTTGGTTGTAGCTTAGGACGATCGGGGTATCCTAGGTCGATCGGGATACCCTAGGTGGATCGGGATGCCCTAGGTCGATCGGGGTGCCCTAGGTCGATCGGGGTGCCCTAGGTCGATCGGGGTACCCTAGGTCGATCTGGGTACCCTAGGTTGATCAGGGTACCCTAGGTCGATCTTGGGAAACATAGGTCGATCTGGGGTACCCTAGGTCGATCGGGGTACCCTAGGTCGATCGTGGTACCTTGGGTCGATCGGGGTACCCTAGGTCGATCTAGTACCCTAGGTCGATCGGGGGACCCTAGCTCGATCAGGGTAGCCTAGGTCGATCAAGGTACCCTAGGTCGATGGGGGTACCCTAGGTCGATCAGGGTACCCTAGGTCGATTGGGGTACCCTAGGCGGATCCCTGGTAGCCTAGGTCGATCAGGGTACACTAGGTTGCTCAAGTTACCTTAGGTCGCATTGGGTAGCCAAGTCGATCTGTGGCAACCTAGGTCTATCTGTGGCAACCTAGGGTGATCGGGTACCCTAGGTCGATTGGGGTACCCTATGTCAATCGGGGTACCCTAGGTCGATCTTGGTACCCTTGGTCGATCGGGGTACCCTAGGTCGCTCGGGGTACCCTAGGTCGATCCGGGGTAACCAAGGTCAATAGGCGTACGAAAGGTAGATCCGTCGTAGCCTAGGTCGATCCGAGTTAACCTAGGTCAGGTACACTAAGTCGCTGCAGGGTACACTAGGCCGATCCCTGGTAGCCCAGGTTTGTAGCCAAGGTCGATCGGGGTATCCTACGTCGCTCGGGTTACCCTAGGTCGCTCAGGGTACCCTAGGTCGATCAAAGGACCCTAGGTCGATTGGGGTACCCTAGGTCGATCGGGGTACCCTAGGTCGATCCTGGGTAACCAAGGTCGATCCTGGGTAACCAAGGTCGATAGGTGTACCCTAGGTCCATCGGGGTACACAAGGTCGATCTGTGGTAGCCTAGATCGATCCGTGTTAACCTAGGTCGGTTACCCTAAGTCGCTGCAGGGTACACTAGGCCGATCCCTGGTAGCTTATGTTTGTCCGTGTTAACCTAGGTCAATCAGGGTACACTATGTCGCTCAAGTTACTGTAGGTCGCATTGGGTAGCCAAGTCGATCTATGGGAACCTAGGTCTATCTGTGGCAACCTAGGGTGATTGGGGTACCCTAGGTCGATTGGAGTACCCTATGTCAATCGGGGTACCCTAGGTCGATCAGGGTACCCTGGGTCGATCCTGGTACCCTGGGTCGATCGGGGTGACCTCGGTCGATCGGGGTAGCCTAGGTCGATCAGGGTACCCTGGGTCGATCTAGGTACCCTAGGTCGATCGGGGTACCCTAGGTCGAATGGGATACCCTAGGTCGATCTGGCAACCCTAGGACGATCAGGGTACCCTAGGAAGATCAGGGTACCCTAGGTCGATCAGGGTACCCTAGGACCATCTGGGTACCCTAGGAAGATCAGGGTACCCTAGGTCGATCAGGGCACCCTAGGTCGATCAGGGCACCGAAGGTCGATCTAGGTACCCTAGGTCGATCTAGGTACCCTAGGTCGATCGTGATCCCTAGGTCGAATAGGATACCCTAGGACGATCGGGTACCCTAGGTCGATCTCGGTACCCTAGGTCGATCGGATTACCCTAGGTCGATCGGGGTACCCAAGGTCGATCGGGGTACCCTAGGTCGATCGGGGTACCCTAGGTCGATCGGGGTACCCTAGGTCGATCGGGGTACCCTAGGTCGATCGGGGTACCCTAGGTCGATCTGGGTACCCTAGGTCGATCGGGGTACCCTAGGTCGATCGGGTTACCTTAGGTCGATTGGGGTACCCTAGGTCGATCATGGTACCCTATGTCGATCCGGGTACGCTAGGTCGATCCGGGGTACCCTAGGTCGATCAGGGTACCCTAGGTCGATCAGGGTACCCTAGGTCGATCAGGGTACCCTAGGTCGATCTGGGAAAACCTAGGTCGATCTGGGGTACCCTAGGTCAATCTGGGGTACCCTAGGTCGATATGGGGTACCCTAGGACGATCTAGGTACCCTGGGTAACCAAGGTCGATAGGTGTACCCTAGGTCCATCGGGGTACACAAGGTCGATCCGTGGTAGCCTAGATCGATCCGTGTTAACCTAGGTCGGGTACCCTAAGTCGCTGCAGGGTACACTAGGCCGATCCCTGGTAGCTTATGTTTGTCCGTGTTAACCTAGGTCAATCAGGGTACACTATGTCGCTCAAGTTACTGTAGGTCGCATTGGGTAGCCAAGTCGATCTATGGGAACCTAGGTCTATCTGTGGCAACCTAGGGTGATTGGGGTACCCTAGGTAGATCGGAGTACCCTATGTCAATCGGGCTACCCTAGGTCGATCAGGGTACCCTGGGTCGATCCTGGTACCCTGGGTCGATCGGGGTGACCTCGGTCGATCGGGGTAGCCTAGGTCGATCGGGGTAGCCTAGGGTGCCCTGATCGACCTAGGGTGCCCTGATCGACCTAGGGTGCCCTGATCGACCTAGGGTGCCCCGATCGACCTAGGTCGATCTCGGTACCCTAGGTCGATCTCGGGAAACCTAGGTGGATCGGGGTACCCTAGGACTATCGGGGTACCCTAGGTCGATCAGGGCACCCTAGGTCGATCAGGGCACCCTAGGTCGATCAGGGCACCCTAGGTCGATCAGGGCACCCTAGGTCGATCAGGGTACCCTAAGTCGATCTGGGAAAACCTAGGTCGATCAGGGTGCCCTAGGTAGATCTAGGGTGCCCTAGGTCGATATAGGTACCCTAGGTCGATCTTGGTACCCTAGGTCGATCGTGGTACCCTAGGTCGAATGGGATACCCTAGGTCGATCTGCATACCCTAGGACGATCAGGATACCCTAGGTAGAATGGGATACCCTAGGTCGATCTGGGTACCCTAGGACAATCGGGTACCCTAGGTCGAACGGGGTACCCTAGGTCAATCTCGGTACCCTAGGTCGATCGGGGTACCCTAGGTCGATCGGGGTACCCAAGGTCGATCGGGGTACCCTAGGTCGATCGGGGTACCCAAGGTCGATAGGGGTACCCTAGGTCGATCGGGGTACCCTAGGTCAATCGGGGTTCCCTAGGTCGATCAGGGTATCCTAGGTCGATCAAGGTACCCTAGGTCGATCGAGGAAAACCTAGGTCGATCAGGGTGCCCTAGGTCGATCTAGGGTGCCCTAGGTCGATCTAGGTACCCTAGGTCGATCGTGGTTCCCTAGATCGAATGGGATACCCTAGGTCGGTCTGCATACCCTAGGACGATCAGGGCACCCTAGGTCGAATGGGGTACCCTAGGACGATCAGGGTACCCTAGGTCGATCTCGGGAAACCTAGGTCGATCGGGGTACCCTAGGACTATCGGGGTACCCTAGGTGGATCGGGGTACCCTAGGTCGATCGGGGTACCCTAGGTCGATCGGGGTACCCTAGGTCGATCTCGGAACCCTATGTCGATCTCGGGAAACCTAGGTCGATCGGGGTACCCTAGGACTATCGGGGTACCCTAGGTCGATCGGGGTACCCTAGGTCGATCGGGGTACGCTAGGTCGATCGTGGTACCCTAGGTCGATCGGGGTACCCTAGGACGATCGGGGTACCCTAGGTGGATCGGGGTACCCTAGGTGGATCGGGGTACCCTAGGTGGATCGGGGTACCCTAGGTCGATCTAGGTACCCTAGGTCGATCTCGGGAAACCTAGGTGGATCGGGGTACCCAAGGTCGATCTCGGTACCCTAGGTGGATCGGGGTACCCTAGGTGGATCGGGGTACCCTAGGTCGATCAGGGTACCCTAGGTCGATCAAGGTACCCAAGGTCGATCTTGGTACCCTAGGTCGATCAGGGCACCATAGGTCGATCAGGGCACCCTAGGACAAATGGGATACCCTAGGTCGATCTGGATACCCTAGGACGATCGGGTACCCTAGGTGGAACGGGGTACCCTAGGTCAATCTCGGTACCCTAGGTCGATCAAGGTAACCTAGGTCGATCAAGGTACCCTAGGTAGATCGGGGTACCCTAGGTCGATCGGGGTACCCTAGGTCGATCTGGGAAAACCTAGGTCGATCAGGGTGCCCTAGGTCGATCTAGGGTGCCCTAGGTCGATCTAGGTAAACTAGGTCGATCGTGGTTCCCTAGATCGAATGGGATACCCTAGGTCGGTCTGCATACCCTAGGACGATCAGGGCACCCTAGGTCGAATGGGATACCCTAGGTCAATCTGGGTACCCTAGGACGATCAGGTAACCCTAGGTCAATCTCGGGAAACCTAGGTCGATCGGGGTACCCTAGGACTATCGGGGTTCCCTAGGTGGATCGGGGTACCCTAGGTCGATCGGGGTACCCTAGGTAGATCTCGGGAAACCTAGGTCGATCGGGGTACCCTAGGACTATCGGGGTACCCTAGGTCGATCGGGTTACCCAAGGTCGATCTCGGTACCCTAGGTCGATCTTGGGAAACCTAGGTCGATCTGGGTACCCTAGGTGGATCGGGGTACCCTAGGTGGATCGGGGTACCCTAGGTGGATCGGGGTACCCTAGGTGGATCGGGGTACCCTAGGTGGATCGGGGTACCTTAGGTCGATCTGGGTACCCTAGGTCGATCGGGGTACCCTAGGTCGATCGGGTTACCTTAGGTCGATTGGGGTACCCTAGGTCGATCGGGGTACCCTATGTCGATCCGGGTACGCTAGGTCGATCCGGGGTACCCTAGGTCGATCAGGGTACCCTAGGTTGATCAGGGTACCCTAGGTCGATCAGGGTACCCTAGGTCGATCTGGGAAAACCTAGGTCGATCTGGGGTACCCTAGGTCAATCTGGGGTACCCTAGGTCGATATGGGGTACCCTAGGACGATCTAGGTACCCTAGGTACCCTGGGTAACCAAGGTCGATAGGTGTACCCTAGGTCCATCGGGGTACACAAGGTCGATCCGTGGTAGCCTAGATCGATCCGTGTTAACCTAGGTCGGGTACCCTAAGTCGCTGCAGGGTACACTAGGCCGATCCCATGTAGCTTATGTTTGTCCGTGTTAACCTAGGTCAATCAGGGTACACTATGTCGCTCAAGTTACTGTAGGTCGCATTGGGTAGCCAAGTCGATCTATGGGAACCTAGGTCTATCTGTGGCAACCTAGGGTGATTGGGGTACCCTAGGTAGATCGGAGTACCCTATGTCAATCGGGCTACCCTAGGTCGATCAGGGTACCCTGGGTCGATCCTGGTACCCTGGGTCGATCGGGGTGACCTCGGTCGATCGGGGTAGCCTAGGTCGATCGGGGTAGCCTAGGGTGCCCTGATCGACCTAGGGTGCCCTGATCGACCTAGGGTGCCCTGATCGACCTAGGGTGCCCCGATCGACCTAGGTCGATCTCGGTACCCTAGGTCGATCTCGGGAAACCTAGGTGGATCGGGGTACCCTAGGACTATCGGGGTACCCTAGGTCGATCAGGGCACCCTAGGTCGATCAGGGCACCCTAGGTCGATCAGGGCACCCTAGGTCGATCAGGGCACCCTAGGTCGATCAGGGTACCCTAAGTCGATCTGGGAAAACCTAGGTCGATCAGGGTGCCCTAGGTAGATCTAGGGTGCCCTAGGTCGATATAGGTACCCTAGGTCGATCTTGGTACCCTAGGTCGATCGTGGTACCCTAGGTCGAATGGGATACCCTAGGTCGATCTGCATACCCTAGGACGATCAGGATACCCTAGGTAGAATGGGATACCCTAGGTCGATCTGGGTACCCTAGGACAATCGGGTACCCTAGGTCGAACGGGGTACCCTAGGTCAATCTCGGTACCCTAGGTCGATCGGGGTACCCTAGGTCGATCGGGGTACCCAAGGTCGATCGGGGTACCCTAGGTCGATCGGGGTACCCAAGGTCGATAGGGGTACCCTAGGTCGATCGGGGTACCCTAGGTCAATCGGGGTTCCCTAGGTCGATCAGGGTATCCTAGGTCGATCAAGGTACCCTAGGTCGATCGAGGAAAACCTAGGTCGATCAGGGTGCCCTAGGTCGATCTAGGGTGCCCTAGGTCGATCTAGGTACCCTAGGTCGATCGTGGTTCCCTAGATCGAATGGGATACCCTAGGTCGGTCTGCATACCCTAGGACGATCAGGGCACCCTAGGTCGAATGGGGTACCCTAGGACGATCAGGGTACCCTAGGTCGATCTCGGGAAACCTAGGTCGATCGGGGTACCCTAGGACTATCGGGGTACCCTAGGTCGATCGGGGTACCCTAGGTCGATCGGGGTACGCTAGGTCGATCGTGGTACCCTAGGTCGATCGGGGTACCCTAGGACGATCGGGGTACCCTAGGTGGATCGGGGTACCCTAGGTGGATCGGGGTACCCTAGGTGGATCGGGGTACCCTAGGTCGATCTAGGTACCCTAGGTCGATCTCGGGAAACCTAGGTGGATCGGGGTACCCAAGGTCGATCTCGGTACCCTAGGTGGATCGGGGTACCCTAGGTGGATCGGGGTACCCTAGGTCGATCAGGGTACCCTAGGTCGATCAAGGTACCCAAGGTCGATCTTGGTACCCTAGGTCGATCAGGGCACCATAGGTCGATCAGGGCACCCTAGGACAAATGGGATACCCTAGGTCGATCTGGATACCCTAGGACGATCGGGTACCCTAGGTGGAACGGGGTACCCTAGGTCAATCTCGGTACCCTAGGTCGATCAAGGTAACCTAGGTCGATCAAGGTACCCTAGGTAGATCGGGGTACCCTAGGTCGATCGGGGTACCCTAGGTCGATCTGGGAAAACCTAGGTCGATCAGGGTGCCCTAGGTCGATCTAGGGTGCCCTAGGTCGATCTAGGTAAACTAGGTCGATCGTGGTTCCCTAGATCGAATGGGATACCCTAGGTCGGTCTGCATACCCTAGGACGATCAGGGCACCCTAGGTCGAATGGGATACCCTAGGTCAATCTGGGTACCCTAGGACGATCAGGTAACCCTAGGTCAATCTCGGGAAACCTAGGTCGATCGGGGTACCCTAGGACTATCGGGGTTCCCTAGGTGGATCGGGGTACCCTAGGTCGATCGGGGTACCCTAGGTCGATCTCGGTACCCTAGGTAGATCTCGGGAAACCTAGGTCGATCGGGGTACCCTAGGACTATCGGGGTACCCTAGGTCGATCGGGTTACCCAAGGTCGATCTTGGGAAACCTAGGTCGATCTGGGTACCCTAGGTCGATCTGGGTACCCTAGACGGATCGGGGTACCCTAGGTGGATCGGGGTACCCTAGGTGGATCGGGGTACCCTAGGTGGATCGGGGTACCCTAGGTGGATCGGGGTACCTTAGGTCGATCGGGGTACCCTAGGTCGATCTCGGTACCCTAGGTCGATCTCGGGAAACCTAGGTCGATCGGGGTACCCTAGGACTATCGGGTTACCCAAGGTCGATCTCGGTACCCTAGGTCGATCTCGGGAAACCTAGGTCGATCGGGGTACCCTAGGTGGATCGGGGTACCCTAGGTGGATCGGGGTACCCTAGGTGGATCGGGGTACCCTAGGTGGATCGGGGTACCTTAGGTCGATCGGGGAACCCTAGGTCGATCGGGGTACCCCAGGTCGATCGGGGTACCCCAGGTCGATCGGGGTACCCCAGGTCGATCGGGGTACCCCAGGTCGATCGGGGTACCCCAGGTCGATCGGGGTACCCCAGGTCGATCGGGGTACCCCAGGTCGATCGGGGTACCCCAGGTCGATCGGGGTACCCCAGGTCGATCGGGGTACCCCAGGTCGATCGGGGTACCCTAGGTCGATCCGGGTACGCTAGGGTGATCCGGGGTACCCTAGGTCGATCAGGGTACCCTAGGTCGATCAGGGTACCCTAGGTCGATCAGGGCACCCTACGTCGATCAGGGCACCCTAGGTCGATCAGGGCACCCTAGGTCGATCGGGGCACCCTAGGTCGATCGGGGCACCCTACGTCGATCGGGGCACCCTAGGTCGATCGGGGCACCCTAGGTCGATCAGGGCACCCTAGGTCGATCAGGGCACCCTAGGTCGATCAGGGCACCCTAGGTCGATCAGGGCACCCTAAGTCGATCAGGGTACCCTAAGTCGATCTGGGAAAACCTAGGTCGATCAGGGTGCCCTAGGTAGATCTAGGGTGCCCTAGGTCGATCTAGGTACCCTAGGTGGATCTTGGTACCCTAGGTCGATCGTGGTACCCTAGGTCGAATGGGATACCCTAGGTCGATCTGCATACCCTAGGACGATCAGGATACCCTAGGTAGAATGGGATACCCTAGGTCGATCTGGGTACCCTAGGACAATCGGGTACCCTAGGTCGAACGGGGTACCCTAGGTCGAACGGGGTACCCTAGGTCGATCGGGGTACCCTAGGTCGATCGGGGTACCCAAGGTCGATCGGGGTACCCAAGGTCGATCGGGGTACCCTAGGTCGATCGGGGTACCCTAGGTCGATCGGGGTACCCTAGGTCGATTGGGGTTCCCTAGGTCGATCAGGGTATCCTAGGTCGATCAGGGTACCCTAGGTCGATCAGGGCACTTAAGGTCGATCAAGGTACCCTAGGTCGATCAAGGTACCCTAGGTCGATCGGGGAAAACCTAGGTCGATCAGGGTGCCCTAGGTCGATCTAGGGTGCCCTAGGTCGATCTAGGTACCCTAGGTCGATCGTGGTTCCCTAGATCGAATGGGATACCCTAGGTCGGTCTGCATACCCTAGGACGATCAGGGCACCCTAGGTCGAATGGGATACCCTAGGACGATCAGGGTACCCTAGGTCGATCTCGGGAAACCTAGGTCGATCGGGGTACCCTAGGACTATCGGGGTACCCTAGGTGGATCGGGGTACCCTAGGTCGATCGGGGTACCCTAGGTCGATCTCGGTACCCTAGGTCGATCTCGGGAAACCTAGGTCGATCGGGGTACCCTAGGACTATCGGGGTACCCTAGGTGGATTGGGGTACCCCAGGTGGATCGGGGTACCCCAGGTCGATCGGGGAACCCCAGGTCGATCGGGGAACCCCAGGTCGATCGGGGTACCCCAGGTCGATCGGGGTACCCCAGGTGGATCGGGGTACCCCAGGTGGATCGGGGTACCCCAGGTGGATCGGGGTACCCTAGGGCGATCGAGGTACCCTAGGTCGATCGGGGTACCCTAGGACTATCGGGGTACCCCAGGTGGATCGGGGTACCCCAGGTGGATCGGGGTACCCCAGGTGGATCGGGGTACCCTAGGGCGATCGAGGTACCCTAGGTCGATCGGGGTACCCTAGGTCGATCTCGGTACCCTACGTCGCTCTCGGTACCCTACGTCGATCTCGGTACCCTACGTCGATCTCGGGAAACCTAGGTGGATCGGGGTACCCTAGGTGGATCGGGGTACCCTAGGTGGATCGGGGTACCCTAGGTCGATCGGGGTACCCTAGGTCGATCCGGGTACCCTAGGTCGATCAGGGTACCCTAGGTCGATCAGGGTACCCTAGGTCGATCAGGGTACCCTAGGTCGATCAGGGCACCCTAGGTCGATCAGGGCACCCTAGGTCGATCAGGGTACCCTTAGTCGATCTGGGAAAACCTAGGTCGATCGGGGTACCCTAGGACTATCGGGGTACCCTAGGTCGATCGGGGTACCCTAGGTGGATCGGGGTACCCTAGGTGGATCGGGGTACCCTAGGTGGATCGGGGTACCTTAGGTGGATCGGGGTACCTTAGGTCGATCGGGGTACCCTAGGTCGATCTCGGTACCCTAGGTCGATCTCGGGAAACCTAGGTGGATCGGGGTACCCTAGGACTATCGGGGTACCCTAGGTCGATCAGGGCACCCTAGGTCGATCAGGGCACCCTAGGTCGATCAGGGCACCCTAGGTCGATCAGGGCACCCTAGGTCGATCAGGGTACCCTAAGTCGATCTGGGAAAACCTAGGTCGATCAGGGTGCCCTAGGTAGATCTAGGGTGCCCTAGGTCGATATAGGTACCCTAGGTCGATCTTGGTACCCTAGGTCGATCGTGGTACCCTAGGTCGAATGGGATACCCTAGGTCGATCTGCATACCCTAGGACGATCAGGATACCCTAGGTAGAATGGGATACCCTAGGTCGATCTGGGTACCCTAGGACAATCGGGTACCCTAGGTCGAACGGGGTACCCTAGGTCAATCTCGGTACCCTAGGTCGATCGGGGTACCCTAGGTCGATCGGGGTACCCAAGGTCAATCGGGGTACCCTAGGTCGATCGGGCTACCCAAGGTCGATCGGGGTACCCTAGGTCGATCGGGGTACCCTAGGTCAATCGGGGTTCCCTAGGTCGATCAGGGTATCCTAGGTCGATCAAGGTACCCTAGGTCGATCGAGGAAAACCTAGGTCGATCAGGGTGCCCTAGGTCGATCTAGGGTGCCCTAGGTCGATCTAGGTACCCTAGGTCGATCGTGGTTCCCTAGATCGAATGGGATACCCTAGGTCGGTCTGCATACCCTAGGACGATCAGGGCACCCTAGGTCGAATGGGATACCCTAGGACGATCAGGGTACCCTAGGTCGATCTCGGGAAACCTAGGTCGATCGGGGTACCCTAGGACTATCGGGGTACCCTAGGTGGATCGGGGTACCCTAGGTCGATCGGGGTACCCTAGGTCGATCTCGGTACCCTATGTCGATCTCGGGAAACCTAGGTCGATCAGGGTACCCTAGGACTATCGGGGTACCCTAGGTCGATCGGGGTACCCTAGGTCGATCGTGGTACCCTAGGTCGATCGGGGTACCCTAGGACGATCGGGGTACCCTAGGTGGATCGGGGTACCCTAGGTGGATCGGGGTACCCTAGGTGGATCGGGGTACCCTAGGTGGATCGGGGTACCCTAGGTGGATCGGGGTACCCTAGGTCGATCTAGGTACCCTAGGTCGATCTCGGGAAACCTAGGTGGATCGGGGTACCCAAGGTCGATCTCGGTACCCTAGGTGGATCGGGGTACCCTAGGTGGATCGGGGTACCCTAGGTGGATCGGGGTACCCTAGGTGGATCGGGGTACCCTAGGTGGATCGGGGTACCCTAGGTGGATCGGGGTACCGTAGGTGGATCGGGGTACCCTAGGTGGATCGGGGTACCCTAGGTCGATCGGGGAACCCTAGGTCGATCGGGGAACCCCAGGTCGATCGGGGTACCCCAGGTCGATCGGGGTACCCCAGGTCGATCGGGGTACCCCAGGTGGATCGGGGTACCCCAGGTGGATCGGGGTACCCCAGGTGGATCGGGGTACCCTAGGGCGATCTAGGTACCCTAGGTCGATCGGGTTACCCTAGGACTATCGGGGTACCCTAGGTGGATCGGGGTACCCTAGGTCGATCTCGGTACCCTACGTCGATCTCGGTACCCTACGTCGATCTCGGGAAACCTAGGTGGATCGGGGTACCCTAGGTGGATCGGGGTACCCTAGGTGGATCTGGGTACCCTAGGTCGATCGGGGTACCCTAGGTCGATCCGGGTACGCTAGGTCGATCCCGGGTACCCTAGGTCGATCAGGGTACCCTAGGTCGATCAGGGTACCCTAGGTCGATCAGGGCACCCTAGGTCGATCAGGGCACCCTAGGTCGATCAGGGTACCCTAAGTCGATCTGGGAAAACCTAGGTCGATCAGGGTGCCCTAGGTAGATCTAGGGTGTCCTAGGTATATCTAGGTACCCTAGGTCGATCTTGGTACCCTACGTCGATTGTGGTACCCTAGGTCGATCGTGGTACCCTAGGTTGAATGGGATACCCTAGGTCCATCTGCATACCCTAGGACGATCAGGATACCCTAGGTCGAATGGGATACCCTAGGTTGATCTGGGTACCCTAGGACGATCGGGTACCCTAGGTCGAACGGGGTACCCTAGGTCAATCTCGGTACCCTAGGTCGATCGGGGTACTCTAGGTCGATCGGGGTACCCAAGGTCAATCGGGGTACCCTAGGTCGATCGGGTTCCCTAGGTCGATCAGGGTACCCTAGGTCGATCGGGGTACCCTAGGTCGATCAGGGCACTTTAGGTCGATCAAGGTACTCTAGGTCGATCAAGGTACCCCAGGTCGATCGGGGTACCCTAGGTCGATCGGGGTACCCCAGGTCGATCGGGGTACCCTAGGTCGATCTGGGAAAACCTAGGTCGATCAGGGTGCCCTAGGTCGATCTAGGGTGCCCTAGGTCGATCTAGGTACCCTAGGTCGATCGTGGTTCCCTAGATCGAATGGGATACCCTAGGTCGGTCTGCATACCCTAGGACGATCAGGGCACCCTAGGTCGAATGGGATACCCTAGGTCGATTGGGGTACCCTAGGTCGACCTCGGTACCCTAGGTCGATCTCGGGAAACCTAGGTCGATCGGGGTACCCTAGGACTATCGGGGTACCCTAGGTGGATCGGGGTACCCTAGGTCGATCGGGGTACCCAAAGTCGATCTCGGTACCCTAGGTCGATCTCGGGAAACCTAGGTCGATCGGGGTACCCTAGGTGGATCGGGGTACCCTAGGTGGATCGGGGTACCCTAGGTGGATCGGGGTTCCCTAGGTGGATCCGGGTACCCTAGGTCGATCGGGGTACCCTAGGTCGATCGGGGTACCCCAGGTCGATCGGGGAACCCCAGGTCGATCGGGGTACCCCAGGTCGATCGGGGTACCCAAGGTCGATCG
Organism: Harmothoe impar; assembly: GCA_947462335.1. Lineage (NCBI taxonomy): Eukaryota > Metazoa > Annelida > Polychaeta > Phyllodocida > Polynoidae > Harmothoe > Harmothoe impar. The sequence goes on along the minus strand of OX381716.1, from coordinate 56,424,732 downwards.
GGGTACCCTAGGTCGATCTTGGTACCCTAGGTCGATCGTGGTACCCTAGGTCGATCGGGGTACCCTAGGACTATCGGGGTACCCTAGGTGGATCGGGGTACCCTAGGTCGATCGGGGTACCCTAGGTCGATCTCGGTACCCTAGGTCGATCTCGGGAAACCTAGGTGGATCGGGGTACCCTAGGTGGATCGGGGTACCCTAGGTGGATCGGGGTACCCTAGGTGGATCGGGGTACCCTAGATGGATCGGGGTACCCTAGGTGGATCGGGGTACCCTAGGTGGATCGGGGTACCCTAGGTCGATCGGGGTACCCTAGGTCGATGGGGGTACCCTAGGTCGATCCGGGTACGCTAGGTCGATCCGGGTACCCTAGGTCGATCCAGGGTACCCTAGGTCGATCAGGGTACCCTAGGTCGATCAGGGTACCCTAGGTCGATCAGGGCACCCTAGGTTGATCAGGGCACCCTAGGTCGATCTTGGTACCCTAGGTCGATCGTGGTACCCTAGGTCGAATGGGATACCCTAGGTCGATCTGCATAACCTAGGTCGATCAGGGTGCCCTAGGTAGATCTAGGGTGCCCTAGGTCGATCTAGGTACCCTAGGTCGATCTTGGTACCCTAGGTCGATCTTGGTACCCTAGGTCGATCGTGGTACCCTAGGTCGAATGGGATACCCTAGGTCGAATGGGATACCCTAGGTCGATCTGCATACCCTAGGTCGAATGGGATACCCTAGGTCGATCTGGGTACCCTAGGACCATCAGGGTACCCTAGGTCGATCTCGGGAAACCTAGGTCGATCTCGGGAAACCCTAGGTCGATCCGGGTACCCTAGGACTATCGGGGTACCCTAGGACTATCGGGGTACCCTAGGTCGATCGGGGTACCCAAGGTCGATCTCGGTACCCTAGGTGGATCGGGGTACCCTAGGTGGATCGGGGTACCCTAGGTGGATCGGGGTACCCTAGGTGGATCGGGGTACCCTAGGTGGATCGGGGTACCCTAGGTGGATCGGGGTACCCTAGGTGGATCGGGGTACCCTAGGTGGATCGGGGTACCCTAGGTGGATCGGGGTACCCTAGGTGGATCGGGGTACCCTAGGTGGATCGGGGTACCCTAGGTGGATCGGGGTACCCTAGGTCTATCGGGGTACCCTAGGTCGATCGGGGTACCCTAGGTCGATCCGGGTACGCTAGGTCGATCCGGGGTACCCTAGGTCGATCAGGGTACCCTAGGTCGATCAGGGTACCCTAGGTCGATCAGGGTACCCTAGGTCGATCAGGGCACCCTAGGTCGATCAGGGCACCCTAGGTCGATCAGGGCACCCTAGGTCGATCTTGGTACCCTAGGTCGATCGTGGTACCCTAGGTCGAATGGGATACCCTAGGTCGATCTGCATAACCTAGGTCGATCAGGGTGCCCTAGGTAGATCTAGGGTGCCCTAGGTCGATCTAGGTACCCTAGGTCGATCTTGGTACCCTAGGTCGATCGTGGTACCCTAGGTCGAATGGGATACCCTAGGTCGAATGGGATACCCTAGGTCGATCTGCATACCCTAGGTCGAATGGGATACCCTAGGTCGATCTGGGTACCCTAGGACCATCAGGGTACCCTAGGTCGATCTCAGGAAACCTAGGTCGATCTCGGGAAACCCTAGGTCGATCCGGGTACCCTAGGACTATCGGGGTACCCTAGGACTATCGGGGTACCCTAGGTCGATCGGGGTACCCAAGGTCGATCTCGGTACCCTAGGTGGATCGGGGTACCCTAGGTGGATCGGGGTACCCTAGGTGGATCGGGGTACCCTAGGTGGATCGGGGTACCCTAGGTGGATCGGGGTACCCTAGGTGGATCGGGGTACCCTAGGTGGATCGGGGTACCCTAGGTGGATCGGGGTACCCTAGGTCGATCGGGGTACCCTAGATCGATCAGGGTCGAATAGGGGTTACCTAGGGTGATCGGAGTACCCTAGGTCGATCACGGTGCCCTAGGGCGATTGGGGTACCGTGGGTCAATCCAGGGTACCCTCGGTCGATCCCAGGTACCCTAGGTCGCTCGGGGTACCCTAGGTCGCTCCGGGGTACCCTAGGCCGCTCAGGGGTACCCTAGGTCGATCCGGGGTACCCCAAGTCGATCCGGGGTACCCCAGGTTGATCCGGGTACACCAGGGCGATCCGGGTACACCAGGGCGATCCGGGTACACCAGGGTGATCCGGGTACCCCAGGTTGATCCGGGGTATCCCAGGTCGCTAGTTAGTACCCTAGGTCGTTGGGGTACCCTAGGTTGTTCAGGGTACCCTAGGCCACTCATGAGTACCCTAAGTCATCGCTCCGGGGTACCCTAGGTCGCTCAGGTGTACTCTAGGGCGATCCGGGTATCCCCGGTCACTCGGGGGTGCCCCAGGTCGATCCAGGGTACCCCAAGTCGCTCGGAGGTACCCCAGGTCACTCGGAGGTGGCCCAGGTCAATCTGAGGTACCCCAGTTCGCGGGGGGTACCCTGGCCGCTCAAGGGTACCCTAGGTCGATCCGCGGTACCCTAGGTCGCTCCACGGTACTCTAGGTCGCTCTGGTAGAAAATGATCCTACCTGGATTGCTGGTACCCTAGGTCGTTCAGGGTACCCCAGGTCGATCCGGGTACCCTTGATCGCTCCGGGATTTTTAAGGCGATCAAGGTTTCCTAAGGCCGCTAGGTCGCTCCGGGGTTCCCTAGATTGCATTGGGGTACCCTAGGTCGATTCGGGGTGCCCTAGGTCGCTCCCGGGTACCCTAGGTCGCTCCGGGGTAGCTTAGGTAGCTCCGGGGTACCCTAGGTCGCTACAGGGTACCCTAGGTCGATTCGGGGTACCCTAGGTTGCTCGGAGGTACCCTAGTTCGCTCAGGGTACCCTAGGTCACTCCGAGGTACCCTAGTTCTCTCGGGGTACCCTAGGTCGCTCCGGGGTATCCTAGGCCCCTCCGGGGTATCCTAGGCCGCTCCGGGGTACCCTAGGCCGCTCAGGAGTACCTTAGGTCGCTTGGGGTACCCTAGGTCACTTTTGGGGACCCTCGGTCGAAGGGGAGTACCCTAGGTTGATCCGGGGTACCCTAGGTTGATCCGGGGTACCCTAGGTTGATCAGGGTACCTTAGGTCGCTCCGGGATTTTTAATGCGATTGATGTTTCCTAAAGCCGCTAGGTCGCTCCGGGGTTCCCTAGATCGCTCCATGGTACCCTAGGTCGTTTCGGGGTACCCTAGGTCGCTCGGAGGTACCCTAGTTCGCTCGGTCTAGAGTACCTTTGGGATACCCTAAGCCACTCAGGAATACCCTAGGTCGCTCCGGGGTACCCTAGGTCGCTGCGGGGTAGCTTAGGTAGATCCGGGGTACCCCAGGTCGCTCGGGGTATGCTAGGTCGTTCCGGGGTACTATGTCGATCCAGGGTAACCTAGGTCAATCGGGGTACCCTAGGTCGCTCAGGTCGCTTCGGTCGTTAAGGATTAGCTGACTGACTTGTTAAGGGTTAGTTGACTGACTTATTAAGGATTAGTTCACCTATTTGTTATAAGAATTAGTAAGTTTAGTAAGTGGGATTGTGCTTCAGCTGCAATCAATCAGGATGCAATTTAGTGTATCAGGACCCATGAGAATGCACCGCAGTGCATTAGGGCACATCATAGTAAATCAGAATGCATCGGATAAATAACGATGCTTGACCGCATCAGTAAGAGTTATGATGCATTGCAGTGCCTCATGATGCATTGCCATACATCTCAGTGCATTCGGGTTTATCAGGACGCATGCTAATACAGCTAAATACACCGGGATGCATTGCAGTGCATCACATTGCATCATGCTCTATAAAGATCATGATGTACCAAAATGCATCATGCTGCATAACAGATCATGATGCATCACGCTTTATAAATATCTGTATGCATCAAAATGCATCACGATGCCTCACAGATCGGCAACAAGAGTAAATACAAGATCTCACAGTAGTGTCATTTTATTGCTGCCTTTGAATGCAGTTCTTTATTAATGTAGCCTTTGGAAAGTACATAGTACATACACTAGATTCAGTGTCAAATTAACAAGTGCAGCAATGGTCGATACCTGCTTATCATGGGCTACAAACTAGAAACTAACAAAAATATAATACACAAAAGATTTTTGATCAGCAACAAAATAGCAATGAATAAATCAGAATGAAGCAAATTGTTCTGTTCCCAATTACAATAGGGGGAAAAACAAAGGAAAAAAAGCATATGGCCACACACACTGAGGAATAGGAATAAATTATCGAACTAAATAAATTATAAAACAGAAATAGTCAAAGTGTCATTTAATAGCACTTATTTGGTATCATCACGAAATAGTTCAATCTTACTGAATGGCTGGGATACATAAACTCTTAAATGATGGCATGATGCCTCAAAGCGTCATGTCCAATGGTCGTCATGATGCACCAATGCAGCGCTGCATTCATGCATCATGACGACAAAAGGGCAGAGTGCATTCTGTAGGCCTGAAATGGCTAGATATTATATTCAGCAGATGGGACAAAGGCAGTTTTCCACACATATATTAACTAACCATTTGTATCTGCGAACACGACATGGCATCCCAAACCATTTACACCATTGACTCATAATCTCGGCACAAGTGTCAATAAAAGACCTCTGCATTTAATAGAAATTATCCTGTTTTACTCTGGTTTAGACACATTAAGAGGTAGTTAATATTGTACGGAAAGCACACAGCAACATGTATATCCCTAATCTCATCAACTTGCAGGGTATCTCAAACCCCCTCTCCGTTTGAAAATCTTTAATAAGCCAGCATCAGCCTTAGTTTTATGGTTACTAAACCCACATTTATTGTGCTCTCAGCTAAAGGTGCTATTCAGGAAACACCTTTAGGAATTCCATCTACACAGACATTTACATATCCAGTTACACTTATAAAGTATATTATATTCAATTGCATCCGATTTTACAACATGTATTTATTACACAACAACATGATCAGTATTTTTGATCCTACCTATACCAATTGTTGGAGGGCAAGGCACCTGGCAAGGCAAAGATCCCTTTAACCTATACAGCTTTAATCTTTAACAGCAAGCCTAGACACATCATATATCATTGCTTCTGAAAATACCTCCAGCTTAGCCACTTCAAATTGGACATCATACCTAATTATTCATTATTTTTGCTGCATAAAGATATCACATTGCAGAGGAGGCTTAATTCAAACAGTGAACTCCCTCCCTTGGGAATTGTTGCTGCTGAAAGGAAACAAGACAGACAACAGTGACCCGTCCTGGCAGGCACAGGCCTAAACAGAGTGTTCTGGTAGAGGTGGTCGGCAGGGGTTGGTAGTCCACTGTATTAGGGTAAAGGCCTGACACTGTGGTGGACCGCTCATGTCTACACCTACACTCAGACCTGTAGTGTAGTGTGCAGCCAGTAGATGGCGACAACGACACCCTTTGTATGACACATACACATACGTTTTATACTAAGTGCAAACAGGTTCAAGTCAGTCTCATTAACAGGAACAAAATATAAATTCTGACTTGAAAAATTCTCAATTGTGAATAATGGAAAACGATCTCCATGTTCTTGACCGAACAAAGCATCGACCAATACGACAACTGGAGGGTGTATTTTAACAAAGATCTCGCTCGGCTGATCACCCTGCAACAGATCACAGATTACTGATATAAGACGTGATATGACATGAACTCTTTGATATTAACTCAACACTCAAGACTTAGCACTGTTCACGTAATACCACACTTAAAGAGGACTAAAGACTATTTCAGCAGCAACCTTGAATGCGCTAGGTCGGAAATCACCTAGAATATAGAGCGTATAGAAGGCAAGATAAAACTTTGTTGCAGAGAATGGCATTTTGTATTCGAGATCAAGTACAATAATCCCCCTCGGGGGTGAGCAAAACGAAGCTGCAAGTAAGAGAGATACCACTCTCTGGTCGATACAAGACGGAAAATCTTAGCTTTTTGGTTAACCTCGCTTGTACTTTCTGTGGGAAAAAACATAATATAATACAGGCATTTACGGGGGAATTCCTACAAAAATTATGTCAGGAAAAGTGCCATCTATAGAGTACCGGTACTGATTTCTATGAATGCTGAATCTCATGTTGGTGATTGTGGAACAGAATCCAGGGTCCTGAGGAGGCAAGGGGCGGCCCGTAATGCAGCTGTGTGCAGCTAACGCACCCACACACACACACACTCATGTGTGCAGTTAACACACCCATGTACTCTGTGTGCCACTAACGCACCCATGTACTCTATGTGTAGCTAACGCACCCATGTACTAACGCACCCATGCACTCTGTGTGCAGCTAACACACCCATGTACTCTGTGCAGCTAAGACACCCATGCACTGCTAACGCACCCATGTACTCTGTGCAGCTAATGCACCCATGTACTAACACACCCATGTAATCTGTGCAGCTAATGCACCCATACCCTCTGTGCAGTTAACGCACCCATGTACTCTGTGGAGCTAACGCACCCATGCCCTCTGTGCAGTTAACACACTCATGCACTCTGTATGCAGCTAACGCACCCATGTACTCTGTGCAGCTAACGCACCCATGCACTCTGTGTGCAGCTAACGCACACATGCACTATGTGCCGCTAACGCACCCATGTACTGTGTGCAGCTAACGCACTCTGTGCAGCTAACGCACCCATGCCCTCTGTGCAGTTAACACACTCATGCACTCTGTATGCAGCTAACGCACCCATGTACTCTGTGCAGCTAACGCACCCATGCACTCTGTGTGCAGCTAACGCACCCATGCACTATGTGCCGCTAACGCACCCATGTACTGTGTGCAGCTAACGCACTCTGTGCAGCTAACGCACCCATGCCCTCTGTGCAGTTAACACACCCATGTACTGTGTGCAGCTAACGCATCCATGTACTCTGTGTGCAGCTAACGCACCCATGTACTCTGTGTGCAGCTAACGCACCCATGCATTCTGTGTGCAGCTAACGCACCCATGTACTCTGTGTACAGCTAAAGCACCCATGCACTCTGTGTGCAGCTAACGCACCCATGTACTCTGTGTGCAGCTAACGCACCCATGCACTCTGTGTGCAGCTAACGCACTCTGTGCAGCTAACACACCCAAATACTCAATGCAGCTAACGCACACATGTACTCTGTGCGTGCATCCATGTGTTAACGCACCCATGTACATGCTAGGATAAGTTCATGTGGAAGTGCAACAAGTATAACAGTAAACCTTTGTCACACGAGGCAATCTCAAACTGTAGGTGATATGTGGGAGCACTCGCACTAACTCTGCAAGTAAATCATACCAGAACTAGTTCAACCCTGTTCCATTTAAAGTCTTTTCAACTCAATAGAATATAACTCAGTTTAAATAGAAATTGGCTACTACTATATCTGATTGTATGCATAACACACCAGCAATTTGTTATCTCCCACCAGATACATAGAACAAAGGATATATACTCATTTATGATAACAGAAAATGAACTAGAAAAAGATCAAGCATAAGAAACAAATAAAGACAAAATATACAAACTGACAGTGCTCAGTATATCTTCACAATTGAATAACAGGAACCGACATATGTCTCTAGGCACCTGGTGATCAACGTGAGTCAACGACTTCACACTCAGTGTTACACAGCCATACCTTGTGAGCCATTTAATAGTGTGCCATAATTCTGTTATAAGAACAGACCACTATAGCGTAACCTTACCTAGTATAGCAGGAATGATTAATCAAAGTATCACAAATAGTTGATCATATAGACACTCACTTCACTGTGCCTCTTAAAATAGCTTTGGTGATACATATATAACATATTGATGACTATATGCAGAAGAGTTTGAATACATGTACATCATATACAGTGGATGATTTGGAAACATAGATCTCTCTGACCAATCAAACAATGCGTAACAAGATTGATATATCCAATCGCGTTGTGCGTAAAATTGCATAAAGGACATTTGACGATAGAATGGGAATGCTTTGGATGCTAACTACAGTATGATAACAATGACAAATCACAAGCCGGCTTTGATTGCGTATACCATTATTGCTGAGTTGGGAATAATCACAGTTTAACAGCCGCGGTCTCCGAGAAGACTCGCTGTGTGAAACGCACGGAATGAGGTCAACAAAAAGTCTTTTGAGGATTACTCCTAACAACAACACTGCACGATACAGGAGACTATCTAACCCAAGGACAGTTTCTGTATGCAGCTTTTATAAACTGCAGGATGTGTAACAGGAACAGCAACATGGAGCAACACTCATCTGGGGGCTAACTTTAACATGTGCATCCCTGGTAGCAAGTGGTAAACTAATAGGGTTCCCACTATTTTTCAGTCACAGTTTTAACTGACATTTAACTGACCTTTACCTGACAAAAAATCTTTTAACTGACACGTTTTTGCCATAAATTGTGTAGGATAACTCTCTTTTCGTGTATAAACTCCTTTTTTTTAATCCAGAAGCCAAATGATGCATGCCATAATTTTTCCTGAATATACTTTTTTATCTCACATTAAACTGACATTTTCCCAGAAATTAACTGAAAAATATGACAATTCGTTTTTTAACTGACATTTAACTGACCTTTAAAGCAAAAAGAAAAACAACTGACTTTTAACTGACGGGTGGGAACCCTGACTAACTGGGGGCTATACCTGTAACATGTGCATCCCTGGTAGGGAGTGGTAAACTGTTGCATTTGTCCCCACATATATACATTAAGGCAAACATAAATATACATTCATATGATCACAGGCAAATGCAGGACTACTGCCAGACATGGAAGCAGTGCCGATTGAGGAAGGAGCGAATGGCATCAGTCTCCGAGAAGTTTCTCGTAGACTTTGACCAAACTCTTCAACATCTTCAACAAGAAACCTACTCAGCAGCTGCCTTTGCGGTAATTTGGTGGCTCGCAGTAAACATGTACTTTGAACATGATATATACTCTGGTGCAATCATCAACAGTAACAAGGTGTGACAAGCTGCCGTCTCGCAGCGATGCATCACACGTAGACTATTTACATATATTCCCTACTATACAAGAGGTTCCTTGCGCATAAAGGTCCTGTGCAGGAAACTACTACTAAGGTATTGCTCAATCTACATGGTATAACCACAAGGACATGATATGTTGTGTAACAACCCTTTTGCATAGGTTTCAAAAGGCAAAACTGCCAGATGGTTGTCTGGAGGTACTCTGAGCCTAGAGAACTATTAATAAGCTGTCTCTGTAATAGTTTTAGATGAAGAATAGTACACTGTGGCAACTGTCATATTCTTTATATTAAGTTGCCATTAGATTATATGGTATCTGTGTGGAAACAAACAATCTCTCAGTAGATATTCACAATACCAAATATGTCAAAGTAACCATTTGTTTTTCTGTACAATTGCATATATTATAGGACTATAAATATATGCAGTCCCATTTTTTTTTTTTACTGAAAATACACATCATTGAATATGAGAATAACAACCTATAAATTAAAATATTTCATCCATCCCAGAACATAAACAGTAATATGTTTTCAACAGCTGGTTTATACATAATTGTGACTTGCTGAATTGTGCCATATATATGTGGACTATATTCCTAAATCTAGGCAATCTGATCTTTGCTTTTTGGACCATATTCCCATACTTAGGCAATTTCTTACTAACTCAACCTCACAGCAATGTTTGTTACATGAACCTGGCTCTGCACAATAGCCCCTTACACTGTGTTGTTGGCATGCCTGAGTTGGTGCGGCCCCATCTGGGCGGGGCCCAGCACGGCCTGCTGACAGTCGGTATGGGTGCAGTGGTAGTGGGTCTGCTTGTCCCTGTAGCTGCAACCCTCCACCTGACAGTCCTCAGAGATCACAAACTTCTCGAAGCCTTTGGAGGCGATGCTGTTGAGCTTGGTGTGGTGTTTGCGGTGGGCGAGCACCTTGGTGGTATCGGTGCATGTGAAGGAGCACTTGAGGCAGTGGTAGTGAGAGGGTCCATTAGTGTGTTCACAACCACTGAAGTCACACTTCTGCCCGATAGAGAACTGCCGGAACTCCTCCCCGGTGGCGCTGTCAATCCTCTCGTGTTTCTGAGAGTGTTGAGCGGCGCGGGTTCTGTCGGTGAAGGAGTAGCGGCACTCGTCTCTCAGACAGTGGTAGTGCGAGGAACTCAGCCGGTACGCACAGCGCTCGTGTTCACAGTCATCTGAGAACTTGACCTTTTTGTAGCCCTCAGGCACAGCCTCCTCCCTCTGTGGGGCAGTTGTTGGAGCCTGTTGTTGTGGTTTTGGACTAGATAACTTTCTTTGCTTGGTCATTACAGCAGTATCAGTGTCAACAAAGTCATCGTGGCGTGTTGCTGTCCTTTTACGACTAGACCTCCGACCAACTGAGCTAGATGGCGACCCGACCGGCGATACAGAATTTGAGGTTTCGCTTTCCTTGTCTTCATTCGGTTCCTGCCCATTATCGTTATTAGTTTCTGTTATAGGAGCTGTACTTTCTGTTATAGGAGCTGTACTAGAACTCTCCATATCCTCAATTTGACTGTTTGCCTCCTGTTGAGTCTGTGCTACAGATGGTTGTGATGGAGTGTTGAAAACAGACAAGTCTAGTGCACCACCCTGTGACGTAGAACTCGGCAACGCGACAGGCACAACCGACTGACTAACAGTATTTCCACAACTGAGGTTTTCCTCTGCATTTCGCAGTGTTCCAGCTTCAATGAGTCTGGTGAAGGAAGTAGCATCAAGATTAAGTGAGGACGAAGGATTCAGCTCATCATCAGGACCCTCCTCCTCATCTTCATCATCTTCAGACATATTGGCCAACTCATCCTCATCATCAATGGGGGCTATGGTGATGGGGGTAGGGGAGGAGCCTTGGGGGTTGTTTGCAGCATTTAACTGCTGAGGCTGCTCATTGTCCTCTACTTTGATGCCGTGCTTCAGGATGTGAGCCTTGAGCCGGTTTGGTTCGGAGAAGGCCTGGTTGCAATCAAAGCAGTGGAAGTGATCTTTCTTCTTGAGTTTACAGAACGGTCGGCCGCAGTTCTGTGTCATGCTGTAGTGCATCTTCATCTGGAGGCCGAGCCAGCTGAGTGGTGGCATGCTCTGCTGGGGGCGCTGCTGCAGCAACATGGTGAGGGGCATACCCGCCTGGGCTGGCTCCGTCGGCAACGACATACCCGGTTTGGGAGCGATGTTGATCATATTGGCCATACTGTTAGTAGACACTGCTGTTGGTGATATGAGAACAGGTGCACTGGTGGAGGCATGGATTACCCCAGGGGGAGTAACACTGATGCTCACTGGCCCATTGCTGCTAGCCATACCCCCCTGGACATTAGGGATATGTCCTGGTGGCATAGAGGTCAAGGGGAAGAAAGTGCCAGATGTTTTGACAACATTCTTGTCATGATCTGAGTTTGTGAAAGTGGCTTGGGATGGAGCTCTGACATGTTGCACTGAGGTGGGCGCGTTGGTGGTTACGACTGTGTTGGGGAGGAGCATGGTGCCTTGTTCTAGTGAGAAGGGGTTGGGTGCCACCTCTGCTGACCTCTGCTGCTGCTGCTGCTGCTGGGTGATGTCCTTCCCCATGTCCATCATCTTGTGCTTCTTGTCATGTTGTGCCATGGTGCTGTAGCGGACAAAGGAGTAGTCGCAGCGCGGCCGCACGCAGTGGAAGTGTTTGTTAGCTTTGTTGTTGTGGCAATGTGGACGGCGGCAGTTGATGGTGCGGTCAAAGAACTCAAACCCCTCCAGGATGTTGATGTAGCTGTGGAAGTCCTTAGCGTGGAGGTTGAGAACATCGGCTCTGTCAGTCGCGTGGTGACACCTCGGCCGCACACAGTGGAAATGAGGTTTGGAGATGAAAATGCAGCGCTCGTCTGGACATGCCTCGTAGGCTTCAAACTTTTTGAAACCGGCGAGAAGTGTATTCTGAGAGGCATTGGCCGACTGGCGAAGCTCATTCGCGATTTGAGATTCTGACATCTGTACTTTGGGTACCACTGGTATCTCGGTTTTCGGGTACTTTGGAGGCCGACCCCTGCGTCGTGTCATGTGCTCACTTCGCATCTGGTTCATCTGGCGTGGCTGGCGGGATGTGGCGGCTCGCGCATACTCGTGGATCTTGTGGTGTTCAAGGCGTGTGAACGGAGGGTCATTTGCTCGGACAACAACACCACAGTCCGCCTGAAACAAAAACCATTTCAATTGAACACCATTTCTGTGTAATTTTACATGAAGAGTTATAACAGCAAAGCAAACGCTATAGGTTTCTAAGATGACAGTAGACAAGTGATGCACTAAATGCAATTAACATTTCTGTTAGACAAATGACCTTGAAAAGATTGACATGCTGATCCGAATGCGTCTGAACAGAGGTCCTCTATGGGTGTTTATGATTACTAAGTAATATTTTAAGTTTGAAAATGTCTCTTAGAATTAACAAAAAATGGAAAATGATATATTCATATCTGCATGACAATATCAGTATCAAATCTCATATCATATGGCATAGTACAGTGAAGAAATGATAAATTAGATACAAGTTACATGGTTATGAAAGACATACAAACAGGAATGAAGAGGCACTATGACATTAACAGACAAGAAGCCGCATATCAAAATTAATGAAAATACACCAAATCAATGACTTTAGAAAATCAAGTCATGGGGTCATATAAGAGTAACATAGGAAACGACAAGCGCAGCATACAAGAGATGGCACAGCCGAAGAATAGAAATATAGGCATTTGGAACTTTATATTAACACTTTGAGGAGGCATAATGCATAAATGCATCATACCCTTTATCGTCATGATGCATGAATGCAGCCCTGGCGAGTAACTCGGCAGTGTGCATTGCATCATGCCGACCCAATGGGGTTGAGACACCCACAAAGGGTCGGCATGATGCACCAATGTGGTTACTCACCGGGGCTGCATTGGTGCATCATGACGACAAATGTCATCTTTTCATGACATCCGTCCATAAAGAGTTAAGGGATGCACTTACCCAGAGACAGTGGTAGTGCTGGGCGCGCTTGCTGAGCTGGCATCCAGGAGTACATTGTGTGTTTGCGTCAAACGTCTTGAAGGAGAGCTGGGTGATGCGGTCCTGCTGTTCGTGGTAGCGGGCGTGCTCCCGGACGCCATCTTTGTTCCTGAAGATCATACCGCAGCCCTCGATGTTACAGTGGTAGTGGTCTTTGTACAGGAACTGGCAGCGCGGGTGGCACGGGTCATTCGCCGTGTACCTAGGGAGGATAAGAAAAATAGGTTTAGTCTCGGATCAAGTATAATTCTATATATTCATATGGAAAATCAGCCTTTCATTGCTTAAACGTGTATATCTTATGTAGACTGCTCATGTATCACGGTAAAATGTCGCGTAGAAGCCGGCGACTAGTATGCAAGTCAGGTTGTTAGTGCAGCTTCTAGGATCAGGACAAAGTCAGGGTGCGGCTTATAGGCAAGTTTTTAGATGTATACTACAATACTTAAGTCACCACAATCAGATGCCATTAGGATTTAAGGACTTTTTTCAAAATCTAGGTGCGGCTAATACGCAAAGTAGGCTTATACGTGCAAATTTACAGCATCTATTCTATCCTTATTTCCAAATTTATATAAGTCTTAAATGTCCTACAAAAAAAAAAGTAAACTCCTCCCACTGGTGTTGTCAGTTTGTACCTATGTTATTTTAACCAAGAACACAATGCAGTTCCATGTCTCACCTGGTGAGATATTTCTTCCAGGTTTCATCCTTCTCACGCTTGTCATTGACTGGTGGCGTAGATTTAGGTACGAAGCCTGCGACCCCGGGGCTGGCATACACTCCTGAGCTGCTCGGCACGTAGCTAGGAGGCGGCGGCACCGGCTTAATCTCCGTCACGTTAGCATCCACAGGTTCCGTAGATGGGATCGGGAGGTTTAACGAGCCGTTCAGGCTGATGTTAGAGTTGAGCTTGGAGGCAAGTTTGGCCAGGGTTGAGGCTTGTGGCTTGTGACTGGAGAGGTCTAGGCCTACCGCAGGTGGCTCACTGGTGGTGGGGACCCTGGAGGAGGGTGAGGGGTAGGGTGGGGGCTCCTTCTTCACCTCTATGGGGCTACTGGAGGAGGTGCTACTGATGGAGAGGTCGGTCGGGGTCATGGAGATGTCCGGGGAGCTGACCTGGGAGCGGTTGTAGCGGTTCAGATCCTCCAGATCGATGTACTCCGACTCCTGTTTGATGCCGAGGTTCAGCGGGAGTCGGGCGGCGCTGGAGCTGGTGTGAGCCGGACTGATCACCGTCGGTTTGGGCACTGGGAGCGCGATGGGTGACGGCTGGGGTGGTATCTTGGAGTGGGCCGGACTTATGGTGGTGGGGCGGGGAGAACTGGTGCCAGCATGGGCAGGCTTCATGTGGGGGGGTTTTGGACTCATAGCTGACACCCTCTGGGCCATGGGGGACTGGTTGTTGGGGTTTGCAGTTGCTGGCATGATGGGTTTCTTCTTTTGTTCGTCCTTGAAGCGTCGGTATGCGTGTTCGAAGTCCCTGCGCTCGTGGCGCCGCTTGTGGGAATAGAGCTGGCCGGTGGAGTGCAGCACATACTCACAACCTGGGCGGAAAACAGGGACAATGTGTTGGTTATGATCTGTGCATGCTTGATTGACTTTTTTTAAACAATTTAATTTAGCCTGTCTGGACCAAATTGGGAAACTGAGAAGCTACATCAGGTCAAAAATAGTGAACTTACGAAAATTAGCTTGCAATTTCTCTACCTTCAGATAAATAGTAGAACAGCTTTCAGTTTACATAATGTTACTTTGAACCTACCAGGCCTGATGCAGTGAATGTGGTTTGACTGTTTTGAGTAACGGCAGTTTGCAAAACCGCAATGCTCATATTTCATAAACTTCTTGAACCCGTCGCGCCCCAGGATCTCGTCTTTCTGGTGATAGGCTTTGTGTTTCTCTGTAAGTAAAAGAAGACATTTACATGTTTAAAATCAGAAAGACGCTTCATTCAAACCAGGGAAATAAAGTGCATATACATTTTTAAACTGTATATATATGCATTTTAACATCAGAAATAAGCAAAAAAATAAAGTTCATATACATTTTTTAAATTAGAAGAGGTCACACCCAAAGCCAGTATCTTTCCTCTTCTTCATTTTTTATTGAAAAATGACAACACACCCATAACCAAACCCAATTGTCTTTAGCTTTTCTGATGTGAACTTACCATAGCCTACTTAGGCTATGTGAAAGGAGGGGGTCCGCGGTGTGCACTCTACCCAAGAAGGTAGTGCCCTCTGGTGTTAAGATTATCAATTTTGAGATTATTGATTTCAAGGTTATCAATTTTTAAGATTATCCTATGATTTTAAGATTGGAAAGATTTTCTTATCCGCGCTCCCATGGGAGTGTGTCCACTTGTGCATGGGTCCAAAATAAATGATTTACTTTTCTTGAAGAAAAGATGATGGATATCACTGTTTTATTTATATCAATACCTTACCAGATTTACTGACTTCCTTGAGGTTTTTTCTTTGCAACAACATATAACATGACTATATTGATGGATATCACTGTTTTATTTATATCAATACCTTACCAGATTTACTGACTTCCTTGAGGTTTTTTCTTTGCAACGACATATAACATGACTATATTGATAATCATATGTTCTACTAGAATTTTCCTCATCCACCCAGACCTGTAGGAAGGTAATTCTTGAAAAAACTTCGGGTCAGACCCAAAGCTATGGGCCATTGGATCCAAGGCCAGCGTAAGTGTCTACCCCTGGTGTTAACCCTGCCTAGTAGCATGTGGAACCTACCCATATCAGCCTTGTTCTTGAAGGTGAAGTGGCAGGAGCTGCGCCGACAGTGGAAGTGAGTGGTGCGCTGTCCGTAGAAGGAGCAGGCCTGGGTGCCGCAGTCCTCGGTGGCACGGAAGCGCTGGAAGCCCTCCTGTATGATGGCCGAGTCCTTCCGGTGGTAGTTAGCGTGCATCTGGGTGTCGGACGTCGAGATGTACACCTTGTTACACCCGGGCTGCAGGGGGAGACAGCAGAGTTAGTGCAATGTCAGGTACTACATTTAGGTATCATGATAGTTCATAGTTTAGGTAGTGGTCGAAATGTTTCAGACCTGCCCTTTCTTTTCACAAGTGGCTTACTAAATACGGAAGCCAAGATGGGCCACAAAATATATATCACTTTTGAAAAGAAAACTTTTTCCCAAAATTAGGGGGAAAAAAACATTTTCCGTTTTTTTTGTTTTTTTTTTTTGTGTGTCAACATTGATTTTTCAGCTACACGGTACCAACCTGTCAAGTTGGAAAAAAAAGTCGTCAAACTGTCAACTCATGCAACCGAATTTGTGACAGCTCTCCTTTAGCATTAGCAATACAGTTAGGTACATGGTGTCGGTGTGGGTGAGTAGGGAAGTGAGGCATGGCTTAGCCTCAATGCAATATGCTCTTTTACTGGTACATGTATAGCCCATGAATGTAGCAGTGGCGAGTAACTCGCCGGTGCGGGTTAGTGCTTACCTGCAGACAGTGGTAGTGTGTCTGGCGGCTGTTGTGGGTGCAGGTCGTGAACTTCTTGGAGCAGTCGTCCATGGGGCTGTAGCGCATGAAGCCGTGTTGCAGCGACTCGTCCCGCTTCTTGTGCCACTTAAAGTGACGGATCATCTCCTCCTTCTTCACAAACACCTGCAACAAGACAAACGACATCAGGGGTTTAAAAATAATGTGATGAATTATAATTATTGAAAATATAGTTTTTTTAATTGAAAAATTATCGGTAAGACCTTATTGATATCATGAGAGATCAATAAAAAACAAACAAACTTGAACTGACCCTGAAGCTGCAGTCGAGGCAGTGGAAGTGTTCCTTGTATGACATGTCGCGGCAGTGGTTCCCTCCGCACACCTCGTACGACGCAAACCTGAAACATTGTAAAACACCGTCAGACAAGGCACACATCACAAACTAGTGTTATAAAGATGTATGTGGTCCAAACCTACATATAGGACGCAAACCTGAAACATGATAAAGCACCATGACACAAGGGACACATCACAAACTAGTGTTATAAAGATGCGTCTGATCCAAACAGATCTGACAGGGAGTACATATCGACCAGGGTGGGTGAGAGTGCATCATGCCTTGGTCGTCATAATGCATGAATGCAGCCCTGGCAAGTAACCCGCCAGAACTGCATTCAAATATCATCTCGACCCTACGGAATTGAGATACTCCCGTAGGATCGGCATGATGCACCAATGCAGCACCACAGAGTTACTCGATGGGGCTGCATTGGTGTATCATGACGACAAATATCATATTTTAGTCCTTAAAGGTTTAATGACAGCATGATACCATAGGGCATCACATTCTTCATGATGAACCAACAAACTACCTTACCGCATGACCCATACCCTTTAGGGAGTCAGGGTATCATCCCATTGGGATTGTCATGATGCATGAATGTACCAAATGTAGGCCTATGCTATTTTGCAGGACTGCATTATGATAAGAGAATGGCAGAGTGCATTAAAACACTAAGGGGCGGAGAATATGTGAACTCCTGTTACTGTCAGCGTATGGAAAATAAGTTGTTGGTGTCACATCTCACTGGTCATGACTCCCCCCAGGCTCGTCCCTGCACTTTTACTAAATATAAGTCGATACACCAAGACATAAATCGTCTTTGTGCTAAATCTAACCCGACCTGTACAAATCAGGTATTTGAGACGAAAATCCCTGTTGAAGGAGGCCCGATTCGGGTCAGTACTACGTGAAGTACTGCTGGGGGTTATTTATTGGACTTTTCCACATTTTGAGAAGTCTCCCTCTCAGTGATATAGAGCATGTAGACATATACAACAATTAAGTTGTCGTAACCATAAAAGGGTAGCATGGAGCTTTGATGCACTATATGTATATCCCCCTTTTCTGTCGTTATGATGTATGAATGCAGTGATACACTCCCAGAGGGTCGGCATGATGCACCAATACACAGATTCTATGGTCATTATATAGCACAGTACTGGTGGTGCAGAAACTAATTAAAATGTAGATACATGTACTACCCGCCCTAACAACCCAACAGCGTTACGTGCTCCTGGGTATGCCATTTACCACAGCTTTTACAACTCACAGGATGATAGTAACCCTCTCACCTTTATGGTGCATCTAATGAGAGGGAGGCAGTGCTGAAACAGCCTCCTACGGTGTACGCATTAACCCTGTAAGGGTCGCATGGTGCATTAAGGCATCATGACGACCAAGGACATTATAGCAATATGCGGCCCTCAATCTATGTGGCTCTCAATACACCACCAAAGGGTCGGCATGATACCGGCATGATACATGAATGTAGCACCGACGGGTTACTGGCGGGGTTGCATCTATGCATCATGACAACCAAGGACATAAAAGCAGTATGCGGACATTAACCCTTTAAGGACGGATGTCGCTAAAGATGACATTTGGGAGTGTCTCAACCTCATAAGGTCGGCATGATGCTTGAATGCAGCACTGGTGAGTTACTGCCAGGGCTGCATTTATGCATCATGACGACAAAGGGCATGATGCATTAAGGCATTACTGGCACTGCTTTATAATATACAGAACAGCTTCACTGATTATTAGTTATGTAATTGTTAATTATGACAGTGATACCTATTAACAGATAGATTTACATGAATACTGTATGGTAAAGCCCCCAATTATAAGGTTATGCTCCAATTAGACACATCGTATGTTCCCCATTATATCTGACCTGATACAATAATGGTTTCTATGGCGACAGGCAAGCAGCAGGTCACCGTTTTATAGGGTGTATATTAATTATGACGCGACTTGTCAGAGCAAGACCGTGGAATGGTGCAGCTTAAATGATGTTCTTCATAAGTACACGTGTACATGGGTGCTATAATAATATATACATGCATCTTTGGTAGGGGTTAAATACTACCCAGAAAGTGTTTCCTTCAAATGTCATTGTAATCAGTTCTTTACAATGTAAATAACTTATTCTTTTTATGAGGCTCCCTTAACGAGACTGAAATATAAAATGTTAATCGTCAAAACATGACTTTCTGCCTTTCCTTAATCTACAATTCTGATTCAACATGGCGCTCACGTCCTCCACAATGGTGACGGGGGGTGGTAGTTCACACGCCGACCACTAGGTGACTCCCGGCCCGGGGCAGCAGACATACTACCTCTTTGAGGACGGCATGATGCCTTAAGGAGCATGTTCATGTGTCATCATGATGCAGCAATGCAGCACCAGTGACTAACTCACCAAAGTTTCATTTGTACATCATGCCATGCATTCAGGAGTGTACTAGCTCCACAGAGGGTCGGTATGATGCACTCGTCAGGGCGG
Source organism: Harmothoe impar (assembly GCA_947462335.1). NCBI lineage: Eukaryota > Metazoa > Annelida > Polychaeta > Phyllodocida > Polynoidae > Harmothoe > Harmothoe impar. The sequence continues at coordinate 56,405,289 of OX381716.1, read as the reverse complement.
TAGTCATGCATCATGACGAGAAAGGGCTAAGTACATCAAAGCACTTTGCTGCCCCCATGAGGTTAAGACTACCAGTGCGGCCAGTCGGGCAGAATGGATGCTTCATGCACTTTGGTGCGGAACATCCATCCTGTGTGGCTGTGTATAGACCATATTAGCACTGGCACGCGTCCAAACGTGTCATTCAGACCCCCCCCCCCCCGCTCCACCCTGCACTGCCTTGTGCATATTTTACACGGGTGTACTTTTATTAGCATGGATTATTGTATTGTTAGCCATTGTTTAACACCGTTGGTTATGGATTTTTAACGAAAGTAAACTATTCCACGAAACCCCAATATCCTAAACCCCAACACCATATAGTGTGAACCTTTAAGGTGGGTCGCTACCTCTTGAATATGGACACACTGCGCAGGTATCTGCGCATATTGCTTAAATGGCTTAGAATGAGCTGATATTTAATCACTGGGTACATATATATGCATGCTGACTAAGCAATATCCAAAATTTAGACGATTTTGAGAAAACTTGAGCTTTATATTAGACTTTGAATATTTTATATATTTGTAGCCGATAATATTTGCTATTTTTGACATAAGCTAAAAAATTGGAATTATTAATCAATAAATCATTATCTAGATTGCTATAAATACCATTACATTGCTTGCAGTAACCAAAGGTATGAAGAACAGCCATTTTATACCCTGATTCTTGCCATTTTACCCAACATTTTAGGCATTAAATATAAGATTTTGACGATTTTTGCACTATTTTTTAACTTTAAAGGCCAAAAAAACTAAAAATATGCCCGGGACCCCCTATCAAAAGCACTTCCATATGTTAGCAAATGATCTTAACTATTTTTTGAGAGAGTTTAAAAACATTCTGTTAACTTTTAATACTATTTTTAGCTAATAAAGCTACAAAATAATGAAAATTTGTTCCTGTTCTTTCCGGAAACATCACCTTTTTACCCAGAATGCCATTGCATACAACTGTAAAATTATTTTTGCAGTAAAGTGGAACATATAGGCGTTTCACATGTGAAGTTTTACATTTCTGTGCATAATTGTTGATATGAAAAAAAAATCATAGAAGTTTTCCCATTATTTCTATATTGTGGTGAAAAATGAAAAAAACTTTTAATTTTTCAAAATTCTGTAACTTAAAAAGTAGCTCGGGACCCCCCATTTTTCTTTTCATTTTCCGATTCTATATGATCTAGACTGCATGTAGGAAAAAAATAGCGAGATTCTGTTAACTTTGATCAAAGGGTAATAGATTGTGAGACAGACATATGATCATAGATAGATATAGTTTTAAAACCGACACAGCCGAAGGCTGGTTAGCCGGTTCACAGGGCCCATACGGACCGAACCTGGCACCTGATCATTGCATCATTATTTAGTTTAAATGTTAGTTGGTAAATAGCATGCATTGATTACTTTTATAACCAGGTGGTCACGAATGACAGGCCTGGAAATGGGAGATAAAGAAAATGATAAAGGTTAAAGAAACTATAAAGTAGAGACAATGAACTAATAATCTCACACATGACAATAGGTTTTTGTCCTGAGATGACGGCTACATGGATTATGTCCCCCATTACGGACGTTACCATAGCAGTACATGTAGTTACTGATAACACTTATAGGACGGCATGTAATGCATTAATACATCATACCCTTGGTCGACATGATGCATGAATGTAGCCCTGGGGAATAACTTGCCAGTGCTGCGTGCAAGCATCATGCTGACCCTATGGGGTTGAGACACTCCTGAAGGGTTGGCATGATGCACCAATGCAGGGGCAGTGGCGAGTTACCCGCTAGGGCTGTATTGGCCAGGGGCGTGGCAAGCAGTTTCAAAGTAGGGGGGACTGAGGGGTATTTTGACCTTTTTTGACCCCTTTTTACTTGACCATTTGGGTTTGACCTTTTTGGGGGTTGGTCAAAAGAGGGGGGGACATGTCCCTCCAGTCCCCCCCGGTTGCCACGCCCCTGAATTGGTGCATTTGAACTGCATCATGACGACACCTTTTAGCAACATGCCGTCCCTAAAGGGTAACAACATTTTCAGTTCAAACTCTTAATCTCTCATATTGATTTGACTGCTGGCTACAATCACTAATCTGGTCTTTTCATATTTATGAACTTTAGATGCGAAGCCCAATAAAACTAGGACGTTTGTACTTCAAGAAGATTCAACGAGATCAAAGTTCCCTCTGATAAATACCATTTCGTCCATATCACAAAAATGTGGTCTACTTTACAGACGTTTTGAGGGACTGATAAAGACAACGTCTTAAGTTACCATGATTCGCCAATACAGCGCCGGCATCCTACTCCGCAACGAGTCTTTTTTAATTTATAAAGTATTTTTATTCATGAAATGATTTTCAAACGACATCCGTGCTGTACCGGTGCATATGCCGCCCCAATGTGAGGGTATTGACCAATAGGGTCGGCATGATGCATGAATGCAGCACTGGCGAGTTACTCGCCATTCATGACGACCAAGGGCATGATGCATTAATGCACTATGCCGCCCTTAAAGGTTTAAAGGATTAAAGTTCAAGATAGACCCAGAAGTAGTTCTGTCGGAGGACTTCGTCACAAACCGTTAGTATAAACATTGGCACCATGAGTGAAATCTTAATGACTTGAAGTATACGCCACATACATGCCTCTACATGGTCCATCACTGAATTTGAAAGGAGTTGAAAGGGATTATGTGTAATGTCCAATTGCCATGCTTAAATACCACTCGTCAATAAAAGTAGGATAGTTTCAAACTTTGGGGTAAATTTTAAATGACGTTTATAATAGCATATTAAAGGGTACATATAGCACTGGGCATTCTCCATTCTCTAACTCATCACACTTTCTTATTCAGTCCATCTTAACCCGCCCTCCACACTCACGGTAATGCTATGCACACATCCCTTTATGTCTGACACGGTGCGGTATTTGTGTGATGGATATCCACATAGACCGCCCATACAGAATACAGGCTTTCTTAAATCCTTCTTCTGAGTAATCACCTTTTCACCATAAGAACACCTTGGTACATAAATAACGAGAACAAAGGCCGTCTAATCTGCTGCATATTTCTACACTATATACTGAGACGGATACTAAGAGGGGTCACCACAACAATAAGCCGCGGCTACTTTCTAGGCACGTCCTGTAGAAAACAACATCCACACTCGGCCACATTAATTGCCATTGTCCCCCAGCCTCCTCTTGGGCCAACTATGAAGAAATATCCAGGTTTCATTATACCCCGAGGCACCAGGCGGCACAACAAGACAAGAATGCCTCATAATTGGCTGGTCCCCGGCCTCACTCACGCCGCCCCCACGTGAATAGACGACAACTCGCCAAGAACTAGCAACCAGCAGATGATCGTCTGCCATCTTTAGTATTCAAAACGAGGTTCTGCGTTCGTTTGATGACGGTGGTTTCTGCCGTGTGTGAATACGTCATTACGCTATAATGACGGAACGTCATAAATGGAGGACAATCCGCAATCCTGCGCGTCCGCTGCCCTAACCCTTTAAGGGCAGCATGGGGCTTTAACATGGCCCTTTAATCCCGGGGGGGGCACTCCCTATATTTTCTATAGTCACTATGTGTGAACATCACCTCAAATCTGGTACCCTTATCAAGGGGAGAAATTTTTCAAAAGTCATACCCTTTTCAAGGGAAAATTAGCAAAAAAACAGATCTTAATCACAGATGACCCTGAAAAATATGCCCTAATTACTGATAACCCTGAAAAAAATCCCCTTCTCAAGGGTGACCAAGAAATTTTACAAGAAAATAAAGTAAAAATTACACTTTAAAGCTCTGAAAATGTACCCCTTTCTCTCAAAATTTGCTCAAAGGGCACCCCATATCAAGGGCCCTCGCGGGCCCGTGCCTAGGACCCAAAAACGGACCCTTTCCCTCGGAATCGTGTTCACACATGGTATCCAAATCTAAGGGAGTGGCCCCCCCGGGCCTTTAATCCACAGTGCTGTTTCGTTGGCATGCTGCATGAATGTAGCCCTGGTGAGTAACTCGGCCGTGCTGCATTCATGCATCATGCCGACCCTATGGGACCGATCCACTGCTAAATGATCCGCGCCCCAGTGCAGTGCCAGTGAGTTACTCGCCATGCAGTGCTGCATTTGTGTGGCTCCAGAGCGGTCAAAAGCGACCTGGCGAACTGGGCTGTTTTCCAGGCGACCTGGTACTTTAATTGAAGCGACCTGGCGACTTTTGAAAATATTTGGCTATAGCAGAGACATGGAGGGGGAGATGGGACACAAGAGAGAAGGCCCAGGATGCCTGCCGCGGGTGTTATGCAAATTAGGTGTCATGGCTGCCTGCATGGTTGGGGTCATGGTTGGCTGCACACACCACTAAGTACCACAGAATACTCTTCCTTTACACCCTGATTTGACAATTAATTCTGAGAAAACTACCTATTCCACATACTAATGCAGCATATGATTAGAAAGCCCTAGCCTAGTTGTATATGAATAAATTGAGTTTTGCTCAAGTTTCCACTTGGATGAAAAACTTGGGATGGGATACTCATAGCTTATCTTAGGGCCGACCGGTCGGGGTGACTCTGCAGATATGAAAACGGATCCATCTTTGACAATTAATTCTGAGAAAACTATCTATCCCACATACTAATGCAGTATAGGATTGGATAGCCCTGGCCTAGTTGTATATGAATAAATTGAGTTTTGTTCAAATTTCCACTTTGATCAAATTCTGGGGATGGGGTACTGAAAACATATCTTCAGACCGACCGCCGGGGTGACTCAGCAGATATGAAAACGGATCCATCTTTGACAATTAATTCTGAGAAAACTCCCTATCCCACATACTAATACAGTATAGGATTGGATAGCCCTGGCCTAGTTGTATATGAATAAATCGGGTTTTGTTCAAATTTACGCTTTGATCAAATTCTGGGGATGGGGTACTGATAACATATCTTCGGACCCACCGCCACAGTGACTCAGCAGATATGAAAACGGATCCATCTTTGGCAATTAATTCTGAGAAAACTATCTATCCCACATACTAATGCAGTATAGGATTGGATAGCCCTGGCCTAGTTGTATATGAATAAATTGAGTTTTGTTCAAATTTCCACTTTGATCAAATTCTGGGGATGGGGTGCTGATAACATATCTTCAGACCGACCGCCGGGGTGACTCCGCAGATATGAAAACGGATCCATCTTTGACAATTAATTCTGAGAAAACTATCTATCCCACATACTAATGCAGTATAGGATTGGATAGCCCTAGCCTAGTTGTATATGAATAAATTGAGTTTTGTTCAAATTTACACTTTGATCAAATTCTGGGGATGGGGAACTGATAACATATCTTCGGACCGACCCCTGCGGTGACTCCGCAGATATGAAAACGGATCCATCTTTGACAATTAATTCTGAGAAAACTATCTATCCCACATACTAATGCAGTATAGGATTGGATAGCCCTGGCCTAGTTGTATATGAATAAATTGAGTTTTGTTCAAATTTCCACTTTGATCAAATTCTGGGGATGGGGTGCTGATAACATATCTTCAGACCACCCGCTGTGGTGACTCCGCAGATATGAAAACGGATCCATCTTTGACAATTAATTCTGAGAAAACTATCTATCCCACATACTAATGCAGTATAGGATTGGATAGCCCTGGCCTAGTTGTATATGAATAAATCGGGTTTTGTTCAAATTTACACTTTGATCAAATTCTGGGGATGGGGTACTGATGACATATCTTCGGACCGACCGCCGCGGTGACTCCGCAGATATGAAAACGGATCCATCTTTGACAATTAATTCTGAGAAAACTATCTATCCCACATACTAATGCAGTATAGGATTGGATAGCCCTGGCCTAGTTGTATATGAATAAATTGAGTTTTGTTCAAATTTCCACTTTGATCAAATTCTGGGGATGGGGTACTGATAACATATCTTCAGACCGACCGCCGGGGTGACTCCGCAGATATGAAAACGGATCCATCTTTGACAATTAATTCTGAGAAAACTATCTATCCCACATACTAATGCAGTATAGGATTGGATAGCCCTAGCCTAGTTGTATATGAATAAATTGAGTTTTGTTCAAATTTACACTTTGATCAAATTCTGGGGATGGGGAACTGATAACATATCTTCGGACCGACCCCTGCGGTGACTCCGCAGATATGAAAACGGATCCATCTTTGACAATTAATTCTGAGAAAACTATCTATCCCACATACTAATGCAGTATAGGATTGGATAGCCCTAGCCTAGTTCTATATGAATAAATTGAGTTTTGTTCAAATTTCCACTTTGATCAAATTCTGGGGATGGGGTACTGATAACGTATCTTCAGCCCGCCCTGTCGGGGATACTCAGCAGAAATGAAAACGGATCCATCTTTGACAATTAATTTTGAGAAAACTACCTATCCCACATACCAATGCAGTACAGGATTAAAAAGCCCTAGCCTTGTTGTACATTCCATTTTTGGCCAAAAGCTTCTTTATTTGGCAGGTGAAAGGAACGTTTTAAAGCCTAAATGGGTGTGCTTGTTGATATGTGTTGCCATGGAAACATGATTTTTATTCCAAATAGAGGAAATTAAGACATAAATTGATAAAATAATTTGTGAGGATTGCCATGGTCAAAACAGAACAAAATTATGATCACTAGATCGAATTTTATGACTTAAAGAATGAAAATGTATCATAAATTTCTAATTATCATAAATAATGCTAATTAAATAGGGATATCTTGGAATATATGAGACATAGAGCTTATTCGGATTTTGGAAGGGGTGATGCCCACACATATTCATGAAGCCATTTCTCAAAGACTAGAAATAATATCTTCTGGTGTAATATATCACTGGAAAGCTTATGACGTCAATTTCAAAGTTGGCTTTTTCCTCGGAGTACCCTTTTCCCTTGCCTGTAGGCCTACACACATATCTTCAGCCCACCCTGTTGGGGTGACTCAGCAGATATGAAAACGGATCCATCTTTGACAATTAATTTTGAGAAAACCATCTATCCTACATACTAATGCAGTATAGGATTAGAAAGCCCTAGCCTAGCTGTATATGAATAAATCGAGTTTTGTCCAAGTTTCCACTTCAATCAAAATCTTGACTTATACAAAGGGGTCTGGGGGCCGCAGGCCCCAGGAACATTTAGAAAAATTTACAACCTACACTAGTACAGGGACAAAATTTGAAGAAAAAATTGGGTAACCTACTGTACTCCAAATGAGGGATATTTCTTTATGTCACTAAGCCCCATGTCACGTGTCGATTTTAAGAAACGGCCATGTTACATGTCACTTAAGTGGCCATGTCACATGTCGATTTTTAATAAATGGCCATGTCGATTTTAAGAAATATTCATGTCGCCATGTCGATTTTAGGAAATCTGTACCCATTACAGAGGTAGTTTTTTTGGGGCTTTAATTTCCTGTACCTAGGGCCGGGTACAGAGGCACAACGGCCGGGTACAGAGGTATGTGGCTTCTGTACACTGGTCACACCTCACTGCCCCCCCTGCACCCCCCCCCCCCCTCCCCCCCCCCCTCCCTGCCACAGCACCCGAGTCAGGCATCTGGAGCCGGCCCGTGCCTTGCAGTGGTGGATTCCACTCCCCTCCTTGACCTCCCTGGCTATAGTAAAAATGGTCTAAAAATGTGACTTTGTGACCTGGAGCCCTTAATTTCGGCGTCTTCCCGACCTCACCATGACAGATGAACCCGTTATCCATCACGCCGTCCTTACAGGGTTACATGACCGGGAGGCGGCCCAGGTTTGCTCCAGTATTACTTATTCTGTGCGCGGTGCCTCATTGTAATCCCTAAGACGACCACACAGGGCCGACCTGCCAACCCGGGCCGGCACAGCCTGACCCCGCCTCACACAACACCAACCAATATTAATGTGGTATTATGGGGCCTTGTCTCCAATCATCTCCCTTTTCCACGGTGTACTCTCATTTGGCTATTTGTTGCCCATGCTTTAGATATATAGTTGAAAATTTTCCAATTTTGGTAAAGTTTCTATAAAGTAGAAAAGGCCAAACAAAAACAAAAAAGCTGTGTTCCGGTAACATGGCCAGATTATAAAGGATAGGTCGGTCGTGTTTTTATTTTGTGTGTTTTTTTTGTATTTATTTTTAGGATCATGAGATGTAAGGGAGAATCTCAATTTATTAAGTGATTGAGTATTAATTTACCATACTTAGAATTCCCATCCTTCTAATCTGTCAAAGGATAACAATTCGGATAGCTGAAAGTCATTTATAATATAGGTACGTGTTATACCCTTTGCTGATACCGTCCCATAGGAAAAAAAATCTTTTTTTTCAAAAAGGAAAATTAAAAAGATTAGGGTCGGGCCAAAATGATAGGGCCGGTAGGGTTGGCCAAAGTGGCATCTCTATAAATTCAGATGCTACGCCTTGCATGGTCAACAAAAAGTATGAAATTTGGTTACTTCTCTCTGGGACAAATTGAATATGCTTGTTGCTTATATTATTATTCAATATATAAAGTTCAACAAACAAAAAAGCCGTCTCACCTCTTGATGTACCTGCTGTAGTCGGGGAGGATGGCCTTCCCCCCGGAGGCGGCGGCCGCGGCTGCTGCCAGCTTGGGGGCCAGGGTCGGGTTGAAGCACGCCTTGACGTACTCCGCACTCGTAGCGAACTTACTCACCGCCGACGTCTTACCTGCAGGGAGGGGAAACATTAGAGGTTTTATTGACTGATTATGTGTGAGAAAACATTGCATATTATCACATTGCGTTGTTATTTCATGTAAGGCCAATAAAAATAGAAGGTATGTTTCAGGTGACATGAGGAGAAAGTCTAGGGTCGGTAGGTCGGATATTTTTTTTATTTTGTTATATAATATATTTCTTAAAGATAAAAGTACTACTGGGTAGCCAGTTTTTGTGTGAACCCTAAAATAGATGAACAAGGCATAAAAATATGAAAATTTCTTGATTTTTATTTTTATTTGGCCTAATAGAGAGGGTAAGGATTAGAGGTTTTATTTAGGGATGTCATCGATACACCCAAAATCGGAATACCGACAATTCCGGAATTCCGATTATCGCATCGAGAAAAGCATTATATCAATACACTCTTTGACCCCTAAAAAGCGGGATGAATTCTCTTTTCAATACATTTCAAAATATTGACATTCCCAAAAACCCAGGCTTGGTTTGTAGATTGAATAAATGATGACGAGTGCAACATCAAATGAGTTAGAATATCCCAAAGCCGTTATTAATTTATGTAAAAGCTACCACATTGGTAAATCAATATCCAAATCACTATTGAAACAGGTATCATAAATCAATGGCCGAAATCGGATAATAAAGTGGATAGAACGGGGCGGAAGTCAAATTAGGGTCAAAATGACAATTCCTGGTGGACAAGTTGCAGGAAAGCTCTACATTGTGGGAAAGGCTTTTGCAAGAGAAAAAATCATTTGATATAGAACTTTCAGTGATGTATTCTACACCTGTATTCAGAGATGTAAGTTGGGCATTGACAAAACCAATAAAAAGGTACTGAATTTCCCTTATTTCCCAATTTCAGTGTGTATACAAGGGGACAAATTCAAGGATTTTACGGCAAAGCCGTAGTGGCTTTGGGTTTTATAGGATTGTTATGAACTACAGGTGAGAAAAGGAGGGGGCATAGATTTATAATTTTTGGTGTTTCTGGGGTTCTTATGCAATTCAAGTTTGATGGTTTGCAGCAACACTGCATGGCCAGTCAATTACATGCACTTAGCTAAATCTTTTTGATTTTTATTGGTTTTACTGCAGCTGGTATAACAATAGAATCCAATATGTGCCAATGGAATCAAATAGGTACCAATGCAACTCCATTGATGCCTATGCAAATATCATCTTGGCAGCCATCTTGAAAATTACCTGGATCAAAAATCGGAGCCTACAAATGGATTCTACATCCCAGAAAACCCTACTATCCATGTATCACACAAGGAAATCAGACAATCTTGAGTTTTTGGTGGCCATCTTGGCAGCCATCTTGGAAATTTCTCGGATTGAAAATCTGAGCCTGAAAATGGATTCTACATCCCAGAAAACCCTACTATCCATGTATCACACAAGGAAATCAGACAACCTTGAGTTTTTGGTGGCCATCTTGGCAGCCATCTTGGAAATTTCCCGGATTGAAATTGTGAGCCTGAAAATGGATTCTACATCCCAGAAAACCCTATTATCCACGTATCACACAAGGAAATCAGACAATCTTGAGTTTTTGGCAGCCATCTTGGCAGTCAGAGGGAGGAGGAGGGGGCAGAAGGAGGGAAGGCAGAGGGAGGGCAGAGGGAGGAGAAGGTAACAGGAAGGAGGAAAATGGGGTAGAGTGGGGGGGGAGGGGTAGATGGGGTAGTAGGAGGGGGCATAGGAAGGAGGAGAGGGTAGAGGGAGGAGGAGAGGGCAGAGGGAGGAGGAGAGGGCAGAGAAAGGAGGGAGGAGGAGGAGAGGGCAGAGGCAGGAGGAGGAGAGGGCAGAGGCAGGAGGAGGAGGAGAGGGCACAGGGAGGCACAATGAGGAGGAGGGGGGCACCACGAGGACTTGTGATGGCCTTCCTTTAAAGACTGTAAAATATTATTTCAGGGTTGGTGCATGTGTGTGTGGGGTGGGGGAGGGGTAATTATGTTGGACTTCACAGTTTGTCTTTGGGCGGGCTTGAGTGATTTCAAGAGCCACCCTGGACCCACTCAACTTCTAGTATAGGTCCTGTATGTGCATAGTATGGGAATTGGCATTGACATTGACATCTTGGCTTGGCATGGGAGTCAATAGTTATTAGGCTGGTGCCTATCCTTGCCATTGACAGCAACATTAGAGAACTCAAAATATGGCTGTTCACAAGATGTCTAGGCCTTACCACAAGGCACATTGGTTCAACATGTAGTAACTGAAAGCAAGATCTAGGATAAATTAGTCTTGCACACACCTGCAAGGACACATGTGATACCAGTCCTAGCAGGGTTTAAGGGCCAGCTAGGGCTATATCTAACAATGAACAAGGGGGCCTATGCTAGTCTTTTCTTGTCAAAAATCTAAACCCTCCTCTGTGGTGCAAATGGCTTTGGGGACAAGGTCCCAAAGCCAATAACCAGGGGAGAGATCTTTGAAATTCCTATTTTCAGAGAAATCCCTGACCACTTTCATCTGCATGTACCAGGTATAGATGTGATTCTATACCATAGACAATGTAATTGGTTCATATAGTTTTTATGACCTTCTCTATTAATGAGTTTCTCTGTAGCCTACAAGTCTCCTTCTACAGCAGCTTATACTAAGACCTGTGTGAGATCACCATGACAATAGGCGACGTGTCGTCACATGTACAATGTTTACTTCACCAAACCACACTTAACTTTATTTAAACAACACCAACTGTATTAGAAACCTCCCAGTGTCAATATCCGGCCGGTTTTCTCATAAATCATTCATTTTAATCTCAAATTGTTCCCAGGAGATTTTATCATCTTCTACTCGCTACGTGTACAGCAATAAAAACTATACCAAGGTAACATTTCCCACGACCCTAGAAAGTTAATATAAAAAAGATGACAAATCCTAGTGATGTACATTTGTATATTATAGGCCATTACTCCTAAACTTATAAACTCGAAGCCTAAACTCAAACATATAGGCTTACTATATTTCTCATAAGTATTAAGTGTGCCGAGAGGCGACCCACTAAAGGTGCATGTATAAGATGATGTGGACTCAGTGTCAATTATTTAAGCATCACGGGCCTCCCAAAACATGGCGTTGTCAGTGGGGCGTTGCCATGATTTCACTTCATTGTTTTCCATTGTTTGAGGAGCTACATCAACATTAAACACGGTAAACCAGCCGTCTCTATGCAGAAACCACCACTGTGTCCCACCTGCTTTTTGAATTTCAGTTTTTCACTATCAGAGGTAAGTAGCTAAACCTTTAAGGGCGGCATAATCGATTAATGCGCCATGCCCTTCGTCACCATGATGCATGAATGCAGCCCTGTCAAGTAACTCTCCAGTGCAGCAGTCAAGCAACATGCAGGCCCTATAGCAATGTGGAGCTATACCCAGTGGGTCCGTCATTTTAAATGTCGCTGGTTGAGGTTATACCCACTGATAAGACATCCCACTATGGGTACAGATAGGGGACAAACAGGGGACAGGCTAGTAACAGTCTTATCAGCGCAGGCCGCTGCAACCAGCTCCAGTCCCGACTAGGCCCTATAGGGTTGAGACACTCCCGAAAGGTTGGCATGATGCACCGATACTACAACGCCGGCGAAAGCACTCTCAGTGCATCATGTGGACAAATGACAACTTTTAGGGACATGCCGTCCTTAAAGGGCTGAACAGGAAGGATGATCTGGGCTCTAGCCGACGGAACATCTATTCTGTGTGGCGGTTCACAACTAATTAAATCAATGTCAATTCTGATCCCACTATGTATTACGGGAATAGAGTAACAGTTTAATACAGTGGTTTATATCACGTTTGCAGTTTAGTCTATGATGGTGATCCCTCTTAAGAATCTTAATACACAAAGCATATATATTAAGTGCATCCCAAGTAGGAAGAATTGAGATTGTGGGATAGCTAACGGAATCGAATACAGTTCGCTTTTAGCTCAAATTAGATAGCGCACTTGACTGGTTTTTCCGCTTCCCCTGTACATAGTGGGATGAGTGTGGTGTGTGTGTGTGTGGGGGGGGGGGGGGGGGGGGGGCGGGGGGGGTGTGTGGGGGTGTGTAGGGGGGGGGGGCGTGGCCTTGTGCTATTGATTCCCCCATACTGCTGGATATGGACATGAATTTTACAGTTATCGCTATGGAGACCGCCTGACGGTGGATAGCCACATTCCTCCACAACTTTACGCCGTGCCATCGATCCCTGCCCCCCCCCCTCCGCGCCCTCCATAACCCGGGCTCTATAACCACGTCTCAGCACTCTACCAGCACTCTACCCCCAAACTAACACCATCCTCATCGGCACTCTACACTCAATGTGACTCCATCTCCCCCCCCCACCGAATCTGCCCCCACCTGACTCCATCCCCACCCCACACTCAAACTGACACCATCCTCACCCCACACTCTACACTCAAACTGAAGTCACCTTCCCCCACACTGCACACTCAGACTGACACCATCCTCACACCACACTCTACACTCAAACTGACCCCATCCTCATCTCCACACTCTACACTCAAACTGACACCATCCTCCCCCCACACTCTACACTCAAACTGACACCATCCTCACCCCACACTCTACACTCAAACTGACACCATCCTCACCCCACACTCTACACTCAAACTGAAGTCACCTTCCCCACACTGCACACTCAGACTGACACCATCCTCACACCACACTCTACACTCAAACTGACACCATCCTCATCCCCACACTCTACACTCAAACTGACACCATCCTCATCCCCACACTCTACACTCAAACTGACACCATCCTCACCCCACACTCTACACTCAAACTGACACCATCCTCCCCCCACACTCTACACTCAAACTGACCCCATCCTCACCCCACACTCTGCCCCCCCAATCCTGAACCACAAGTTTCAAAAAGTGGTACCCGTGAAACCTCGCGTATTAGCCTAACTCGCATATAAGCCGCACCCTGAGTTACGGCCGATCCTATAGGCCGCACTGGCAATCTTAATGTGCCGATTTTAGTACTGTATCATAGTGACAAAAACTCGCTTATAAGCCGCACCCCGACCCTGGGCCGATCCTATAAGCCGCACTGCCGATCTGATTTGCTTACTAGCCGCGGCTTATACGCGAGGTTTTATGGGTATTTCCCTTACAGTACATACAGAGTTTAGGTTGGCATGGGCAGCTTCATAAGCTGAATCCATGTTTCTCACTCCGCGTCCCTCCAGATTTAACACACATGTACAGGACATGTACGGGACTGAAACCCCCTCCCCAGCTCCCAACCATTTATATTAGAATTATGGCAGACGACTTTTCCCCCCACGGCCAGGTAGTACATTGTACGGCATGGTGGTGTGGGAGTGTAGTCTTGTCGTCAAGGAGTTCCTGGGTGTTATCCCGCACCAGTAGCTAGGTGACCATAGCACCCCCCCCCCCCCCCCACCCACACACACAGATTCGTATTGATCAGGCCTACATACAGTAAACACGTAAACACTACAAACAACGTGTTTCCTATTCTTAGCTCATGTTTATCATACATGCCTTATAAGGCTTATAGGTGACATAAATAATTTGGCTACATTAATATGTAATTTTTTTTAAACTCTTTAAAGATTGGTGAGGAGCTAATTTGGGGTCGATTTATATTTTTCATTTACAGAACATATTAGTGTTCATAATGTCCCTACAAATATGTGTGTAGCTTTTTGAATCATTCCGATTTAAAAGGCGGCACACATATTTATATGGACATTATGAACACTAAAATGTTGTGTAACTGAAATATAAAAATCGACCCGAAATAAGCATATGCCTGAAGACTTCAGTTGTCTTCATCAGCGCACCAGTAGCGTTGGCGAGTAACTCGCAAGCGCTGTGTTGGTGCATCATGCCAACCCTCTGGGAGTGTATCGATCCCATGCTTTTCTGGCCTGCACTGCATTCGTGCATCATGTAAGGGCATAACGCATAGCAGCACCAGTAGACTACCACCATGCTGCCATGGAAAAGTTAAATTGATACTTTTGCCAGAATTGATAAAAGCTGTGTGGCTGAAGAGAGCTGTATACACCAGCAGAACGCATGACGTCAAGGCGCCGTTACGTCTTCTTTGCTCTACAATTCACCTCATTAATCTATGTATCGAGGCGTGGTACGTGCTGGGTATATCGGCGGGCCCAAGTCTCCCATATTCAAACTCCACTGTTCCGCTGCCACACAGTTGCCTTGTTCACACTTATTATTAGGCCTAAAAATAGAAGTTGTGTTCCGGTAACATGTCCCAAATTAAACAGGGTCGGTAGGTCGGAATTTTTTATTTATTTTTTTTTTTTTACCATTTTTTAGTAAAAAAATTAGGGAGGGTCGGTCGGGATACCGGAGCACCGTGAGCCTGACCAGACTGCGATTTGTTGCTGGAAAGCCTGGTAGTGGTACCTGTTGCACCCCCCCCCCCCCCCTTGCCCTCTAACTCCCTCTACCACTGCCTCCATACACAGGTTTTTCTGCGAGTTCCACATGTTTAGGAAGTACACATTCCACCGTTAATACGTAAAGTAAAGACGTATGTGTAGTGGGTGGGGTGGGGGTGGGGGTACAGGGTGGGGGTGGGGTACTGGGATCAGGGACCCAGTGGGGGGGGGGGGTACTTGATTTTTTTTCTGATATGGGTGTGCGGCTGGACCTATACCAACCCTTCCTTTCCTTTGCTATAGTTGTTTCCGTGTCAAATAACTACCATTCCTAGGACACTTTTAGCCCAAAAATCCTCGCTTTGGCCAGAAAAAAACCTCATGAAATGTATATTTCATGAGTAATTTGACATAGAAATGGCTGAACTAAATGTGGAGGAAAGACGGTGGATGCACCGACTCTGTAGCACCACACCAAATGGGTTAAATCTACTAGACTAACCTAGATCTAGGCCCAAACCCTCAATTATCCGTTAAATCAAATGACCTAGAAATCTTAGACACATCCGGGAAATTTTGGCAAAAAATGGAAAAGGTGGTACATTTTGGTGAAAGACAGGTCATTTTGGTGAAAAACTGACCCTTGCTATGCCGATTTCATTGAAACTATAGACCCTTGCTAGGGGCATTTTTTCTTCAAAACAGGACCCTTGCTAGGGTGATTTTGTTGAATAAGTACCCTTGCCAGTCGCACACATGGGTGTACAAAATGTACCGAGTGCCCCCCCCCCCCCTGGATCAGGGTCTGATTGGTGAGGGTCAACAACACGGCAGCTTAGAGCAGGCACAGAGTGGTTGCCACGTGAGGACATTTATTTATGTCCTATTGTGCCAATAAATCGAGTTTGGGGTTAACTATTAATCACCACATCTATACTGCCTTATACGGGTTGGAGTGGTACAGTTGGGGGGCATGGATTTTCGCAGCAGTGATCCCCCCCCCCCCAAATAATAATTATTTTAAAAAAATCAATAAATAGAAAAATCATAATACACAATGTAAAAGAAAATTCGCAATGCCCCTGTTGCTAAACCATGCCAACTCCCTTATATTTAAAAGTCCATGTGCACCTTCAAAAGTCAAACCGTTCCCCCTTTTAGGTCCTTTGTGAGAATCATCTTACTGCATATCATCAATATTTCATTTCAAAATATTTAAAGAATTCTGTGACTATACATGGGAAAATTCGACACATGCGACACGGCGACACAGGGGGTTGTTAAAATCGACACGTGCGACACAGGGGTTTTAAAAATCGACGGACACGAAATTATAGACCAGAATGTAAGGAATAAAAATCGACACGGCGACACGGCCCCTTAGCTAAAAAACGACACGGCGACAGGGCAATAATTCTGGCTACCCATGTATAGTCACAATTCTGGATTGGGGAAATGAACTTCTTGTGGAAAATTTCCAGAAATATATGAGTATGAGTATAGTGGCAGAACTGTGAGTAATTGATTGGAGAGAGGCGTAATAAGGGCCACATAATGCCCAGCTGTGTGTGTGTGTATGTGTGTGTGTGTGGTAGGCTACTGGAGGCACCGGCTGAGGGGGGGGGGGGGGGTTAGCTGGCCCGACGTTCCCATGGTCACCAGACGCCGACAGACTTTCCGATCGGCGGAAAACGCCGAGGTCCGACCAGAGCGTACAGTGCCTACCAAAAGTAAAGACCGTCCCGTAAATCCTGCTCACCTCTCGGGCTGAACATGTACACATTATATTAGCTACCTGAGGTACCTAATAATGTGTATATTCCCATAGGTGAAAAATAAATGTTATCACAACACATTATATGTCCTATTACCCGGTAAGTGGATTTAAGACGTATGCCGCTTGTTTACGGGGTGGCGGGCTTGGTGGTTTTTCGATGGAGTGCTAAGAAATTTGTCAACACAAACATTGCTTGTCACAAGAGCCACACTCCAGATGTGGGCCCCTTGATGGGGGGGGGGGGGGGGGGGGAGGGGTCCCCCGTGTTCCATGTTGATTTTAAGAAATGCCCATGTCGCAATAACGATTTTGAGAAATGCCTCATGTCACTATCTATTTATTCCCCCTGTCCCATGTCACTAAGCCCCAAAAAGGCACATGTCGCCATGTCATAATAGCTCATAATAGCAGAGCATTAAGATACTCTGTCTGGGAAGTCACAACTTTTGCGTGGCACTGTATGGTTTCTGAGTGGAGAGTGCTGTGTCTTTACACGAGCTCTCTGCCTTTATACTCCCACAAATAGCGCCGTACGTGAAACTAGCCAAAAACCCAAATAAGCCACTCAGGTGTATTATACACACATGTCCCACTCACCACCCAACGTGCTGGGACATGTAACGTGTCACATCTGGTTTATACATGGACATTGGGATTATAATAAAACAGGAAAGATAAAAAGTGATCAATTGTTACTATAGTTGTCACTGCACTGTATAGCCAATAAATCAAAAGGGGGTCCATATCCCCGCTATATCCAGTCTGTCAAACTGCATGTTTAAAATATAGTCGTAATACTGAGTCCTAAATTAATGTAGAATTTCCCTGTTTGGTCAGAAAATCGGCGCCACATAAGTTCTTAGCCATGGTCTACCATCCAATACCATACCACCTATGACAATTGTCAACACCTTATAGAAACGCAGTTTAAATTTTTGATATTTTGAGTAGGGTTTGATCTTAAAAAATGAACATATCCAGTTCACACTTTAAAACCTAATTAATAATTCAACTTTTTAAAATTGGAATTAGAATAGCCCAACGACCACATTGTATCCCCAAATGAGCCTTTGAGGACTTCTGCATTTAATATGTTCCCATAATAAGGCTTTAATCTGTCTCTCTCTTGTAGAGTGGGCATCCAGCAACTTGCAGCACCCCCCCCCCCTCAGGACAGGAATATGACTACATGCATGTGTTTCTAAGGTACATGTATATTCAGGTTACCACATACTCAATAGTCGAGGGATAATATTTGGCCAAAGATCAAATACTGAGATCAATATAATATCACGTGTACAGCTACTAAGGCCATCATAATAAAAATCTCCTTTTATGGAATAATCCTTCATATATATGTAACAACCGAAATATAAAGTGTTATTGGCAAGTCTCCATACAGAGACTGTACGCCGAGTTTATAACGAAAAGCACACTCCTGTTCCCGGGGGGGGGGGGGGGGCACTCCCCAAAATTTATATTACAATTTCAAGGGAAATGATACCTACTTGGGTCATGGGATTTTCAGGCAGTTTTGGAGGAAAACGTGTAATTTCTTAAAACAATTTTACAGTTTAAGGGGTACATTTTACCCTTTTAATGCAATATTTATTGCTCACCGAATACTAGGGTTTTATTTTTTATTGTAACCCGTGATAGGGGTGTATTTTTCATAGTCACCTATGATTGGGGTGTGTCATTTTGCTAAATTGCCCGTGAAAAGGGTATCATTTTTGCTGATTTACCCCCCGTGATAAGGGTACCAAATCTTGGGTGATTTTTTCATATAGTGGGGATGCAGAGGGGTTCCCCTCTGAGGTCGGAAAGTCGCCGATATTAAGGGGTCCAGGTCGAAAAGTTGCTTCTCTGGACCCTTAAAGCTGTTGTCAATTTTGTCCAAAAGTCGCCAGGTCGCTTATAGTATTGCCTGAGGACGAAAGTCGCCCCCCAGAACAGCCCAGGTAGCCAGGTCGCTTTTGAGGGCTTTTGACCGATCTGCAGCCACATAGTGACTATAGAAAAGATAGCGAGTGCCCCCCCCCCCCCCCCCCCCCGTATTAGTGCTGTGTGTGTGGGTGTATAACGGTTGGTATGGGCACAGTGTGAGATATTGGCGGCGGGCAGGGACGGCTCTAGTTGTAGCTGCTTAGAACAAAAGCTGCGTTCGTGCCCCAACTCGTCACGGCACACGTGTCCAGTGAGGACGTAATCATGGCTGTGTGC
Organism: Harmothoe impar; assembly: GCA_947462335.1. Classification (NCBI taxonomy): domain Eukaryota; kingdom Metazoa; phylum Annelida; class Polychaeta; order Phyllodocida; family Polynoidae; genus Harmothoe; species Harmothoe impar. The sequence continues at coordinate 56,386,108 of OX381716.1, read as the reverse complement.
ATGGCGTTACCAGGGCAACTGTTTGTCACGTGGACGTAGGCCGCCATGACACCTACGTCGTGGGTCCTGGGCTGGCTTGGTACACTCATTGATTAAACATGGATTATGTCATAGTCTATTGGTTATTTTGGACAAGGCTCTATAATGTCAGCAATATATCTCAACAGCTCAGTGCCCATGATTAGAGGCAGTTAAAATATGATATAGATTAAACCCCAATCATGTGGTGAAATAAAATAGCCTTATTTTAAAGACAAAATACAGCGAGGAGAATCTGTTGGTCTGATTAAATTTGAAATGCAATTCATATTTGGCCTCTCTCGCGGCGAGTCCTGTCATAAAGTGAAATGCATTTGTCCATGTAGGCCTATGCACTGTGTATCTAACTTCCTAAGTTAATAGAGCACACTTTGATGCAATCATGCACCTATAAAATGCGACAATATGTATGTACACTTATGTATGTACATATATGAGACTTAAGTGCGTGTTGATTGCAATCTCTGTCTTCATGGAGATAAGCGTACAGCCATTATACGTCATAATTCTCCAAAATGTTCGTAGTTAAAAAGTATACATGACAATTGTATTTTAATAGAACCCGATTTAGAAGCTGCGCCAGAATCTTTCCTGGAACCTTGAACATGTATTTACATGTAATAGTGACATGGCCCTAACTACAGTTTAATACACGTAATACTTCTTGTACTACATGTATTATACTAGTGTTTGATCCCATATCGATTTACTGACTGTGGTATAACACATGGCACACTGTGAGTCAGAATGTACCTACATCATGTAACCCTGGGGGATGCCTTCTACACTAATCTATCTAGGACAGACTTAAATGTAAACGACTCATACAAGGTAAACTTTTAACAGACCACTTGACTTTTGGGAGAGATCTTTGATAAATGGCAGTTATGTATGGCTATCATTTTTCATTGAAATTGGATCCTCCTTATCACCTTGTGATATTGGCACATAAGACACATATCTATCTGCATTGTCTAATTTTAAGATTGTGCATTTACATTGAGAAACCACACCTAAAATGGCTGTTCCCGATATGAATATCTTTGGCATCGTTATCAGGCATTGAATTAACATAGGAGTGGCAGGATAATTTGAAAAGGTACCATCCTTATCACCTTTTAATATTCCAATAATACAATATATCTAAATCGTGCTGCCTAATTTTTAGATTTTGAATGTAGATTATAGAAACCACAATTTTAAATTATTCTTTCAGACAATCTGGAAGAATGTAATGACTAACTTTGACATTGCAATCACACATACGGTAACTATAGGAGTGGCAATAGAAACCGGAAAGGGCTGGTTCCAGGACATAGCCTGCATGGACACCCCCGCCCTGCACTTCCTACAGGATCTTATTGTTCTCAGTATAAGCCTGTGCAATATTTCCTGGGACACCTGAAATTAGATGTGTGGTTATCTTACTTAAAGTTAAAAGCTAAGATTCTTGTCAAAACATGTCTACATCTTACCATATCAATTGTTAATGATTTATGATATCACCCTAGTGATTTCCAACTCTCTTAGACTTTAGACAGTTTCTATATAGAATTGCTAACATTTCTGTCCGCCTGAACACAAAATAACAGTCTTATGCAAGTTTATATCGATATGGTCCAATATGCTATAATACATGTAGTTACAAAATGTATTTGTATCTGACTTAATACCTAGGTATATCTAATAAGAAAACGTGTAAGTAGACATTCAAACCCCTTCACCGCAAACCAAACGGTTATTAAAGCTGAGGACTTAAATACTATGACGTACTCATGACATAACGTCAGAGCACGTCAACTCCCCCTAGTGAGGAACCTAAGCACCACCACGCCACCTAGCTGTTACTTAGCAAAGCGCACCTGGTGATGACGTCATATGAGGCAGCTGGCTGTGTGACGTCACGCCCATCGGGAGGCTGTCTCCTGGCAGCAGCACGGGAGGGCTGCCAATAAGAGCACCTGGAGGAAAGGGGGTAGAAAACAAGCAGTCCATGCATGCAGCCAGGTCGGTTTGATTTTGTTGATGATATACTTAATCTGAGCAGATTCTCCCTTAAAACCCTTTAAGGACGGATGTCGCTAAAAGATGACATTTGTCGTCATGATACACCAATGCAGACCGGCGAGTAACTCGTTGGCCCTTCAGGAGTGTCTCACTCACCTACAGGGTTGAGACACTCCCGTAGGATCGGTATGTTGCTTGAATGCAGCACTGGCGAGTTACTCGCCAGGGCTGCATTCATGCATGATGATGACCAAGGGCATGATGCATTAAGACATTATGCCGTCCTTAAAGTGTTATTCTGAGCAGAATTTTCTTTAATGGGTTAGTTGTTAGAAGTCACCCCAAGTTAGCCTCTGTTAGTGTGTATAGGTATTATTCATTAGAGCAGGGTTAGAGGCAGGTAAGCTTTTGTTAGAGGCCTATAAGGGGGTTGCTATAGCTCCTGAAATAGCAAACTGCATAGACGTAAAAGCTGTTGTCGCGGCCAACATCCATCCACATACTACGCGAAGACAAGTTACTAAGTAGTGCAAAAACGACTATCCGCATGTTCCCTGGACAAAAATATATTCTCATTATCTTGTATTATTATATCCCACATAATCCGTTTCTCTGAATGGTGTATTCAAACATTTTAAGAAATAACTCTAGGTGAAGAGTATTTCTTAGTTACTGATGCATGTATATATAGATGATTGTTCATAAGTAATGGACTCGTATCACATGTTACAATATTTTGGGGTGACTATCCATGTCATTTGGTATTTGTCAGATGGTCAGATTGAAGCCTCATGTGCACCTGCATGATGCGCTGTGGGTAACTGTAGCATTGTGTACACGCAGGTAACGTTACTACACCTCTAATATACTGGGTATGTCTCATACAAGTCTATACTGGGTATGTCTCATACAAGTCTATACTGGATATATCTTATACTAGTCCTAGTCAATACTGGGTATGTCTCATACAAGTCTATACTGGGTATATCTTATACTAGTCTACTTCTCTACATTAAAGGGGTATTATAAACCTTTTACTGGTCTCTCAAATTGAGATCCACCCATTGACTTCTGTGAGCGTATACATTTGTAATATACATCTCCGTTATCATGCAGTTTCACTTAGAGTGTATTTCCCTTAAACTATGTTGAGGGCCACCACAGATAACTACCAAGGCACTGACTCTGTACCTGTAAGGAGGAATGTATAGATCATACCATTCATCTCTATCTCCAACCTACCAATATCTAAAACAGCGTCTACGCGGGTCTGTTCCCATAACAAGATTTGGCCTTTGAAGATTTGGGAATGTGGCATTAAAACTATCTGGCCTGGTTTTCTTCACTGAACCATGATGGGATTTAAACATGATGTATACTTGAGGAATGGTGGTCCCGTTTTTCCCTGGTTATAAATGTGTGTATCCTAGCAACGACCTGATGGCCCTATTTCATTTCTCTCAGTAAATATATCAAAATCTGGCCCGTTCCGCAACACAACGCTCATGAATGCTGGGCAGAACGAGAAGACAATATTTGACATGAAGAAAAACATATTCTACAAAATGGAGACGACCCTCAGAGGGATTCAGATGGACTTTTTTTTTTCTCGTGGGGACACACCTGGCATGAGACACAACCGGAAACGGTGTCACTGTCCACTAGAAACGCCACCGGAAGTGTGAGTCCACAGCGTCTCACGTTAAATTAGTTTATATCTCAAGTTTTATTACATACGGGGACTTGAGACCTGAGGATATGAGTCAAACCACCTCTCAATGTGGAGGACGGAGAATACAGGTAAACCTCCTCAAAAAGACACCCTGCACACACACTTCATGTACAATAAAATGGTCTCTTTATATTTGCATTCAGGTATAATTTTTGCGCACCTTTATATTTGAGTGCAAACGCATCCATCCGGTTATCACAACAGTCTAAATTCATGTCATTATTTCAAATACATAGAGAAATGCCAATGCCCATTGATACAGTCTGCTGTATTTCACGAGTGGGGGCTGGGGCAAAATCCCACAAAGCCGCCACAAGTGAAATACATCAGAGCGGTATATATGTACATATATCAATATAGTTGGCATCTGTGCCTATCTTTTTAATTTGAAGCCATTCAATGAAGGAAAGACACCCTTTTCTTCGGCCATTGAATACGGCTACATTGTATTCAATAGCGGCTCTTCCAGTACCTGAGCATAATAAATATGGTATCTAAAAAAAATAATCTCAATGTTTTAAATGCTGTATGTATAATATTATGATGGATGCAGAGCATGTCTGCCCCATAAGTATGCAGATTTTTTTGTAATATGTTAAGGTGAACCCATGTACCAGGTGCAGTATCATGGCCGCAATAATCTAGTACAGACTTTAACCCTTTAGGCACCGCATCATGCATCAAATGGTATTTGTATTCATAATGCACTGATCAAACGCAGGCGAGTAACTCGCCGACCCCTTGGACAGCGGGACTAGTTAGCACTGGCGAGTTACGCACCACCACGGCTACATTCATGTACCATGGCAACAAAAGAGGTACAGTACATTCGTTTAACCACTATGTTGCTCTAAAGGGTTAAGTCTTCAACATAAGATTTAAAGGGGCCTTTTTAAGAAATGAACTATCATCCTGCTCGGGTTAATGAGGTCCTGAATGTAGGTTCAGGGTGACCCCATAGGCGTCATTAACATGCATGTCCCGTGCACTTAACCCTTTAAGGACGGCATGGGGCTGCATTGGTTATCTGTCAGGGCTGCATTGCTGCATCATGCCGACCTTTCAGTGGTGCCTGAATCCTGTATGGCCAGCATGATGCTTGTATGCAGCCCTGACGAGTAACTCGCCAGGGCTGCATCCTTGCATCAAGGCACTGTACCATCCTTAAAGGGTTAAGGGCCGCATAGCACTTTGATAGGCTGTGTCCCTTGTCCTCATGATGCATGAATGTGTAAATATGCAATGCCATTAAGCATTATGCGGTCCTTAAAGGGTCCAATTCTAACTTGTAGCAGTGTGACATCACCTGTGGATCATTATGATCATAAAGTACCCCCCCCCCCATATAAAGCCGCCCCTGGAGGGGGGGGGGGTAGGGAGTGAGACTGCTACCAGGCGGCGCCCTACCTATTGATCTCTGCCAGTCAATACTTGTTGTCATAGGAACACATTTACACCACTTAACCCTTTCTGCACCACCTCGCAGTATAACGTCACTTCCTGATGGTATCTACCAACCCAAACACCCACCTGGACTGTGTAATAAATTTACTACACGTATAAGAGGTATGAATACCGGTAGTGCTCACAATGAATGACTGCCACCAATTCAAAGCAGTTCTCATCAAATACTAGCCCTTAATGCTTACAGTAGATCTGAGTATAAATGAGAGCGTAACCTGTTAATTTATCGGTAAAGTCGGCCCTTATGGAGAATGCATCACGTGACGGCTGACAGGCCTACTATTGGCTGCTGACCTAATAATTGTAGAGACCAGAATAGAGTCGTGCATTAGTAACCCGTCAATAACCCGCTAACCATGTAAGGGTGGCATCCTGCCTTAATGCATCATGCCCTTGGTCGTCATGATGCATGAATGCTGCATTCAAGCAGCAAGCTGACCTTAGGCCAAATTTAAAAAAAAGGTGTGTTTCAGGTTACCCGACCCTACCTAGCAAAACAGGGCCGACCCTAGAAATGTTTATGCAATTTTGAAAAAATATTTATATTTTGGGTCGATCTGATAGTTCACGAGTCGAGGCGGTCGTCGGCGAGTCGGCATTGTAGTTCGTGAGGCGATTTCTGGGTACTTTTCAGGCTAAAGTAAAAAAAAAATAAAAAAAAAAAAAAAAATCCGACCTACCTACCCTAGATTTTCAGACCATGTAACCTGAAACACACCTCTCTTTTTTTGGCCTTATGAGTTTGAGACACTCCTGCAGTGTTGGTATGATGCGCCAATGCAGCACCGGCGAGTGACTCGCTGGGGCTGCATTGGTGCATCATAACGACAAATGTCATCTTAAGTGAGCTGTGTCCTCAAAGGACTAAGGGCCGCATTCTGCCATGTCCATGGTCATGAAACTTTCCAGGGTTACATGCATGCATTCACAGAGTGTATCAACTTTCTAGGTGCAGGGGTGTATCAACCCAATAAGATCGTCTCAAACGGAGCGCTGGTAAGGTACCGTCCAGGGCTACATTCCTGCATTATGCCGACAAAAGGCATTGTAAATTAAAGCACTCTGCGGCCCTTCAAGTAATAACACTCACTCTGTGTTGGATGCTGCAGGGGGGGGGGGGGGGGGAACCAACACAAGAGCCACTTAAAGTATCAAAGTCAGCATTGTCATTCGTATTTTGTCTTGGAAATCGAAACATTGATTTGTATTATTCAATTTATTGTGAAAGGTAAGAGTAGTTTGGTTAGCCAACAGGCTGGGAAATGAAGTAGGTGAGAGGCTATTGGGCAACTTACTCATCTGATCTAATTATACGTTGAGTTGCACACATATTGGTTGAGTGTTTGGTTGTAATAAGGCAATCAAATGTATAAGGTGAACATAGAAACCCTATTTTACTGATGCAAGGGTTCTTTTCCATCACACACTATAAAATGGACGGGGATTTGATATCCCCTGTATATGTTTACATCGACATCCTTGAGGCTGGAAGAAACATAGGACCATGCGACGCAGGACTAGCAGGAGATGTATTTAGTCTATGTTATATCTATCAGATATCTGTAGATTGGATCGGGAAGTTAATATAATGTGATATTCCTGATGTGCAGGTATATCTCTATGTGGCACGCCCCACTGCAGTACAGGTAGGTATAAGGTCTATTTAGATTTGTAAAGCGGAATTTAATCCACTCAAAATGTCACTCCACCTCTAGACCTCATACTTCCTGGTATCCAAGAGGAGAGTCTTGTCCCTAAATGATCATACAGAGGAAAGTAAAACTGGCTGTGAACACTTCCAACTTTAAAGGGGTATCTCCCTGTTAATAAAACCGGAAGCGGGTCTGCAGCCTATATAACCACAGCTAGGCTTAATGACCTTAATACTACTTCACTGCTGTGAGTCGTACATTCATGTGCTCAGTTTACTATGAAATTGGGCTGGGAATTGCTCTTCTACATTTCAGTGGTGTCTCAGTAGGCCAAAGGGAGAGGGGAATTTCACTGTGGCTACAGTTCTGGTAGCCACGTCTGTCCAAAAGGTGGACTAGACTGTGTCTCACGACCTTGGGCCAATGTTTTTGTCTCTGACCGGGTGCCGTCTCTGACCAGGTGCCGTCTCTGACCAGGTGTCAGAAAAAAGGTGTTTTAAAAAGAATTAAACTCATATATATATAAGGATTTGTAAAAACGTTATAGCGGTTGTTATATAATTATAATTGTAATTAGGCCTACAATTAGCCTCCTGCTGTTGGTATTTTGACCTTATCAAGCCAAGCCGGTCAGAGACGGCACCTACCTGGTCAGAGACGGCACCCGGTCAGAGACAAAAACGTTGGCTCAAGGTCGTGAGACACAGCCACTAGGTTATATCTATACATATACCTATACCTATACCTATTCTGAAGGTTAGACTGCCATTCTTGCGGTGTGTGGACTGGATTGGAGTCATTCAACCAAATCTGCACTTCCTTGGCATCTAGCCCCCACCCATATACCTATCATCCTTTAAGGGCTGCAAAGTGCTAAATTAATGTGCAGCAGCTATATTCTTTGTCGTTGCATCATGCACGAATGAAACGATTCTATTTACCAATGCCTTTATGCATCATGCATACACCACAGTATTTATACAGTCCCGAAGAGTCAGCATGATGCTTAAATGAATCGACTCACCAGGGCTGTATTCATAATGCATCACGAGTATGATGCATTAAAGCATCATGTAACCCTTACAGATGATATTGATGGTGCTGGTGAATTATTGGTGTGGTTTACAAATTCCTATGGAAACTGATTATACTTTAATTGATCCCCTGCCCCGTCCCCTGCCCAGCGATACAATAACCGCGCCTTCACTGGTCGATGGCTGCCTGGGTTACGCATGCGCAGGGGGGAAAAAGCCCTGGCAACGTCAAAATACTTCCCTGCTCTCGGGTGAATAATTTAGTGCCGAGAGCAGAAGATGTCGGCCATTAAAAGCAGCCAACTTGGTTCTATTCCTCGGCAAATCGAAGTTATTCGAGTGAAGCGCTGCCGCCTCCTCCCCCCAGGTGGCGTACTGTCAAGGAAGCGTCATGAGTCGTCATGGTGACGGGCGGCAAGAACGCACCGGCTGAACCGGGCGTAGCCTGGGTGGAGGCGGCGTTGTATCTGGTATTGAAGAAAGCGTTTGTGATTGCGGGATAGCTGCTGAAGGCATTTATAATGGATGTCCAACGGTTTGGGAGCGTTTCCAGCTAGTTGGTTGTTAGAATAATGTATACCTATAGCCTACCTATATATAGCATCTACTTTAACCATTTGAAGGACGGCATCATGCCTTAATGCATCATGCCCTTGGTCGTCATAATGCATGAATGCAGGCCTGGTGAGCAACTCCCCGGTGCTGCATTCATGCATCATGCCGACCTAATGAGGTTGAGACACTCCTGGGAATGATGCACCAATGCTGCCCCGGCGAGTTATGACGACACATGCAATCTTTTCGCGACATGCCACCCTATAAGGGCCAAGGTCTCCATGTGAGAGCTGCATGTAGGTTTCATCTTAGGTGTCATTGTTGGCTGTTTGGCTACTACCATGACTACATCTATGGGTATATAAGGTGTAGGCATATGTTATAGGGCAGCACTGTGCTTTCATGCATCATACCAACACAATAGGGTTGATACACTCCCAAAGAGTGGGTCTGATGCAGCGTTGGCCGGTGAGCTACTCGCTGGTACTGTATCATGTGCATCTAAGCCATCGCCTGATATAATGCGACCCTTAAAGGGCTAATTAATAGACATAGTCAATTTGAAAAAAGGCGGTCTTAAATGGGATTATTAAGTCAACAAGTTGTTGATGCTATACCTGTTGATAGCCTCCAAGCCACATGTATGGATTTATTTGCTTATACCCAAACAGCCTGGTTACTATAAACCACCCATAGCTATAGGCATGAGCTCTGGTGATCCAAAGAATAACATTGCTGAAGAAAAAAAACTGCCTTAAATATATTTCTATGGATTTGCTCCTTCATTATAAATGTTTGATTACCCCTCTCCACCAGAGCGTCATCAAATTGTACTTCCTCCTCACTGCGCCGCCCATGCGTACTGCACGTTTCCGCTTTCCCCCAACCTCCGAGCCACTTATTCACCCAAAAAATCCGCCAGCAAATAAACAAGAATCGAAAAGGATAGTCTTTATCAAACCATCTCATTCCCAACTGCAACAGGTACCATGTGCCCTTTGGGATATAGAGGTTGCTGAATAGGCTACCCAGTAGCCTATATATCCCCAATTCACCCTGCCTATAATACGCTAATATAAACCACAAAGTTAACATTTTCACCAAAATTAGCTCACTCTGGGATTGGCTGCGTTCTCAGAAATAGGGTGGGTATAGCGGCAGAATGTTGACGAGTTGCTAACGCAACAGATACAGATCAATCAATTATTAACCCGCGCTAAGCTGAGCTGCCTCCCGGTGTATAACCGTGATCTGCAGTAACTCCCGTGATCTGCAGTAGTGCAGATAACGGCAGACCATCCAACCGTGATCTGCATCAATTTTATAACTGTTGGCTTAGCGAATATATGGATGGGCAGTGCTATATCCAAAATCCCAATGTGTTTTAACTCTCATAGTTTCCCAAGGTATCTCTTTCTAATCAGCATTTCTATGATGATTAGAAAATTATCAGAACATGCACGGGGAATAAGGCTGATGCTAAACTACCATTGTCCAATAAAAGATCTGGGTACTGTGCAACAACCTGCAGATACTTTCTAGATGATGCACGTGTCCCTCTGCATAATGTAGAGTTCCTTTGATGCAGACTACGACCCTTTGCACCACATTTATAAATTGATGTTGATTTGATGCAAATCACGGTTGGATGGTCTGCCGTGATCTGTAGTACCGGTAGTGCAGATCACGTGTGTTACTGCAGATCACGGTTGTACATCTGTACCGCCCGAAGTCGTCTGCTCGGAAGCTTCCCGCGCTTTTGGCACTAAAACTGAAGTCGTCTGCCTTTGGCGTAATTGGGACGGGTTTCCTGCACTTTTTTTAAACAGCATTGATTGATTGGGATACTTTTAAGTGTTGTTTTCGAGAACAGCAAGAGCTATAGGTGCTTCTTTGAAGTCATTTGAAGACACATCCTTATTGTTTGGCGTAAACAATGTTGTGGAATGGTACAATACACTATATACATGTACAATATAGCCCTGATTGGATTGATTTCCTATCAATCTCTCACATAATTGATTAAAATCTCTCGGATGAAAACTATGAGATCTAGGTGTAGATCTAGATGGTTTCTACACTCTACACAGAAATGTGTGTCATGGGAACATGCACGAAGAGTAAACCACATAAATTTGCAACACAATTTTCAGATCACAGTCTAGTTCGGGAGAGCGGCCTATCTAACCAATCTCTTACATCAACCTGTTATGTAATCTACACTGGGCCCCTGTACCTCTCCTTGTCTCAGTGTCCTGGTGACCACAGACGGTATCGGTGTCAGGTTCCATTACCCCATTTTGGACAGTAGATTTACTGTTCATGAACTACACTGATCAACACACTTCTGGGAACATGTGTGTAGGTATATAGTGTGTTAGGCCAAATAAAAAAAAGGTTTTGTTTCAGGTAACATGGGAAGAAACTCTAGGGTCGGTAGGTCGGATTTTTTTTTTTTTTTTTTTTTACTTTTTTTTACTTTTTTTTTAAGCTCCTCTAGATACCCTAAAATCGGCTAAAAACTGTAAAAATGGGAACATTTTTTTCCAAAAATTTGTTAGCCTAAATAAGACCCAAAGAGAGTCTAAAAATATAAAAACTTCTTCAAAATTGCATAAAAAAAACGTAGGGTCGGCCCTATTTAGATAGGGTCGGTCGGGTGACCTGAAACAAACCTTCTTTTTTTTTTTGGCCTTACAGAAAAAAAGTGTGTTAAAATTTGCTCCAAAAAAGCATGTTAAAAAGTGTGTAAACATAACGCACGTTTCTTAGAGTGTATGTATAGGCCTGCATTTCCCAAGATCGAGGTATCAAACATACATACAGGAACTTTGCCATACATGTACACTTGTACAATATCAATATCAGCCTTAGGTGAATATCTTGGTGAGTCTAAATCAGAACCCTCTCATTTTCTAAAATCTATATGTAACATTTCAGTCCACGTGTGTCATAATAACCATCCTACTTCAAACAGCTGCGCGACACGGTGTACACCTCTAGGTTAAACCATATGTACAAATGTATAATGCCCTCTATCGTGGTAACGTATGAATACCCCCCCCCCCCTCGAGTAACTCGCCAGTGCTACATTAAAGCATCATGCTCGCGAGTATACTTGTAAGGGATACATTCAAGCATCATAACTACAAAGAGCATAGCATATTGAAGCACTATGCGGTCCTAAAAGGGTTGATTTATAGATATGCTAGGTCTGTACTTGACTGAATAGAAGGCTTTCCCACTAAAATCACCCTAATCACTCAGATACTATAGACCGATGCAGCAAGAAAGGGTGCCTTTTTCATAATAAAGTTATGTTACCATAGGTGTTAGCAGAATCCTCATAACATTGTCTGTGTGGACTATGTTTGCACACATCTCATATCAGGAGATTCACAGAATATCTATCCTTCAAAAAGTCCATATCAGAAGGCAGGATTCAGAGGTTATGTTTTAATGTACTTGTTAGTCACACTTCAGAAATGTTCAAAAAAAGTTATCAACAACTTTTCTGAAAGTCAGCCTTTCTCGATGCCTTGATCTATGGCTTCCCCTGTGCCCAGGGTGGCTCTATATAGCCCGCCCGTCTACATCACCACTGGTTGCGTAGTAACGCGAATATATTCCGGTCGCATAATCGACTCCCGACGCGCATGGCTGACTTCAGGATGCTATTTAAGAGAGGAGGCTATATTTAAATACTCTCCATTTGAATATGGAAATGTGCCGCAGGATTAACGTTGGGGAGGAGGGGGGGGGGGGGGATCCGACATCCTGCCGTGGTGCAGATCAGGTCAGGGTGTCCTAATTCAAGTTGAAGTGCAGTTAAAGTGGAAAATATTTAAGGGAGTGGTCATTTCTTGTTCGAATCTCCTCCCATACCCCCAAATATATAGACAAAGGTTCATGTGTAAAGTTCCACACTGAGGGTTATTTCGATGGGGCTCTCGTATTAAACATGAAATAAAATGGTATTCTTTTTTTTAAGATCACCTCTAAGATAGTACATTCCCGTACTAAGGTGTAATAATTGAGTCCATGTAGACCCTGGGAGACAACATGCTGCCTTTATCAAAGACATCTATAAGCCACGTCAGAGAGATTGTACATTATAAATCATGCACGTCATAAATTACCGAGACCTTCACTTATTCAATTATTGGTTGAAAAGACAAGGAGCATCATAATTTAGAAACCATAACTCGATATCAGGACTGCTGTAACTAAATTATTTGCAGATCGACATATTACATGGAGTACCAACATGTGCACGTACACCGAAAATCCATAAGTTTATGAGGTTAGTCAGTAGTGGCTATCCCATGCCCGTCATAGGGGTATTCATGCTTCATGACGAACTTACATTCATAAATAACTGAGATAAAATTAATGCCTTAGGGAGTGGTCATTTTTTACCAACAGGGGGGGGGGGTCGGTGGATTTCTGCACGAGCGGGTCGAAATATTTTTGGTCCCCCCCCGCGAGAGGGGTCGAAATTTTTTTGGTCCCCCCCTCCAGCAGGTTGAAATTGAGCGCGGCCGAACCCTTTGAGCTATAATAATGCGCGGACTTTTCCGCTAAAAAGGGGTGTAATTTTTTTGGTCCCCCCCTCAAGAGGGGTCCAAAATTTTTTTGGTCCCCCCCCAAATCCACCAACCCCCCCCCCTGTTGTTAAAAAATGACCACTCCCTTAGTCCAAATGACTAACCCTAATACGCATAAAAAAGAAAAAGACTAAGGTGGGTTAGTCAGAATTGACTCACATAGATTAATCATAAAGAGAGCTAGAAAATGACTGATAGACCCTTGGTCATATTTTGGCTCTATAGATATGCCTATAACTTATATTAGTCAATGCTGTCAGGGTAGTCATTTTGACCAACCCGCCTTTGTCTTTTCATTTTAGGGCGTTTTAGGTTTAGTCATTTGACTAAGGCGTTAGTTTTGCCCCCGTCGTGTTTGAATATATTTTCGTCAATCTGAACAATATCCCTATGACTAACCTGGGATAGCCACTACAGACTAAGGGCCGGAGCATTTAGATTATCAGTGTATAGGGTGACAGGCGGACCAGGTGATACCAGGGTTGGTCTCAGTTTAATTACATGTATGTATGAATGATACACATATAAGTGGGATCCATGGCTGATACACAGATGGGAGAGGGTTATTAACTTTAATGTACCACCCAGATACTTGCACCCATTGACCCCAAATGTGTCAGGCAACGATACACATGAGTGATCACAGGGAGTTCTCCATGATTCTTTAAAGTTCATTTTATATACCAGAAAGTTAACCCTTTAATGGCAGCATAATGGTTTAACCGTTTTAAAAGAAAGGCATGATGCCTTAATGCAACATGCCCTGGTAAGTTACTTGCATTCAAGCATCATACCAACCTTATGAGGTTGAGACACTCCCAAAGGGTCGGGCATGAGGCACCAATGCAGACCGGAGAGTCACTCGTCCGGGCTGCATTGGTGCATTGTGACGACAAATGTCATCTTTTAGCGATATCCGTCCTTAAAAGGTTAATGCACTGTGCCTCTTTATCAAGCACGAATGTATATATCATGCAGACCCTTTGAGGTTGAAATACTCCCAGGCCAGGAAGACTCCCGAAGGGTCAGCATGATGCATGTAGCACTGGCAAGTCACTATCTCGTGCTGCTTGGAGCATCATGCTAGACTGACATGCGCCTACGAGAGCTCCCACTCCACCACCAGGTACCCCCCCCCCCCCCCCACCTCCTACTCCCCTCCCCGACAATGCTCTCACACTGTTGAAGAAAAGTATATTACAGAAAAGGTCCATTTTTGCCTTTATTAAAACCAAAGACTTGAGCAAGTCTAGCATCATGCCGACACATGGACATGAACACCCTCAGAAAAGTGAGAGTCATTGTCGCTAAAACTACCCTCACCTGAGAGTCAGGCAGTGCATGACCCTCAGGTGAAGGTAGTTTTAGCGACAATGACTCTCACTTTTCTGTGTGTGAAGCCTTGGGGTACCCTGCTACCCTCAAATGGTTAAAACAAGCGCCTAGTGACGTGTAGATAATTGTGAATAGACAGGTATTTCCCATGGTGTATGATATAAGTTCTGACTGATAAACTAATGCCCTTCCCCCTGGACCCCTCCCCTCCCCGTCCTGCCTGTCTGCCGACCCATTGTCGTCCTGGTGTGAAAGTTGTGTGAATGTGGCACAGATAAAGCAGCTACCACAAGCGTCCTTTGTGGACGATAAGCTGACAAGAACTTTGTTGAATGCATTTTACTCGTTGGTTATATATATGCCTATAAGGCCAAAAAAAAAGAAGGTGTGTTTCAGGTTACATAGTCTGAAAACCTAGGTAGGGTAGGTCGGATTTTTTAAAATTTTTTTAATTTTTTAATTTTTTACTTTAGCCTGAAAAGTACCCAAAACTGAATCGCAAACTTCAGCGCTGAATCGTCGACAACGGGGTTGACTCATATACTATCAAATTGACTCTGAAATAGCCCAAAATTTGTTTTAGAAAGACAGATTGATCCTATGGCCTGAAAAGTACCTAAAAATTGACTCGCAAACTTCAGCGCTGACTCGCCAACACTGGCATCGACTCGTGGACCAAATTGACTCTGAAATAGCCCCAAAAATTACTTAAATTTCTTTTCTTTTTTTCAAAATTGGATAAAAATTTCTAGGGTCGGCCCTGTTTTGCTAGGTAGGGTCGGGTAACCTGAAACACACCTTTTTTTTTGGCTTAAATAATACACTGGTGTGAAGGGCCGATGCAAAATGTCTTATAACTTTATTACAGAAAGTCAACTATGTACGTAGGGGTCATCATTTTGCATCTTTTGCATATATCACTGGGTATCGACAGGGAAGATTAATATGTGACAAAATGAGTGTACCTTCCCCAGTGACTAATAAAAAAAAACATTTAAAATTTGAAACTTGAACTGTCTTGCCCTTAATAGGAGGAAGTAGAATATGTTACTCATACTTGTTACACGTGAGGACATTTCCTTATCTTGCTGTGGGATTGTCCAGGACTTTGGCTGCATACCCCGACATGGACCTGCTGAATGAGCTTTGTCAACAGCGCGGCTCTTCATATACCGGTGCATGTAATGATCATGTATTGATGTCTATTTGGGTGAATTGTATGATGCATAGTATATACTTGAGTGCAATAAGCTCAAGTACATTCCACTTTTTCTCTGCCAAATAAGGACCATTAGATTATCCCCGTGCACCGACCAAGGATGTATCATGGCCTAAAAACATTGTTGTGTTCAGGTAACATGGCCAAGAAAAAATAGGGTCGGTAGGTACTTTTTTTCTTCAAATTTTACCAAAAAAAATTAAGGATTAGGAGAGAAATCTTCTCCCACTTCTCATCTTTTGAGTCAAAAATTTTCTTTTAGTAAAAGTTTTTCTGCAGTAAAATCCCCAAAATGCCTTCAACAATCTTCTTTTTTAATCTAAAAATTAGGATAGGCCCAAAAGAACAGGGTCGGTCGGGGTACCTGAACACAAGCTTTTTTCTCTCTCTTTTTTTTTTGCCTATACCCAAGTTTTACATAATGGTCTCACTTTAAGTGAACCAACGTATACCAACGAGTGCCTGGTTTTATAACATTATGGAGGAAGTGCTACAATCATGTTGTGGGTATTTAGGTACAACTTGCACAATACACACGTACGTGTTTCTACCCATGGCAGGCCTCTACAGATTAATGCAGCATTTTCTCCTCTAAGGGAACTTGGCGGAAATCACCATTTCTTCTTTTCTGACCCTGCCCAGACCTGAATCAGTCCCAACACCCTCACTCTATACAAGCACATACATGCACTATGGGTGCACTTACTTCATATTGAAGATGTTCACAAGGTACTGTGCAGGGAGAGTGGACTCATGTTATTAATTCCTCACTCTCCGTCCCGAGGTAGTCCCCTCTAGACGTACTGGCGACACTCGCTGTTTCTATAGAAAAGGTTATATCACTAAATATACGTGCAGGCTAAATGGGGGCGTGGGGGAGAGGCATGATTAACTTTTGTGGCAAGGTTCTAGCATGGATCTACATTTGATGTAGATTCATGGTTCTAGGAAGTATAACATGAAGGATTACGATTCCACAACAGGACATTGATTCATAATTCGCAGTGGGTTATAACATTCTACTAAAGTGTTGATACATTTATAAAGACCCTGAAAAGGCTTGAAAAAGCCGAAACTATTAGGAATGGTTAACTCTATTTTCACGGGTTATCTTCTTATTTAATCACCGATACTCAACTGAATCTAAATTTTTACATAGACAAAATACTATTTCTTGATATTGTAATATTCTTCAGATCTTAAAAATGTTTTTGGCCAACGTTTACCTCGGAGATCTATATTAGTGAAAGCCTGGGTAGTCAGCACTCCTACTGTACTATATCTAAACTTGATAGGGTCATCTTTTATAAAACTAAAAACAGTTATCACCTGGTGAACTTTGAGACAGTGACTAAGACATAAGTTCCCTATATATCTACAATAACTACATTTATCTAATACAGATAATCAATACGGCCCGGTGCAAGCCACCTACGTCATTGTACAAAGGGGACTTTTGTTCCAAAAATTCCATAATCATGACCTTGGCCACAATATAAAGCTGATTTACTGCGCACATATAGCGGATTTATCTGAGAATTAAATGATTTATTAGATAAGTAGTTGGCCCGGGTGCTGTAAGTGGCAACACACAGAAAGCATTATTTGGCTCGGATCACGTGATACTGTATTGATTGGCGTGTGGCGTTATTTCCACGGTTTCTACCAAACATGGTCATATATCACACACCGTACATACTCAGTGCGATTCTACAGCGAAACTAGAGGTTCTAACAACTCTGACGCTAATCCTATGGTGCACTATAGCCACTGACACTGGCCTGGGAGTCAATGGCCCGTAGTTTTGTGTCCGGGCACATAGTTTTCTTCAAAATTACTTTCCCGTGTGTCTGGAAAGTTTTTCAAGGTAGTTGAGAGGAATATACCTGATAAGTATAGTCATGTAATATGTCGTTGGAAAGAGCAAAATGTGAGCAAATGAGGCAAGGTGGCTTCATTCTAACATGTATATTATTTTCTCATTGAAAAGAAACAATCAAATGTGTTCCATGGCTAAAAGTCTGGGCCCATAGATTTCTGGAGCTACGGGCCCGGGTGGCCCACAGCTGAGACAGTTAATGTCTACCCCTGACTAGTATACATATAACCATGTAAGGACAGCAGAGTGTCTTAATGCACTACTGCAGTAGACTGTTGAAGTGCCGGTCTTGGATAAGCGCCGGGGTAGAGTGGTTATGAAAATGTATTAATGCACTTAAAACCCGGTCTAAAATAAGCGCCGGTCTTGTTTATGCCGGGGTAAAGCCTGGTTGAAACAGGCCACTTCGGTATGCCCCTTTGTGGACATGATGTTTGATTGTAATTTTGGCGAGTAACTCGCTAGGACATTCATCATACCGACCCTACAGAACCCTAATTAGGCTAATAGTGTTATTTGGATAAACCAGTTTCAGCGTGCCAGTACACGTTGGAAAATGTGTGAAAAAATAATACAACAAAGTCGGAAACGCAAAATGTCCTTTGCATATGTAACACAGTTCTCACGATACGACTTTCATTTTCCATGAAAAGGAGGTAATCCACATATTAAATGACGTAATACAATGTACACATAATGACAAAGCGCCTTGTGACTCGTGCAGGGATTTCTGCCGGCCTGTATACACCAGGGGAGTCGGTTCCCATGCCGCCACCTGCCCAGTGTTAAGCTGCGACTTTGGATATTAATAATTCTGAGTTATATAATTAACTAGTTGGCAGCCCAGTTACCCAGGCCGCCGCGGAGCTGTGTAAACTCAGTTCTACGCCTTAAGCCTTTAAGGACTGCATAAATGCAAGATGTCCTTGGTCGTCATGATGCATGAATGCAGCCCTGGCGAGTAAGTCGCCAGTGCTGCATTCAAGTATCATGCCGACCCTATGGGATGGAGACACACCCAAATGGTTGGCATGATGCACCAATGCAGCACGGGAGAGTTCTGGTGCATCATGCTGATAGATGGCTTCTTTTAACAACATGTATCCTTAAAGGGTTAAATCTCCGCCTTTATCCGCCATACTCCAGTAAAACCAGGCTGCGTATAACCGACTATATAACACATGCCATTGGTGGTATTTTGATATACTGAGTAATTTTGAAATACGTGCATCCGACTACATAACACATGCCATTCATAGTATTTTGATGTACTGAGTAATTTCGTGAGACATACACACATTGCATTTTAGATACACGGTAGAAATGCCTTCAGGATTACAAACTTTTGTCTATAAATGTAGCATTATAGATAATTTTATTCCAGACAATGGTCATTGTGGAGTTTGATTATCTGCATTTTATTTCCGATTGCCAATTATTTAAACTGCCAAACGACCATGCAGGAAATCACATACATGGAATATGATGATTCTGTCTTTTTATATTGTATTTTCTATCGCCAATTATTTAAATTGCCAAACGACCACAACCATGAAGGAAATCACATGTACATACACTTGTATAACAGGGCATGGTACATAGTGGTGGTGGGCAGAAATGCTGGTTGATCTGCCCACTAATGCCTACAGTGGGTATTGGCGGGTCTCCTAGCAACCTTCAACGACAGAGGTGGTGCTGCGGCCAGCGGGCAGGTCTGTGTGTGTGTGGGGGGGGGGGGGGTGTAGGTGTGTGTACTTGTGTGAGGTAAGAGCTGCCAGTATTTGGCAAAAGGCACATAATGCACGTTAACCCTTTAAGGGCCGCATAGTGCTTTGATACGCTATGCCATTTGTCGCCATGATGCATGAATGCACCCTATGATGGTAGATTTAGAGGGGTGCGCAGTATACGCACATACACCTCTTTATTGGGCGAAATTGCACGTTTTTTTCTGTGCTAAATTCT
The DNA here is from genome assembly GCA_947462335.1 of Harmothoe impar. Classification (NCBI taxonomy): domain Eukaryota; kingdom Metazoa; phylum Annelida; class Polychaeta; order Phyllodocida; family Polynoidae; genus Harmothoe; species Harmothoe impar. The sequence continues at coordinate 56,366,620 of OX381716.1, read as the reverse complement.
GCCCAAAAGCTTTAAATGAAATATTTCTCCAACAGCTTTCGCCCCTCCCTCTCCACGATTTTCAATTTCCTGGATTTGCCACTGCTGGTTTGGGAGTTCATCAGCCCCATAGGGTCAGCATGATTCTTGAATGCAGCACTTGTGAGTTACTCGCCATGGCTGCTTTCATGCATACTGCCGATAAAGGACATAATGCATAAGAGTACTAAATACGGTCCTTAACCTTTTTGAGGACGGCATAATGCATTAATGCATCATGTCCTTGGTCGTCATGATACAGAAATGCAGCCCTGGTGAGTAACTCGCCAGTGCTGCACTCATGCATTATGCCGACCCTATGGGATTGAGTCACCTCCAAAGGGTCGGCATGATGCACCAATGCAGCAATGGCGAGTTACTGGTCGGGGATGCATTGGTGCATCATGACAACAAATGCCATCTTTTAGCGACATCGGTCCTAAAAGGGTTAAAGGGCTAGTCCTACACCACTATGCCGCAGTATACGGCATATCCTAGTACCTCGGGTAGTCGAGGGCTAGATCCCTATCACCTTATCAAGCTAATTCTTTCATTTCACACCTAGAACAATGGGACTGATAAGAAATTCACCCATAATACACTGCTCTGGAGTCGGGGCCTAACCACAATGCAAGATGGCGGCGTCCATAGGCCAATGTGCTCGTCCCCTATACACCAGCAGGCTCAGTCTGTCACCCACAGCAACCCAAACCTGGCCACACCAAAACACCACGAGCCGCTACAGAATTAAACCCGGCCCGCCTCTACCTCACCTACAGGAGGCGCCCATCCAGTCATACACCAAGTGTGTGTAGACACCCGGCCAGTGTTGTACCTTGGAGAAGGGGAGGGAGGGAGGGGAGTCTAGGGGAGGGATGGGGAGGGATACGGAGGGGTGGAGGGCGGGGGGAGGGGAGGCAGAAATGGTACCAACATTTTTAAAGGGAAAATTCGATTTTTGTTCAACTTTCTGCAAAACATATTTTGATACAGAAATCTCATTTAGTCGTGAGGATGGGGAGGGAGGAGGGAGAAGGGAGGGAGATGGGAGATGGGAGATGGGGCGGGGAGGGGGATGACAGGGTATGTGAGTGGCGTCGAGGATGGAGGAGAGAGAAGATCTCCCTATATTCCCTGAGTATAGTTGCAAAATGAATGCAAAGAATATTTCTCACAAGCGCTTTTCCCCTGCACTGTACCAGAGTAGGGTGTATTCTAACTTTGGAGAAAATAACGAATTGGCAGATATGATATAGAGACCTGCCTTACAATCTATTAAACCACTTTGTACTTTGTAATACATGTATATGTAGTAGAATGTCCCAAACAATGGTCTACGTTATCATGTATACCGTCCATGTCATAAGATGAACCCGACTAATCCATACACAAAAACATAAATTTATCATGAAGGGACTAGTACATTCCTCAAATCAATACCAAACTGCTGCTGGGCCGAGCTCCCCTTAGACCGTTATTATATTAGTCAGATTTATTCCTTATAGTGTTTTGTAGATATGGTGTATGGAGAGGGTCGGCCTTATCGGAGACAGTAAAGGCGGGGTCAGAGGTCACCTGGGGGCTAAGGTCACTCAGTTATCTGTTAATCAGATAGAAACCTACAGACATACGGTATAGGGCCTAACAAAATTGTTGTGTTCCAGTAACATGGCCAAAAACATGTTAGGATCAGTAGGTCAATTTTTATTTTTTTTAACCATTTTTTTTTTTTACTAAAAAAGGTGATTTTGTAGTAAAAACTCCAAAAAATAGAAGAAATGTCCGAAAATTTTGGGTTGGCCCCAAATAATATAGGGTCAGTCGGGATACCGAAACAAAACTTATTTCAGGCCTAGTGGCACTGGGCGGTAACTAGGGACGGCCCACACTACGTAGAATATCGACAGGTATTCAGAAAACGTTATTTAGAAAACAGCGTCGGGGATAAATGTAGTTTTTGGCTACTTTAGAACGTCCACAAAATGACTTTCTATCAATGTGTGAGTTTGAGCGCAAGAGACGTCTGCCTACCTAACTCTAGTCCCGTGATATTCTCTTCATCAGATAAAATGCATCAGATATGTATTCATTTGAACTTTTGAAGAGGTCATACTTTTTTCTGCATTTTCTTACCAGTTGCCCCCACCCTCTACACACCCTACCTACAGATGGTACTGACAGTAGTTGAGGTAATTGCATGACGACGTAGGTATTCCAGTTAACCTTACTCTTTAAACAATGGCATTATTGTCCATTCACTCCATGTCTAGGCGTATAAATCCAGCAACACTCACTCTAATCGATATGGAACAAACTGTAATTTACTTTATCTCTATTTCGTAAAGTCATTGATCAAATAATTGATAACGCTGCCAATCTAACCGGACATATCTGGATTACTCATCGAGTCACGACCCCTCTCCAGCATTCCCATGAAACAGCAGAATTAGTGGCTCTGAGTCTATACCATAGTCTATGATTGCCAGATTCGATCGGCCACCGCCTCGTCTAGAATCAAGTGTTGTATCGACTGCAGCATACCTGTACACTCAGTGGGAGTCATGGTAACCCGGCTATGTGTGTCCCTGCTCGTACATACCGCCACACTCCTACCTCAGCCCGATACCTTATCTCCCACCCCCCACCCTGCCTCATCTCTCTACCACTTCCCGCGCAAATATTGAACATTAATTTCCTATATGAACAAGTAATAACTCCCACAAAAACTTCAAGGGGAATTCTTAAACTCTTCATCCTGGGCATCCTCGCTAATTTTGAGGATGATTCCAGGAAAACTTGGCGAGATTTGGTGAGAAGTGTACGACAGAGATAGCTGTGCATTGTAAATGAGGTGTACCTGGTCGCTAATAAAAATACGGCCTCGGACCTTTGGACCGCCGAAGGTAAATACGGCAGAGCCGGACTCTGGGCTCGATGCCGAGTGGATATCAAACTGGAATTCTGATTAAAAAGCTGCCGGTGCTCGAGTCCAGACACGGCGAGAAATGATCTACTTAGACGCCGCCCTCAGGGCCGCATTGGTCTGCTATTATCTGAGACTCATGAGGAATCTCACCCAGAACTATAACAGCTGTAAACTGGGTTTATAGACCAATCCAGCAAAAAGGGTGAATTTCCAGAAACACTTTTGAACATTACTAAGTGTGACTGACAAATACACAAATATAACCTCAAAATCCTGCATTATGATATATACTATTGGAAATATAACTGGCCTGGGAATCTTAGCTCGATATATGATGTGATCTTTTAAATACCAGTGGTGTAATGAGAAATGTTTTGGGTTATTTGGAAATGTGTTAATATTAGATGCGTGTATATCACACACAAAAATTCAGCAGAGATGCCACTCAGTCGTCAACAAAAAGTAGGAAATCTCATGATTTTGGTAAATTTTCTGTAGGAAATAATAACTCCATGTGACGTATATCTAGTGCTACAGAACTAACTGTAATCAGGGATGATATAGTGTCTGTGGTTACCAGTTAACACTCACTGAGTATGTTAGTTTATTATACAAACACGCTAATTTTCTAACATACTCTTAGTTAGGTTAGAAGTAATACTAGGTCCACACATTAACAGTACACAAGCGCTTCATGGACTGAATGCCATTTAACATATCCATTGAACACTATTTAACATAAATGAAACACTAAGCAATAGAAAGCAGCAATTATAATCATTTAAAAATCCCAAATGTATTCACGAGGAAAACAATGGGTGCGGTAAATCGTGAACAAGTAAAACAGGCAGCAATAACCCTTTAATGTACAAGGCCCTTTTCTCGTCATGATGCATGAATGCAGCCCATGCAGCAAGTAAATCACCAGTGCTGCATTCATGCATCATACAGACACTATGGGGTCATTATACTCTCAAAGGAACGGCATGATGCACCAATGCAGTAGAAGCGAGTTACTCACCAGCGCTGCGTTGGTGCATCATGACAGAACTCAGGGCATTATGTCGTACATAAAGGGTTACTAACAGCATGCAGATCTACAGAATTTTACCATTACTTTTTTTCATATCATGTTAAATGTGACATAATCAGAGTAACTTACCTTGGGGGAGTTTGGCCAACTTGCTGAAGCTATCCACAAACTTGGCGTACATGCCCTCATTGGGGATGTGTTGTACGAAGGAGGCCAGGGCCGACTGCACGGCCGCCCCTGGTTGTTGTTGTTGTTGTTGTTGGGGGCCCTGGGGGGCTCCTCCTGCCCCTGAGCTGCTCTGTGTGTGGGGGGTGGCGCCCTGGGAGCCGCTCCCCCCCTTGTGTGAGGGAGGCGGTGTGGCGCTGTGTTCCCCCCCTGTGGCCGGGGTGGCACTGCGCTTGGTTCCCCCCCTGTGTTGTCCCCCCACCCCCGGGGCGCCTCCTGGCGGCTGGTGTTGGAGGATGTGGCCGGCAGAGAACTTCTGTAGCGGGATGTTCTGGATGTTCTGCGTGATGGCTCCGGCCTCGTCACTCAGTCCGTACATACTGAGTAGCTCACTCACCGTGTTCTGTGCGTAGTTCTTCATGGCTGCCGCCTCGCCCGGACGCACCGCCCGACTCACCGCCAGGCTCGCGTGCGACTCATTCTCCCCGGACGAGTCCATGTTCGAATCACTATTTGGGTAGTTTTCCGATGAGTACTTGGAGCGAGAGTTGTCATCGTTTGAGTCGCTGTCGTCCTCTTGGTGGTGGTATAAGGAGGGGGGTTGGTGTGAGGGGTAGGAGTCTCTGCTGATCACTGAGAGGTCCAGGACCCGCTCTCCTCCACTCTCCCCAAACCGGTCACCGGATTCTGAGTCGGAGAACCCTTCGTGCGTGTCGCGGTTCACATGTCCGCTTAGATCCAGCGCCCCGTCCTCCTCCCCATCCTCCTCCTCATCCCCATCCTCATCGTTCTTGTAAATCTCTTCAAAATTCACATCTCGATTGTTGATCTCGAACTGATCGAGTTCATCCTTACCGTAATCTTCCTCGTGGACATCGTGGAACTCGACAATGTTCCTGGGCTTGCCACTTTTCCGCTTGTTCTTCCTGCCTTCACTGAGGAGTGGGGACGGAGCACTGATGACAGCAGACGGCGGTGGTGGTGAATCGCCTGCGTCCTCTGTGTTGGATATCCCTGAGTCTACACTCAGTTTGACTGCTGTGTTATTGTTCTCTTTGTCTGTGTCTAAATCCTTCTCCCCCTTCTCCTCACCGACTGCTTCTGCTGTCAGGTTGTGTTCAGCCTCCCCCTGCTCGGTGACCTTGGGGTTGACCTCTGGATGACCTTGCTGGTCGGCGCTGACCTCCCCCTGGGTCAGGTTGCCCTTGAGGAGTTTGGCACAGATGGCGTTGAGGACGCCGCCGGACTTGGCCATTGTGCACCCGTGTGGACGGCCTATCACAACGTGCTGCAGGACGTGCTGGGCGCCTCAGTCTCTGCCTGCCCGCCTGCAACCAGACAACAACAAAATATGGTCATTTTGGAGTAAAATCGTGCAAGAGTTTATTCCCCCATTTAAAATACACTAGAAAATATCATGGTTGGGTCATATTGGATCCCTTTCTGATCTATTAATACCCATGGATGGTATTTGATTGACCCCTAATCTCTTAATATCGTACTGTTACAGAGATTGAAATACATTTAAATAAGATTTATAATTTGACAGAAAATCGGATATAGCCTCTGGGACATTGCTAGAATAACTCTGTACGGGCAGCATAGCCATTCAATGCTGCACAGGGGCGGATATAGGGGGGGGGGACCAGGCGGGCGCCCGCCCCCCCCCTTTTTTTGGGGGGGGGGGGGGGGGTGGCCTAAAAGTAGTATAGTATGTATCGGAACGGGACTATAGTTAAGTACTGTTTATTACTCAATCGACATGCAGCCAATCAGAGGCCTCCATTTGGTCACGTGACCGGAAGTGACCTACTTAGGGGATTAGTGGTGACGTCACGTGACCTAGTTAGCCAATCAGAGGCCTCCATTTGGTCACGTGACCGGAAGTGACCTACTTAGGGGATTAGCGGTGCATTCTGGGTAACCCTGCAGCCAATCAGAGGCCTCCATTGGGTGACCGGAAGTGACCTACTTAGGGGATGGTGCATTCTGGGTAACCTACTGACCTACTTAGGGGACCGGAAGTGACGTCATATGACCTAATTTAGGATCACGTGATCGGAAGTGACCTGATGAGTCACGTGACCGGAAGTGACGTCACACGACTTAATGGCCAATCGGAAGCGACCTGATTGATCACGTGACCGGAAGAAGAAGAAGTTTTTTTTTTGTTTAGGATCCCGTGACTGGAAGCGACGTCGTCACATGAGTGACGCTTTAAGAGACTGCGCGACTTACTAGTAAAAGAAGCCGTATGATAATAAAAACACAACAATATTTTCTTTTAATTTTTTTTAATTTTTTTTTTTCAATCTTGATAAACACTCTATTTTTGAAAAGATGCACACGCTTATTTTTTTTTTTTTTTTTTTCATATCTCTAAAGGACTCGTTGTCACACCGTCAGAATGCACGCGACGCTTATAATACAAGTAGCGCACGCCGTCTTTCTCTATGGTGTAGGTGACCATTTTGTTTCGCACCACTTTGAAATTTCTATTTACAGCAATGAGAGTTTTTCGTTGGCGAAGAACATCCAAGAAGGCGTCTGGTTCCTGGGGGTTTTGTTTCTTCTGTACGCCTTTTGCACTCCATTTTTTGGATTTTCTTTCACCGGTGTCGCTGACTCGATCGTAGCAAATGTAAGTCTTAGGGTTGAGACTTAGGATCCCGTCACCTTCCCACTCCGCTTTCATGAGCCCCGAAGTTCTCAGATCGTGAAGGTACCGTCTCTCACAACATCCGCCGGGCGGCGCACACCATTCTCGCACTCTTTCCGTTTTTGTCTTCACGAAAAGCTCTAAGTGCTCGTCGCACACCGCTGTCGGAAGCCACTTTCGTTTCTCTCTGAAGTACGTCGCTCTCAGGCGAGGTTTCACTAGGTCATCCAACGTGGCACCGCTGAGAGCCATGTAAAGACTGTCGGTGTCCATTTGACAAAGGGCATAATCGCGCCGATCGACGAATCTATCCAAGAAGTCGTATGTGAACTCTAACATTTTCAACTTCGCGTACTGGTATACCATGAACCCTATCTGAATAGGGAGGTTGTTCTTGACCGTTTTCGGTTGTAGTTCGACTTCAAACAGATCGGAAGTCAACTCGGACGCCTTTTTGAAGCGCCACGAATTGGCCAATAGTTCGAACTTCCGACTGTCAGTGTATCTCACCGCCGTGTGTTTTTCTTTGTTGCAGATTGTTTTACCGTACGTAGCGTTTCCCATTAACTTGTAACAGTCTGACAGAATTTTCTCGTTCTCGTTCACGTCGCCACGTCTTCGCGCCGCCGTCACTTCGTCCGCGAAACCGGCAAAGGAGCGTTTAGGTAGGTATTCTACCACCAGCTGCACTTTGGTGACTATCAAACCGTGCTCTAAATACCACTTGAGAAGCGGCGTTCCCAAGAGAATATTTTTTCCGTGGTAACTCCCTATCAGACATCTCTGAGGCGTGCTCAACAGCTTTTCTTCCTGCGCAAAGTCTGACATGTGAGGGCCTATGTCCGATTTTGAAACGGTCGCGTTCTTGAAAACGGGGGTCATTTCTTCGAAGTACTCTCGTAGGTGAGGCGGCGTAGTGATGTCCACTTGAACTAAACCGAACATTTTCTCCTCTTTCACAGCGGAAAGGATGTCGCTCTCGCTCATCGCGTTTCGAGACACTTTCAAAGCATCAACCTTCCAGCGTTGTTGGGAGGCCTTGACCCGCTCATCTCGACGCTTCATCTCTCGCCATTCGCACTCCCACACGACGACCAGCTTGTAACCTAACGCTTTCAAGTAAGCGCTTACTCTGGTCGTTCTGTCGCGTCTCTCCTCTCTCAGTGAAGCGCACTGATATCGGTGCGACGGTATGCACTCGTGAGCGTGGAACCAACACCCGTGAAACTGGAAAACCGTATTAGAGGCCGCGTGAAATCCGTCCACGCGAATTCTCCGACAGCCTACCGCCATCTCGCCGCCGTTCAGAGCGTGGCGCAGTTTCACGTCGCGGTCGTGCTCTACGAAGCGTAACCACTCCAAAGCGCTGTGAGAGTTTCTTTGCCTGATTTCGGGCTTGAACTCGGTCTCGGGCCGTCTCACCGCGTAATAGCCCGTGCAGTGCGCTTCGCTCATGCAGCGCAAGTACAGAGAGTTAGCGTCTAGTCCTAGGATGTGTTGGCACGGTCTCGCTTCTTCGCCGTACTTGTGCTCCCTTATCCGCGTGGTGCCCTTCTCGTGAAATCTATGGAAGATGATGGAAGGACCGCCGACTAGATTCTCTTTGATCAGAGCGTGGAGGACGGCGTCGAACTGGGGAAACGTTGTGAACGCGTCTTCTAGGTTTTGGAAGAGGAAGCGTAAAGTCAAACCGGCGAGAGAAACTCCGTCTTTCAACATGTCGATGCCGCGATCTTGGAAAAATTTAGCGTGATTTTTCAGAGCTTCTATGAAAGGTTTCACGTCTTTGTTGTTGTAGTGGATCAAGTAGTCTTCCATAGTTTGCATCTTCTCGTCGGACCAAACTTTCTGACATGCGGCGTAGTCGGATTCGGACATTTTGACGCCCGTCAGCTCGCTGTCGAAAGCCGATCTCGGCGGCAGCGTTCTGTTTGCCAGTTTCCTGGTAGACGTCATCCATTCGTAAGGAAAGTGACCTTTCTCTTCGTTCCTGGTGAAAGCTCGCAAATAGGTCGCGTAGTTGTAACCGGGTGCCAAATAGTTGACTACGTCCAAGAAAACCGTGTGCTGTGTGTAAACCGCCAAGTATTGATTGCTTCTCTTTATGACGCTGAATTCTTGGTTTCTTCGGTCTCCGGAGGCGAAGAACGAGTGAAGGCGTATTTTGATCAGGTTCAAGTCGTAACGCCCCGAGTTGAAGCCCACCACTGGAGCTTGACGGATGTATCTCAGAAGACGCTTCTTCAGTTGAACTAACGGGTGTCTGGTCTGAGCCGCAGCGAAGCCGCCTGGAGAAGGGGTGGTGAACGTCGCCTCCTCCAGCAGGAGAGCTTCACCTATCGCCGCATCTAACTTCGCTAACGTCGGTCGGTAAAGTTCTAGCACAGCTTCCCCGATCGCTTTGGCGTTCTCGTTTATGTGATTTAAAACTCGGTCCAACAAGGGGTCGGAATCTGCGTCGGACGCTCTGACGAAGCAGACGGGCCCCTCCCACCCCGGAAAGTCGGATGCGACGCTAGCCGACAAAGGGACGTGATCCCACAGCAGGGACACGTGCTCCGTCGACGGTTCTTTGCACGGTCTGAAGAAAGCCTCGAAATCGAAGGCGATCTTGTAAGGGTAGATTCCGGAATGTCCGTCGGGGGGAAAAATGGAGAAGTCTGCTAGCGCTTCGAAAATCGTTCTCGAATTTTGGTAGATGCCACCTACGTAGCGCAACTTGACTTGTCGGCAAGAGGAAAGCTGGTTCCTGTGTCTCTTCAGCAAGAACTCGGTGGTGAACGCCGCCTTACACTTGCAACATTCGTATATGCCCGCGTACGCGTTGAAGTCCGTGACGAGAGAGACGTGCAAACCGCCTTTCGCCGTCAGGTGTAGGTTGACTTTACCTCGGGCGGCCACAGTTCTGGAAGGCGGTCTGATCAGAGTAACGCGTCTTCTCAACTTCCGCCCCGGCACTTGACGCGACGCGGTGTAAACCGCTATTTGTACGTCAAACAAGTTCTCTAACGCGGGTAAGTCGCGGATGTTCAGACCCGGAAAGGATTCAGGTGTGGCAGCGGGACAGAACTGACGTAACAAATCTGAAGCGCGCTTGCTGGTGTTGTATAAGTGAAAGGAAATGCAGCGGAAGATGCAGAGGTTGTCCTTGTTGGGAAAATCTAACACGCCGCTTCTCTTTCCAACTCGACCGGCCTGAGTGATCCTACCGCCTATGGGGAATTCCCCCGGTCCCATGTAAACGCAGATGTTCAAATTGGTAGGAAAAAGAACGTGCCACTTGGTGTCAGCGTCGCAAAGTTTCCGTACCTCCTCGCAAGCGACGGTGTTTTGCATCTTTGAGAGGAGCTCTTCCAAAGTTTCTGAATTAGTTACAGTAGGGAGCGGTTGTATGAGAGTTGCGTTGTTCTGGGAGGCGTGGAAGTAGCGCAGTTTGCTCTTGTCTTCTCTGTGTTGTAACAGTAAGCCTACCGAGAAACCCACTTTGTATCTGAATCTTTGTGTCAAGTGAATGCGACGCATAGTATCTACAGCGTCACTCAACTCGCCGGTTGGTAGCCTGAAGTTTGTTACACTCACGCGAGTCCCGTGCATCCTGACGCCCGTTTGTATCGCAGGCCAATTCGCCGTGAACGTTTCCTCCCCGTTCGGTACAGCACATATGCGCGGAGGGACGGTCACCCCGTCCAGAGATTCGCGTCGACAAGCGCTCTTTCGGCAATCCCCTTCGCCGCATAGAGGGCAAAACTTAGCTACTACTCTACAATTTTCTACGTGTCTCTCGTGGTTGTACGCTCTTTTAAACATTTTGAAACACTTTTCGCATACGTACTGTGTCATGTTTTTTTTCACTCGGTTACCAACTACTTAGCCGTCTAACTATCTATCTATCTATCTAGCCATCTATCAATCTGTCGTCTATGTAACTATCTTTCTGTCTGCTGTCTGTGTATCCGTCTGTCTGTCTGTCTGTCTGTCTCATACAGCGTACGTCAAACGCTGTGTGTGTGTGTGTGCGCGCGTGAGCGTTGAGCGTCTCTCATTCCGAATCTATGCCGAGATATTTCAGAATGATCTCTGTTTTGTCATCCAACTCTTTGAGCGCTCTGGCGGACAGCGTCACCCCCTGCTGTGTGGGTTTTTTGTCAGGACCTTCGTACTTGCGCACGTGGACGAGGTTCTTACCGCTGTAGTAGCTCACAGCTGCGTACACTTCGCCCGCCTCATCCAGCACTGCGAACCAGGGGGTGTGATTAGGTTTTCCTTGCGCGGCCGCTGTGTCACGTATGCGCACCACTGCGCGGATATCGGCGATGCGTGCTATGAGCTCGCGCAGCGCGTCGGCCGTGAAGTGCACTCGCTTGCTTCTGGTCAGAGACGCCTCTTTCACCTGGCCGTCTTTTGTGTAGCGCGGCCTCCTAGACAGTCTAGCCACGTCCTCCCAGATCTCCAGCGTCAAAGCTCCGTCTAAGCAGAACTCTAACCCGAGTGTTTTCTCTGCTTCTTCTCGTCCATCTCCTTCTTTTTCTTGTATTTTTCTCTTCTTAGTGGGCCTTGTTGTTCTGGAACTCACCTTAGAACGTTTCACACCCGCAGGATGAGTAACACCATCAGCGTGAGCTGAATCAGCAGCAGAACCGATAGCAGGAGCAGCGTCAGCGCTGGTGGTATCGGAGGTCTCGTTGTTGGAACAGCGCAGCCACACGCCGTCCGTGCTGTGTGTAGCGGTAGAAGATGAAGCGCCGCCGCCGCCCTCGTAAGGTGGCGGTGAGGGCAGTCGCCACGGACCGGACGGGGGGGCGCTAGCAGTGGAGGAAGTGAGGTCGAAAGGTCGAAGAGGGAAGCCGAAAAACGTACCGCTCACCCCTTGCCCTTCGGGTTCTTCGTACGCCTCGTCGTCAGCGTCGTTCTCTGTCTCACCCTGTTGCTGCTCCTCCTCCTCCTCTTCTTCTCGGTTCAGGGGCTGAGTGTCCGAATAGCTGTAACTCTCAGCGCGAGCGGCGTCGAGGGCGTCCGTCGATGTAGTGGTGGAGGAGAGGGGCTGTGCAACGTGCGGCAGGTCATCAAAGTCATCAACAGTAGTGGGGAGGTAAAAACCCGGTTGCCAGTACTGCGCTGTGCCAGGAGCGTTGTCGTCAGTAGTAGTAGCAGTAGCAGCAAGTGCAGCAGAAGCAGCCGCAGCAGGCGCAGCCGCAGCAGACGCAACAGTAGCAGGCGCAGCAGCAGCCTCAGCAGGCGCAGCCGTAGCAAGCGCAGCAGTAGCAGGCGCAGCAGCAGCAGCAGCAGCAGCAGCAGCGGCAGGCGGGACGGCGGTAGCAGCGGCAGCGCGCTTAGCAGCAACGTGTACCGTCGCGAGTGTAACAACGTCGCTAGCACGACGACTGCTACCAGTAGTACTACTAGTACTACTACCACTACTACTACTACTGCTACTACTAGTGCTACTGCTACTACTACTACTACTACTACTGCCGCGAGCGCTGGCTACAGCAGGAGGGTGATAAGACCAACCGGCTGCGGCGGTAGTCTCATGTTCAGTAGCAAGAGCAGGCACTGACGCTAAACGAACGCTGTTCCGCGTAGTCTTCTTGTTCTTGAACGCCGCTAGCTGTTGTCTTTTGCTCATGGTGGTGACTGTAGAGAGCAGCAAAAAAGAATGAGTGAGTGAATGGAGGTTTCCAAGCCCCTTATATACGCCTTCTCGCTTCTAGAGCTAAGCTACTTACCGACCCTGTTCAGCTGCCGCCGGCTGGCCGGCGGCCATTCACAAAGAGAAACAAAAAGACATAAGGCATGACGTTTTCAGCTGGATCCCTTTCCCCCCCCCTCTTTTGAGAGATCGACTGTGATGATGAGCTAAGCCGCTTACCACCCTGTTCAGCAATTCAACGCGCATTAGCTGTATAAAGGGTTAAGCGGTTGCTGCCTGCCGTCGACTGACCGGCGGCGGCCATTCACAAAGACATAAGGTATGACGTTTTCAGCTGGATCCCTTTTTGAGGGATCCACTGTGGTGAGCTAAGCCGCTTACCACCCTGTTCAGCCATTCAGCGCGCGTTAGCTGTATAAAGGATTAACGGTAACGGTGATGAGCTTACAGTGTGTATACAAAAAAAAACTACAGGAGGCGTGTGGCGTGAAGCAGGACCCCCCTAAGACGAACGTGTCTGTCTGTGAGTAGAGGCGTGTGCATGTGGTGAGCGACTTAAGTGTAAGACAAAAATCGCCACCTCCTGCCGTGGTGAGTAGACCGGGCCGGCCAGGCGGGCGGGCGGCCGGCTAGTTCAATAGGGAGGGGTGACAGCTGCCTAAGGCTGTGCATGAAAAAAAATCCGATTTTCACCTGACCTCTGACGTTTGTTACAATGAATGTCAGAGGGAGGGAGACGTCCTCGGGTAGGGGGTAGGAGGTATTAAGGCTATGAGTGAGGAAAAAACACCGTTTTCAGCTGGTCTCCACGGATAGCGATGCCACACCCCCTCGTCATCTAAGCTCTTAAGGAGCGGAGCGGCTGAAAAAGCGTCATGCGGACAGGGTGCTAGACAGCTGGAGCGCTGTTGGAAATGGGATTAAACTCCCTCTGTATAAAAAGCTCTCATTTCTGTTGGAAAAAAAACATATCACCTCTGACCCCAGTAACGGCTACTACCACCACCACCGCCACCACCACCACCGCCGCCACCGCCGCCGCCGCCGCCGCCGCCGCTGCCGCCGCCGCCAAGACGAGACGAGATGGCTCAAGCTATTCCACTTTCAAGCTCGCCTTCACCGCCCGGTGCGCCTGAAAAAAAGTTAATGCGGCTTGACGACGTGAGACGCGGCGCGAGGCAGCAGACCGATGATGGGGAGACCCGACAGGTAGGACAGCGGCGGTTAGCCTATAGCGACGCCTTGCTTCGTCAACTAGGTAAAGAGTTGAGCGGCTGTTGGAGAGAGTTGGGCAGTAGCTTAAAAGTCAGCGCCGCCCGTATGGATGCTCTAGTAGAGCGCAGTGTCAAGACACCGGAGGAGCTGTGTACGGCGATGTTCCGAGTGTGGTGGGGTGAAACCCCGCATCGTCATAGATGGGGCGAGCTCGGTCGCGTCTTCACCCGCATAAGACGCATGGAACTGTTGGCTCAGTGGATGGCCCTTCTCCACAGACAGGGGTTGGATTTCGAAAACCCCGACTCGCGCGCGATGCATAAGCACTTGGGCACCCTCGGCAGACGTCTGGGTAGCAGGTGGAAAGAGGTGGGGGACCATTTAAAATTGTCGCCTGAGAGGTTAGATAAGATCGCTGAAGAATGCGAATACGGAGGAAGTCCCGCTGAGTGGGCCTTCCGAGTGTTGAAAATGTGGCAAGATGAAGCTGACGGCGCCGGCGGTACGCCTTTTGAACTCCTTCGAGTGTTGACTGAGGACATGGGAAAGTTTGGCCTCGGCATCGCGATATTACTTGACTTTATCAAGCAAGAAACAACGAGAACGACGGACATGTGAATTGTTGTGTTTTATTTTCATACGTCTTCTTTATTAGTAAGTAAAAAAAAAAATATCATAACAATTAAGACGCGCGATCTCTTAAAGTGTCACTTCCTCCAGTCGCAGCTGATCGCCTCATCGCAGCACGTGATAAACAAAAAAAAAACGAAGAGACACGCTTCTTCCTCTCGAGAGGAAGAAGCGTGTCTCTCGATTGAAATATTTTTCTTTTCTTTTTTTCTTAAAAGAGACAAACGCCCCTTAGAGTGCTCCCCCACCCCCCTAGAGTGCCCCCCTCCCCCCTCCCCCCCTCCCCCCCACCACCCGCCCCATGCATCCTAAAAGCGCCCCCCTCCCCATGCATCTTAAAGAAGCCCCCCTCCCCCCCTCCCCTCCCCTCCCCCCCTTATACACTCTAAAGAACGCTTCTACTTAGTTCAATAAGTCACTTCCAGTCGCTCGTAAAACAATAAAAAATGAAAAAAAATGAAAAAAAAACTTATATCGTAGTGTTTTTTATTAGTTTACCGAAAAAAAATAAGAGACTCGCCTCCTCCTCCAAAAAAAAAAGATATCACATTTTAAAGCCCGTGACCCCTTAAAGACGCTCATCTCTTCATTAAGTCGCGTGACGTCACTTCTTCTTCTTCTTCTTCTTCTTCTTCTTCTTCTTCTTCCGGTCACGTGATCAATCAGGTCACTTCCGGTCACGTGATCCTCAATGAGGTCACTTCCGGTTGGCCATTAGGTCATGTGACGTCACTTCCGGTCCCCTAAGTAGGTCAGTAGGTTACCCAGAATGCACCATCCCCTAAGTAGGTCACTTCCGGTCACCCAATGGAGGCCTCTGATTGGCTTCAGGGTTACCCAGAATGCACCGCTAATCCCCTAAGTAGGTCACTTCCGGTCACGTGACCAAATGGAGGCCTCTGATTGGCTAACTAGGTCACGTGACGTCACCACTAATCCCCTAAGTAGGTCACTTCCGGTCACGTGACCAAATGGAGGCCTCTGATTGGCTGCATGTCGATTGAGTAATAAACAGTACTTAACTATAGTCCCGTTCCGATACATACTATACTACTCCTAAATATGAGTTTTTTTTAACAATGAGACTTGTCGTCATGATGCACCAATGCAGCCCCAGCGAGTAACTCGCCAGTGCTGCATTGGTGCATAGGACCCTTTGGGGCATATCAACCCAGTAGGGTCGTCATGATGCTTGAATGCAGCACTAGCGAGTTTCTCACAAGGGTTGCATTCATGCATCCTGACAACCATGGACATGATTGTCATGATGCATTAAAGACATCCCTAAAGAGTTCAAACATGTAGAGGTTTCTGGTCAAAATACTACAAGATAGAAACCAACAGACTAATATCCGAGCCCCTCCATGCATTGATTCCCCTGAAAGAATGTGATGAGAGGAGCTCAGGACTACCAGATACGAGTTAACCTCTTGAATGCTCAACAGAGAAACAAATAAAACACAAATGTGGTCTTTGTCAACATCAGAGCAGTGCAAGTAATGACCAATATGCACGCAGAATATGTACCAAGTGATTCCTGCTAACATACAATAAAAAAAACAATCTATAAATCTGAACAAACACGCAGACATATACGAGAGCTTTCCTCGGTCAGCGTTGCTAAGGTTAATTCAGAGACGCTGGTAACAAATCAGTGTGTGGTTTCATGTACCGACATGCATCAACTCACCCGATGCTAAATCCGACAAAATACCACAATAACGGGCCAAATCCATTAACGAAACCAAATCTCTAATCTCGTCCACAGAGTCTTGCTTGGTGGATTTGGTCCTAAATCGTTAATCCTATAAATGTAGACTAAACTAAGACCACGTGCAGCTGGGTAAATCCACTCTAGGTATCCCCACGACAAAAAGTGCAGTAAATGTCCCAAAAAAGCTGCTCTGCAGACAATACGACGCACACCGTACGGCGGTCTGCCTGTGTGTGAGTGTGTCGGGTCTGTGTCAGCCCGCTACACATTGTTACTAAGGATAAGCGATAAAATTACAACTAATTATACAAATTTGCGTCAACTGACCCACATGGGCACATTAAAGCCACTTACACCCTCCCCGCAGTCACCAACCGACATTCTTGGCTAAAAGTGATGCTTTATGAATCCACTATTAACCCTTTGTTGCCTGTTAGCTGATTTATACTAAATCTTTTGGAGTATAATTTGGTCCTTTTTTTGTGGTTTGAAAAAATAACAAGCAGGGAGTTGGTTTGTATGAAATCAGTTATGTTTTTTTTTGTAGGGGGGGGGGGGTAAGTTTCCATTGGGTGATAATAACATAAATTGAACTAAAATAACCTAAACTATAACTTTCCTGTACCTTACACCGGCATGAGAGAGCATGGTAAGTGACAGTTTTATTTTCGCGAGAAAAACCATAAAACTGTGATATTATAGATTTTAATGAGTGTTGCCAAGGAATGTTGGTAGACTCTGAGAAAGTTGAACTCACCGTGAGCGTTTAATGAGAAAATTAACATTCATTGAGGCCCAAACGTCATGTACTCCCCTAGGGGGATGGGAGGAGTAAGACAGTAGGGGGCAGGGGGGCTGACTTGGGGACTGGTAGATTTGCATGAAAATGTCTCTTTAGGCCAGCATTGTGTTGTAGGACGGTGATTAGCGGGTCTTTAATATGCACGGCCGGATATGGCCTTAAGGGACACTAAGCTATAGTTGTGTGTCAGAAAACTGTCTTAACCCTTTAGGGATGGCATGGTGATTTAATGCGCTTTGTCCTTTATCGGTACATATGACACATGAATGCAGACCTAGCTAGGAAGTTACCAGTGCATTCATTACGGGACTGATACACTCCCGAGGAGTTGGCATAATGCACCAGCGCAGTGATGGTGAGTTACTCGCCGGCGCTTGAATGCCTTTTGGTGCGTCATGACGACACATTAAAGGGTTGAAACCTCAATCATCACACAGGAATGTGGTTTTTATAGGACTACTGGTGTGGCATTTTTACAGACCACGGTCTAATTTTCTGTTAATAATGGTATCACAATGCGCTGTTTTGTCAGTGTTATTTTGACATGACTAACAGTACTTAACATATCAATGTATTATTATCGCTTACTAATAAATTAGAAAGCATATATATGTACCCTTTATCAACCGTGACGGTGTGGAAAGCGAAATATAATGAATCGGTAACTATTTTTTCATCGATAATTAGCTCTGGTTTTGAATGGATAATCAGGTAGGGACTAAGGCAGGAAACAAAGTGTTACATGTATCCCATTTCCCCCGGGCATTATCCATAAAGCCTAATAGGAAAAGAGCCTGACCACTCCTTAAACAACTCATGACAAAATACTTTAAAGAGAAGGTGTGTTTCAGGTTACCCGACCCTACCTAGCAAAGTAGGTCTGACCCTAGATTTTTTAATCTAATTTTGGGGGGAAAAACACAAAAAATCTATTATTGAGGCTCTGCAAGTCGAGGCAGTGGTCCGTGAGTCGGCACCGAAGTCCGCGCGTCAATTTCATGGTACTTTTTTAGAGTAAAAGAAAAAAAATTAAAATACAAAAATCCGACCTGCCTACCCTACCTACCCTAGATTTTTAGACCATGTAACCTGAAACACAGCTGGGTTTTTTTTTGGCCCTAGGCACAATATAAAACAACTGGTACCAGGATTCTTCCATCATTCCATCCCAACAATTATTGGGGCATTCCCCTATAATAAACTCCATGTCGTTATAAAACCGCATCCCTGTCACTAAATAAGCTGCATTATGAAGCGCTAAAGACTGATTCCTCACAGATATATAGGGGCCCCTCCCCGCCCATACACACATATATACAGTTTTAATTCACCACAGCACGAGACCAGTTAATTACTGAGTTGGAGGTTTCCAGGATATCAGAGAAATTAGAGGGAATTAGCGATATCTCCGCCTGGCCCTTTTCCAACTTTCAAAGGAAATCCTGGCGACCAGATTTATGTGAAATATTTGTGAAATGGGAGCAAATGAGTAGTGTGTGTGAGTGTGCGGGGAGAGGATGCTGGTGGTACTAACCATTCCAGGGCCGCATGCTGCATTAATGCATCAGACACTTTAGCCGCCATGATGCATTAATGCAGCTTGATCGAAGGGCTGTATTCACTCATGGGCATATTGGTACACTCCCGAGGGATCGGTATGATGCATGAATGCAGCCCTTACGAGTAGACCCACCAGGACTGCATGCATACATCACGCCGACCAAGGATTAAAGCACGATGCGGCCCTTAAAGGGTTAACCATTATACAGAGGAGAGTTTCAGACAATAATTACAGATTTAGGTGGCGTGTCCCGGCGGGGGCTGTGGTATTGTGCACTGTAGTAGAAAGACAAGCATCATTATGGAGCTAAAACTTCTTTTTCTGTGATTACCATCTCCATGTTTCTATTCTTTTAATGCTGCCATAATGATTAAAAATAAGATATAAATATAAATAAAATAATAATGAAGAGATGAGGAACGAGTTTGACATAGCTATAACAAACCTAACAGAGCATACCGTCTCGAGCATAATATCCGCTATTTATAAACAACTTATTAGTATCAATTATCACCCTTTATGTAACA
This sequence comes from Harmothoe impar, assembly GCA_947462335.1. Lineage (NCBI taxonomy): Eukaryota > Metazoa > Annelida > Polychaeta > Phyllodocida > Polynoidae > Harmothoe > Harmothoe impar. The sequence goes on along the minus strand of OX381716.1, from coordinate 56,347,720 downwards.
TTTCTATTGATAATATCTGGAATATTATTTAGTATATTTTATTACTCTTTACGTAACATTTATATTTACATGTAATAATATGTCTCTGTATGCGGAATCGTAATGGGAGCAACATCTGACAGCTCATATTAAAGTCGCAATTATCCTACTCTCCTAAAAACTTCACATGAGGTAAATTGAAATGGTGATTTTGTGACATCTTTCAACTGTATTATGCCCCTTATTGATAGCTGCCGTGATGCCAATGTCCCCTCACCCCCCGCCCTCCCACTGGATCTATAGATTCCAGAAATGTAAATTGGGTATCGAGACATGTTCCTGTTAAATATTGTTAGAAACATGTAGCAGTGTAATTAGTTTGTACTTATTTTGTGGTTCCCCTCCCGCATCTACATCATATACTAGTATTCATGCATCTACATCAATTAATGATGCACATACACAAAGTTAGCCCTAGACTCTCTGGAGGCCGGGGGGGGGGGGGTGATTGACACCACGCCCATCCCCACCCATCATCTCAATATGCTATAGACCAATGCAGAAGAAAGGCTGACTATTTCATAATATAGTTGTGTTTATGTTGGCTTTAGCAGAAACCTCAGAGCATTGTCTCTTATGGCTATATTTGCAAGCATCTCATATCAGGAGATTCACAGGTCTGAGTCTGAGTCACACTTAAGAAATGTCATTGGCGGATCCAGGGGGGGGGGGCGGTGGGCCTTGCCCCCCCCCCCCAAAAAAAAAAAAAAAGAAAAAAAAAGAGAAGAAAAAAGAAAAAAAATAGAGGAAGAAGAAAAAAGAAAAAAGAAGGAAAGAGATAAAGAGATTGTGAAGTATGATTCATAGGGCCTGACTGAGGGCCCCTGATTTGGATGGGGGGTGTCCTAAAATGCGTGAGAATTCACCATTCCAATTCAACAAAATTTACCTGGGGGGCATGCCCCCATACCCCCTTAATACAGCTGATGCGCTTCGCGCGTGGGAAACAGATAGTCACTCTAGGTTGGCTTGGTTTGGGCCCCCCCCTCTAGACAATCCTGGATCCGCCACTGAATGTTCAAAACATTATCAACAACTTTTCTGAAAAGTCACCCTTTCTTGCTGGATTGGACTATAGTTATCACGCTGTCAGTGTCGTTGCCGTTGTGTATAATTCTCAAACCGACAGAGACATTTAAAAAAAAGGGTCTTCTTTTGCGACCTGGAGTGTATCAACCCGGTATAGAGTCAACATGATGCATGAATACAGACCTGGCGAGTTACTCCTAGAGCTGCATTCATGCATCATGTCGATAAAGGACGTAATGCATTAAAGCACTACGAGGCATTTAAAGGGTCAAATAGATAAAGTAAACATTCATGAAATTAAACGACAAATTCTAAATAAAAGCCCCAACTATAGCCGAGACTGATTGGCACATATACACATATACTTTGGTGTATTAGTCCATGATATCAGGTTGAACAATGACTGTGGATATTGATCTTTATCCAATAAGAGGAACTCTCAACTGTTTGATGACCTTGAAGTGACTTTATCTGTCAAACAATATTTGATATAATTTTATGATTTAGCCCAACCCAGAGCCTAAGACACATAGGCGTCTTTTGTTTCTTCTCTCTTTTTCATTCTCACTCCTACTATCAGTTCCATTCTAACCCACGCTACAATGCACTGACAAGGAGATTTAAGATAGCCGCTATGACAATTTGACAAAGGGCATTGTGCATTTTTCAGAAATGTAATGATTTCGTGTAGATTATACCACAGTGGAGTTCTTATAATTCGTGCATATAATCACTAAGTCAGACCAAAGGTGATCCCGTGCTATCTGTGAGATGTAAGGTACTCATCCTTATCTCACGCTGATAGCTCAGTACTCTCTCCCTCTACAGACTGTGTAGAGAGACCCGGGGTTGAGGTGAAAATGGCTGTATTTGATAAGATTTGTGATCAAGGTGTTCTAGCACACTGCGTGTCTGGACTGATCAGGCTAAACCGTTATGGGCCGCCGGGGGGGGGGGGGTTAAGGCATAATGTTTTTTGTCGTATTTTGCCCTAAATACATTCATGCATCATGCAGAAACTATGGCATTGATGCATGATGAATTTATGGACGGCCCCTTAACCTTTTAAGGACGGCATGTCACTAAAAGATGGCATTTGTCGTCATGATACACCAATGCATCAATGCTTGAATGCAGCACTGGCGAGTTACTCGCCAGGGCTGCATTCAAGCATGGTGACGACCAAGTGCATTATGCATTAAGGCATTATGCCGTCCTTAAAGGGTTAAGCAGTCTGCGGCCTTTAAAGGGTGAAAGCTACGTGGGACTGTCATATGATTCTCAACGATTAAACCATGACGTGCATCTTGGAGGATGCTTTGACAGAAAATATCGTCTGCTCTTAAAGTGTGTCAGGTGTTTTAAGTTGCCATACGTCATGCGGCTACGTCAACGGGCGGGCTGTGTTTGGCCTGCAAACACCGGCTAGTACACACCGGGGACGGGAGAGAACTGGAAATGCCAGTTTCTACACAAAAATGGGCTAAAACGGCCGATTTGTGAGCGGAGCGGTGAGGCGCGAAAAGGCGGCCATGCCGGCCCAGTCATCTCATATAGCAGATGTATCGGTGTCTATTGATGGTATATAGGAGAGGTGTACGTCATTCAGTTATTGATGCTGAAACTGGTGAAGTGAGGTGGGGGGGGGGGGGGGGGTGATATGAAGAGATACACTGACAGTGTCACATGGAAAGTAAATGGAGAGACGTGGTATATGAAGACACTATTGGGGCAATGTGCATAGTCACCCTGACATTATATTCATTATTCAGAGATGTCACTCTCCGATATAAAAAAAAAAGTGGAAAATCGTTAGATTTTGGTCAATTTTATGTAGAAATTCAGCATACCGTATTCGACGTAATAAGCACCCAGGGCGCTTATAAAATTATTTTCATGGCGTTTTTAGTACTTAAGAGTTTAAATGTACCCAAAATCGCGAAATTTGACCCTTTGTTCTAGTGTAAAAATGCCTCAAAAAGGAGGGAGGGCGCTTATTACGTCGAATACGGTAATTCAATACAGAAATCCCAGCAAAAAAGTAGGAATTCCTGCAAAAGTAGGAAAAGTGGCATCTCTGTATATTTAATGCAGGGTATTATCCTTAATGTATACCTTAATTACGAGTGAATCCACCCAGTCCCAATGTCAGCTTTATACGAGTAACTGCAGCCGACTTGATGTGTGTATACACTGTACCTATAGATTACTGCACACGCAGCCAACAGGTAGTCCAATAGAAACACAGTTTTGCCCCAAATTTACCTGAAGAATCACTCAGAGACCCACGAAAATGCCCTGCCCTCATACTCCCCGTGGTGGGCGTCCCTTGATATGTGACTAACCTACATCAGTATGAATTATGATTTCTAAATGGGCTACCTTTCATGTCACTAGTCTTCCTGCATCCTGTCTGACATCCCATCTAGTCACCCTGACAGAGAGTCACAAGCTGGGGGAGTTGACCCCAGTAGTGAGATGTGATGACCTGCTGTGTATGGGGTGACTGGATCTTGGTGATTTGACCACTTTTGTATTACAATAGGTGCAGGTTGATCCATGCTGTGTATATACAACCTCCCCCCCCCCCCCCCCCCCCCCCACACACACACACGTACAGCATTGATCCGGTGCGGTAACCCCGCCTGTTACCATAGTAATCCACATGTGGACACACAGGAGCACCGGGTGGTGGGGGGGGGGGGGGGGGGACCCAGTAACCCTTTAAGGACGGCTTGTCGCTTAAAGATGACATTTGGCGAGTTTCTCGCCGGTGCTATATTGGTGCATGGTGCCGACTCTTCAGGGGTGTCTCAACCCCGTAGGGTCGGCATGATGCTTGAATGCAACACTGGCGAGAGGGCTGCATTAATGACGACTAAGGGCATGATGCATTAATGCATAATGCCGTCCTTAAAGTGTTAAGGACAGTTTAATCATGATTTAATACAATATGTCCATTTCATAATTCCTATATACAGTATCTGTGAGTAACTCGTCTGTGCTGCATTCGCGCATCATGCTTTATACTTTACTGGGTCCATTCACTCCAGAAGGGTCGGTATATGATAACAAATGAAAATGAAGCCGTACGGGGTTATGTGTATTGGTGTGGAGGGGGGGGGGGGGTGCCCGGGGGAGGGGGTATACGTGTGCCGTATGCTGCTGTGAGAGTGTAGGGTATACAAGCAAAGCGTTACCACGGTAACCAAACAAGACCTGATGGTCATGGATCGATGAGCACGCTCAGACCCCCCCCCCCAGGTGGGCGGGGTCAATGATGTGTATTGTATGTACACTCTAGTACCGTGTGTGTGTAGGGGGGGGGGGGGGTGATCACTGCAGGCCATTACATCAATGTCATCCCTCAAATATGGTTTTTTTTTGTATCAATCAAGTTGACTGCATGGCATTCTATTGACTATTGAAACTTGTGGTTTAAATCGATGTGAAGTGTTCGCCTACCATGGTTAGACGTACATGCTGCATGTATATATCCCCGTACCCACTGCAGTCACTCTGTCTGCTATCACCTTTAATATCCTAGGTTAGATTAAATATCCTTGACACATGACTTTGATTTATCCTGGGACATGCATGTCTATTCATACATAGACATGCCCTTGTGACCCTTCTCTGGGACCCTTACCTGGGCCATAGGACGATAGGTATTCTTGTGGCTGCAAAGGGACCAGAACTTAGCGACCTACCAACCGGGGCTATGTTGAAGGCGCCTTTCGACCTAGAGCAATAATATAAGCTACCAGGTGACATTTGGACAAAATTGACAATAGGTTAAAAGGTCTAAAAAGATAATTCGTCGCATTTCCGACCTCAGGGAGGGACCTCTCTGACTCTGTGCCCCCACCCCTACATGTTCTCTCTCTCGTGTCAAATATCTAGACAGTTGAACTTGAAGATGTATATTCAACTTTTGTATAAACAGGGCCCTTATCGTGTATTTCCATGCTGGACTTATAGGAGTATATCTGGGGTAGTGACTGGTCAGTATGCGGTGAGACTTACATGGTGTGTAGTGGTGAGTGAGGTGAGGGTATGTGGGCAGTAGGCCGCTCTGTACGGCCTATATCACCGTGCACCGACCACCATAGCCGGCCACCTGGCTCACTGGACGCCCACCCCAGCCCACAGGCTTGTCAGTGCACGCCCCGACCCGTCAGAATGGCATCTAATTATCTTAATTACATAAACTCGCTTTTCGGCCCTTATGCATAACCCGTTGCCATGGAAAGTTAGCCCAAACATGACCACCCGGCCTGCAGGTGAAAGGGGTGCCATAACTTGTCCACTGGGAACGTGTCGGGTCAAATTAGGAAGCAGAACAGTCCAGTAGCCATGGGGTATTACATGCATGGACAGGGTGATTGTAAACTGATGTTTGGTGTAAATGAAAAGTGAGAGAACAGTCAATCACCCAAGCATTGATGCCTACGTATATGTGAATGATGAACCATATGGATTGTATTTCTAAAGGGGGAGGAGGTGAGCTAGACTAAATTAAATGCAGACCAGATTTGAGCCCCTCTTGCCTTGGCTCATTCCAATGAAGATAGTGCATAAACTTTAGTTGTTATTAGAGGTTTACTTACTGACCTAGACACATTTTAAAATGTGTGTGGATTACTAGTGGATTAGGAAATGCCAGCCTCTCCTCCCTCACTCTGGCCTCCTCTTACTCATAATATTGATGATAATATTTATAAATCCCCTAGATTTAAGGCTAAAAATGAACTATAGTATGTTCCATTAATTAAACTACAGTACAGCTACATTCCTACAAATCAGTGGATCAGCCTGGCTCAGGTCTGTCCCTGGTTGGCCTACACCACATGATAATATATGGGGGTGCAGATGGGCCCCCCCTGAGGTCGGAAAGTCGCCGAAATCAAGATGTCCAGGTCGAAAAGTCGCTTTTTTGGACTCTTTAGCCTATTGTCAATTTTAGCAAAAGTCGCCAGGTCGCTTATGTTATTGCCTTAGGTCGAAAGTCGCCTCCAAAATGGCTCAGGTCGCCAGGTCGCTTTTGACCCATCTGCAGTCACATATATCTAAATATATCATGAGTGGGCACTCGCTATATCATTTCTTACTGACTGATTACGAATCGTCAATTGAATTAAAATGAATATCAAAACTGTGCAATTTCAGAATCATGATTGAAGGTAAACCATAAAACCCTGGGCCTTGTCAAAACTTGTCAAGGAGGCTAGGCCTAAGCCATTAGATAATGGATAATCATTGGATATGCCTAATCGGAAGTAGAGGCTCTAGTTCAACTTTCAGTTTCATAATAATTTATAAAAACAATGAATCCATCTATTCCAATAGCTAGTGATATTCTAAACCAATTAATCAATTGCCCGTGACCCGCAGAGAGAGGACGGCGGAGATCCAAATGTCACCGGACGTCCCCGCGACGGGGGGCCGGCACGGACTGCGGGCACCGCGGGAAGCTGAGAAACTTTTAAGAAACCACATATTCTTCCAAAAATCCCTTCATGGGCTGAAATGATGCTGTCAGGTAAGGTCTCACATATCTCAGGTATTAGACCATGACAGTATGTCCACCGAGAAACCACTTTTGCGTCGCTAGCCGCCATAGCATAACTCTAGGGGCCCAGTGATTATTTATGTTGGAAAGCCTGAAAACAACCCGAAACTGCATAGCGACAGAGTTTGCGGCGCACCTGGCCGAAACTTCTTCAACTTCGTGTCAATGGTTTGATGCCATAAATAACAACTCACGTCTTTCTAGTTGGTTATCACAGGAAGCCAGTGTCATGCTGTCGGGGTAATCCTTTTCTGTAAAGTTCCTTTATCCATCCCAAAGTTACAGCATTATTAAAAGTTTGTCATCCCGTGCACTGTCTCTGAGAGTCTGATCGAAGTTCGCCGAGTTTACATTTCTAGCTCACTCTCCACGCACAGTTCTGGTGCCCGCGCGAACCGAAGCCGCACTCAACATCGGCTGGAGAGTGATAACCCAGTCTCGCGTGACGGATCGCGCGTCCACGAGTTCAACTCATTTCGGATTTTAGACATTTTATGAAGTTTCTATTAACTAAATACCTTTTCAGGATCCTTTGACATAGGAACTATGTGATGAATGAAGCTGTAAAAGGTCTATTGTTTTGGTTAGACATTTCGGACGGCAAAACGTCTGACTTGTTTCTAAGGCAACCGACGCCATATTATCAACAACTTTTGACAGGTGGTTGTGGGTTCGCGCCGGGAGTAGAATAGCACAGTAGAATACACATACATCGTCCTGTAAGATCTTACCATGTCTGACCACGAAGACGAGCATGTTCTAGGAGATGACGCCGAGAATGAGGATGAAACTGGAGAGGAAGGGGGCGAGGAGGTAGAAGCAGTAAGTACTTCATTCACGCAATCCAATGTGGACGACGGTGACTCAGTTCAGACGTCCACTGACTGGATTGGAGTCTGGACATCTTTGACTTTGTTTATATCCGTTCCAGTCATTCATCAAGTCATTATTGTCTACCAATCATTATTGCCTTGATGTTTGATATCTATGAGATATCCTAACTGATATTCAAGAGTCTGAGAACCCAATATACGCCACTATTTACAAGGAAACACCCCATTGTTTACATCATTTACATACACGTGGATAAGTGGGTGTGGCACAAGACAAATGTGGGTGTGGCATGATTGCCAATGCCATACCCTGAGCCTGGCCCTGGCAGGGGTGAATGAGTTGTGCTGTGTACACTGTAGGCCTATAGAATCCTAATGATTTCATATCTTTATTAAGTGACCTTTTGATCAAGTTGTATATCTATTCCCTTTGTTATTGTTTACAGCCAGATCCTGACAAGCCCCTGACAGAGGAAACTGTTGGCGATTGTTTGTCACTGCTCTGCAAAACTGGGGATGGATTATCACACGCATTTGTCAAGTTGGATGCTAAAGAAAGGTAGGTGTAAATGAGTTAAGCTGAAAGATATCCAGTTAAACTGTAGGCCAACTATTACTGATATACTGATACCTCAGACAGTTCTACATGGGAACCCCTCCCACCCATCCTCCAGGACAAGAATAAATAACATTGGAGCTGGAAAAAGTGGCACCCTATACCTAGTGCCAGTTTCCAGTACTACCATTAACTTAATTAAGTACAATTATTTAAAGTAGAAATAAGTATTTGCTGATTACTGAGCCTTCATAAGATATTACGTTGTAGATCTAATTAAACAATTAAAATTGAATAAAAAGTCTAGCCAGGGCCACTATGGGGGGGGGGGGGGGGTAGATCTATCATATCAGTTCCACCATCGATTCTACTACATACGTGTTTTACACACATCCTACCCCACAGAGAGTTGACAGATGTGAGTCTACTCACGGGTTTCATCCACCTCCGCTACATTGACGTGTCCAAGAACAACCTGAGGGACATCTCTGCACTCAACGCACTCTCCCATCTCCTGGTGCTAAAGGTAAATAATGCTCCTCTCTTACAAACATCTTTAGTTTTAATAATTTATATAATAATGTTACAATGTTTCCAATAGATACAAGGTCTAGTTTCTAATTTATTTACAGCACATATTGTCAGAAACTGTCTTGAAAATGTTAATCCTTTAAAAGGACGCATCGTGTCTCGTGCTTCCAAGCAGGGACAATAACACATCCCACCAATGGCCTACTGCATGAAAGTGCTATGCTGCCATCAAAGGGGTAAATGTCCCACCAATGGTATGGTGCATTAGATACTTTAATTGCTGCCTCTAAAGGGTTAAAGGGTTGAATATCCCACCAATGGTATAGTGCATTAAAGTACTATGCTGCCCTTAAAGGGTTAGATTTTCCAGCAATGGCATATAGTGCATTAAATTATTTTGTTGCTTTTAAAGGGTTCAATCTCCCACCAATAGCTTAGTGTATTAAATGACTTAGCTGTCTCTAAGGGAGTGCTCATTTTTTAACAACAGGGGGGGGGCGGTGAGATTTCGCGCGGAGCGCGCGAATTTTTTTCACCCCCCCCTCTAGAGGGGTCGAAATTTTTTACCCCCCCCCCCCCCCCCCGGCAGGCCGAAAATCGCGCGCGTTCGCGCCCCTTTGTAGCATAGTAACGCGCGGGCTTTTCCCCTCAAAACAGGTTGAATTTTTTTGCCCCCCCCCCAAGAGGGGTCTGAATTTTTTACCCCCCCCCCGGTCAAGGGGTCCAAATTTTTTACCCCCCCCCCCAAATCCACCACCCCCCCCCTGTTGTTAAAAAATGAGCACTCCCTAAAGGGTTAAAGGCTTAAATGTCCCAACAATGGCATAGTGCATTAAAGTACTATGCTGCCTTTAAAGGGTTAAGTGTTAAATGCCACCAACAGCGACATAGTGCATTACATCACTAAAGGGTTCAAGGTTTAACTGTCCTTCCAATGTGCCCCTTTCAGGCTGACCACAACAAGTTGACGTCTGCAGCCCTGGAGGAGCTGCCTTACCTGCAGGTCGCCTCCTTCAACAACAACCGCATCAAGACCACGCGCGGCCTCAACCACCCACAGCTCGAGCACCTCTCTCTCAACTGTGAGTATCATTAATTCCTGCCTATAACCCGCACCACGACTTTGAGAAAACCCTATAACCCGCACCTGGGGTCTGAAAATCGCTATTTCAGTACTGTACTCTAATTCCAAAAACCTTCACTTTGCCCTTTAATATGACTCTTTGAGTGATCAAGGTATCACCGATATTTGCACTTTAATAGTGTCCATATATAAAAGCAATTTTTGGGTTTATAAAAAGAAGAAATGATAGATCAGGATGGATTTTCTTAAGGACTTTATTGGGATAAAATCTATATATTATTTAAATGAACTTGAGTATTAAATAGTTACTGGAAATCGAAAAACATTATATCCTACACTTAAGTATACAGTCATAGTTCAAATAAAATATACTACAATTTCACATGTTTATAACATAATACATTGCCTCCATGTGTTGGCTGTTTCAGTTAACCAGATAGAAGAAGTGACAGATCTGAATGCGTCAGTGCTGACCCGCCTCCACACGTTAGAGATCCGACAGAACAAACTCACCACCACAGACGGCATCTACCTCCCCAACCTCAAGAACCTCTTTGTGGTAAGTGCACTTTTTTTTTACACAGAGATGCCACTTTTCTTACTTTTGTAGCAATTCCTACTTTTTCATGCGGATTTCAGTATTGAATTACCGTATTCGACGTAATAAGCGCCCTCCCCCTAATAAGCGCCCCCTCCCCTTTTCGGGGCACGTCTATACTAGAACAAAGGCTCCTATTTCTCAGATTTTGGAGACAATTAAACTCTTAAGTACTAAAAACGCCATGAAAATAATTTTATAAGCGCCCAGGGCATTTATTACGTCGAATACGGTATGTTAGTTTCCTAAAGTAGTTATATACCAAAGTTGGAGGATTTCCTACTTTTTGAAGACCTGTTTACAAAACCTCCGTCCAGTATGATAACAGTTCCTCACCGTGCATGCTGTATTCATGCATCGTGACGACAAAGGGCATAGTGCATTAAGTATCCCACAAAGCCGAAAGCATTCAAAAATGGGGGGCATTGAATACGGCCCTTCCAATACTTAAGTAGAGAAAATCTTGAATCTAAAAAAAAGGACATACCGGTAGATGTTTTATTTGCTCCCTGCATGCTTGTTGTAGGCTGGGAACATGTTGAAGCGGGTTGATGGCCTCGAGCGTCTCGAGCACCTCGCCACTCTTCACATCCGTCAGAACGACATCGACTGTCTCGACGGGTTCGCAGACACGATGCGCAACCTGCAGTACATCAACCTCAGGTAAGGCGGACAATATGTAGTTTGGCGAAAAAAAACTACTGGGAGGTCATAATCCTCAATAATAGGTGTTATCTCATTAACATCAGATACCATCATCTCACACCATTAAACAAACCATTTAAATGGTCACCCTCTTATGATATTCATACCTTCAGAGTTCAGTGGTTTATGGTGGTCATTTATAGTGGACAGACAACCCTGGGGGTGATAAACCCAACCACATACCATTTATTGGTGCTTCCCCCTGAGAGATGTCCATCCTCATAATGCATTAACTACAGTAGTCCTATAACCACACAACAGCAAAATAACTGATTTCGCTTTAGTTCTGGTCAGCAATAATTTGAGATATAATTTGAGATAATCGCAAACTTATATTATCCTTTTTATTTCTTTAGAGGGAACAAACTTGCTGATGCTAAAGAGTTGAAAAAACTTCAAGTGCTGCCGTTGATACGAGCTATTGTGCTGGACTGTAAGTATACATCTTTGTGTTCAATAATAAATCTTTAAGGTGCATATAGTATGTTCACCCATTGTACCTTTTATCATCATGATGCATGAATGCAACTCTGGCGGGTGACGCACGGGTGCTGCATTTATAAAGCATGTCGATACATGTCAATACATTTCCGGCATGATGCACTGATGCAGCGCCGGAGTTAAGGGCACTGCATCATGACGGTCAATACACAAGACACCTGGAGACAGCAGTATGTCGTTATTTAGACGGGGGTGGTAGTGTACACTGTGCCCAGTGGTGGCGGCAGTGGTACCCAGGTGGTCACCCAGGTGGCGGCACTGTACAGTGTGGGACCTACGGCATAGGCAGGATGGCATCAATTGAGTATGTTTCAGTTATCCATTTTCTAATACCCAGTAAACCTTAGCTACAGAGAGGTACCTGTTTTGAGGGCATTTAAGTCCACTTAAATTGTGTTCGTTTTTTATGGCATGCAAATTAGACAATTAAAAAAGTTTTTAGGTAGTAAAACGTGAAAGGCTAAATCTTATTTCATGTACAAAAATGTCTCCCTGTGCAGCTAACCCGATCTCCCACGAGGACGACTACAGACTGGAGGTGCTCATCGCCTTACGACGTGTGGAGCGACTCGACAAGGAGCAGTACACGGACGACGAGCGGCAAGAGGCTCAGGAGATCTACGAACAGAGACGCCAGGAGGATATAGCCGCGCAGGAGGTATGTATAGCTATGATATACGTATATAGTTAGATTAATGATAAATTAGTCATTTTATTATATCATTTTAAATGTTTAAATTATTTTTTGTTTATTGGTTAGATTTATAAGAGAATTAGCAAACAAGTTTATGTAGGCATTTAAACATGTTCTGAATAGTAAAAGTACATTTACATAAAATGATAGTCATATATGGAGATGATATAGGTTTGCATATCATGGTTATATTTTAGAAATTCAGAGAACATGTCTCATAGATTAAATATGCAGACACAATCCCTTGATATTTACTTGTCAGTGGTGGACAAGTTAACCCTTGGAGGAAGAACTGATGCCTCAATGTTTTATGTTGTGTCAATGTAAAACTTAAAGCTGTCCCATCTTCCTAATAGTTTCCTATTCACATATTCAGTATTTGCACAACCTTGGTGTTTTATTCACACAAGTGTCATATTTTTGATTGATTAATGGTTTGTTCAGCAGTTAACTAAATGCACACTAAATAACCCGATTTTATTTATGTATCTTTCAAGTTGTTTTTGATACATGATAAAATGCCTAGGGCTGATACAACTTTTGGTAATTGCAGGTACATTTTTGAGATAAATTGACAAATTTTATTTCACAGGCAGGGATAGATAATAAGGTAACTTTTCTGCAATTTGTGAAAAAGTGCCACCTAGATATTTGCGCTTTTGTATTAATGCAGGGCTTAACACATCACAATTTGCCCAATGTATTTGATATTAGATTAATTTAGATGATGACAAATATTAAATATCAATTTGTACACTGAAATCATGGCATGGAGCTGAACCAAGAGACAGATCAGTCTTACCATTGCAGCTCTATCTTGATATAGATTTTCTTAGCCGATATTGAAAACGGAGTGTATTTTTCCTTTAGGGAGGAATTCCCGGAAATCCATACGCGGTAAAGAACTAAATTAGACCCACTGTCAATAGTTTGATATTAAGGAATCAGTGAAATGATGAATTAAACTTTTGAGGAGAAGATTTCTGTTTTATTTGATGACTGAATAAGTTGATGTACTTAACCAGCTTGGTGCACATAACATGCTTGTATGCCGCAGTGAACTACCAGATGTATAATGTTAACCTTTAATGAAGGCATGCTTGTCAGCCTGATGCACCAGTCCAGCACTGGCGAGTTACTCGCCGGTGCCAGTGCAGCCAGCCCCCGGCGCAAGCCGACTCGGGATTGTATATTGTATAACTTCATAGGATCTGCCTGATACATGGATGCAGCACCGGGGAGTTGCTTGACCTGTTAATTGTGATCCAGTGCTGCATTCTTGTGTCATGCCGATTAAATCATACAGTTCATTAACCCTTTGAGAACAGCATAATGCATTAATGCATCATGCCCTTTGTCGTCACGATGCATGAATGCAGCCCTGGCGAGTGACTCACCAGTACTGCATTCATACATTATGCTGATCTTCCGGAGTTGAAACACTCCCGAAGGGTCGGCATGATGCACCAATGCAGCATCGGTGAGTCTCAACGGGGCTGCATTGGTGCATCATGACGACAAATGTCATCTTTTCAAGATGACAAATGTCATCTTTAGCGACATCCGTCCTTAAAAGGTTAAATCACCATGCTGCTATTAACGTGTTTAACACACATATATACATATGCACATGTAGGTAACTAGGATTCATGAACACAACCAGAAAACTACTTTTACCTAACTGATGTACAGTATGGTAGGGATTAACAAATTAGATTCAAAGCAAGTAAAATATTGGTAAAATTAACAGTCAATTCATGGACATTTCTATGAAGAAAAACGCAAAATAGGAGTGAAGTGAAAAGATATAGCCTCTTCAAAAGAGATATAAAAAGTACAAGAGATTTGGGGACATACATACTTCTAAGGCTAAACAGAGTGTTATTCTGTAAACTGTAAAACACATGTATATACCTATATTTCCAATTGATAAGTTCTAGGTCTGACTAATATTATAACGAGGTGCAACGCAGCCAGTAGACCCAAGATAGTGTTGCGGTACGGACGGGCCCCACTTTTGTACTATTAGATAACAAAGAGGTGCTCATGAAGAAAAGATAGATTTATGGAGTACATCTTTATAAGGTTTTTAGTGGTCAATCATTTCATCTGAAGATGAGCATAATTGAGATCCTGGATTAACTGACACTTAGTCTGTATATGAGTTGTTCTGAAGGGATTTACATTAAGGGTGGATGTAAATCTAGTCTCATTTGTCCACAGCAGGAGGAGCAAGAAGAGAACCCTGAGGTAACCGCAAAGACCAACACCGCATATTAATAAATCATGTTAACAGTAGACCTTAGTACCATTATTGACATCTAGCGGATCTCGCACGTGTATTAACATCATTACAATCATTATCTGTTCCTGGTGTCTTATTTTAATGCGGGTAAAATAAAGTAAACTAAGAGGTAATAAGTCGGTGTAGTCATGTAGAGAGTAGACTAATTCAAGTAGTGTTGTTGTATACATGTACTGGTGACAGGTCTTACAATTATAAGAATAGTGTCAATTAATATTGACATGGGTCTTCATTCATTTACATTTATTAGATTTCTCCGTCTTAAAATGAAACTGAACCGTACACATAGTTTGTAACACCGTTGTGTTGTTGATGAAGTAACAGGTGACTTAGCAATATTGACTATTTATTTGATTCAATTAAAGTTGTCTAGGGACGATGTTAAAAAGACGTGTACAATTTCTAGAAGGGAAGACCGTGTGCTACCTTGAATACATAATGCTAATGCTTGTATCTTGGAAAGGATGGACAAATATTAAAGAACAACAAGGCAAAAAAAAGTGTGTTTCAGGTTACCCGACCCCACTGTTATCTAAAATAATTTCAGAGTCAATTTGATAGTCTACGAGTCAATGCCGTTGTAGGCAAGTCGGCGCTGAAGTCTGCGAGTCAATTTTGGGGTACTTTTCAGGCAAAAGTTTAAAAAAAAAAAAAAGTTAAAAAAAAGGAGAAAAAACCTACTCTACCTAGATTTTCAGACTATGTAACCTGAAACACACCTTCTTGTTTTTTGACCCAATAGAGCTGTGACTACTACTCACTAGGTATATTTGCACAGATTCATTTTCTTCTTGAACACATTGTACTTCCAGGAGGAGCCTGCAGATGTATAGCAGGTCATACATTGTTTCCACTCCCCTTGCAGTAGTTGGTCTATGGTGGCGGCTATAAGGCACAATGCTATTGGACGTGGCAGTTTTCACCTTAGGGAGTGGTCATTATATAACAACAGGAGATGGTGGCTTTCTTGCACAAGTGCAGTTATTTCTGGACTGCACTGCAGGGTCTAATTTTCCCTATTCCCATCCCACTATTTGTACTGTATTCTTTAAAATGTACATCGCTATAAAAAAGGGCATTATTTTTGTATGCATTGTCTAATGAATTGCAAGATATTTAAATGATATTCGTGTTCAGGGTTTATGACTTGCCGTACCCTACCATAAGCACAGGCTTTTGCGATGAAAAGGACTTTCCTTTATTGAAATGCAGAATAAAAATCTTGCAAATTTCAAATTGGATCCATACTCTCTCTCCCCCCCCTCCCCATATGCACCCTCACCCCTGTTGCTACATAATGACCTCTCCCTACAGAATCTGACTGTCCGGTCAGTGTTATATCAATGTGCTGTATATTGACGAATTTCAATGGATTCTTATCTGTGAGGAATTTTCTTGAGGTATATTCTTTTTTAGGCAAATTAAGGAATACCATATATAAGAATCAAGATCATTTCTTATTCTCTCATAGCCATAGAAAACATTCATCTAGTCATTATCTTCTGCGTTTTTATGGTACTGTTTTTTCGGTTATTTCTTCTCGTCATGTGTCATCGCTCATAAAAGTACCTTTTCTTTCATCATGGCTGCATATCTTTTTGGTCCTTTCTCTTTCATGTTTCCTTATAGTGATAATTCTTCCACTTTTGGTAAAGATAGGTAAATGTCCTCTCATGGACATGGTCACTACACTACATTTCTATGGTCCTATGAAAGATGTGATGCATAGTTTTAGATTGGTAAAATGACTGAATGGGTCTACTTCATACAGTGTTTTATGTACGTTTTCTGAAGGATGACATGTTATCATAGACACAGGACATATGTGTGTTTTCTAAAGCCCCGGTCAGACTGGTCGCAGAAACAAGAAAACTATGACCCGATTTTGTAGTGACCAAATTGCGAGCAAATATTGTGCGGTCTGGTTATTGTGTTGCAACTAGAAAATGCTGCCTAGAAAATAGCCCGAAATCGGGGGACTTTCAAAATAGCAAAAATTGCTGTGCACGACTCTTGGAGTCGTATCAAAATTGAGTCGTAGTTTTCCCGTTTCTACGACTAGTCTGACCGGGGCCTAAGTCTGCTGCCAATGTGTGATATTTTTGCTGTAATTCAGCTTCAGCCTGAGAACTCATCATCTTTTCTCTCAAATGAAATAAATGATTTACTCTAAAGACTGTTGATGAAAAATAGTGAAATTACCATAACTGTGAAATTTGACAGAAAACGAATGCAGGCTAAAGACATCTGTAAGTTGTGAAGTGTATTAGGTTACATTTTTGTTCATAAAAAGTTGAATTTGTTCATGGATATGTTTTGTAAATTAAGCTGTTGCTGACACACAGCCCTGACATTACCAAAGCTTTGCATCATCAAAGCAAACAGGAAAAACTACTGGTTGACCACTTGAATAATGCAAACAACATAATATTAATTTAATTTGTGCTATGTGAGATGTTTGTGTACTAACAAAACATCCACATATGAGTCTGTTTATTCTGTTTACACACTTTTCATTTACATGTAATAAGTACCGGTATTATGTGTTCAAACCTCAATCTTTGTTTACAGAGAAATTACTTTGCTCTATCTAACATGTGTAACATCATAAATGATCCTGCTGACTGTATTGCACATCACACTATGCATATTTCACAATTCATCTGTATCCATCTCAGATGTAAAGATCAGATTCATAAAATGTTATTCTTTCTTTGAATAAAAGTGAATTTCTAATTGCAGGCAGCAGAAGAGGTAATACCTTCGGATGATGACTCGTGATTTTGTTATGCCAAAGAAGTTACTGGTTCTTCACCATCTACTCGCCAATAGTCGAACAATTATATATTTGTTATAAATAATGTGCATATTACTTTTTAAATCATTCTTTAAGTGATGATTATATAAATGTAAAAAAGATGAGCCAAAAAAAATAAGCAAAAGCTTTCCAACATTTACAAACAGCATTATCAAAGAGACAGTCATTTCTTGTATATGTATTGATGATATTGCATGTTTGTTGCTGGAGATTGTGATAAAGAACATAAGTATCAACAATTATTATGATAAACTGCTGAAATATAGCAAAGTCTGTATTAATTGTAAATAGTGATGTGTAAATAAAAATATACTTATTAATTTATCAGATGAAGGACTGGTTTTGTTCAAGTGAATGGCTAATGAATCTTTCCAATCTTAAATACGATTTATTTAAGATTATCTACAGAAGATTGAAAACATTAATTATACATGATAAACACGAGGTGGCACCACCTGTTTTTTCTTTTTTTGACCCTTATTTATTTGTTGTTGGTAATATACGTCATGAAGGATACCCTGGTTTCAAGCCTACCAACCAGGTGGCGGTGCAGTGTGTTGGGGGCTAGGCCGACAATGAAACCACTGATGAGGTTCAAGCTCAGCTATGGCGTTCACACCTCCCACGGAGCTGCAGTGGAGAGTACTTCCGGTTCTACTTATTAACATATCATTGGCTCAGGGTAAACTGAGTTATACCTAATGACTGAAACACGTTTTTGTTAAATAGGAGAATGTCTATCATTCAGCCTGTGTTATAGATGGACATCAGATGACCAAAGGGATAGATGGGCAAGATCGGGGGACAAATGTTTCCTTTGAAAAGAAATCAAATATCTCTTTTTTTCAATATGATATTGAACAGGAACTCTTTACTCAGTCTTCAAAACACTTCTAAATCATCAGATCCCATTCATGCATTGAAGGAACAGCTCATGTTATATCTAGGTTTGAGAAGACAATCTTCAAACATGATAAAAGGTGCAACTGGAGTGCCATAATGTGGCTACATGTCTCCGAAATGGATAGTGGTGGTATCTGGTGTCAACTCCTTGTACTGGAGGATCAGACAGCAGCAGAATAAGCAGTGGGAGGAGGAGAGGACTGTGTCGGGGGATGGAGCAAAACGGCACCTGGTCCGGGTCTGGAGAAATGGGGATTCGGTGGAAATCTCGGTACGGCAGTGGAAACGCCGCAGCAAGCGCGTGCTCGTGAGAATAGCACATGGCCCCGCCTTGGTCGGACACAGCCAACTGAAGGCAGAAGTGCAAACTGCCGCTGTGTGCACGGTGGCAGCCAGACTGCAGAGCAAAGCCCGGGCAGGCATGGCCTTCAGGTTTGAGAAGACAATCTGCAAACATGATACTCATTAACATGAAAAAAAGTTTTTGACCCACTCCAAAATTTTATTAGGCCCCCCCATCGACTCAAATCCCGATGATTCATTTCTGTGAGTCTATCAAGCTCATGCTTGTGAACTCAAGATTGAGCTCTAGATGTATGTTAATGTGTGACCTGGCAGATGTTGCACTGCGGAAGGTTTTTCCACAGCATAAAAGGAGCATTCCGGGCTCCGCCTTTGTATTAAAGTACCTTTTGAGGAGCCCCGGCCAGCTAATGGCACTATCAGCAAGCAGCTGGTAGCCGGGCCCCTCCCGGTGCATTCCCTTGCCCCCTGGGAGGGGCCTTTTAATGCCTGCCTTCAGTAGGCGTGTCAGGCGCACACCCTTTTCTTCCTCTTCTTCCTCTTCTTGCTCTTCTTCCTCTTGAGCCCTGGAAGAAAATGACAAAGATAAGGATTATAGCTATAGTAGCAAAATTGATTTAATGATTTGAATCAGTCTATAAATCTCGATTTAAATCAAATTGATAAGATCTTTATTCTAATTTTAAAAAGCAGATCATGATAAAAAAAAAAAGCCGTTACTACAAGACTTGTTTTTAAGGACATATCATTTTGAAAACCAACAAAGCCATTAGGCCATCCAAAAATAAATTCTGTTTCTGGTGGACCGGGTGGCATGAAAAAAACTCAGTTGGGCAGCCGCAATTTCTTTTTTTTTCTCAAATTATTTTTTTCTTTTACTAATACAAACCCATATAGTGACTTGACATACTCATATATATTTGATATAATGCATTATCTGAAAGCTCTTAAAGTATTGCATTGTTAATCAAAATTCATATTATTTTGAACTCCCCATGCTAATTAGTACTCATCCCTAATAGGGGACCAAATTTATATCCATGAAATATATCATAAAAGAATTATGCTAGTTGGGAACCCTGAGTATATACTTATGCCAAGGCACTTTACAGGTTCTGCCCTATTTTAGGTGCAGAGGCTGGGCTTATCAGGAAGCAGATAAGGGTCGCAGGTCCCGGGTCTTATCAGCAGCTGGTGGAGGTGTTGGAGAGGGGGTGGGGATTTATAACTATATTAGCGAAGGGACTTGGCTTCCATAGACTGCAGAATCTAGTGCTAGATCCTTCAGAATTCAACATATTTTGAGTTTAGTTTACCCAGTGACTTGTGGGTGGGAAGAGTGCGTTGGCACGAGGGTTTTGGGTCAAGTCCCTGTGGTAACTCAGGTTCCTCAGGGGATTACAATTATATAGCACTTTCCTAATATAATAATAAATCCCCATTCGGAACCCTCGTTACCACAGACTTGGCTTCTTCAACTCGTACGGTAAATTAAACTCAAGGCGGGAGCTTCACTGCGTAAATATTTTATTACATGTAGTAAAACTACAGTCAAATTTATCAGCATGTAGACAGTAACAGGCACATATATAAGCTTGTATTACCTTGACTTAGGCTAGCTAAGGGTATACATATATGCTATGCTATAGAGGTTATGACTAGGGGTGTCTGTACCTCCTCCCCCTCTTCTTCAAAGAAGGAGTGTCATCTAGAATTTAGACAATAATATATATATAGCTCGTGAGTTGCTACTCATGTCACCACATGCTATAAGGAGACTTTGCACTCATGTGCCTAACTGTCTATAAGTCTTGTGGTCAGTCACTAATTCAAAAGTCCTAATACACATACAAAGATTGAGCGTGTGAGAAGCCTCACAGATGACCCAGGGTAAGCTGAATCTGAAGCTTATCATGTACTTAGATATAGTACTCCCTTACAATCATTCATTGGTCCATTCTGGCATCAGAAATGAATTCCTTGTTAAAAAGTACCCTAAAGTCATGTGTCATACATGTATGTTATTCCATTTTAGGCCAGCAGGTGGGTGTGGGTGAGCAGGTGGGTGTGGGAGAGCAGGTGGGTGTGGGTGTGCAGGTGGGTGTGGACGACAGTTGCGGGCTGCGGGCATGTACCGCTATCTGTCCCTATCAAAAAGCCAGTCAATCGGACGATAAACGGCGACGATATGGGTGGTACAGTTTTGAACTGCTCTGGACGCTCCTTTTATCCTGACGCTGTTGCTGGCAACTCTCGTGTTGTCTCGCGCAGTTCTTGGAGTGCACGAGAAGTTGCAGTGGCATTCTTTCATTTAAATTTAATTTAAACATTTTAGATAGTTTTTATTGTGTGTTTGAGGGTATTTCGAGTGTAGAAGATGGCATTTCTGCGTGTGAAGAGAGAAATATGGGACAGATTGGCAAAAGTTGTCATTTCTATCTTTGCTTTAATACTGGAGCCTATGTACCTTTCATTCTAGAGGGTAGCAATTTAAGAGTACTTAAGAGTTTAAGGAAAAGAGAGAAATCACTACCTAAAGATCGCAGGCGAATTACAGCGAGAAGGAAAGACATTTCAATTTTTTTTTGAAGGAAACATCTGTCCCCCGACCTTGCCCATCTATCCCTTTGGTCCTCTGATGTCTATCTATAACACAGGCTGAATGATAGACATTCTCCTATGTAACAAAAACGTCTTAAACCTTGGTTGGGTCGTTTAGTATTACTCAGAGACCCTGAGTCAACTATAGATCTAGTAAGTATTACCTAAGACTGGACCGCATTGTTCAGAATGTCAGGTATGAAGTTGGTTTCTAATGCCGTAGGGGCTACATAAAGCAGTCTATTGTAGAATCTGCCAAATGTATCCAAACAAGTCCACCCTGCTGAGAGCAGGATGGTGTTCACTGGTACATTAACCCTAGCAGCCGTGCTAGTGGAAGCATGGCATGCTGATACAAGGGGACAAATTCAAGGATTTTACGGCAAAGCCGTAGTGGCTTTGGGTTTTATAGGATTGTTATGAACTACAGGTGAGAAAACGAGGGGGCATAGATTTATAATTTTGGTGTTTCTGGAGTTCTTATGCAATTCAAGTTTGATGGTTTGCAGCAACACTGCATGGCCAGTCAATTACATGCACTTAGCTAAATCTTTTTGATTTTTATTGGTTTTACTGCAGCTGGTATAACAATAGAATCCAATATGTGCCAATGGAATCAAATAGGTACCAATGCAACTCCATTGATGCCTATGCAAATATCATCTTGGCAGCCATCTTGAAAATTACCTGGATCAAAAATCGGAGCCTACAAATGGATTCTACACCCCAGAAAACCCTATTATACATGTGTCATACAAGGAAATCAGACAATCTTGAGTTTTTGGTGGCCATCTTGGCAGCCATCTTGGAAGTATCTCGGATTGAAAATCTGAGCCTGAAAATGGATTCTACATTCCAGAAAACCCTACTATCCATGTATCACACAAGGAAATCCGACAATCTTGAGTTTTTGGTGGCCATCTTGGCAGCCATCTTGGAAATTTCCCGGATTAAAATTGTGAGCCTGAAAATGGATTCTACATCCCAGAAAACCCTACTATCCATGTATCACACAAGGAAATCAGACAACCTTGAGTTTTTGGTGGCCATCTTGGCAGCCATCTTGGAAATTTCCCGGATTGAAATTGTGAGCCTGAAAATGGATTCTACATCCCAGAAAACCCTATTATCCATGTATCACACAAGGAAATCAGACAATCTTGAGTTTTTGGCAGCCATCTTGGCAGTCAGAGGGAGGAGGAGGGGGCAGAAGGAGGGAAGGCAGAGGGAGGGTAGAGGGAGGAGAAGGAGAAGGTAACAGGAAGGAGGAAAATGGGGTAGAGTGGGGGGGGAGGGGTAGATGGGGTAGTAGGAGGGGGCATAGGAAGGAGGAGAGGGTAGAGGGAGGAGGAGAGGGCAGAGGGAGGAGGAGACTGCAGAGAAAGGAGGGAGGAGGAGGAGAGGGCAGAGGCAGGAGGAGGAGGAGAGGGCACAGGGAGGCACAGGGAGGAGGGGGGCACAAGGAGGACTTGTGATGGCCTTCCTTTAAAGACTAAAATATTATTTCAGGGTTGGTGCATGTGTGTGTGTGGGGTGGGGGAGGGGTAATTATGTCTTGAGTTTTTGGCAGCCATCTTGGCAGTCAGAGGGAGGAGGATGGGGCAGAAGGAGGGAAGGCAGAGGGAGGGTAGAGGGAGGAGAAGGAGAAGGTAACAGGAAGGAGGAAAATGGGGTAGAGTGGGGGGGAGGGGTAGATGGGGTAGATGGGGTAGTAGGAGGGGGCATAGGAAGGAGGAGAGGGTAGAGGGAGGAGGAGAGGGCAGAGGGAGGAGGAGACTGCAGAGAAAGGAGGGAGGAGGAGGAGAGGGCAGAGGCAGGAGGAGGAGGAGAGGGCACAGGGAGGCACAGGGAGGAGGGGGGCACAAGGAGGACTTGTGATGGCCTTCCTTTAAAGACTGTAAAATATTATTTCAGGGTTGGTGCATGTGTGTGTGTGGGGTGGGGGAGGGGTAATTATGTTGGACTTCACAGTTTGTCTTTGGGCGGGCTTGAGTGATTTCAAGAGCCACCCTGGACCCACTCAACTTCTAGTATAGGTCCTGTATGTGCATAGTATGGAAATTGGCATTGACATTGACAGCTTGGCTTGGCATGGGAGTCAATAGTTATTAGGCTGGTGCCTATCCTTGCCATTCACAGCAACATTAGAGAACTCAAAATATGGCTGTTCACAAGATGTCTAGGCCTTACCACAAGGCACATTAGTTCAACATGTAGTAACTGAAAGCAAGATCTAGGATAAATTAGTCTTGCACACACCTGCAAGGACACATGGGGATACCAGTCCTAGCAGGGTTTAAGGGCCAGCTAGGGCTATATCTAACAATGAACAAGGGGGCCTATGCTAGTCTTTTCTTGTCAAAAATCTAAACCCTCCTCTGTGGTGCAAATGGCTTTGGGGACAAGGTCCCAAAGCCAATAAGAGTACACACACATCCTTTGGTTTCCGTGCTTAGGAAAGGTCAAAATAAGTGTCTTGTCTATAAGGTCATTGCAGAGGCGTAGGAAGCAAATCTTTATTGGGGGGGCCCAGGGGGGCCCACTCCAATCCACTTTAAGTAGCGGCTTTTACGCATGATATAGTATTAAACATACTTGTATTAGATTGTATAGAAAAGTAGTATTTTAGCCCCCTTTAGTTCTGATTGGGGGGTACAGGCCCCTCTGCCCCCACCTTTCCCTATGTGGGAGAGGTAAAAATTGGAAATTGTGTGTATTTTATTACAGCTCTTGACAAATTTTGGGGGGGCCCAAACATATTCAGGCCCCCCTCCTCAGTGATTGGGGGGGCCCGGGCCCCCCTGGCCCCCCCTTTTCCTACGCCACTGCAATCATTGGTTTTTAGCCGTCTGGAATACCTGATAGTGAGTGTGTCCAATGTCCATTTCATGTCCGCCCTTAGCATTTGGTATAGGGCCTGTAGCTAACAGGAATAAGACCATAGTTCTATGTGACAACTGTTCATATGTCAGCTCCGAGATGTCACCCCATTGAGCCATGGTTCCTAACACTGGTATAGGGTCCCATATTTGCTGGACTTTACCACCTGGTGGTTTGACTCTCCTGGTTCCACGGACATACTTTGCCACTAGACTATGTTGCCCTAGGGGAACACCGTCTATTGAGATAAAGCAGGAGAGAAACGACCTAGTAGTGTTGATAGCACCATATCCTACACCTGAGTAAGAAACTCAATACATTCATGGAGTGTGGGTTTAATGGGACTAAAGCCATTTGCATCGGTGTATAACAGCCACGTTTAGCGGCACTCTCATAGTTTAGAGTTGTACTAGGCGACCATGAGCTCCGTAATATGTCTCAGGCTCTATCTGAGAAACCCAGGTGTGTACACCATATAGTCCTCAGATTGGGATGGCGAGTAGCACCGCCCTCCCTACAAGAGGAAATTGTAGGTTGGGTTTGCCTGGCCATTGTAGGGTATCCTGCACAATTGGTATGGCTAGTCTCTGGTGGAAGTGCCTCAGTCTGGTGAGGTCTGCATACCATGGCTGTTTGGTTTGGTTAGTTTAACGTAGCGTTTTTCACGAGACTTAATCTGTGTCTATCACTGTGGCACTATGAGGATCCCTGGTGTGTTGTCTTGTCGTATCTTCCTCAGCACTCTGCCAATTAGAGAGAAAGGTGGGAAGATGAGGGCTTTGGTATTCCATATAAGTGAAAATGCATCTGTAGCATATGCATGCACATCATAGTGGAGTGTAACATAGGTTTTGCATATGGCATTCTAGGTTGAGGCAAAGCGGTCTATGTTAGGCTTTTGAAAGGCGCAAATATGCGGTCTTGTACCTCTGTGGAGAGGGTCCACTCTGCTGACGAGGTAAAGGCTCTAGAAGCCCTATCAGCATTCACATTGAGTTTTGTGGGACAGTAAGACAGCTTGAATGTGATAGCCTTTTTCCATGCAAATATAAAGATTGATTGTGTAACGTCATTACTGGTTCTTGTGCCGTCCCGACTGGTTCTTGTGCCTGCCGCTGTTGTGCCCGTTTTTGTTGTGGCGGCTCCGGGAATGGCCGCCCTGGAGTTTCCATGCTTGTACCTGCCCTCTGTACTAGAGCGGGAAGCAACAACATCTCTTAGGATTTCATCCTCCTTTTGTCGAACAACAATTTGCTCCTTAGGGTTATCCCCTAGGAGGGTCTGGAAGCTGGTGTGATTTTCATACTCCTGGGCTATCTCTAGCCCAGCTCCCTTCAACCCAGCATAGATACTGTGTCTTCTCAAGTCATTTGCCTTCTAGGTGGCCTTGGACAACAACTTGAGGGAATCGACGGCCTTTTCGACTATGAGCTTAGGGTCAGGAAGTTCACCACAGTTCAGATGGGAGAGTATATCCACTAGGGGCCTGGCAGCGAATTGTAGGACCCATTGGAGGGATCTGCCAGTTTCATCTCTAGAGACTACTGTCTCTCTCAACTATTAAACCAGCTGTCTGCTGACATCTGCGTTCAGGCGAGTTTTGTGAAGCACCTCCAGGTTGGCAGGTCTAGGGTATTGTTTATACATGGCTGCTAACATATCCTTAGATAAGGGATTAAGGTAGATGGCATCCATGAGGGCCTTTACCTTAGTAGCGACATCAGGCGCTACAGCATTCTGTGGTTCTGTAAAGGGCAGTTCCACATCATCCAGCGGGCACTCGAAATTACGCGGGCCATATACCACTAATGGTATGTCCTGGTCATCTGGCTGGGCCAACACAGGTTGCTGGGGTTGATAATGTCCAGGTGGTGGCATATGGCGACCCTGTGGTGGGGCCGCCTGTGGCGGCTGCCTGGGTGCCGGAACCTGCGGCACGTGGGCTGGGCGTGCTGCTGCTGTGCAGGTGGCGCTGACTGTGTTGAGGCCCTGGAGTCTCTACCGCCTCCTGGTGGTGCTGATGAGACTTGGTTGGCTGGTAACATGGCATGTACAACACGCCTAGCTGGTGGGGTACTTGAATGATCATGAACCTCATGTCCTGGTGATGTACCATGTGTAGCTATGGCCACAGGTGTGTTGGAGCTGTTAATGCGTCTCTGGGGAGGATTCCCAACAGGCACCGTCCTAGGATCCTCAGGATTAGGGTGTGAGAAATTGTAGGGGTCATAGACTTACCTACTCCCACCTGATGCCTGTGGGACCTGTATTGGTACAGGTCTGGACCAGGCATTACGCCTTACCAACTTTGGCTGTGAGGGGTCATACTGTGCATGGTCCCCTGTGGCGCACCTCTTGGAGGGCCTTGGCCTTTCCTCGGCTGGGTAAGGTAAGGGCTGGTGCTGAGGAGGGGCAGCTTGGTGCTGCGTCCTCTGCAAGGGCGTAGGGTGATAGGTAGCAGACTGGGCTGCTACTATCTCCCCCTCCTCCAGGGATCCCTCCCTGCAGCAGCTGCCTGAAGCCACAAAATGTACCGGCGAGGACCTCTTCACATCCTGTGGGTCCTCGTCTGGTGGTAGAGTCTCATCATCAGAGATGTCTTCAAACTGCTGAGTCTGAGGGTACTCGTTACCCTGAGACTGTGCTGTTTGTTCACGGGACTCCTGCCCCTCCCTTTCTGCCAAGGAGATGGCGTCGTACAAAAGGCCCAAAGACCTAGAACTGGAGGGTGTACCTGACCTGTTAGGTGAGGTGCTCATGATGAGTGTTCGTGCGCCCTGAGTAGCTCGCGACCAATTATGACCAGGGGAGCTGGAGTCAAAGGTTAAGTAACCAGGAATGCCCTCAGGCCCTTCAGCCAACTAGAGGCTGCTTTAGGCTCACTGGGCAGGGCAAAGATGCCCTTCCTTGCTGTGATTGACAGCTGTTCCTACAAGGGACGCCACATAATCAATATTTCCATCTCGGACATGGCGTGATCAACAGCTTCGATCAATGGTTTTAGAACCACTACTATATCTTCTCCCCGGAAACACGTGACCAGATTCTCTGTGGGGGCCGCCATGTTTTGGATATATAGGTCAGGTCACGGACACTATTTAATAGATCACGGATGCAAGTGTGCCTTATTTGGGCATGGGGCTGGGCTATGGTCAGTCACACATGAGGGTGAGACATGAGGGTGCGAATCGCCAGAGGCCAAAGGCCTTTGGTCGCTGTCAACAACTGGGGAACGCTGACCTTACATAAGGTCGCGTCCCCATCGCCATATGTGGCATGACAGGGCGTCAGCCCTATCCGTTGACACATCTTAGTGTCACACGCGGTAGCGAGGAGGACGATAAGGAAGCATCTCCTCCCACCAGCCAATGCCCATCTCGGGAGACCGTGAGGTCCCCGGGGCTGGCCTGACGGGCTGGGTGGCCGGTAAGGCCGTCAGCATCGCCCGTCATCAACGTTCTTGAAGGCTCAGCATCCCGGTGAACGAAACACGTCAATTCGCACCGGGTGTCTGAATCGAACTGAAGGTTCTAGCACTAGATTCTGCAGTCTATGGAAGCCAAGTCTGTGGTAACGAGGGTTCCGAATAGGGGTGGGTATACTTAGTACCACAGGCTGAAACTAAGTACTACACCTGTGTTTGAAGAGCAGTGTTACTTGATTGTCTACAATGGAATACACACTCACTCACCAAGCTGAGGCTGAGGACTCAGTTTGAGCCTGCAGGCCCGTAACTAGTGGGGGTTCGTCGTTTCGAACGAACCACCCCACTCTCCCCGAAGGAGGAAAAGTGTTCCACCCTAGCTGGGTGGAAAGAGGGCATAATTGTCTACCTCCCATTTTTTACAGCTTGTCGATTGGGCAATTATTAAGGATTCTAGAGAGAAAACTATGAAGGATGGATTAGATACACAAAACTCAGCTTTCTCTTTAAATATATAACACAAAGTTCCACCTCATATTAGAAAAGTGCAGTTCCACCATTGAAATAATAGTATCAAGTTTCACCATATCCAAAAACGAACCATCCCGCGAAGAGGGCTAGTTACGGGCCTGGCCTGTGCTTAGTACAGATGGCTGAGGGAAAAAATAGAAGACCACCCGGCCGGTTGGGCCTGAAAAAAATATCCAACCGGCCGGTCCACCAGAAACAGAATTTTTTTGAAGTTTGGCCTTACTTACAGTGCTTGCTCTTCCTGCTCCTCCTCCTCCTGCTCTTCCTTCTCCTCCTCATCCTCCTCTTTTTTCTCCTCCTCCTCCTGGTCCTTCCGAGGAGCTCGAGCGTTCTCCTCCTCCTCCTCCTCCGCATGCTCCTCCTCCTCGTCGTTCAGAGCCTGAAAACAAGTATTGTAGAGCTTTGGTAACTGAAGAAATACAGGTCGGCGTGGTATTCCCGTGCAGGTGGTAAAATTATATACGAAATTATGTATTTACATGTACAAAATATTATTTATAAAATATAATATTATATTTAAAAAAAACAGATTTAAGATTTAAGCCACCAACCCATACCCCCCCCCCCTGAAATCAAATGGTCCGTCCCTAAGATATGAAAGTTCTGTATTCCTTTCTTGCGAAATATTCGCAATTAGTTAATCTAATGGCAAATGGTCGGTCAGTCTTGTGGCAAATGGTCAGCGAATCTAATGGCAAATGGTCGGTCAGTCTAGTGGCAAATCGTCAGTGAATCTAATGGCATATGGTCTGCCCCGACCACCGGGCCCGACCACCACCATGACTAGGCTACTCCTGCTGTGGGTTTTCCCAACCCACATGGAACATGAACAAGTCATGGTCCCCATATAAACAAAATACCCCCATCCCAAACTCCTCTGCTCTCCTCATACACTCCTATTTTATCAGAAAGGAACCTGATATGTTTTGCATAACCCGCCATATCAATACCTCTACATGTAAACATACAATTCAACAAACTTAAATGGGCTGAGACTATGGGGGGTCTGGATGGAGGGGGGGGGGGGGTCCCAATTTCCCCTGTCGATTTTAAGAAATGGCCATGTCGCCCTGTCGATTTTAAGAAATAACCATGTCACCCTGTCGATTTTAAGAAAAGGCCATGTCCCATGTCACTATCTCTTATATTTCTCATGTCGCATGTCTCTAAGCCCAAAAATGCCCATGTCGCCATGTCCGACGGGCCTTGGCCCCCCCCCCCCTCCCCCCCAAAAAATAATTTAAATTAAAAAAAAAAAAAAAAAGGGGGAAGAAGAGAGGAGAAAAGAGGGGAAAAACGAGAGAAGGGAACAATACCATATAGACACAGACCATCAACATTTTCATGGGGGGGGGGGGGGGGGGCATGCCCCCACACCCCCTAGTAGTATAGCTGTGCGAGGGAACAAACAGTCACTCTGTGGTTGGCCAGGTTTGGGCCCCCCCCCTCTGGAAAATCCTGGATCCGCCACTGCACCCATACTATGTCATTTGATAGTTGGATTTTTGCGTCTGTTACCTGGCATGTGAGGATCTAGATTTAAAGTAATCAACTTACGTCCATCTTCTTTGCAGTACAGCACGAGCACGTGTGTCCAGAGCTGAATGCACCAGTAGCACCAAACATGGTCGTCCGTCCAGGCTGACTACCCAACATCCTGGATGGTACAAACTGCTGCCCTGGCTGCACGTCCCCCGGGGGTCGTCCTCCTAAGCTGCACCTCCTGTGTTGCCCCGACCACCTCCAGAGTTGCCTGGGACCGTAATTCCACTGACCAGTGTCTGGAGAAACTCTCGGTTTTTGGCTGCTTGCTGCTGCCCTTCCTGTGACGCCTGGTCACCCAGTCCCGGCTCCAATACTTCCTCCCCTAGTACCTCGTCCTGTACTACTTGGGGTATCCAATGCGCTGGTCACGGGGTTGGTGGAAAAGTGGAAGGTGAACACAGCAAACGGACCACACCACATGGCACCAAACACCACCAATCATGTAGATTTCCGTATATCCAATCAAGAGGGCAATGAGTGGCTGCCACTTTTCACCCGGGCCCAGGGGTGTTGATTTCAGCCCGTCCTCTACAGCTACAGTAGGACACTCAAAGGCAAAGGGGGCTCCTATGCCATATAAGGGGTCAGGCTGGTGGTCCTGTGGGCGGCTCCATTACTTAAGCCTGTAACTGGCGAGACAAGCACTGATACAGCCATCACAATGGGTACCGGCTATTACATAATGCACCCTAAACATTCCGCAGTGAAGCCCAGGGAATTATCTCATTGGTTGATAATGCATCAAGCTAGACGCCTGAAGAAGTGGTACGCTGTTCTTCCCACCAGTGCATGTATGTGGATGCCTACTTGTGTCTCCCCTATAGGGGTCAGTCTGGTCGCCCTGTGGGCGCATCCATTGCTTGATCTGGTAACCGGCGAGATAAGCACTGATACAGCAATCACAATGGGTCCAGGCTGTTACATAATGCACCCTAAAAATTCCGCAGTGAAGGCCAGGGAATTATCTCATTGGTTGATAATGCATCCAGCTAGACGCCTATAGGCATGTAGCTGGATGCATTATCAACCAATGAGATAACTCCCTGGCCTTCACTGCGGAATTCTTAGGGGGCATTATGTAACAACTTGTACCCATGTGACCGCTGGTACCAGTGCTTATCTCGCCAGTTACAGGTTTAAGTAATGGATGCGCCCACAGGACGTCCAGCTTGACCCCTATACCGATGTTGCAGGTTCCTTAGTAGGGGGCACCATTGCTTGATCTGGTAACCAGCGAGATAAGCACTGATACAACAATCACAATGGGCACAGGCTGTTACATAATGCACCCTAAAAATTCCGCAGTGAAGGCCAGGGAATTATCTCATTGGTTGATAATGCATCCAGCTAGACGCCTATAAGGGGAAGATGGGAGTAGTGGTCCGTTGTTCTACCCACCTGTACATGCATCATACTATGCATGTATGCATGTATGGGACTACATGTACCTACTTTTGTCTCCCCTATAAGGGGAAGATGGGAGTAGTGGTACGCTGTTCTACCCACCTGTACATGTATGGGACCACCTACTTTTGTCTCCCCTATAAGGGGCAGATGGGAGTTGTGGTCCACTGCTTTACCCACCTGTACATGTATGGGACCACCTACTTTTGTCTCCTATATAAGGGGAAGATGGGAGTTGTGGTACGCTGATATACCTGGCATTGTACTACAGCAGGAGGTGGGGGGAGGGGTTATTATCATTTAAACCCGCAGATCTTACTGCACGTCCAGTAACAGTCAGAGTGAAGTCGGGACAGGTACTCAGCTCTATATATAGGGGCGCTGGGCCTTTAACACAGTTAGAGAGGCACTGAGTCCGGCATTGAGTGGCTACTATGAGCGGGGGTGAAATGAACAACTATGTAATTAGAGTTATGTCTCGACCAATCAATCACTGTATTTATGTGCTGCCCTCTGCTGTGTTATAGTGGGACACAAAAATATACTCCTAAAAGGGGAAGATGGGAGTTGTAGTATGCTGCTCCACCCACCTGTATATGTATGGGATACTCATACTTTTGTCCCCCAGTAGTATTGTATGTATCGGAACGGGACTATAGTTAACTACTGTTTATTACTCAATCGACCTGCAGCCAATCAGAGGCCTCCATTTGGTCACGTGACCCGTTGCCATGGTAACGTGACCTACTTAGGGCTCTCAGCCAATCAGAAGCCAGCATTCTGGGTGACCTACTGACCTACTTAGAAGCTCTCAGCCAATCAGAGGCCGGCATTCTGGTAACCATGGTAACGTGACCTACTTACGTCACGTGACCTACTTAGGCTCAGCCAATCAGAAGCCGGCATTCTGGTAACTAGGGTAACGTGACCTACTTAGGGTTTGTTTGTAAACAACACCACGTGGCTCTCTTGTTTGTAAACAACACCACGTGACACGTGACTGTTTGTAAACAAACAATTCGACTTAGTCTGACATTTTCAGCTGTCGCATGCTGACCTGCTGCTATCATAAGAGAAACAAAAGCCCTAATCACGCTTTTCAGCTGGATCCTTCCACCCACCAGACATGGATCCAGATGGGAGGGTGGTTTAAAATTAATCCGTGTACCGACTGTCATACAATAGTGTAATTAGTTGAACACGTGTTACCTGTATAAAGGATTAGCAGGTCATGGGCTTAGAGTGTGTATAGAAAAACAACTACAGGTAGCGTGAACAAAGCGACCCCCTCCCTTTCTGTCACTCTGTCTGTGACTAGAGGGCGCGCGTGTGGTAAGCGGCTTAAATCTAAAGAAAAAAAATCATCCTCTCCTGTCGTCAGCAGTCAGCTGGCCTGCGGCTGGAAAATGCGATTAGAGGGATGATGAGCGCGGTTTTTTATATTCAATATATTAGAAGTGTGCTTTGTTGCTTATATAGTTCATTATGCGTTTAAAATGTTCGCGAGTATCGTAGAAATGTAGAAAAATCCTATTGTGGCGCCATCTGACGAAAAGAGCGGAGAACTATACTAGGGTATGGCGAGCTAGACTAGAGCATGTAATCACCAGGCGGCAGAGTGGTCAAAAGACAATCTCGTAGTAGTAGGTCTACTTGGATCTTGAGTAGCCACCCTTGTGGTTGCAATTACCTAGACTAGTTGACCCTGCCAGCCTGGTCAAGTGAAATTAGTAAGGAGACCGCACATTAACGCGCTCCACAGTCTTTAGACAGTTAAGACTATAGTACCGTAGATTCTACTGTGTACTCACACTAACTATTTACAGTGCTACATATTCATACCCGTGTTTTAAGTGTTTTTTTTAGAAAAAAGCGATCTACTCACCCTTTTTTTTTTAGACAAACTCCTATTAGCAGGTAACCCCTGTATAAACCATACTGCAAAGATCTGCTACTTCGAGCGTCTGCCTCGTGACTGATAGTGTACAACAAGACGAAGTGGGCAGAGGTGAAGTACTGTTCCAAGAAAAATTGAGGCTCTTTATATAGCTGAGAGAGCGGCTAATCCGGATGTTCTAAGCTTGTTTTCACCTAGAGCCCCACCCTCTTCCCGAGAGGAATCAAATTGCTTTTCACCTGGACCCTTCCACCCCTCATCCATCAGCATGAAAAGAGGGATAACAAGTGTAACGTGCGCTACATGTATATGGGATTATAGCTGGTGAAGAGATAAAGCCAGGTCAACTGTGTATACAAAGACTACAGGAGGTGATTAACGACAGGTGTGACGCGCCAGCCCGTGGACGGATTATCTTCTAAGCTGACGCTTATTCAACTAGCCAGCTGCCGTCCGCTCCACTCACCACGGCAAGAGGAGGTGCTTTTGTTTTACACTTAAGTCGCTTACCACATGTACTCGTCTCTACCTCACAGACAGACACCCTCTCGCTTGCTTCACGACCCCTGTAGCTTTTTTTGTATACACACTCTAATCTCATAACCCCCTGATCCGTTATACAGGTAACGGGTATTCTCTTTTAAATAGCTGCCAGTCAGCCTGCGGCAGCTGAAAACGACGGTAAGTAGCTTAGCTCTAGAAGCAAGAAGGCGTATATAAGGAGGCTGACACGTGTATAGGCGCCTTATAAGTCGGCAGGGGGTAAATACTAGTGAAAAAGGAAGGCAGGTGTGCAGGTAGCTTTCTAACAGACACGTGTGTGCACTAAGCTGCTTAAGTCTAAACCCACCTGCAGTAGTCAGGTAGCATGTGAAAACTTACTTAACAGATCTCTTAATTGAGTAGAGACTCTGTACTGAGAGAGTCTTTTCAGCCGTTTAAGAGGATTATCTAGGACAGGGTACATAAGGAGTGAAACGACGCTCTCACCCATCACACTTTCTCGACCCGCCCTTCATCATCGTAGCATCGTCCACTCTACGCTCGCTCAGAATGTTATGATGGTTAGTTCTGCTATTTTCAGCTACTTTTCTTATCGAAGTGTTGACGCTACAGAGCATCGAAACTCTCTCCAAATGAGTCCAAGAAAGAAAAAGCAACTTCCACTTGAAGCAGGAAGAGAAACAGTGCCCTATGATGCATGTGAGGTAAAGAAACATTGGAAGGACGTCACCAAGGAGCAATGGATAGAAGCATGCTTCAACTTCATCGGAACGGAAGTAGTTTCATTTGGACAGAGGGAGAAGATTTTGTTGGAGCTATTTTTCTTAGCTCCGTATACTTGGCCTGACTGTGGTGAAATTCCTTCAGGTATTTGTTCAGTCTTCGCCATAGAAGTTATCAGGTCTTTGAAGGAGCTTCGATATATGCAAGGCACTCACGAGGAGATTGTTCAGAAAATGACGGAATTCGAAACAGGAGAAGACACAATATGGTGCGAGGAGACGACATATACGGACGATGATCTGGAGTACATCATTTGTAGCCCGTTGGAACATTATGTTAAAGACTTTGAGGACATGCTAGACAGCACTGAGATGAACCCGAAAGAGAGATCCCTTAC
This sequence comes from Harmothoe impar, assembly GCA_947462335.1. Taxonomy (NCBI): domain Eukaryota; kingdom Metazoa; phylum Annelida; class Polychaeta; order Phyllodocida; family Polynoidae; genus Harmothoe; species Harmothoe impar. The sequence goes on along the minus strand of OX381716.1, from coordinate 56,313,343 downwards.
TGCACAGAAAGAGGCCAAAGCTGTGTTGGAAAAGCTCAAGTTTGGTCAAGGATTCACTCTTCAAAGCAGCTGTGTGAGTGTGATAAAAGGCCTTGTGTTGAAACATCCAGACATGAAGTTTTCGCGTGCTGTCGACACACTTCCTTTGCCTGAACTGATGATGAACATGATCGATCCCATCGTACCAACATGTTTCGACTCTGCCAATTGTCCCATGTATAAAATGGTTTCAAGTTTTGCCCGTGGCCGATGGCTAAACGATCCACTGAAGTCAGAAAACCTCCTTGATTTAATCAACTGACTAAATGTATTTTCTCATACTAGTATTAGTAGCATTAGTAATAGCAGCTACTCAGTCTCGTGCAGCACAAGCAGCAGCATCTGTCAGCAGCATCCGTGACATCGTCAGCAGCAGCAGCAGCTGCACGAGCAGCACAAGCAGCAGCATCTGTCAACAGCATCCGTGACATCGCCAGCAACTGCAGCAGCTGCACGAGCAGCACAAGCAGCAGCAGCTGTCAGCAGCTGCAGCAGCTGCACGAGCAGCACAAGCAGCAGCACCAACAGCAGCAGCAACAGCAAATCAGCAGCAGCAGCAGCAGCAGCAGCAGCAGCAGCAGCGGCGGTGTGGACCACTAAATTCGAGATGGCGACATGTCTGTTTCTTAGAATCGACATTCGACATGAGGCCTAGTGACATTTGACATGAAGCTTGAAAAACATAGTGACAGGTGACATGAGCAATTCTTAAAATCAACATGAGATATGAGCATAATTAAGCGACATCGACATGTGCCATGGCTATTTCTTTTTAAGACAAACGCCATAGACTCCTCATTCAAACCCCCACTAGTAGTGCTCTATAAGCGCAAGCTTTGCCTTAAGAGAGCTGTGGCTGTGAACCCTCTCCTCCCTCCGTACACACAGGTAAATATCAGAGTCAGCCAATGTCGCCAATACTACTCTCATACAAGGGTCAGGCACTGCTGGACTATAATAGATGGGTCAAGGACCATTCTACTGAGGGTCAGGCTAGGCTGGACATTCAATAACAGGCTGGACTTTGGCAAACTTGCTTGAAAGTCTGGCCAGCAAGAGTCCGTTGAAGGACTATACGGTAAAAAGGCTGCTGTTACAGTCAAGATACTCATATTTCAAGCCCAGAAAACTGTAATTAGCTTTCCAAGTTGTTTATTTAACAATATCCTGGCCTAGCAAGAAGCTGTCAGATGACATCTAAGAAAAATGGGGCTGTTAATTGATCAAGAGAGCTACATTGTTACAGAGTCCTATTCCTCTTTTGAGGTGGGACCAAATTTGAAAAAAGAATAAACTCAAAAAAAAAGCCTTAAGATTGAAACAGTTGTAGATGACAAATTTAATGAGGAAGTCGTATTAATTAGTTTACAAATAGCCGCTACGAGCAGCACAAGCAGCAGCTGACACTAGTGTCAGCTGCAGCAGCTGCACGAGCTGCTTGTGCTGCTCGTGCAGCGGCTATTTGTAAACTAATTAATACGACTTCCTCATTAAATTTGTCATCTACAACTATTTCAATCTTAAGGCTTTTTTTTTGAGTTTATTCTTTTTTCAAATTTGGTCCCACCTCAAAAGAGGAATAGGACTCTGTAACAATGTAGCTCTCTTGATCAATTAACAGCCCCATTTTTCTTAGATGTCATCTGACAGCTTCTTGCTAGGCCAGGATATTGTTAAATAAACAACTTGGAAAGCTAATTACAGTTTTCTGGGCTTGAAATATGAGTATCTTGACTGTAACAGCAGCCTTTTTACCGTATAGTCCTTCAACGGACTCTTGCTGGCCAGACTTTCAAGCAAGTTTGCCAAAGTCCAGCCTGTTATTGAATGTCCAGCCTAGCCTGACCCTCAGTAGAATGGTCCTTGACCCATCTATTATAGTCCAGCAGTGCCTGACCCTTGTATGAGAGTAGTATTGGCGACATTGGCTGACTCTGATATTTACCTGTGTGTACGGAGGGAGGAGAGGGTTCACAGCCACAGCTCTCTTAAGGCAAAGCTTGCGCTTATAGAGCACTACTAGTGGGGGTTTGAATGAGGAGTCTATGGCGTTTGTCTTAAAAAAAAATAGCCATGGCACATGTCGATGTCGCTTAATTATGCTCATATCTCATGTCGATTTTAAGAATTGCTCATGTCACCTGTCACTATGTTTTTCAAGCTTCATGTCAAATGTCACTAGGCCTCATGTCGAATGTCGATTCTAAGAAACAGACATGTCGCCATCTCGAATTTAGTGGTCCACACCGCCGCTGCTGCTGCTGCTGCTGCTGCTGCTGCTGCTGATTTGCTGTTGCTGCTGCTGTTGGTGCTGCTGCTTGTGCTGCTCGTGCAGCTGCTGCAGCTGCTGACAGCTGCTGCTGCTTGTGCTGCTCGTGCAGCTGCTGCAGTTGCTGGCGATGTCACGGATGCTGTTGACAGATGCTGCTGCTTGTGCTGCTCGTGCAGCTGCTGCTGCTGCTGACGATGTCACGGATGCTGCTGACAGATGCTGCTGCTTGTGCTGCACGAGACTGAGTAGCTGCTATTACTAATGCTACTAATACTAGTATGAGAAAATACATTTAGTCAGTTGATTAAATCAAGGAGGTTTTCTGACTTCAGTGGATCGTTTAGCCATCGGCCACGGGCAAAACTTGAAACCATTTTATACATGGGACAATTGGCAGAGTCGAAACATGTTGGTACGATGGGATCGATCATGTTCATCATCAGTTCAGGCAAAGGAAGTGTGTCGACAGCACGCGAAAACTTCATGTCTGGATGTTTCAACACAAGGCCTTTTATCACACTCACACAGCTGCTTTGAAGAGTGAATCCTTGACCAAACTTGAGCTTTTCCAACACAGCTTTGGCCTCTTTCTGTGCAGTAAGGGATCTCTCTTTCGGGTTCATCTCAGTGCTGTCTAGCATGTCCTCAAAGTCTTTAACATAATGTTCCAACGGGCTACAAATGATGTACTCCAGATCATCGTCCGTATATGTCGTCTCCTCGCACCATATTGTGTCTTCTCCTGTTTCGAATTCCGTCATTTTCTGAACAATCTCCTCGTGAGTGCCTTGCATATATCGAAGCTCCTTCAAAGACCTGATAACTTCTATGGCGAAGACTGAACAAATACCTGAAGGAATTTCACCACAGTCAGGCCAAGTATACGGAGCTAAGAAAAATAGCTCCAACAAAATCTTCTCCCTCTGTCCAAATGAAACTACTTCCGTTCCGATGAAGTTGAAGCATGCTTCTATCCATTGCTCCTTGGTGACGTCCTTCCAATGTTTCTTTACCTCACATGCATCATAGGGCACTGTTTCTCTTCCTGCTTCAAGTGGAAGTTGCTTTTTCTTTCTTGGACTCATTTGGAGAGAGTTTCGATGCTCTGTAGCGTCAACACTTCGATAAGAAAAGTAGCTGAAAATAGCAGAACTAACCATCATAACATTCTGAGCGAGCGTAGAGTGGACGATGCTACGATGATGAAGGGCGGGTCGAGAAAGTGTGATGGGTGAGAGCGTCGTTTCACTCCTTATGTACCCTGTCCTAGATAATCCTCTTAAACGGCTGAAAAGACTCTCTCAGTACAGAGTCTCTACTCAATTAAGAGATCTGTTAAGTAAGTTTTCACATGCTACCTGACTACTGCAGGTGGGTTTAGACTTAAGCAGCTTAGTGCACACACGTGTCTGTTAGAAAGCTACCTGCACACCTGCCTTCCTTTTTCACTAGTATTTACCCCCTGCCGACTTATAAGGTGCCTATACACGTGTCAGCCTCCTTATATACGCCTTCTTGCTTCTAGAGCTAAGCTACTTACCGTCGTTTTCAGCTGCCGCAGGCTGACTGGCAGCTATTTAAAAGAGAATACCCGTTACCTGTATAACGGATCAGGGGGTTATGAGATTAGAGTGTGTATACAAAAAAAGCTACAGGGGTCGTGAAGCAAGCGAGAGGGTGTCTGTCTGTGAGGTAGAGACGAGTACATGTGGTAAGCGACTTAAGTGTAAAACAAAAGCACCTCCTCTTGCCGTGGTGAGTGGAGCGGACGGCAGCTGGCTAGTTGAATAAGCGTCAGCTTAGAAGATAATCCGTCCACGGGCTGGCGCGTCACACCTGTCGTTAATCACCTCCTGTAGTCTTTGTATACACAGTTGACCTGGCTTTATCTCTTCACCAGCTATAATCCCATATACATGTAGCGCACGTTACACTTGTTATCCCTCTTTTCATGCTGATGGATGAAGGGTGGAAGGGTCCAGGTGAAAAGCAATTTGATTCCTCTCTAGAAGAGGGTGGAGCTCTAGGTGAAAACAAGCTTAGAACATCCGGATTAGCCGCTCTCTCAGCTATATAAAGAGCCTCAATTTTTCTTGGAACAGTACTTCACCTCTGCCCACTTCGTCTTGTTGTACACTATCAGTCACGAGGCAGACGCTCGAAGTAGCAGATCTTTGCAGTATGGTTTATACAGGGGTTACCTGCTAATAGTAGTTTGTCTAAAAAAAAAAGGGTGAGTAGATCGCTTTTTTCTAAAAAAAACACTTAGAACACGGGTATGAATATGTAGCACTGTAAATAGTTAGTGTGAGTACACAGTAGAATCTACGGTACTATAGTCTTAACTGTCTAAAGACTGTGGAGCGCGTTAATGTGCGGTCTCCTTACTAATTTCACTTGACCAGGCTGGCAGGGTCAACTAGTCTAGGTAATTGCAACCACAAGGGTGGCTACTCAAGATCCAAGTAGACCTACTACTACGAGATTGTCTTTTGACCACTCTGCCGCCTGGTGATTACATGCTCTAGTCTAGCTCACCATACCCTAGTATAGTTCTCCGCTCTTTTCGTCAGATGGCGCCACAATAGGATTTTTCTACATTTCTACGATACTCGCGAACATTTTAAACGCATAATGAACTATATAAGCAACAAAGCACACTTCTAATATATTGAATATAAAAAACCGCGCTCATCATCCCTCTAATCGCATTTTCCAGCCGCCGGCCAGCTGACTGCTGACGACAGGAGAGGATGATTTTTTTTCTTTAGATTTAAGCCGCTTACCACACGCGCGCCCTCTAGTCACAGACAGAGTGACAGAAAGGGAGGGGGTCGCTTTGTTCACGCTACCTGTAGTTGTTTTTCTATACACACTCTAAGCCCATGACCTGCTAATCCTTTATACAGGTAACACGTGTTCAACTAATTACACTATTGTATGACAGTCGGTACACGGATTAATTTTAAACCACCCTCCCATCTGGATCCATGTCTGGTGGGTGGAAGGATCCAGCTGAAAAGCGTGATTAGGGCTTTTGTTTCTCTTATGATAGCAGCAGGTCAGCATGCGACAGCTGAAAATGTCAGACTAAGTCGAATTGTTTGTTTACAAACAGTCACGTGTCACGTGGTGTTGTTTACAAACAAGAGAGCCACGTGGTGTTGTTTACAAACAAACCCTAAGTAGGTCACGTTACCCTAGTTACCAGAATGCCGGCTTCTGATTGGCTGAGCCTAAGTAGGTCACGTGACGTAAGTAGGTCACGTTACCATGGTTACCAGAATGCCGGCCTCTGATTGGCTGAGAGCTTCTAAGTAGGTCAGTAGGTCACCCAGAATGCTGGCTTCTGATTGGCTGAGAGCCCTAAGTAGGTCACGTTACCATGGCAACGGGTCACGTGACCAAATGGAGGCCTCTGATTGGCTGCAGGTCGATTGAGTAATAAACAGTAGTTAACTATAGTCCCGTTCCGATACATACTATACTACTTCCCCCCTATAAGGGGAAGATGGGAGTTGTGGTACTCTGCCTTACCAATCTGTACATGTATGTGGATACCTACTTCTGTCTCCCATATAAGGGGAAGATGGGAGTTGTGGTACGCTACTGCATAAAGGGTATATTGACCTTTATTCAGTAGAGATGTATGGGAGAAGTCAGCGTTCATTTCCTACTGAATAAAGGTTATTGACCTTTATTCAGTAGAGATGTATGGGAAAAGTCAGCGTTCATTTCCAACTTAATAAAGAGTTATTGACCTTTATTCAGTAGGGATGTATGGGGGAAGTCAGCGTTCATTTCCTACTGAATAAAGGGTATATTGACCTTTAGTCAGTAGAGTGTCCCCATACAATTAAAGGTGGGTGGGGCAGCATACCACAACTTCCCATCTTCCACTTACACTTTTGTGTCCTACTATACTGCGCTGATGTCACCACCCACAGACACACAGTAGTAGTAGCCCACGTGGCAGGCCCGTAATTCAAACCTTTGGCAAGTCATAATGGCCTAAATATAACATTTATGTCAGCTATGGGGCTAGCCATTAATAGGGAATTCAATTTCCATTATAGAAAAAAAGCCATGTATTTTTAAATAGCCTATTTAAAATGATATATGCAATTCTCGCATTGGGTGCCATGTCCACCTTCCACCTTTTACACCCAACCAGTACTGAAGAGTGTAGAGGGCGCAGCCACGTGCTTGCGTGGATACCCCAAGTAAGTTCAAGTAGTACAATGCCGCCGTGCCCACTGTTCCCGCGCCAGCCTGGCGGGTAGCGTCCCCCCCCCCCCCCCTAGTATACCGAGGTTGCAGGTTCCTTTAGTAGGGGGCACCATTGCTTGATCTGGTAACTGGCGAGATAAGCACTGATGCAGCAATCACAATGGGTACAAGCTGTTACATAATGCCCCCTAAGAATTCCGCAGTGAAGGCCAGGGAGTCTCAGGGTTCGCGCTAGCCGTTCGCCAGATCGCTATTGGCGAATTAAACTTCAAACTGGCGATTCCATCTGCCATTAAATTCGCCAAACTGGCGAATTCCCTTATTGCCAATACCTTGTATGATGTATCGTTGGAAAGCTAAGATTGAGAGGGAAACAGCCGTCTACATCATATTTTGATATAATTATCATTAACCTGAAGTATCCCAATTTTTTGAAGCAAACTAGTAAAAGTATCAGCATAAGTTTTCTCCCATAATTTATTACTAGTGAATTTGAATCAAATACACCTCTATCCACGGATTTTGGACGGAAAAAGACACCCTTTTATGGTAACGCTTTGCAAAATGTTTCATTAGAAATATTAAGCTAAAACCGCACAGCAGTTGCATACAAGTGTTTTTATTGAACAAGTGTATGCCACGGGAGATGCTGAAACTGCATTATGTTAAACAGGCCAGCTTGGGTTCCTGAAACTATTTTGGACCTGTTTTCTCCCTAATATGATCAATTGTCTGCTTTATCCACGGCTTTCCTATTAAAGTTTACCACCACAAAATACCTATATGATATTTAGTGTATTTAAGTAGCTATCATTTGCTTAGTTTAGTTGTACTAATAGTGTAATGAGAAGTTAGAATTCTGTCACTGGAGAAGAGACCATTAGACTAAACTGAAAAAAACTGTACTATTCAAAATTATCATGACCACACATTGCCCTTTTTGTATAATTTGTATGATGATATAGGGAACTATATCTTTCCATCGATCAGTGCAGGATTAATATTTAAAACAGTTTTAGTGGGTTTTATTTTTGATAAAGAAAGCTCCCTGATGCAAACACATCACAATGCATCAAAATAGCCCCACCTAGCCCCCGCACAGATCTACTACTTTTATCATTTAAATCTGGCGAATCCATTACCAATCTGGCTAATCAACTTTGGCTCAAATTCGCCATACTGGCTAACCCATAAAACGTATACTAGCGCCATCCCAGGGAGTTATCTGATTGGTTGATGGTGCCCCCTACTAAGGAACCTGCAACCTCGGTATAGGCATGTAGCTGGATGCATTATCAACCAATAAGATAACTCCCTGGGCTTCACTGCGGAATTCTTAGGGTGCATTATGTAACCGCTTGTAACCATGTGACCGCTGGTACCAGTACTTATCTCGCCAGTCACAGGCTTAAGTAATGGATGCGGCCACAGGACGTCCAGCTTGACCCCTATAGCCTGCAATACCCACGGGCACTAGCGTTGTGGGTATACCGATGTTGCAGGTTCCTTAGTAGGGGGCACCATTACTTGATCTGGTAACCAGCGAGATAAGCACTGATACAGCAATCACAATGGGTACAGGCTGTTACATAATGCCCCCTAAGAATTCCGCAGAGAAGGCCAGGGAATTTTCTCATTGGTTGATAATGCAACCGGCTAGACGCCTATAGGATGCAAATGTCAAGAAAGCTTTGGAAATATGATACCATTTGCGAGGTGACTTTGCTTCGCATTCCCCTGGGTTTAATATGGAATATACAGACTCATAAATTGATGTGTAACACCTTATAAATGTATACTATAATTGATTCATAAATTCAGTTATGAATGGTGTTCCATTTCTTTATACTGGACTACTTTGATGGGGGCAGTCTGTAAGGAACCAGATAACCTTCAGTCCGTTGGACCCACCATTGATTGGTCTAGACACAACTATAATTACGTATATGTCCATTTCACCTCACCTAATTAAGGCCCTAAGTGGCATGAAGGGCCACTCATGGAGTCTCTTGATTGGCTGCAGAAATCTACATGATTGGTTGACACAAGGGCAATCAATAGAAAACTGACCCTTCTGTCCGTAACTATCAGACAGCCCTTGGCTACATCTGAGAGTTACAGCCGTAACTACCCCCCCCCCCCCCCCGGCTGCCATAGCTCCCTTTGTCAGTGCCATGCCTTGGACTAGCGTGTTTATCATCTGCATTTGCTGTTTCATAACTTTCGTACACTCACAACTCTCTTGAATAAGCTCACCTACTAGCTTGGCACTCACTAGCTGGTGTGCTGTCAACGTTCTGGGGGCTTTTGTCCCTTGTACGTACACTCAAATATGACTCGGAATCTGGGGGGGGGGGGGGGGTAGATGGGGGGGTCCCCATGTCGCATGTCGATTTTAAGAAATGCCCATGTCACATGTCACTAAGGAAAAAGTCATGTCACTAGTGTCACTAAGGAAAAGAACTTAGGGCCATAGAGAGAGTTATAAATGGGGGTCTTGGGGCCGCAGGCCCCAGAAAAAATTAGGAATTTAAATACTCACAGGGGCCAAATTTGAAGAAAGGGTTTGGTAGCCTGCTTCACTCTATATGAGATTCTTTTTTTCATGTCACTAAGCCCCATGTCACATGTCGATTTTAAGAAATGCCCCTGTCACATGTCACTTAACTGGCCATGTCCCATGTCGATTTTAAGAAATGCCCATGTCGCCATGTCGATTTTAAGAAATGCCAATGTCGCCATGTCGATTTTAGGGGTCTATACCCATAATCTGTGGTAATCTCCCGGGGTAATCTGGTCCAGATTTATATGAAACTCCCAATCCTCCGAATTCCCAGTTTGTTCTGCCACCACCTTGGCGGCCTCTTTGTATACACATGGCCTACCCCCTTTTGGAGGATGAGCCTGACCACAGTCCGAACAGTTTTGTAAACTTCTCCTTGCCGCCATATTGAACACTGGTATAATTCAGTCACAGTGTCCCCGGGGGGGGGGGGGGCACTCCCTCAGCATTACTGACTACTAGTATGTGTGAACATGATTCCAAGGGAAAGGGTCTATTTTTAAAGGGGTACATTTTCAGACCTTCATGGCTTTTTATAGGGTATTTTTTACCCTATATTCACAGGGTCACCCTGTGATTAGGGTATATTTTTCAGGGTCATTCGTGCTTAGGGTCCGTTTTTCTGGTAAGTTGAAAATGGGTATGCTTTAAAAAAAATGCTGCCCCTTGAGCCGTGAAAACGGCCGTTTCTGCGCCTTGCCATGCATTTTGGTGTGGTTTTGAGCTATATATAGGGGGTATGGATGGTAAGAAATGGGCATGTCGACCTGTCGATTTTAAGAAATGACCATGTCATCTTGTCGATTTTAAGAAAAAGCTATGCCCCATGTCACTATCTCTTATATTTCCCATGCCGCATGTCACTAAGCCATAATAGGCCCATGTCGCCATGTCAAATTTAGTGGTCCACACCCATTACATAGGCATAGGTTACCCTATTGTAGCCAGTGCCCACCATCCAAACTTCTTGTCAAATTTTAAACTATTTTGGTACCTCTAAATCAATGTAACTGTCCGGCAGACTTAGGTCTAAATGCCCCTGACCATAGCCTATTACAGTAGATCCCCAGCTGATATAATGATGCCAAAGTTGTATTCTAGGAATAAGGATTTTTGTCATTGAGAACGGAGTCTTGAATCTGTTGACCAACCCCCAAAAAGGTCAAACCAAAAAGGTCAAGTGAAAAGCCATGAAAAAGGGTGAAAATACCCCTCAGTCCCCCTACTTTGAAACTGCTTGCCACGCCCCTGAAAAAACTTGCACATTGTTATAATTCGAAAAGGGGGGTGGGGGCGAAATTTGTTTGGCTCTTTTTGGCGCCCAGCTGGCCCAAGTAAAACACACATATATATATGGGGGCTAGGGACCAATGCTGTCTGGCAGGTGGTGAGCGACTGTACCCTACCCCCGGGGGGACCATGTTGGTGTAATTCTGCTGAAAAATTACCCTCTTGCAAAGAATTTTGCCCGAAACTGCGATATTTTTGTGAAAACTGGCAAATATTGGTGAAAACCCGGACATTAATTTTGTGAAAAATAGACCCTTGTTAGGGCGAATTTGTACAAAAAGTAAGTTACCCTTCCCAGCCGCACACATATGGCTGATATGCACGGTTCCCACAAAAAATTCAAATTAAAATTCCATGACATTTCCAAGGCATTCCATGACAGAAATCTCAATTTTCCATGACATTTATTACATTATTGTGGGGGTTGGGAGGCTTGGCCCCTGAGAATTTTTCTAGAACATAGAAAGCAAATGGTGAATTCTCGGAGAATTTGTAATATTAATTATATTATTTTCAAATTCCATGACACGTGGGGACCCTGATATGTATACAAATACTAAGTGCCCTCCCCACTCCCTGCCTGTATCCGGCCTAGTGCCTTGAGAGCTAGCTGTACCCCGCATAGTGTGTCGATCTTTCCCAGGCCTTAGGTGGAGGTTCATCCTTAGATCATCAAATTCAGGATGGTGTCCCAACAAGAGGGGCCTGATTTCTTCAAATTAAGGGGGGGGGGGCCTGGTTTGTTGGAATTTTATCCTGCTAAAAGGGGTTCAAATTCAAGGTGATGTAAGTGGCTCCAGATGGGTCAAAAGCAACCTGGTGACCTGTTTTCTAGGCGACCTGGCACAATAATTAAGCGACCTGGAGACCTTTTTGAAAAATTTGGCCATAGTAGCCTATAAACGGGCCCATACTACCAAGAAAGACCTATATATTAATTGTATATACCGTAAATTCCTGCTTACTACCCGCAGCTCGCGTATAACCCTCACCCCGACTTTGGGAGAATCCTATAACCCGCACAGGGGGTCTGAGTGCTCCTGGGTAAAACCCTTGTATTACCCGCACCTAGTCTTTTGCAAAATGTCTAAATATTATCCCTACCCCAGCCCCCTCTGTGAGCGGCTATATGCTCTCTCTCTATAGATGTCCTAGGTACATGAGCCTCTGTCAGGCTCTGATGAGTCTTGTAAGGTCACAACTATGTCACCAAAACCTATCCTGACGTAATTGAGTAATTTTTCACCGATGTTTCAGCCCTTGATATTATACCTGAGTCATTTGAGGTCACAACTACGTCACCAAAACCTATTCTGGCATGAGTATTGCTTGTCCTGTGTCACCGCTGGCAGATATGAGTAATTTTTCACCGATGTTTCAGACCTTGATATTATACCTGAGTCTTGTGAGGTCACAACTACGTCACCAAAACCTATTCTGGCATGAGTATTGCTTGACTTGTGTCACCGCTGGCAGATATGAGTAAATTTTCACTCATGTTTCAGTTGATATCATACCTTAGTCTTGTGAGGCCACAACTTTGCACGAAAACATTTTCTGATGTTATTGAGTAATTTTACACCGATGTTTCAGCCATTTATATTATACCTTAGTCTTTTGAGGTCTCAAAGACATCACCAAAACCTATTCTGACGTATACCTTAGTCTTGTGAGGTCACAACTACCTCACCAAAACCTATCCTGACGTAATTGAGTAATTTTTCACCGATGGTTCAGCCCTTGATATTATACCTGAGTCTTTTAAGGTCACAACTAAGTCACCAAAACCTATTCTGGCATGAGTATTGCTTGTCCTGTGTCACTGCTGGCAGATATGAGTAATTTTTCACCAATGTTTCAGCCCTTGATGTTATACCTTAGTCTTGTAAGGTCACAACTACGTCACCAAAACCTATCCTGGCGTAATTCAGTAATTTTTCACTGATGTTTCAGCCCTTGATATTATACCTGAGTCTTGTGAGGTCACAACTACGTCACCAAAACCTATTTCGGCATGAGTATTGCTTGTCCTGTGTCACTGCTGGCAGATATGAGTAATTTTTACCGGTGTTTCAGCCCTTAATTTTATACCTTAGTCTTGTGAGGTCACATAGACAACACCAACACCTATTCTGACGTAATTGAGTAACTTTTCACCGATGTTTCAGCCCTTGATATTATACCTGAGTCTTTTGAGGTCACAACTACGTCACCAAAACCCATTCTGGCATGAGTATTGCTTGTCCTGTGTCACTGCTGGCAGATATGAGTAATTTTTACCGGTGTTTCAGCCCTTAATTTTATACCTTAGTCTTGTGAGGTCACATAGACAACACCAACACCTATTCTGACGTAATTGAGTAATTTTTCACCGATGTTTCAGCCCTTGATATTATACCTGAGTCTTTTAAGGTCACAACTAAGTCACCAAAACCTATTCTGGCATGAGTATTGCTTGTCCTGTGTCACTGCTGGCAGATATGAGTAATTTTTCACCAATGTTTCAGCCCTTGATGTTATACCTTAGTATTGTAAGGTCACAACTACGTCACCAAAACCTATCCTGACGTAATTTCAGTAATTTTTCACTGATGTTTCAGCCCTTGATATTATACCTGAGTCTTGTGAGGTCACAACTACGTCACCAAAACCTATTTCGGCATTAGTATTGCTTGTCCTGTGTCACTGCTGGCAGATATGAGTAATTTTTACCGGTGTTTCAGCCCTTAATTTTATACCTTAGTCTTGTGAGGTCACATAGACAACACCAACACCTATTCTGACAAAATTGAGTACTTTTTCACCGATGTTTCAGCCCTTGCTATTATACCTGAGTCTTTTGAGGTCACAACTACGTCACCAAAACCCATTCTAGCATGAGTATTGCTTGTCCTGTGTCACCGCTGGCAGATATGAGTAATTTTTCACCGATGTTTCAGCCCTTGATAATATACCTGAGTCTTGTGAGGTCACAACTACGTCACCAAAACCTATTCTGATGTAATTGAGTAATTTTTCACCGATGTTTCAGCCCTTGATATTATACCTGAGTCTTGTGAGGTCACAACTACGTCACCAAAACCTATTCTGGCATGAGTATTGCTTGTCCTGTGTCACCGCTGGCAGATATGAGTAATTTTTCACCGATGCTTCATCCCTTGTTATTATACCTTAGTCTTGTATGGTCACAAATACGTCACCAAAACCTATCCTGACGTAATTGAGTAATTTTTCACCGATTTTTCAGCCCTTGATATTATACCTAAGTTTTGTGAGGTCACAACTACGTCACCAAAAGCTATCCTGACATAATTGAGTAATTTTTCACCGATGTTTCAGCCCTTTATATTATACCATAGTCTTTTGAGGTCACAACTACGTCACCAAAACCTATTCTGATGTGATTGAGTAATTTTTCACCGATGTTTCAGCCCTTGATATTATACCTGAGTCTTGTGAGGTCACAACTAAGTCACCAAAACCTATTCTGGCATGAGTACTGCTTGTCCTGTGTCACCGCTGGCAGATATGAGTAATTTTTCACCGATGTTTCAGCCCTTGTTATTATACCTTAGTCTTTTAAGGTCACAACGACGTCAGGAAAACCTATCCTAACGTAATTGAGTAATTTTCACCGATGTTTCACCCCTTGATATTATACCTGAGTCTTGTCAGGTCACAACTACGTCACCAAAACCAATTCTGGCATGAGTACTGCTTGTCCTGTGTCACCGCTGGCAGATATGAGTAATTTTTCACTGATGTTTCAGCCCTTGTTATTATACCTTCGTCTTGTAAGGTCACAACTACCTCACCAAAACCTATCCTGCCATTATTGAGTAATTTTTCACCGATGTTTCAGCCCTTGATATTATACCTGAGTCTTTTGAGGTCACAACTACGTCGCCAAAACCTATTCTTGCATGAGTATTGCTTGTCCTGTGTCACCGCTGGCAGATATGAGTAATTTTTCACCGATGTTACAGCCCTTTATATTATACTATAGTGTTGTGAGGTCACAACCACGTCACCAAAACCTATTCTGATGTAATTCAGTAATTTTTCACCAATGTTTCAGCCCTTGTTATTATACCTGAGTCTCATGAGGTCACAACTACGTCACCAAAAGCTATCCTGGCATGAGTATTGCTTGTCCTGTGTCACCGCTGGCAGATATGAGTAATTTTTCACCGATGCTTCATCCCTTGTTATTATACCTTAGTCTTGTATGGTCACAAATACGTCACCAAAACCTATCCTGACGTAATTGAGTAATTTTTCACCGATGTTTCAGCCCTTGATATTATACCTAAGTTTTGTGAGGTCACAACTACGTCACCAAAAGCTATCCTGACATAATTGAGTAATTTTTCACCGATGTTTCAGCCCTTTATATTATACCATAGTCTTTTGAGGTCACAACTACGTCACCAAAACCTATTCTGATGTGATTGAGTAATTTTTCACCGATGTTTCAGCCCTTGATATTATACCTGAGTCTTTTAAGGTCACAACGACGTCAGGAAAACCTATCCTAACGTAATTGAGTAATTTTCACCGATGTTTCACCCCTTGATATTATACCTGAGTCTTGTCAGGTCACAACTACGTCACCAAAACCTATTCTGGCATGAGTACTGCTTGTCCTGTGTCACCGCTGGCAGATATGAGTAATTTTTCACTGATGTTTCAGCCCTTGTTATTATACCTTCGTCTTGTAAGGTCACAACTACCTCACCAAAACCTATCCTGCCATTATTGAGTAATTTTTCACCGATGTTTCAGCCCTTGATATTATACCTGAGTCTTTTGAGGTCACAACTACGTCGCCAAAACCTATTCTTGCATGAGTATTGCTTGTCCTGTGTCACCGCTGGCAGATATGAGTAATTTTTCACCGATGCTTCATCCCTTGTTATTATACCTTAGTTTTGTATTGTCACAAATACGTCACCAAAACCTATCCTGACGTAATTGAGTAATTTTTCACCGATGTTTCAGCCCTTGATATTATACCTAAGTTTTGTGAGGTCACAACTACGTCACCAAAAGCTATCCTGACATAATTGAGTAATTTTTCACCGATGTTTCAGCCCTTTATATTATACCATAGTCTTTTGAGGTCACAACTACGTCACCAAAACCTATTCTGATGTGATTGAGTAATTTTTCACCGATGTTTCAGCCCTTGATATTATACCTGAGTCTTGTGAGGTCACAACTAAGTCACCAAAACCTATTCTGGCATGAGTATTGCTTGTCCTGTGTCACCGCTGGCAGATATGAGTAATTTTTCACCGATGTTTCAGCCCTTGTTATTATACCTTAGTCTTTTAAGGTCACAACGACGTCAGGAAAACCTATCCTAACGTAATTGAGTAATTTTCACCGATGTTTCACCCCTTGATTTTATACCTGAGTCTTGTCAGGTCACAACTACGTCACCAAAACCTATTCTGGCATGAGTACTGCTTGTCCTGTGTCACCGCTGGCAGATATGAGTAATTTTTCACTGATGTTTCAGCCCTTGTTATTATACCTTCGTCTTGTAAGGTCACAACTACCTCACCAAAACCTATCCTGCCATTATTGAGTAATTTTTCACCGATGTTTCAGCCCTTGATATTATTCCTGAGTCTTTTGAGGTCACAACTACGTCGCCAAAACCTATTCTTGCATGAGCATTGCTTGTCCTGTGTCACCGCTGGCAGATATGAGTAATTTTTCACCGATGTTCCAGCCCTTTATATTATACTATAGTGTTGTGAGGTCACAACCACGTCACCAAAACCTATTCTGATGTAATTCAGTAATTTTTCACCAATGTTTCAGCCCTTGTTATTATACATTAGTCTCATGAGGTCACAACTACGTCACCAAAAGCTATCCTGGCATGAGTATTGCTTGTCCTGTGTCACCGCTGGCAGATATGAGTAATTTTTCACCGATGTTTCAGCCCTTGATAATATACCTGAGTCTTGTGAGGTCACAACTACGTTACCAAAACCTATTCTGATGTAATTGAGTAATTTTTTACCGATGTTTCAGCCCTTGATATTATACCTGAGTCTTGTGAGGTCACAACTACGTCACCAAAACCTATTCTGGCATGAGCATTGCTTGTCCTGTGTCACCGCTGGCAGCTATGAGTAATTTTTCACCGATGTTTCAGCCCTTGATATTATACCATAGCCTTGTAAGGTCACAACTACGTCACCAAAACCTATTCTGATGTAATTGAGTAATTTTTCACCGATGTTTCAGCCCTTGATATTATACCTGAGTCTTTTGAGGTCACAACTACGTCACCAAAACCTATTCTGGCATGAGTATTGCTTGTCCTGTGTCACCGCTGCCAGATATGAGTAATTTTTCACCGATGTTACAGCCCTTTATATTATACTATAGTGTTGTGAGGTCGCAACTACGTCACCAAAACCTATTCTGATGTAATTGAGTAATTTTTCACCAATGTTTCAGCCCTTGTTATCATACCTTAGTTTCATGAGGTCACAACTACGTCACTAAAAGCTATTCTGGCATGAGTATTGCTTGTCCTGTGTCACCGCTGGCAGATATGAGTAATATTTCACCGATGTTTCAGCCCATGATATTATACCTTAGTCTTGTGAGGTCACAACTACATCACCAGAACCTATTCTGATGTAATTGAGTAATTTTTCACCGATGTTTCAGCCCTTGATATTATACCTGAGTCTTGTGAGGTCACAACTACGTCACCAAAACCTATTCTGGCATGAATATTGCTTGTCCTGTGTCATCGCTGGCATATATGAGTATTTTTTCACCGATGTTTCATCCCTTGTTATTATACCTTAGTCTTGTATGGTCACAAATAAGTCACCAAAACCTATCCTGACGTAATTGAGTAATTTTTCACCGATGTTTCAGCCCTTGATATTATACCTAATTTTTGTGAGGTCACAACTACGTCACCAAAAGCTATTCTGATGTAATTCAGTAATTTTTCACCAATGTTTCAGCCCTTGTTATTATACCTTAGTCTCATGAGGTCACAACTACGTCACCAAAAGCTATCCTGGCATGAGTATTGCTTGTCCTGTGTCACCGCTGGCAGATATGAGTAATTTTTCACCGATGTTTCAGCCCTTGATAATATACCTGAGTCTTGTGAGGTCACAACTACGTTACCAAAACCTATTCTGATGTAATTGAGTAATTTTTTACCGATGTTTCAGCCCTTGATATTATACCTGAGTCTTGTGAGGTCACAACTACGTCACCAAAACCTATTCTGGCATGAGCATTGCTTGTCCTGTGTCACCGCTGGCAGATATGAGTAATTTTTCACCGATGTTTCAGCCCTTGATATTATACCATAGCCTTGTAAGGTCACAACTACGTCACCAAAACCTATTCTGATGTAATTGAGTAATTTTTCACCGATGTTTCAGCCCTTGATATTATACCTGAGTCTTTTGAGGTCACAACTGCGTCACCAAAACATATTCTGGCATGAGTATTGCTTGTCCTGTGTCACCGCTGCCAGATATGAGTAATTTTTCACCGATGTTACAGCCCTTTATATTATACTATAGTGTTGTGAGGTCGCAACTACGTCACCAAAACCTATTCTGATGTAATTGAGTAATTTTTCACCAATATTTCAGCCCTTGTTATCATACCTTAGTTTCATGAGGTCACAACTACGTCACTAAAAGCTATTCTCGCATGAGTATTGCTTGTCCTGTGTCACCGCTGGCAGATATTAGTAATATTTCACCGATGTTTCAGCCCATGATATTATACCTTAGTCTTGTTAGGTCACAACTACATCAACAGAACCTATTCTGATGTAATTGAGTATTTTTTCACCGATGTTTCAGCCCTTGATATTATACCTGAGTCTTGTGAGGTCACAACTACGTCACCAAAACCTATTCTGGCATGAGTATTGCTTGTCCTGTGTCATCGCTGGCAGATATGAGTAATTTTTCACCGATGTTTCATCCCTTGTTATTATACCTTAGTCTTGTATGGTCACAAATAAGTCACCAAAACCTATCCTGACGTAATTGAGTAATTTTTACCGATGTTTCAGCCCTTGATATTATACCTAATTTTTGTGAGGTCACAACTACGTCACCAAAAGCTATCCTGACATAATTGAGCAATTTTTTACCGATGTTTCAGCCCTTGATATTATACTTTAGTCTTTTAAGGTCACAACTACGGCACGAAAACCTATTCTGACGTAATTGAGTACTTTTTCACCGATGTTTCAGCCCTTGATATTATACCTGAGTCTTCTGAGGTCACAACTACGTCCCCAAAACCTATTCTGGCATGAGTATTGCTTGTCCTGTGTCACCGCTGGCAGATATGAGTAATTTTTCACAGATGTTTTAGCCCTTGTTATTATACCCTAGTCTTTTAAGGTCACAACTGTGTCACGAAAACCTATCCTAACGTAATTGAGTAATTTTCACCGATGTTTCAGCCCTTGATATTATACCTCAGTCTTGTGAGGTCACAACTACGTCACCAAAACCTATTCTGGCATGAGTACTGCTTGTCCTGTGTCACCGCTGGCAGATATGAGTAATTTTTCACCGATGTTTCAGCCCTTGTTATTATACCATAGTCTTGTGAGGTCACAACTACGTCACCAAAACCTATTCTGATGTGATTGAGTAATTTTTCACCGATATTTCAGCCCTTGATATTATACCTGAGTCTTGTGAGGTCACAACTACGTCACGAAAACCTATTCTGGCATGAGTATTGCTTTTCCTGTGTCACCGCTGGTAGATATGAATAATTTTTCACCGATGTTTCATCTCTTGTTTTTATACCTTAGTCTTATAAGGTCACAGCTACGTCACCAAAACATATCCTGACGTAATTGAGTAAATTTTCACCGATGTTTCAGCCCTTGATATTATACCTAAGTCTTGTGAGGTCACAACTACGTCAGTAAAACCTATCCTGACATAATTGAGTAATTTTTCACCGATGTTTCAGCCCTTGATATTATACCATAGTCTTGTGAGGTCAAAACTACGTGACCAAAACCTATTCTGATGTGATTGAGTAATTTTCACCGATGTTTCAGCCCTTGATATTGTACCTGAGTCTTGTGAGGTAACAACTACATCACCAAATCCTATTTTGGCATGAGTATTGCTTGTCCTGTGTCACCGCTGGCAGATATGAGTAATTTTTCACCGATGTTTCAGCCCTTTATATTATACCATAGTCTTGTGAGGTCACAACTACATCACCAAAACCTATTCTGATGTTATTGAGTAATTTTTTACCGATGTTTCAGCCCTTGATATTATACCTGAGTCTTTTGAGGTCACAACTACGTCACCAAAACCTATTCTTGCATGAGTATTGCATGTCCTCTGTCACCGCTGGCAGATATGAGTACTTTTTCACCGATGTTTCAGCCCTTGATATTATACCATAGCCTTGTGAGGTCACAACTACGTCACCAAAACCTATTCAGATGTAATTGAGTAATTTTTCACCGATGTTTCAGCCCTTGATATTATACCTGAGTCTTGTGAGGTCACAACTACGTCACGAAAACCTATTCTGGCATGAGTATTGCTTTTCCTGTGTCACCGCTGGTAGATATGAGTAATTTTTCACCGATGTTTCATCTCTTGTTATTATACCTTAGTTCCATGAGGTCACAACTACGTCACCAAAAGCTATTCTGGCATGAGTATTGCTTGTCTTGTGTCACTGCTGGCAGATATGAGTAATATTTCACCGATGTTTCAGCCCATAATATTATACCTTAGTCTTGTGAGGTCACAACTACATTACCAGCACCTATTCTGATGTTATTGAGTAATTTTTCACCGATGTTTCAGCCCTTGATATTATACCTGAGTCTTGTGAGGTCACAACTACGTCACCAAAACCTATTCTGGCATGAGTATTGCTTGTCCTGTGTCACCGCTGGCAGATATGAGTAATTTTTTACCGATGTTTCATCCCTTGTTATTATACCTTAGTCTTGTAAGGTCACAAATACGTCACCAAAACATATCCTGAGGTAATTGAGTAATTTTTCACCGATGTTTCAGCCCTTGATATTATACCTGAGTCTCGTGAGGTCACAACTATGTCACCAAAACCTATCCTGACATAATTGAGTAATATTTCACCGATCTTTCAGCCCTTGATATTATACCTGAGTCTTTTGAGGTCACAACTACGTCACCAAAACCTATTCCAGCATGAGTATTGCTTGTCCTGTGTCACTGATGGCAGATATGAGTAGTTTTTCACCGATGTTTCAGCCCTTGTTATTAGACCTTAGTCTTGTAAGGTCAGAACTACCTCACCAAAACATATCCTGCCGTAATTGAGTAATTTTTCACCGATGTTTCAGCCCTTGATATTATACCTAAGTCTTGTGAGGTCACAACTACGTCACCAAAACCTATCCTGACGTAATTGAGTAATTTTTCACGGATGTTTCAGCCCTTGATATTATACCTGAGTCTTCTGAGGTCACAACTACGTCACCAAAACCTATTCTGGCATGAAAATTGCTTGTCCTGTGTCACCGCTGGCAGATATGAGTAATTTTTTACCGATGTTTCAGCCCTTGATATTATACTTTAGTCTTTTAAGGTCACAACTACTTCACGAAAACCTATCCTGACGTAATTGAGTACTTTTTCACTGATGTTTCAGCCCTTGATATTATACCATAGCCTTGTGAGGTCACAACTACATCACCAAAACCTATTCTGATGTAATCGAGTAATTTTTCACCGATGTTTCCTCTCTTGTTATTACACCTTAGTCTTGTAAGGTCATAACTACGTCACCAAAACATATCCTGACGTAATTGAGTAAATTTTCACCGATGTTTCAGCCTTGTTATTATACCTAAGTCTTGTGAGGTCATAACTACGTCACCAAAACCTATCCTGACATAATTGAGTAATTTTTCACCGATGTTTCAGCCCTTGATATTACACCTGAGTCTTTTGAGGTCACAACTACGTCTCCAAAACCTATTCTGGCATGAGTATTGCTTGTCCTGTGTCACCGCTGGCAGATATGAGTAATTTTTCACCGATGTTTCAGCCTGTTATTATACTTTAGTCTATTAGGGTCACAACTACGTCACGAAAGCCTATCCTGACGTAATTGAGTAATTTTTCACCGATGTTTCAGCCCTTGATATTATACCTGAGTCTTTTGAGGTCACAGCTACGTCACCAAAACCTATTCTGATGTAATTGAGTAATTTTTCACCGATGATTCAGGCCTTGATATTATACCTGAGTCTTGTGAGGTCACAACTACGTCACCAAAACCTATTCTGGCATGAGTATTGCTTGTCCTGTGTCACCGCTGGCAGATATGAGTACTTTTTTACCGATGTTTCAGCCCTTGATATTATACCATAGCCTTGTGAGGTCACAACTACGTCACTAAAACCTATTCTGATGTAATTGAGTAAATTCTCACCGATGTTTCAGCCCTTGATATTATCCCTGAGTCTTGTGAGGTCACAACTACGTCACGAAAACCTACTCTGGCATGAGTATTGCTTTTCCTGTGTCACCGCTGGTAGATATGAGTAATTTTTCACCGATGTTTCATCTCTTGTTATTATACCTTAGTCTTGTAAGGTCACAACTACGTCACCAAATCATATCCTGACATAATTTAGTAAATTTTCACCGATGTTTCAGCCCTTGATATTATAACTAGTCTGAGGACGTAATTGAGTAATTTTTCACCGATGTTTCAGCCCTTGTTATTATACCTAAGTCTTGTGAGGTCACAACTACGTCACGAAAACCTATCCTGACATAATTGAGTAGTTTTTCACCGATGTTTCAGCCCTTGATATTATACCTGAGTCTTCTGAGGTCACAACTACGTCACCAAAACCTATTCTGGCATGAGTATTGCTTGGAATTCCAGTCAGCTCGGCCACTCACCAAGTCGTCACCTACCAAGTCGTCCACTCACCAAGTCGTCACCTACCAAGTCGGCCACTCACCAAGTCGCCCATGCACCAAGTCGGCCACTTACCAATTCGGCCACTCACCAAGTCGGCCACCCTCTGGCCAGCCGGGGCAGGCGGGGTAGTTGCAGTGGCGGTGGTCGGCGAGGGGGAGGGGGGGGGGGGGGGGGGCAGGAGGGGCGTTGCAGGGAAGGGGGCAGGGGACCCAGTAGCAGCAATAACCCTTGGTCTCTGGCAGTAGGCAGGTCTGGAGGGTGGTAGACTAAGAGATAATGATCAATTGATATATTAAAACAGAACTGCATGAGGTGCATTGAAAGTCGGAAACTCCCTAGTTTTTTACCCTAGTTGGTCTATACATATGGCAGCCAGTGTGTTGATCCATTCATAACATACAACAAGTGATACATTAATGTCTTCCCGGTTTACCAAGTACTTTTACAATATTAGATAACTATAACCTTTTGGCTCCACCCACTTCTTGCTGCATAGATGACAGTTTTCACCGTGAAATCCTTAATAATTGTCCGATTTACAAACCGTAAAAACCGGCAAATAGCAAAAATTTCAAGAAATTAAAAACAAAATAGGGGAACCCGGCGCCGTTTTGCTAGACCTGTTTGGGCGAACGGAAACAAACCTCTCTTTTTTTGTCCTAGCATGAAGACATTTTATTACAGTGCAATTCAAACGTCATGTATTTCCCTCTGCACGCAGGGTAACAGTATACTCAGCATATCTTCTCTATGGGTGCATGATGTCGCATGTCGGACTTAAGAAATGCCCCATGTCCCACGTCACTAGTATGGCCATGTCCCATGTCAATTTTAAGAAATGGCCATGTCGCCATATCGGATTTAAGAAATGGCCATGTCGCCATATCGAATTTGTAGTCTAGGGCCATTAGCCTTAGTGACATGTGTAACGGACCAACTATGTAAAGTTAGAATGTGAATAGTCATGGCTTACAACATAATTATACTCTCAAAACTCACCAGAATGCAGAATTTTATTCTGAAGAATTTCAAAATGTCTCCATGTGGGCATGACAAGGGCTGCTAACTAGTATACAATTTTCTAAATACGAGTGTTGGCCCCATTTTGGCCTGAATACGATGTGTTATTGTGAGTATGACCATTTTGGGTACCCAGTGCAATTTTCTTTTTATCGATTTCTTGGCTTTTCTTTTTGGAAGGGGGGGGGGGGACAAACGTATTTAGGCCCTATATACGATATGATACCTGTTAAAGGGCCACTGTAACGTCGCCGTCTACTTTGCATCATCGTATTTCGAGTGGTTTCCTGTATATTATGTGGTACCTCTAACTGAGTAACTGCAGCCCCTTACACAGTAAATGAGTACCGGCCGCAAACAGAGCCTGCACACCATAACAAAGCCTCCACTGCCGCACAGAGGCCGACAGCAGGTCACGTGGTGTATGACGTAGTGTGAGTCCTCCACTGTGGTGTGAGAGGCTGACCACAAGCTGTAAGGCAGCCTCAGCTCAACAGCTTTCCGTGTGTAGCAAGGACGACGTGTGGATGAAGGGGGGGGGGTGGTAGTGGAGAGCATCACTAAATAATCTATGTACCGTATTTTAACAAATATAGTGGTATAGGTCACAACAGATTTGGACATGCCAGTAATCACCACAACGATCAAGGATAGTACATTAATGCATAGTGCCCTATGTCGTCATGATATATGAATGCAGCCCTAAAATAGTCTAAATGGAAAGAATTTTGATATATCTATTTCAATATCATATAAACACATGTCCATGTATGATATGGGGGGGGGGGGGGGCATCCGACTCTTTGTGCATTCATGTATCGGAATCTTTGTGCTTGGTAAAATAGTTTGCCATAATTTTACATAAGAAATCAATAGGATTTAGATTTGTTATTGACTTTAATAAATATCCCCAAGTATATGTATTACATTTTATTGAGAATGTTCTTTTGGGTATAAACATATTTTGTGTCTATAACTTATTGTTAATCCTTGATGGTGTGTACCTTGTAGCTACTTTTAGTGGGTCTGCCAGGGCCGTAAGGCCGCCCCTTACATGTTCACACTCCTATGTACATGAGGGGTTGGCCTCGGAGGGGATAGGCAAGGGGGCACACGTGTATATGTATTTGCTGACTATGTGTACTTTGACTGTATAGGAATGTGTAGTAGAATAACGTGCATGCAATATATTATGTCTATACAATAAATGCACAAACTCAGATATAAGGGGCTAGGACGTAATCAATAAGGGATACGGGGGTATAGGGAGAATGATGATTATTATGACCACCCTGTTGCTATAATAAATGACGACAAAGGGGGATGGGGGTTTTGGAAAATGCCTGATGAGTGCATGATTATGTCATAATGGCCTATAAACGATATATGAATAATTGAGAAAATTACTTTGGAAACACTTGTTTTGTACCAGCCTCCCCCCCCCCCCCCCAAAAAAAAGTAGGGTATATAAAGGATACCCTTACTTTAGCTATACCCAGACCATGTTGGCTGCCTCCCTGCAGGACTCCCGTGACGTCACAACATGGCCAAAGCTGATAAGACCAGGTGGGCTGGATGTGGGTGGAGGTGCAGGGAGCGGCGGACCACTGTATGGCTGCAGTGGGAGTGTCAGCACCCTTATATATTTGAAGGGTACGGACTAGTTATGGTCTGTGTAGTCATAGGTGAAGGAAAATACGCAAACATCGTGTCACAGATTCTATAAAGTATGTAATAATAATAGCAGCTGAGAAAACTGAATTTTAAATTATGTTTGTATGTGTATTCTTTACTAACACACCAGAAAGGCCTAGAGGGAGGTGTATGCAATGGGATTACATAACAAACAGAGGGGTAGGGCAGCCCCAAACATGAACCTGCCTTGAGCATTCACACCTTGGTAGGTGGGAGGGGTCCTTATCTGTTAGATACACTTGCCTCCCACCCCATAGCCACCACAGACATTCAAGACCAAGGACGAGGGCAGGTATATACAGGGGCTTCTCCTCTCCTCCCGTCACCTATTATGTATGGGAGTTGGTTAGGTAGCCCTGACATGCATAGATGCCATCAACCTTTTTAGAGTACAACTCCCAGGTTAAAACTACTATCCATGGTGACAGCTATTATCAGTGCTGATCTCACCCGTGCTAGATTAGGTAATAGCTACACATGCCCGCTATACATAACTGAAGCCCAAACCGCTACATAAACAGAGGCCTCAGTTGTTGGAGCAACTGGTCTCGAGTTGGTGTGTATGGGGGGATTGGGGTCGGGGTACATATCATAACAACCCCCCCCCCCCCTCCCCCGGGCTCCCATACCCACTCCTGGGCCGCCCCACTGCTGCACTCACATGCCTCCATACGTGCCTGGATTGTTGTGACTTTCCCACAACACAGGGATGCAAAATGCGCGATAATCCAATAATTCAGACTACCGTAACTAGGATGGGCTATCTTGTTTCTTTGTAAGAATGTTGTCAGATATACAAAATGAATAAAGTGGGGTAGCTTTTGCCATCACCGTGCGTAGGCACATGATAATCGAGTTTACAGCAAGTAAGGATATCATGTTAGTAACTTTGAACCCACCAATATGTAAGGTGTAGAGTTTTCTTATGGGACTGAGAAGAATTGTATGCAGGCACATGTAGTTCCTCAAAGTCATGTGTCCACGACGTCTGGGTGTAGTTTGATAGTATAAAGTATCGTTTACCTTATCAATTTATAAATGATATGCATATTATTAACCTTAAATCACAATAATGACATAATATTACGTAATACAGTGAAACTTCGTTATAAGGAACTCTGATATAAGGAGACCTTGCTTATAAGGAGCAGATTTGTGTGGTCCCGATTTTTCCTATACATTTATATAGTAAGAAAACTCTCTTAGAAGGAGGTGTTTTTACCTTAACCTCTGATATAAGGAGGTAATTTTGGCTCATTTCCTTATCTTGTACGTGCAAATCTTACCCAGGGAAGTTATTTCTCAGGATTACAGTCACATACTGATTAAAATTGCCCACTGCCCCATACCATAGAGGTGGGGAGAATACATTTGTAGCTTCCCTAGGGAGGAAGGGAGATCAAAAGCTCCATGAAGGGGATCTAGAAGGGGTTTTGAATTGAAATAATACACACACCCATCTGAATTGTATTCAAATCAAGTCTATAAGGGTATAAGAGACACAGGTAGGGAGTGTTCTGTTGCTAGACCTTCATAAGGCTGACCTTGGTTATGAGGAGACCTTGCTTATAAGGAGCAAATTGCACTGGTCCCAAGGTCCTCCTTATAACGAAGTTTTACTGTATTACGCAATACAATAGATGATGATAAATAATGGATTTTATTGGGTGACACAACACACCAAGCAGGTTCTCCACAACTCAAATTTGGCAATTTCTAACAGATTTCAATTAGGCAAAATGGATTTCGATTCGCCATTGTCAATTTGTTGAGTGTGATGTGTAGCCATCTGATATGTTTGAATCTACAAACGTATGTAATCTATGATATAACAGTAAAATTCCACTAGAACGAAGTGCTTGAGGGAAGCAAAAAAGTTAGTTATAAACGAATTTTGTAGTATCCAAATAAAGCACTTTAGATATACAGCACTGTGAGAAACCATAAGAAAAACTCTCCAAACACCCTTTGTATATTGATAAGCAAGTCACACGTGGGTAATTTAATGCATATTTGAACTTTAGTGACCCTCACATACTCCTGCCTGAGAGCGAATGTGAGTTATGTTCACCCATCTTCATATTCACGATGCCATCCTTAATCAATACCTGATAATAATAACACAAGCATATGCATATCCTTAACCTAATAGGAACCTATGATCTAATAATATTACATAACATTACATAATACAAAAGGGGAAAATAGATAATGGGGTTTTGTGGTGTGACACCATGCTTTCTCTAGGGGGCCATCCATTAATTACATACGCATCAAAGGGTGGGGGTGTGGGGGGGTCAGGCCAAATGCGTACAGATGCGTGCTGGGGGTGGGGGGTCTAGGCCCATTTTGGCATACACATTGTGTACGCATAAGGGCCGATTTTCTGGCAATTGGTGCTTTTTTGGGTCCAAATATCCAGCCAAATTTAGAAAATCTTCTTGGAAAATACTCGTCAAAATGGTCACACATGCTGGTAGAATAGTGCATGGGTCGCAGTACCTAAATAAACCATATTAATTTTAGTTTTGACCCCCCCTTCATGGAGTCTTATCTCTTTTTGATTCCTGATTTATAGAAAGGGATTTTTTTAATGAGAATTTGCTGCTCTATAAAGGTTGGTGTACGCACATGTATGGAGCTAAACATGCAAACCTTTTTTGTGGGGGGGGGGGGGGGAGGGTATCAATATCAGGGATGAAAGTGGCCAATTGAGGCCCCTGAATAAAGGTTGTATGTATCAGTACGAATAGGGGGGGGGGGGGTAGTCCAAATGCGTACATCTATAAAAAGGAACAAAAACCAACAATTAAGTTATCTAGGTGTTTATTGCAAAAGCACTCTCATAAGTAACATCACAAACACAACATCAAAAGGTTACTAGCATAGGAATGATCACACATGTGAAATATGCTCATATGCCCTGAAGTCATGGTAATTGTGTTATAATGAATTGTCCAATTACATGTAGGTTGTAGAACCTAAAGAGTGCAACATACAAGTATGCATATAACACAATCAAGCGATAGTACAGCCTTGTCCATTATGTATGTACATGTGCAGCCTCCTTAACAACATTCTATGTCTCAGCTGGACCGTTGTGGTAGCTGCAGATCTTGAGCAGGCGTGCGGTGGTGATTTCCTTGTTGGTGTACTGCTCCCAGGCTTTGAAGAGCTCCTTCTGCTTCTGCTTCATCCTCTGTCGCCGTTTCAGTTTCCCCTCAGACACCAGCTTCATGCTGTGAAGAACGCCCTTCGCTTCGCGGTGCAGGAGGGGAACAAGGATGTAGAACTCGAGGAGACCTCGTGCTGCCTTGCCATTGAGCCGCCGATGCCAGCCTTCAACATCATTGTTCGTGCGAACAGCCATGCCAAAGACTGACCAGGAGCTGGGTGGCCAGACAGTGCTGTCCATCCAATACGTCTCAACGTAGCTGGTCAGCTCTGTGGTTGCATCGTTGGGAGATTTGGTGCTCAGGCTGTCGAAGGTTGCACGTATGTGCTCTGCAGGTAGAAACGGCAGGGCCATCATCTTCTTTACGTACTTGTAGATGCTATCACGCTCTGCATACGCCTCCTGTAGACCAAGGTTCTGCACTTTCCTCCAAACTGCCTGAGTCCAGTGGAAGGCACAGCCACGCATCTCGACTTCTGGAAAAACGTATCTTGCAGCACGCCATACCGCAGCTTCGAAGTCGGTGACGATTCGCTTGACACGTGGCAGGATCAGAGCTTCTTTGATCGCCTTGAACACCTTCTTGTAGTCTTTCGCTGCCTTCCCTGACATCAGACAGAATGCCAGGGGCACTTGTTTGGCAGCATCCCCTTCTTTCACGAAGCCATGGATGGAGAACAGCTGGTAGAAAGGCGACTTGACAACCTTAAACGTACTATCAACATACCACGTTTTCAGGGTACGGAGGAAGTTTAGCTGTGTTGATGTAGCGAATAGGATGTGACGCCTCTCTCCAACGATGATGTCTTTCTTGAAGAAGTCTGGTGGCAGGAAGTTGTGGTCTATGGTGAAGTCCAGTGTTTCTACCTCAGCAGGACGAATGGCTTCACGGGCACGATTGGCACGTCGCACTAAGTTGTCATTTGAAGCACGGCCTGGATTCGGGACATCATCAGCCACTTCTTCAGTAACTATCTTGTCAACAATCGCAGAGGCTGGTTCGAGGACGTTGGCAAGGGCAGCCCGTTTGACCTTCATGGCGACATTGTGAGCCACAGCTCGACCGGGTTCAGGTTGATGGTTGTGCGGTTGGGGACCACGTCTGATGAAGTCACCAGACTTTGATGTTACCACAGTTGCAGCACAGTCTTCTCCTCCTCTTCGAGCGGAACGGGAAGTGCAGCGCCAGAGGTCAGTGGTCTTGTTCTTTCTGTGTCTGCCATAGCTCCATCCTGCACTCTCCTCTAGTAGATCGTGGCCTCTCTGACTGGCACCCTTAAGCAGCTGAAAGGGTGGTGGAGCATAGACAGTTGCTGGCTGGTTCCGCAGCTGCTCATCTTCCAGGAAGTTATCAATGGGGTCCTCTGGAAGCTGGTTTGGTGCAGGAAAGGGGATACTGATGTTCGTCTCATCGGCCTCGGCCAGCAAGGCGGCGGGATCAGCAACTTCAGCGACAGGAACTAGAGGCACATCGTCAGCAACTGGTGGCACATCGTCAGCAACTGGTGGCACACCGTCAGCAACTGGTAGCACATCGTCAGCAACTGGTGGCACACCGTCAGCAACTCGTGGCACAACGTCAGCAACTGGTGGTACATCAGCGGCAACTTGGTTGTCAACAGGAACAGCAATCGATGTTTCATCCACATTCAAGCGGGTGCTCTCTGCAACAGGGACCTGGTCATGGAATGACATGCTAGTGTCATCATCAGAAATGCAGCTATCTGTCACAGGAATGGAGGTAGTACGCTTGACTGCATCCCGAGTGATAGAAGTGGTAGACAGACTGGTGTTGTTGGTGCTGGTGTAGAAGCGTTTTGCAGGGATGGAGTCGGTACTGATGTTTGGACGTTTTACTGCAGTGGTGGAGCGGCCAGCAGCAGTAGTGCGGCCAGCAGCGGGTTGACTGGCAGCAGTGGAGCGGCCAGCAGTGGGTTGACTGGCAGCGGTGGAGCGGCCAGCAGCGGTGGAGCGGCCAGCAGCGGTGGAGCGGCCAGCAGCGGTGGAGCGGCCAGCAGCGGTGGAGCGGCCAGCAGCGGGTTGACTGGCAGGGGCGGGTTGACTGGCAGCGGTGGAGCGGCCAGCAGCGGTGGAGCGGCCAGCAGCGGTGGAGCGGCCAGCAGCGGCTTGACTGGCAGCGGTGGAGCGGCCAACAGCAGTTGAGCTGCCAGCAGCAGTGGAGCGGCCAGCAGCGGGTTGACTGGCAGCGGTGGAGCGGCCAGCAGTGGTTGGTAAACATCCGCCTGGGCAGACATCACAGTACCATGGACGGTGGAATTCAGGATCAGCCATCATGATGTTGTAGTCACCCTCTGTGAGTTCATTGTTACATGCGATATGCTGCCAACCAGCACATGCATCACACTGTAGAGCCGGGTGCTTCTTAAGCACTGCTTGCTTGCAGACTACACAGGGGCGCCTGGGTGGCATTGTACAGAGTTTGCAGATTGATCAAAAGTGCATGTTGGTCACAGCTGGATCTGCACCTCGAGCAGTAACTGATGTTGGTGCGGGCACTGGTATGTAGAAGTCGGGCAGGTAGGTCTACTGGCACTAGTGTGTAGAGGTCGGGCAGGTACTGGTGTGTAGAAGTCGGGCAGGTACTGGTACTGGTGTGTAGAAGTCGGGCAGGTACTGGTACTGGTGTGAAGAGGTCGGGCAGGTACTGGTACTGGTGTGTAGAAGTCGGGCAGGTACTGGTACTGGTGTGTAGAAGTCGGGCAGGTACTGGTACTGGTGTGTAGAAGTCGGGCAGGTACTGGTACTGGTGTGTAGAAGTCGGGCAGGTACTGGTACTGGTGTGTAGAAGTCGGGCAGGTACTGGTACTGGTGTGTAGAAGTCGGGCAGGTACTGGTACTGGTGTGTAGAAGTCGGGCAGGTACTGGTACTGGTGTGTAGAAGTCGGGCAGGTACTGGTACTGGTGTGTAGAAGTCCGGCTGGTACTGGTACTGGTGGGCAGAGGGTGGGTTAGGGAGGGCAGAGATTGATAAACTTTTTCAAGTTGGGGGGGGGGGCAAGGGGCAGAGATCGATCAACTTTTTCCAAATACAGGGAGTAGAAGTCAAACAGAAGCTGGTACTGGTGGGATGGGGTCAGACAGGAGTCAGGCAGAAGTCGGGCAGGTTCAGGCAGTGGTGCAGGTAATGGTAGGCAGGGGTCTGGCCGGACCAGGCAGTGGTGCAGGTACTGGTGGGCAGGAGTCGGGCAGGAGTCTGGCAGAAGTTGGCAGAACTCGGGCAGGAGTCTGGCAGAAGTCGGGCAGGTGCAGGCAGTGGTACTGGTACTGGTGGGCAGGAGTCGGGCAGGAGTCAGGCAGGAGTCGGGCAGAAGTCGGGCAGGTGCAGGCAGTGGTACTGGTACTGGTGGGAAGGAGTCGGATGCAGGTTAGGAGCAGTTGTAGTGCAGCTTATCTGGAGATGTTGTCTCAATGCAGGGTGCAATGAGACTGTGCTGTAGAGGTAGCAAACCCCTGGTTTTATCCCCCATACGCGGACTTGGCAGGTGTGACAGTTCATCTAGTGACACTGCTCAACACCTCAATAAGTGTGAGACTGCTCAACAGCTCAAAGAGGTGTGAGCAGGTGTGAATAGATCAAAGCCCGCCTGTCCGCAGTGAGCTTCCACGGCTGATGTCAGCTCCGGAGCGCATTGGCAGCTTCTCCATCACGTCGCACCGACGGCTGCATCCATTGCTGGTGTGAATACATCACACGTAGCATTTCTCTCAGATCTGATCAAACCAAGTCTTTGTTGTTTACAGTGTGAGAATAGGGAGGTTTACATATCAATAGAGAGGTTAAGATCACGATGTGTACGGCAACATGTACGTGTATCGTCACAAGTCACGTGGGGGTATTCCCATCTAGCCATATATAATTTGTAGCCCTGATGTTTTGGACGTGTAAGTGGCTGTCTACACATACATGTAGGGAGAATACAAGATAAATAGTTGTATGTACAAATACAACAAACCTACCCAAATGATAAGTAGGTATGTTATAATTACCTTTTGTAGACACCCTTTGGCCTACTCACCAGGCTTTACACCAGTCCAGATATCGGCTCATATAGGAGTATCAATTCCTGACAACTTAACCTGTACCTGTACTAGAACCTGTACCTCTAGCCCTTGCTGTTCTCTTACAGGTACATGTTACACATCAATCTTAACCTCTCTATTATGTACGGCAACGCGTACGAGTAATGTCACGTCACGTAGAGAGTATTCCCATCTAGCTGTACATAACTTGTAGGCTAGCCGTTTTGGATGTGTAGGGGCTGTCTTCACGTGCATGTGTGGGTGGAAGTTAAATAAAAAAAGAAAGCACTGGTGTAATTAGATGGGTTAAACTATCCCATATATTCAATAAATATGTAAGTACCTATGGTAGGCATTAAAATACCTATAAGATAAATATATCCCTATATAATTATCCTATGACTGAAAAGCAGTACCCATACCCAGCTAGGGCCAACCTGCGGCCCTTGAGAGGGCATATACAGAGGAATTACGTATACATAAACTACTTAACCTGTACCTATACTGCAATGTGTACGTGTAACCCTGACATTGCCTCATCTAAACCTCTCTATTAACAGCTTCTAAAATGTAGAACTTCAGAGAGGTCAGACGGCACTGTGACGTCTCAGCAGCGGTAACGTGTCGTCCTCTTAGCGGCTTGTTGTATGACAGCTTTTTCTTAAGCCAAAACCATGCTAGTCAGCTTATACTATTGTCACAATGTACCAGTCTTAATGTACCACCAGGGTGGTTGGAAAGTAGCACTATAGTGGTCGGAAAGTGCCATTTTGTTGGTAGGAATGTTACATCCTGTCCGGGCATTTTGTAGTCTGAATGTAGGCCTACCACACTAATCCTGGCATTTTTCTATCATTAATTATGAAGTTAATCAGCATCTACAGCATTGGCAATTGAGAATTGTTTAATAGATTACTGGTAAATCAACTTTCTAGAGTTGTAGGGCCGAACCCTGGTATGTAGGGATCATCAGTAGGGCGGCTTGCAGTATATCTATATGACTGTGGACTCCCCTGTCCTTCATCCCTCCCTCACGTTGCTCCCTGTATTAACGTCAGCGTTGGGGGAATCTGGCATGGAGGTGTCAACAGAGGCAGCCCTTATCTCTGTAGATCCCGGGTGTAGATCACCCTCCACTCCAGCTGATAAGGGTGCTGGCCTACAGTCTCGCACCTGTATACCGCACAGCAGATATTTTAATCCCCTCCTGCCACCGCCCGTCACCGTGACCTCATGTCACTAAGCTCCATGTCGCATGTCTATCTTAAGAAATGGCCATGTCGCCATGTCGAATTTAAGCATCTACCCCCATACCATGGGGCTGGTGCGTACGAGGCTTGCAGCAAGCAAGCAAACAAGCTGAAAAGGCCCCAAACTGGCGAATTTGTATGATCTACCGGAGCTCACCCTACATTTATTTTGCACGCAGATTAAAAATCTTCCTAAGAATATGAAATTTCATGTCATAACCATTAGGAGATAACGCCCTGGCAGATCTTTATTTAACTGGGTTGCTCCCAGGAATGTCTTTGCTATCAAATGTAATAGGTTATCGGGTATCCACTACTGTCTGGTTTATATGACAATAATATTGGTTATTTGATAGATAAGAGATAGATTTTACATGAAAGAATTGGCATGTTTTATCGCTTGAAATGACTGCATTACCAAAGTAAATGAAACTAAATTTAATGTAGGATAGGAGGTGACTGGGGTCCCTCAATCTTTCTACATATCAACATGCTTTATATCTTATCTTGCACCATGAAATATCTTTTTCACCAGCACATTTTCATTCCCTTTGCCATATGTTGCTTAAAAAATCTTATCCCGGATTATAATAGGAATACTTGAGAAATTCCTTCAGTGTTAAAAAGCTGATATATATTACAGAATACTTGTGATAATTATCAATATCAAAGATGCATACAATGGGTGATATAATGCATGCCTCCATAGGGGGGAGGAGCAGTGAGCATCGAGTAGGCCTCCCGGGGTGATGGTCCCATGAGTCCCGCCTCCCGTGTGGCAGGATCCGTGAGGGCGTGCAATCCTAAAGCCCCGGCCACACCTACGTTTCACCCGACCCAACGTGGTCCGACCTAGATCTGACCCAACCCGACCCGACAGTCGGAAGAGTTTGGCATGCACAACTCTATCAGACCGGCCAGATAAATTTGATAAGACTGTCGGGTCGGGTTGGGTCGGGTCTGCTGAAAACTGCACAGTGTGGCCGGGGCTTAATAGGCGGGGATATTTAACCCTTTAAGGACGGCAGAGTGCCTAACCCGCAGGGTTGGCATGATGCACTAATGCAGCCCCGGCGAGTTACTCACTGGGGCTGCATTGGTGCATCATGACAAGAAATGTCATCTTTATGCGACATCCGTCCTTAAAGGGTTAATGCGACCAATTCTGGAAAGCCTGGGTGGAGAGCACTGTGTGTAGGTGCAGTGGCACTAGAGTGCTGAGACAACACTGTCAGACATACACCCGTATAAACATGCCCCAGACTAACTGTCACCTGTAAACATTATACCCATTGTTTTGATGGATAAATGCCTTCTCATTTACAACCGTTATTGATATTGCATGTTTGAGGTTCAAGGGGGTGTCTTTTAGATTTCAGCAGTGACATAAATGTCCGATTTACAAACTGCTAGCATAACATTCAGCATGACTGAGTACCTTGGAATTCTAGGCATGTTAGAATTAGATTAGCCTTTATTAAACCATAATCATAGAGCCTTTATTAAACCATAATCTTGGGCTATAACAAACCGGGGTAACAGGGCCCACCTACCCAGACATTCCTTGGTCCCTGTCTGCCGCCAACCGGCCGACCCGCCGCCACCCCGGCCACCTCCCCCACCACCTCCCCCGCCCTCCTGCGCCACCTTCCCGCCCTACCAGGGTGGTGGCCGAGTTGACCAAGCCATAGTGGCCGAGTTGGACAGTGGCCGACTCAGACAGTGGCCGAGTTGGACAGTGGCCGAATCGACCAGAAGATTTGGTGGACGAGTTTGTAGTAGACGACTTGGAGGGTGGACGACTTGTCTGGTAACCATTGCTTGTCCTGTGTCACCGCTGGCAGATATAAGTAATTTTTCACCGATGTTTAAGCCCTTGTTATTATACTTTAGTCTTTTAAGGTCACAACTACGTCACGAAAACCCATCCTGATGTAATTGAGTAATTTTTCACCGATATTTCAGCCCTTGATATTATACCTGAGTCTTGTGAGGTCACAACTACGTCACCAAAACCTATTCAGGCATGAGTATTGCTTGTCCTGTGTCACCGCTGGCAGATATGAGTAATTTTTTACCGATGTTTCAGCCCTTGTTATTAGACCTTAGTCTTGTAAGGTCAGAACTACCTCACCAAAACATATCCTGCCGTAATTGAGTAACTTTTCACCGATGTTTCAGCCCTTGATATTATATCTAAGTCTTGTGAGGTCACAACTACGTCACCAAAACCTATTCAGGCATGAGTATTGCTTGTCCTGTGTCACCGCTGGCAGATATGAGTAATTTTTCACTGATGTTTTAGCCCTTGTTATTATACCATAGTCTTGTGAGGTCACAACTACGTCACCAAAACCTATTCTGATGTGATTGAGTAATTTTTCACCGATATTTCAGCCCTTGATATTATACCTGAGTCTTGTGAGGTCACAACTACGTCACCAAAACCTATTCTAGCATGAGTATTGCATGTTCCGTGTCACCGTTGGCAGACATGAGTAATTTTTTACCGATGTTTAAGCCCTTGTTATTAGACCTTAGTCTTGTAAGGTCAGAACTACCTCACCAAAACATATCCTGCCGTAATTGAGTAATTTTTCACGGTTGTTTCAGCCCTTGATATTATACCCGAGTCTTGTGAGGTCACAACTACGTCACCAAAACCTATTCTGGCATGAGTATTGCTTGTCCTGTGTCACCGCTGGCAGATATGAGTAATTTTTCACCGATGTTTCAGCCCTTGATATTATACTTTAGTCTTTTAAGGTCACAACTACGTCAAGAAAACCTATCCTGACGTAATTTAGTAATTTCTCACCGATGTTTCAGCCCTTGATATTATACCTGAGTTTTTTGAGGTCACAACTACGTCACCAAAACCTATTCTGATGTAATTGAGTAATTTTTCACCGATGATTCAGGCCTTGATATTATACCTGAGTCTTGTGAGGTCACAACTACGTCACCAAAACCTATTCTGGCATGAGTATTGCTTGTCCTGTGTCACCGCTGGCAGATATGAGTAATTTTTTACCGATGTTTCAGCCCTTGTTATTAGACCTTAGTCTTGTAAGGTCAGAACTACCTCACCAAAACATATCCTGCCGTAATTGAGTAATTTTTCACCGATGTTTCAGCCCTTGATATTATACCTAAGTCTTGTGAGGTCACAACTACGTCACCAAAACCTATCCTGACGTAATTGAGTAAGTTTTCACCGATGTTTTATGCCCTTGATATTATACCTGAGTCTTTTGAGGTCACAACTACGTCACCAAAACCTATTCTGGCATGAGTATTGCTTGTCCTGTGTCACCGCTGGCAGACATGAGTAATTTTTCACCGATGTTTCAGCCCTTGTTATTATACCTAAATCTTGTGAGGTCACAACTACGTCACGAAAACCTATCCTGACATAATTGAGTAGTTTTTCACCGATGTTTCAGCCCTTGATATTATACCTGAGTCTTCTGAGGTCATAACTACGTCACCAAAACCTATTCTTGCATGAGTATTGCTTGTCCTGTGTCACCGCTGGCAGATATGAGTAATTTTTCACCGATGTTTCAGCCCTTGATATTATACCTAAGTCTTCCGAGGTCACAACTACGTCACCAAAACCTATTCTGGCATGAGTATTGCTTGTCCTGTGTCACCGCTGGCAGATATGAGTAATTTTTTTTACCGATGTTTCAGCCTGTTATTATACTTTAGTCTATTAAGGTCACAACTACGTAACGAAAGCCTATCCTGACGTAATTGAGTAATTTTTCACCGATGTTTCAGCCCTTTATATTATACCTGAGTCTTTTGAGGTCACAGCTACGTCACCAAAACCTATTCTGATGTAATTGAGTAATTTTTCACCGATGATTCAGGCCTTGATATTATACCTGAGTCTTGTGAGGTCACAACTATGTCACCAAAACCTATTCTGGCATGAGTATTGCTTGTCCTGTGTCACTGCTGGCAGATATGAGTAATTTTTCACCGATGTTTCAGCCCTTGTTATTAGACCATAGTCTTGTAAGGTCAGAACTACCTCACCAAAACATATCCTGCCGTAATTGAGTAATTTTTCACCGATGTTTCAGCCCTTGATATTATAACTAGTCTGAGGACGTAATTGAGTAATTTTTCAATGATGTTTCAGCCCTTGATATTATACCTGAGTCTTGTGAGGTCAGAACTATGTCACCAAAACCTATCCTGACGTAATTGAGTAATTTTTCACCGATGTTTTATGCCCTTGATATTATACCTGAGTCTTTTGAGGTCACAACTACGTCACCAAAACCTATTCTGGCATGAGTATTGCTTGTCCTGTGTCACCGCTGGCAGATATGAGTAATTTATTACCGATGTTTCAGCCCTTGTTATTATACCTTCGTCTTGTAAGGTCACAACTACGTCACCAAAACCTATCCTGACGTATTTGGGTAATCTTTTACCGATGTTTCAGCCCTTGATATTATACCTGAGTCTCGTGAGGTCACAACTACGTCACCAAAACCTATCCTGACGTAATTGAGTAATTTTTCACCGATGTTTCAGCCCTTGATATTATACCTGAGTCATTTGAGGTCACAACTACATCACCAAAACCTATTCTGGCATGAGTATTGCTTGTCCTGTGTCACCGTTGGCAGATATGAGTAATTTTTCACCGATGTTTCAGCCATTGTTATTATACTTTAGTCTTTTAAGGTCACAACTACGTCACGAAAACCTATCCTGATGTAATTGAGTAATTTTTCATCGATGTTTTATGCCCTTGATATTATACCTGAATCTTTTGAGGTCACAACTACGTCACCAAAACCTATTCTGGCATGAGTATTGCTTGTCCTGTGTCACCGCTGGCAGATATGAGTACTTTTTCACCAATGTTTCAGCCCTTGTTATTATACCTTCCTCTTGTAAGGTCACAACAACTTCACCAAAACCTATCCTGACGTAATTGAGTAATTTTTCACCGATGTTTCAGCCCTTGATATTATACCTAAGTCTTGTGAGGTCACAACTATGTCACCAAAACCTATTCTGACGTAATTGAGTAATTTTTCACCGATGTTTCAGCCCTTGATATTATACCATAGTCTTGTGAGGTCAAAACTACGTCCCCAAAACCTATTGTGGCATGAGTATTGCTTGTCCTGTGTCACCGCTGGCAGATATGAGTAATTTTTTACCGAAGTTTCAGCCCTTGATATTATACTTAAGTCTTTTAAGGTCACAACTACTTCACGAAAACCTATCCTGACGTAATTGAGTACTTTTTCACTGATGTTTCAGCCCTTGATATTATACCATAGCCTTGTGAGGTCACAACTACATCACCAAAACCTGTTCTGATGTAATTGAGTAATTTTTCACCGATGTTTCAGCCCTTGATATTATATTTGAGTCTTCTGAGGTCACAACTATGTCACGAAAACCTATTCTGGCATGAGTATTGCTTGTACTGTGTCACCGCTGGCAGATATGAGTAATTTTTCACCGATGTTTCATCCCTTGTTATTATACCTTAGTCTTGTAAGGTCAGAACTACCTCACCAAAACATATCCTGCCGTAATTGAGTAATTTTTCACCGATGTTTCAGCCCTTGATATTATACCTTAGTCTTGTGAGGTCACAACTACGTCACCAAAACCTATCCTGACGTAATTGAGTAATTTTTCACCGATGTTTCAGCCCTTGATATTATACCTGAGTCTTCTGAGGTCACAACTACGTCACGAAAACCTATTCTGGCATGAGTATTGCTTGTCCTGTGTCACCGCTGGCAGATATGAGTAATTTTTTACCGATGTTTCAGCCCTTGATATTATACTTAAGTCTTTTAAGGTCACAACTACTTCACGAAAACCTATCCTGACGTAATTGAGTACTTTTTCACTGATGTTTCAGCCCTTGATATTATACCATAGCCTTGTGAGGTCACAACTACATCACCAAAACCTGTTCTGATGTAATTGAGTAATTTTTCACCGATGTTTCAGCCCTTGATATTATATTTGAGTCTTGTGAGGTCACAACTACGTCACCAAAACCTATTCTGGCATGAGTATTGCTTGTCCTGTGTCACCGCTGGCAGATATGAGTAATTTTTCACCGATGTTTCATCCCTTGTTATTATACCTTAGTCTTGTAAGGTCACAAATACGTCACCAAAACATATCCTGACGTAATTGAGTAATTTTTCACCGATGTTTCAGCCCTTGATATTATACCTGAGTCATTTTAGGTCACAACTACATCACCAAAACCTATTCTGGCATGAGTATTGCTTGTCCTGTGTCACCGCTGGCAGATATGAGTACTTTTTCAACAATGTTTCAGCCCTTGTTATTATACCTTCCTCTTGTAAGGTCACAACAACTTCACCAAAACCTATCCTGACGTAATTGAGTAATTTTTCACCGATGTTTCAGCCCTTGATATTATACCTAAGTCTTGTGAGGTCACAACTATGTCACCAAAACCTATTCTGACGTAATTGAGTAATTTTTCACCGATGTTTCAGCCCTTGATATTATACCATAGTCTTGTGAGGTCAAAACTACGTCCCCAAAACCTATTGTGGCATGAGTATTGCTTGTCCTGTGTCACCGCTGGCAGATATGAGTAATTTTTTACCAAAGTTTCAGCCCTTGATATTATACTTTAGTCTTTTAAGGTCACAACTACGTCACGAAAACCTATCCTGACGTAATTGAGTACTTTTTCACCGATGTTTCAGCCCTTGAAATTATACCATAGCCTTGTGAGGTCACAACTACGTCACCAAAACCTTTTCTGATGTAATTGACTAATTTTTCACCGATGTTTCAGCCCTTGATATTATACCTTAGTCTTGTGAGGTCACAACTACGTCACCAAAACCTATTCTGTCATGAGTATTGCTTGTCCTGTGTCACCGCAAGCAGATATGAGTAATTTTTCACCGATGTTTCAGCCCTTTATATTATACCATAGTCTTGTGAGGTCACAACTAAGTCACCAAAACCTATGCTGATGTAATTGAGTAATTTTTCACCGATGTTTCAGCCCTTGATATTATACCTGAGTCTTGTGAGGTCACAACTACGTCACCAAAACTTATTCTAGCAAGAGTATTGCTTGTCCTGTGTCACCGCTGGCAGATATGAGTAATTTTTCACCGATGTTTCAGCCCTTCTTATTATACCTTAGTCTCGTGAGGTCACAAATACGTCACCAAAACCTATTCTGGCATGAGTATTGCATGTCCTGTGTCACCGTTCGGAGATATGAGTAATTTTTTACTGATGTTTCAGCCCTTGTTATTATACCTTAGTTTCATGAGGTCACAACTACGTCACCAAAAGCTATTCTGGCATGAGTATTGCTTGTCTTGTGTCACTGCTGGCAGATATGACTAATATTTCACCGATGTTTCAGCCAATAATATGATACCTTAGTCTTGTGAGGTCACAACTACATCACCAGCACCTATTCTGATGTTATTGAGTAATTTTTCACCGATGTTTCAGCCCTTGATATTATACCTGAGTCTTGTGAGGTCACAACTACGTCACCAAAACCTATTCTGGCATGAGTATTGCTTGTCCTGTGTCACCGCTGGCAGATATGAGTAATTTTTCACCGATGTTTCATCCCTTGTTATTATACCTTAGTCTTGTAAGGTCACAAATACGTCACCAAATCATATCCTGACGTAATTGAGTAATTTTTCACCGATGTTTCAGCCCTTGATATTATACCTGAGTCTTTTGAGGTCACAACTACGTCACCAAAACCTATTCCGGCATGAGTATTGCTTGTCCTGTGTCACTGCTGGCAGATATGAGTAATTTTTCACCGATGTTTAAGCCCTTGTTATTAGACCATAGTCTTGTAAGGTCAGAACTACCTCACCAAAACATATCCTGCCGTAATTGAGTAATTTTTCACCAATGTTTCAGCCCTTGATATTATACCTAAGTCTTCTGAGGTCACAACTACGTCACCAAAACCTATCCTGACGTAATTGAGTAATTTTTCACCGATGTTTCAGCCCTTGATATTATACCTGAGTCTTCTGAGGTCACAACTACGTCACCAAAACCTATTCTGGCATGAGTATTGCTTGTCCTGTGTCACCGCTGGCAGATATGAGTAATTTTTCACAGATGTTTCAGCCATTGTTATTATACTTTAGTCTTTTAAGGTCACAACTACGTCACGAAAACCTATCCTGATGTAATTGAGTAATTTTTCACCGATGTTTTATGCCCTTGATATTATACCTGAGTCTTTTGAGGTCACAACTACGTCACCAAAACCTATTCTGGCATGAGTATTGCTTGTCCTGTGTCACCGCTGGCAGATATGAGTACTTTTTCACCAATGTTTCAGCCCTTGTTATTATACCTTCCTCTTGTAAGGTCACAACAACGTCACCAAAACCTATCCTGACGTAATTGAGTAATTTTTCACCGATGTTTCAGCCCTTGATATTATACCTAAGTCTTGTGAGGTCACAACTATGTCACCAAAACCTATTCTGACGTAATTGAGTAATTTTTCACCGATGTTTCAGCCCTTGATATTATACCATAGTCTTGTGAGGTCACAACTACGTCCCCAAAACCTATTGTGGCATGAGTATTGCTTGTCCTGTGTCACCACTGGCAGATATGAGTAATTTTTTACCGAAGTTTCAGCCCTTGATATTATACTTAAGTCTTTTAAGGTCACAACTACTTCACGAAAACCTATCCTGACGTAATTGAGTACTTTTTCACTGATGTTTCAGCCCTTGATATTATACCATAGCCTTGTGAGGTCACAACTACATCACCAAAACCTGTTCTGATGTAATTGAGTAATTTTTCACCGATGTTTCAGCCCTTGATATTATATTTGAGTCTTCTGAGGTCACAACTATGTCACGAAAACCTATTCTGGCATGAGTATTGCTTGTACTGTGTCACCGCTGGCAGATATGAGTAATTTTTCACCGATGTTTCATCCCTTGTTATTATACCTTAGTCTTGTAAGGTCAGAACTACCTCACCAAAACATATCCTGCCGTAATTGAGTAATTTTTCACCGATGTTTCAGCCCTTGATATTATACCTTAGTCTTGTGAGGTCACAACTACGTCACCAAAACCTATCCTGACGTAATTGAGTAATTTTTCACCGATGTTTCAGCCCTTGATATTATACCTGAGTCTTCTGAGGTCACAACTACGTCACGAAAACCTATTCTGGCATGAGTATTGCTTGTCCTGTGTCACCGCTGGCAGATATGAGTAATTTTTTACCGATGTTTCAGCCCTTGATATTATACTTAAGTCTTTTAAGGTCACAACTACTTCACGAAAACCTATCCTGACGTAATTGAGTACTTTTTCACTGATGTTTCAGCCCTTGATATTATACCATAGCCTTGTGAGGTCACAACTACATCACCAAAACCTGTTCTGATGTAATTGAGTAATTTTTCACCGATGTTTCAGCCCTTGATATTATATTTGAGTCTTGTGAGGTCACAACTACGTCACCAAAACCTATTCTGGCATGAGTATTGCTTGTCCTGTGTCACCGCTGGCAGATATGAGTAATTTTTCACCGATGTTTCATCCCTTGTTATTATACCTTAGTCTTGTAAGGTCACAAATACGTCACCAAAACATATCCTGACGTAATTGAGTAATTTTTCACCGATGTTTCAGCCCTTGATATTATACCTGAGTCTTTTGAGGTCACAACTACGTCACCAAAACCTATTCTGGCATGAGTATTGCTTGTCCTGTGTCACTGCTGGCAGATATGAGTAATTTTTCACCGATGTTTCAGCCCTTGTTATTAGACCATAGTCTTGTAAGGTCAGAACTACCTCACCAAAACATATCCTGCCGTAATTGAGTAATTTTTCACCGATGTTTCAGCCCTTGATATTATACCTAAGTCTTGTGAGGTCACAACTACGTCACCAAAACCTATCCTGACGTAATTGAGTAATTTTTCACCGATGTTTCAGCCCTTGATATTATACCTGAGTCTTCTGAGGTCACAACTACGTCACCAAAACCTATTCTGGTATGAGTATTGCTTGTCCTGTGTCACCGCTGGCAGATATGAGTAATTTTTCACAGATGTTTCAGCCATTGTTATTATACTTTAGTCTTTTAAGGTCACAACTACGTCACGAAAACCTATCCTGATGTAATTGAGTAATTTTTCACCGATGTTTTATGCCCTTGATATTATACCTGAGTCTTTTGAGGTCACAACTACGTCACCAAAACCTATTCTGGCATGAGTATTGCTTGTCCTGTGTCACCGCTGGCAGATATGAGTACTTTTTCACCAATGTTTCAGCCCTTGTTATTATACCTTCCTCTTGTAAGGTCACAACAACGTCACCAAAACCTATCCTGACGTAATTGAGTGAATTTTCACCGATGTTTATGCCCTTGATATTATACCTAAGTCTTGTGAGGTCACAACTACGTCACCAAAACCTATCCTGACATAATTGAGTAATTTTTCACCTATATTTCAGCCCTTGATATTATACCTGTGTCTTCTGAGGTCACAACTACGTCACCAAAACCTATTCTGGCATGAGTATTGCTTATCCTGTGTCACCGCTGGCAGATATGAGTAATTTTTCACCGATGTTTCAGCCCTTGTTATTATACCTTAGTCTTTTAAGGTCACAACTACGTCACGAAATCCTATCCTGACGTAATTGAGTAATTTTTCACCGAAGTTTCAGCCCTTGATATTATACCTGAGTCTTGTGAGGTCACAACTACGTCACCAAAACCTATTCTGGCATGAGTATTGCTTGTCCTGTGTCACCGCTGGCAGATATGAGTACTTTTACACCGATGTTTCAGCCCTTGATATTATACCATAGTCTTGTGAGGTCACAACTACGTCACCAAAACCTATTCTGATGTAAATGAGTAATTTTTCACCGATGTTTCAGCGCTTGTTATTATACCTTAGTCTTGTGAGGTCACAACTACGTCACCAAAACCTATTCTGGCATGAGTATTACATGTCCTGTGTCACCGTTGGCAGATATGAGTAATTTTTTACCGATGTTTCAGCCC
This sequence comes from Harmothoe impar, assembly GCA_947462335.1. Lineage (NCBI taxonomy): Eukaryota > Metazoa > Annelida > Polychaeta > Phyllodocida > Polynoidae > Harmothoe > Harmothoe impar. The sequence continues at coordinate 56,268,684 of OX381716.1, read as the reverse complement.
TTGTTATTATAACTTAGTCTTGTAAGGTCACAACTACGTCACCAAAACCTATCCTGATGTAATTGAGTAAATTTTCACCGATGTTTCAGCCCTTGATATTATACCTAAGTCTTGTGAGGTCACAACTACGTCACCAAAACCTATGCTGATGTAATTGAGTAATTTTTCACCGATGTTTCAGCCCTTGATATTATACCTGGGTCTTGTGAGGTCACAACTACGTCACAAAAACCTATTCTGGCATGAGTAATGCTTGTCCTGTGTCACCACTGGCAGATATGAGTAATTTTTCACCGATGTTTCAGCCCTTGATATTATACCTTAGTTTCATGAGGTCACAACTACGTCACCAAAAGCTATTCTGGCATGAGTATTGCCTGTCTTGTGTCACTGCTGTCAGATATGAGTAATATTTCACCGATGTTTCAGCCCATAATATTATACCTTAGTCTTGTGAGGTCACAACTACATCACCAGCACCTATTCTGATGTTATTGAGTAATTTTTCACCGATGTTTCAGCCCTTGTTATTATACCATAGTCTTGTGAGGTCACAACTACGTCACCAAAACCAATTCTGATGTGATTGAGTAATTTTTCACCGATGTTTCAGCCCTTGATATTATACCTGAGTCTTTTGAGGTCACAACTACATCACCAAAACTTATTCTGCAATGACTATTGCTTGTCCTGTGTCACCGCTAGCAGATATGAGTAATTTTTCACCGATGTTTCAGCCCATGTTATTATACCTTAGTCTTTTAAGGTCACAACTACGTCACGAAAACCTATCCTGACTGAATTGAGTAATTTTTCACCGAAGTTTCAGCCCTTGATATTATACCTGAGTCTTGTGAGGTCACAACTACGTCACCAAAACCTATTCTGGCATGAGTATTGCTTGTCCTGTGTCACCGCTGGCAGATATGAGTACTTTTTCACCGATGTTTCAGCCCTTGATATTATACCATAGCCTTTTGAGGTCACAACTACGTCACCAAAACCTATTCTGATGTAAATGAGTAATTTTTCACCGATGTTTCAGCCCTTGATATTATACCTGAGTCTTGTGAGGTCACAACTACGTCACGAAAACCTATTTTGGCATGAGTATTGCTTGTCCTGTGTCACCGCTGGTAGATATGAGTAATTTTTCACCGATGTTTCATCTCTTGTTATTATACCTTAGTCTTGTGCGGTCACAACTACGTCACCATAAAATATCCTGACGTAATTGAGTAAATTTTCACCAATGTTTCAGCCCTTGATATTTTACCTAAGTCTTGTGAGGTCACAACTATGTCACCAAAACCTATCCTGACATAATTGAGTAATTTTTCATCGATGTTTCAGCCCTTTTATTATATCATTGTCTTGTGAGGTCACATCTACGTCACCAAAACCTATTCTGATGTGATTGAGTAATTTTTCACCGATGTTTCAGCCCTTGATATTATACCTGAGTCTTTTGAGGTCACAACTACGTCACCAAAACCTATTCTGGCATGAGTATTGCTTGTCCTGTGTCACCGCTGGCAGATATGAGTAATTTTTCACCGATGTTTCATCACTTGTTATTATACCTTAGTCTTGTTTGGTCACAACTACGTCACCAAAACATATCCTGACGTAATTGAGTAATTTTTCACCGATGTTTCAGCCCTTGATATTATACCTAAGTCTCGTGAGGTCACAACTACGTCACTAAAACCTATCCTGACATAATTGAGTAATTTTTCACCGATGTTTCAGCCCTTGTTATTATACCTTAGTCTTGTAAGGTCACAACTACGTCACGAAAACCTAACCTGACGTAATTGAGTAATTTTTCACCGATGTTTCAGCCCTTGATATTATACCTGAGTCTTTTGAGGTCACAACTATGTCACCAAAACCTATTCTGATGTAATTGAGTAATTTTTCACCGATGATTCAGGCCTTGATATTATACCTGAGTCTTGTGAGGTCACAACTACGTCACCAAAACCTATTCTGGCATGAGTATTGCTTGTCCTGTGTCACCGCTGGCAGATATGAGTACTTTTTCACCGATGTTTCAGCCCTTGATATTATACCATAGCCTTGTGAGGTCACAACTACGTCACCAGAACCTATTCTGATGTAATTGAGTAATTTTTCACCGATGTTTCAGCCCTTGATATTATACCTGAGTCTTGTGAGGTCACAACTACGTCACAAAAACCTATTCTGGCATGAGTATTGCTTATCCTGTGTCACCGCTGGCAGATATGAGTAATTTTTCACCGATGTTTCAGCCCTTGTTATTATACCTTAGTCTTTTAAGGTCACAACTACGTCACGAAATCCTATCCTGACGTAATTGAGTAATTTTTCACCGAAGTTTCAGCCCTTGATATTATACCTGAGTCTTGTGAGGTCACAACTACATCACCAAAACCTATTCTGGCATGAGTATTACATGTCCTGTGTCACCGTTGGCAGATATGAGTAATTTTTTACCGATGTTTCAGCCCTTGTTATTATACCTTAGTCTTGTAAGGTCACAACTACGTCACCAAAACCTATCCTGACGTAATTGAGTAAATTTTCACCGATGTTTCAGCCCTTGATATTATACCTGAGTCTTGTGAGGTCACAACTACGTCACAAAAACCTATTCTGGCATGAGTATTGCTTGTCCTGTGTCACCGCTGGTAAATATAAGTAATTTTTAACCGATGTTTCATCTCTTGTTATTATACCTTAGTCTTGTAAGGTCACAACTACGTCACGAAAACCTATCCTGACGTAATTGAGTGAATTTTCACCGAAGTTTCAGCCCTTGATATTATACCTGAGTCTTGTGAGGTCACAACTACGTCACCAAAACCTATTCTGGCATGAGTATTGCTTGTCCTGTGTCACCGCTGGCAGATATGAGTACTTTTTCACCAATGTTTCAGCCCTTGATATTATACCATAGTCTTGTGAGGTCACAACTACGTCACCAAAACCTATTCTGATGTAAATGAGTAATTTTTCACCGATGTTTCAGCGCTTGTTATTATACCTTAGTCTCGTGAGGTCACAACTACGTCACCAAAACCTATTCTGGCATGAGTATTACATGTCCTGTGTCACCGTTGGCAGATATGAGTAATTTTTCACCGATGTTTCAGCCCTTGTTATTATACCTTAGTCTTGTAAGGTCACAACTACGTCACCAAAACCTATCCTGATGTAATTGAGTAAATTTTCACCGATGTTTCAGCCCTTGATATTATACCTAAGTCTTGTGAGGTCACAACTACGTCACCAAAACCTATGCTGATGTAATTGAGTAATTTTTCACCGATGTTTCAGCCCTTGATATTATACCTGGGTCTTGTGAGGTCACAACTACGTCACAAAAACCTATTCTGGCATGAGTAATGCTTGTCCTGTGTCACCGCTGGCAGATATGAGTAATTTTTCACCGATGTTTCAGCCCTTGATATTATACCTTAGTTTCATGAGGTCACAACTACGTCACCAAAAGCTATTCTGGCATGAGTATTGCCTGTCTTGTCTTACTGCTGTCAGATATGAGTAATATTTCACCGATGTTTCAGCCCATAATATTATACCTTAGTCTTGTGAGGTCACAACTACGTCACCAAAACCAATTCTGATGTGATTGAGTAATTTTTCACCGATGTTTCAGCCCTTGATATTATACCTGAGTCTTTTGAGGTCACAACTACATCACCAAAACTTATTCTGCAATGACTATTGCTTGTCCTGTGTAACCGCTAGCAGATATGAGTAATTTTTCACCGATGTTTCAGCCCTTGTTATTATACCTTAGTCTTTTAAGGTCACAACTACGTCACGAAAACCTATCCTGACTGAATTGAGTAATTTTTCACCAAAGTTTCAGCCCTTGATATTATACCTGAGTCTTGTGAGGTCACAACTACGTCACCAAAACCTATTCTGGCATGAGTATTGCTTGTCCTGTGTCACCGCTGGCAGATATGAGTACTTTTTCACCGATGTTTCAGCCCTTGATATTATACCATAGCCTTTTGAGGTCACAACTACGTCACCAAAACCTATTCTGATGTAAATGAGTAATTTTTCACCGATGTTTCATCCCTTGATATTATACCTGAGTCTTGTGAGGTCACAACTACGTCACGAAAACCTATTTTGGCATGAGTATTGCTTGTCCTGTGTCACCGCTGGTAGATATGAGTAATTTTTCACCGATGTTTCATCTCTTGTTATTATACCTTAGTCTTGTGCGGTCACAACTACGTCACCATAAAATATCCTGACGTAATTGAGTAAATTTTCACCAATGTTTCAGCCCTTGATATTTTACCTAAGTCTTGTGAGGTCACAACTATGTCACCAAAACCTATCCTGACATAATTGAGTAATTTTTCATCGATGTTTCAGCCCTTTTATTATATCATTGTCTTGTGAGGTCACATCTACGTCACCAAAACCTATTCTGATGTGATTGAGTAATTTTTCACCGATGTTTCAGCCCTTGATATTATACCTGAGTCTTTTGAGGTCACAACTACGTCACCAAAACCTATTCTGGCATGAGTATTGCTTGTCCTGTGTCACCGCTGGCAGATATGAGTAATTTTTCACCGATGTTTCATCACTTGTTATTATACCTTAGTCTTGTTTGGTCACAACTACGTCACCAAAACATATCCTGACGTAATTGAGTAATTTTTCACCGATGTTTCAGCCCTTGATATTATACCTAAGTCTCGTGAGGTCACAACTACGTCACCAAAACCGATCCTGACATAATTGAGTAATTTTTCACCGATGTTTCAGCCCTTGTTATTATACCTTAGCCTTGTAAGGTCACAACTACGTCACCAAAACTATCCTGACGTAATTGAGTAATTTTTCACCGATGTTTCAGCCCTTGATATTATACCTGAGTCTTTTGAGGTCACAACTATGTCACCAAAACCTATTCTGATGTAATTGAGTAATTTTTCACCGATGATTCAGGCCTTGATATTATACTTGAGTCTTGTGAGGTCACAACTACGTCACCAAAACCTATTCTGGCATGAGTATTGCTTGTCCTGTGTCACCGCTGGCAGATATGAGTACTTTTTCACCGATGTTTCAGCCCTTGATATTATACCATAGCCTTGTGAGGTCACAACTACGTCACCAGAACCTATTCTGATGTAATTGAGTAATTTTTCACCGATGTTTCAGCCCTTGATATTATACCTGAGTCTTGTGAGGTCACAACTACGTCACAAAAACCTATTCTGGCATGAGTATTGCTTATCCTGTGTCACCGCTGGCAGATATGAGTAATTTTTCACCGATGTTTCAGCCCTTGTTATTATACCTTAGTCTTTTAAGGTCACAACTACGTCACGAAATCCTATCCTGACGTAATTGAGTAATTTTTCACCGAAGTTTCAGCCCTTGATATTATACCTGAGTCTTGTGAGGTCACAACTACGTCACCAAAACCTATTCTGGCATGAGTATTACATGTCCTGTGTCACCGTTGGCAGATATGAGTAATTTTTTACCGATGTTTCAGCCCTTGTTATTATACCTTAGTCTTGTAAGGTCACAACTACGTCACCAAAACCTATCCTGACGTAATTGAGTAAATTTTCACCGATGTTTCAGCCCTTGATATTATACCTGAGTCTTGTGAGGTCACAACTACGTCACAAAAACCTATTCTGGCATGAGTATTGCTTGTCCTGTGTCACCGCTGGTAAATATAAGTAATTTTTAACCGATGTTTCATCTCTTGTTATTATACCTTAGTCTTGTAAGGTCACAACTACGTCACAAAAACCTATCCTGACGTAATTGAGTGAATTTTCACCGAAGTTTCAGCCCTTGATATTATACCTGAGTCTTGTGAGGTCACAACTACGTCACCAAAACCTATTCTGGCATGAGTATTGCTTGTCCTGTGTCACCGCTGGCAGATATGAGTACTTTTTCACCGATGTTTCAGCCCTTGATATTATACCATAGTCTTGTGAGGTCACAACTACGTCACCAAAACCTATTCTGATGTAAATGAGTAATTTTTCACCGATGTTTCAGCGCTTGTTATTATACCTTAGTCTCGTGAGGTCACAACTACGTCACCAAAACCTATTCTGGCATGAGTATTACATGTCCTGTGTCACCGTTGGCAGATATGAGTAATTTTTCACCGATGTTTCAGCCCTTGTTATTATACCTTAGTCTTGTAAGGTCACAACTACGTCACCAAAACCTATCCTGATGTAATTGAGTAATTTTTCACCGATGTTTCAGCCCTTGATATTATACCTGGGTCTTGTGAGGTCACAACTACGTCACAAAAACCTATTCTGGCATGAGTAATGCTTGTCCTGTATCACCGCTGGCAGATATGAGTAATTTTTCACCGATGTTTCAGCCCTTGATATTATACCTTAGTTTCATGAGGTCACAACTACGTCACCAAAAGCTATTCTGGCATGAGTATTGCCTGTCTTGTGTTACTGCTGTCAGATATGAGTAATATTTCACCGATGTTTCAGCCCATAATATTATACCTTAGTCTTGTGAGGTCACAACTACATCACCAGCACCTATTCTGATGTTATTGAGTAATTTTTCACCGATGTTTCAGCCCTTGTTATTATACCATAGTCTTGTGAGGTCACAACTACGTCACCAAAACCAATTCTGATGTGATTGAGTAATTTTTCACCGATGTTTCAGCCCTTGATATTATACCTGAGTCTTTTGAGGTCACAACTACATCACCAAAACTTATTCTGCAATGACTATTGCTTGTCCTGTGTAACCGCTAGCAGATATGAGTAATTTTTCACCGATGTTTCAGCCCTTGTTATTATACCTTAGTCTTTTAAGGTCACAACTACGTCACGAAAACCTATCCTGACTGAATTGAGTAATTTTTCACCAAAGTTTCAGCCCTTGATATTATACCTGAGTCTTGTGAGGTCACAACTACGTCACCAAAACCTATTCTGGCATGAGTATTGCTTGTCCTGTGTCACCGCTGGCAGATATGAGTACTTTTTCACCGATGTTTCAGCCCTTGATATTATACCATAGCCTTTTGAGGTCACAACTACGTCACCAAAACCTATTCTGATGTAAATGAGTAATTTTTCACCGATGTTTCAGCCCTTGATATTATACCTGAGTCTTGTGAGGTCACAACTACGTCACGAAAACCTATTTTGGCATGAGTATTGCTTGTCCTGTGTCACCGCTGGTAGATATGAGTAATTTTTCACCGATGTTTCATCTCTTGTTATTATACCTTAGTCTTGTGCGGTCACAACTACGTCACCATAAAATATCCTGACGTAATTGAGTAAATTTTCACCAATGTTTCAGCCCTTGATATTTTACCTAAGTCTTGTGAGGTCACAACTATGTCACCAAAACCTATACTGACATAATTGAGTAATTTTTCATGGATGTTTCAGCCCTTTTATTATATCATTGTCTTGTGAGGTCACATCTACGTCACCAAAACCTATTCTGATGTGATTGAGTAATTTTTCACCAATGTTTCAGCCCTTGATATTATACCTGAGTCTTTTGAGGTCACAACTACGTCACCAAAACCTATTCTGGCATGAGTATTGCTTGTCCTGTGTCACCGCTGGCAGATATGAGTAATTTTTCACCGATGTTTCATCACTTGTTATTATACCTTAGTCTTGTTTGGTCACAACTACGTCACCAAAACATATCCTGACGTAATTGAGTAATTTTTCACCGATGTTTCAGCCCTTGATATTATACCTAAATCTCGTGAGGTCACAACTACGTCACCAAAACCTATCCTGACATAATTGAGTAATTTTTCACCGATGTTTCAGCCCTTGTTATTATACCTTAGTCTTGTAAGGTCACAACTACGTCACGAAAACCTATCCTGACGTAATTGAGTAATTTTTCACCGATGTTTCAGCCCTTGATATTATACCTGAGTCTTTTGAGGTCACAACTATGTCACCAAAACCTATTCTGATGTAATTGAGTAATTTTTCACCGATGATTCAGGCCTTGATATTATACCTGAGTCTTGTGAGGTCACAACTACGTCACCAAAACCTATTCTGGCATGAGTATTGCTTGTCCTGTGTCACCGCTGGCAGATATGAGTACTTTTTCACCGATGTTTCAGCCCTTGATATTATACCATAGCCTTGTGAGGTCACAACTACGTCACCAGAACCTATTCTGATGTAATTGAGTAATTTTTCACCGATGTTTCAGCCCTTGATATTATACCTGAGTCTTGTGAGGTCACAACTACGTCACAAAAACCTATTCTGCCATGAGTATTGCTTATCCTGTGTCACCGCTGGCAGATATGAGTAATTTTTCACCGATGTTTCAGCCCTTGTTATTATACCTGAGTCTTTTTGAGGTCACAACTATGTCACCAAAACCTATTCTGATGTAATTGAGTAATTTTTCACCGATGATTCAGGCCTTGATATTATACCTGAGTCTTGTGAGGTCACAACTACGTCACCAAAACCTATTCTGGCATGAGTATTGCTTGTCCTGTGTCACCGCTGGCAGATATGAGTACTTTTTCACCGATGTTTCAGCCCTTGATATTATACCATAGCCTTGTGAGGTCACAACTACGTCACCAAAACCTATTCTGATGTAAATGAGTAATTTTTCACCGATGTTTCAGCGCTTGTTATTATACCTTAGTCTTGTGAGGTCACAACTACGTCACAAAAACCTATTCTGGCATGAGTATTGCTTGTCCTGTGTCACCGCTGGTAAATATAAGTAATTTTTAACCAATGTTTCATCTCTTGTTATTATACCTTAGTCTTGTAAGGTCACAACTACGTCACGAAAACCTATCCTGACGTAATTGATTGAATTTTCACCGATGTTTCAGCCCTTGATATTATACCTAAGTCTTGTGAGGTCACAACTACGTCACCAAAACCTATCCTGACATAATTGAGTAATTTTTCACCTATGTTTCAGCCCTTGATATTATACCTGTGTCTTCTGAGGTCACAACTACGTCACCAAAACCTATTCTGGCATGAGTATTGCTTATCCTGTGTCACCGCTGGCAGATATGAGTAATTTTTCAACTATGTTTCAGCCCTTGTTATTATACTTTAGTCTTTTAAGGTCACAACTACGTCACGAAAACCCATCCTGACGTAATTGAGTAATTTTTCACCTATGTTTCAGCCCTTGATATTTTACCTGAGTCTTTTGAGGTCACAACTACGTCACCAAAACCTATTCTGACGTAATTGAGTAATTTTTCACTGATGTTTCAGCCCTTGATATTATACCTGAGTCTTTTGAGGTCACAACTACGTCACCAAAACCTATTCTGGCATGAGTATTGCTTGTCCTGTGTCACCGCTGGCAGATATGAGTAATTTTTCACCGATGTTTCAGCCTTTTGATATTATACCATAGCCTTTTGAGGTCACAACTACGTCACCAAAACCTATTCTGATGTGATTGAGTAATTTTTCACCGATGTTTCAGCCCTTGATATTATACCTGAGTCTTTTGAGGTCACAACTACGTCACCAAAACCTATTCTGGCATGAGTATTGCTTGTCCTGTGTCACCGCTGGCTGATATGAGTAATTTTTCACCGATGTTTCAGGCCTTTATATTATACCATAGTCTTGTAAGGTCACAACTACGTCACCAAAACCTATTCAGGCATGAGTATTGCTGGTCCTGTGTCACCGCTGGCAGATATGAGTAATTTTTCACTGATGTTTCAGCCCTTGTTATCATACCATAGTCTTGTGAGGTCACAACTACGTCACCAAAACCTATGCTGATGTAATTGAGTAATTTTTCACCGATGTTTCAGCCCTTGATATTATACCTGAGTCTTGTGAGGTCACAACTACGTCACCAAAACCTATTCTGGCATGAGTATTGCTTGTCCTGTGTCACCGCTGGCAGATATGAGTAATTTTTCACCGATGTTTCAGCCCTTGATCTTATACCTGAGTCTTTTGAGGTCACAACTACATCACCAAAACCTATCCTGACGTAATTGAGAATTTTTCACCGATGTTTCAGCCCTTGATATTATACCTGAGTCTTGTGAGGTCACAACTACGTCACGAAAACCTATTTTGGCATGAGTATTGCTTGTCCTGTGTCACCGCTGGTAGATATGAGTAATTTTTCACCAATGTTTCATCTCTTGTTATTATACCTAAGTCTTGTGAGGTCACAACTACGTCACCAAAACCCACCCTGACGTAATTGAGTAATTTTTCACCGATGTTTCAGCCCTTGATATTATACCTGAGTCATTTTAGGTCACAATTACATCACCAAAACCTATTCTGGCATAAGTATTGCTTGTCCTGTGTCACCGCTGGCAGATATGAGTAATTTTTCACCGATGTTTCAGCCCTTGTTATTATACCATAGTCTTGTGAGGTCATAACTACGTCACCAAAACTTATCCTGACGTAATTGAGTAATTTTTCACCGATGTTTCAGCCCTTGATATTATACCTGAGTCATTTGAGGTCACAACTACATCACCAAAACCTATTCTGCAATGACTATTGCTTGTCCTGTGTCACCGCTAGCAGATATGAGTAATTTTTCACCGATGTTTTAGCACTTGTTATTATACCTTAGTCTTTTAAGGTCACAACTACGTCACGAAAACCTATCCTGACGTAAGTGTGTAATTTTTCACCGAAGTTTCAGCCCTTGATATTATACCTGAGTCTTGTGAGGTCACAACTACGTCACCAAAACCTATTCTGGCATGAGTATTGCTTGTCCTGTGTCACCGCTGGCAGATATGAGTACTTTTTCACCGATGTTTCAGCCCTTGATATTATACCATAGCCTTTTGAGGTCACAACTACGTCACCAAAACCTATTCTGATGTAAATGAGTAATTTTTCACCGATGTTTCAGCCCTTGATATTATACCTGAGTCTTGTGAGGTCACAACTACGTCACGAAAACCTATTTTGGCATGAGTATTGCTTGTCCTGTGTCACCGCTGGTAGATATGAGTAATTTATCACCGATGTTTCATCTCTTGTTATTATACCTTAGTCTTGTGAGGTCACAACTACGTCACCAAAAAATATCCTGACGTAATTGAGTAAAATTTCACCGATGTTTCAGCCCTTGATATTTTACCTAAGTCTTGTGACGTCACAACTATGTCACCAAAACCTATCCTGACATAATTGAGTAATTTTTCATCGATGTTTCAGCCCTTGTATTATATCATAGTCTTGTGAGGTCACATCTACGTCACCAAAACCTATGCTGATGTAATTGAGTAATTTTTCACCGATGTTTCAGCCCTTGATATTATACCTGAGTCTTGTGAGGTCACAACTACGTCACCAAAACCTATTCTGGCATGAGTATTGCTTGTCCTGTATCACTGCTGGCAGATATGAGTAATTTTTCACCGATGTTTCAGCCCTTGATATTATACCTTAGTTTCATGAGGTCACAACTACGTCACCAAAACATATCCTGACGTAATTGAGTAATTTTTCACCGATGTTTCAGCCCTTGATATTATACCTAAGTCTCGTGAGGTCACAACTACGTCACCAAAACCTATCCTGACATAATTGAGTAATTTTTCACCGATGTTTCAGCCCTTTATATTATACCATAGTCTTGTGAGGTCACAACTACGTCACCAGAACCTATTCTGATGTAATTGAGTAATTTTTCACCGATGTTTCAGCCCTTGATATTATACCTGAGTCTTGTGAGGTCACAACTACGTCACAAAAACCTATTCTGGCATGAGTATTGCTTATCCTGTGTCACCGCTGGCAGATATGAGTAATTTTTCACCGATGTTTCAGCCCTTGTTATTATACCTTAGTCTTTTAAGGTCACAACTACGTCACGAAATCCTATCCTGACGTAATTGAGTAATTTTTCACCGATGTTTCAGCCCTTGATATTATACCTGAGTCTTTTGAGGTCACAACTGTGTCACCAAAACCTATTCTGATGTAATTGAGTAATTTTTCACCGATGATTCAGGCCTTGATATTATACCTGAGTCTTGTGAGGTCACAACTACGTCACCAAAACCGATTCTGGCATGAGTATTGCTTGTCCTGTGTCACCGCTGGCAGATATGAGTACTTTTTCACCGATGTTTCAGCCCTTGATATTATACCATAGCCTTGTGAGGTCACAACTACGTCACCAGAACCTATTCTGATGTAATTGAGTAATTTTTCACCGATGTTTCAGCCCTTGATATTATACCTGAGTCTTGTGAGGTCACAACTACGTCACAAAAACCTATTCTGGCATGAGTATTGCTTGTCCTGTGTCACCGCTGGTAGATATGAGTAATTTTTAACCGATGTTTCATCTCTTGTTATTATACCTTAGTCTTGTAAGGTCACAACTACGTCACGAAAACCTATCCTGACGTAATTGAGTGAATTTTCACCGATATTTCAGCCCTTGATCTTATACCTTAGTTTCATGAGGTCACAACTACGTCACCAAAAGCTATTCTGGCATGAGTATTGCTTGTCTTGTGTCACTGCTGTCAGATATGAGTAGTATTTCACCGATGTTTCAGCCCATAATATTATACCTTAGTCTTGTGAGGTCACAACTACATCACCAGCACCTATTCTGATGTTATTGAGTAATTTTTCACCGATGTTTCAGCCCTTGTTATTATACCATAGTCTTGTGAGGTCACAACTACGTCAGCAAAACCTATCCTGATGTGATTGAGTAATTTTTCACCGATGTTTCAGCGCTTGTTATTATACCTCAGTCTCGTGAGGTCACAACTAGGTCACCAAAACCTATTCTGGCATGAGTATTGCATGTCCTGTGTCACCGTTGGCAGATATGAGTAATTTTTTACCGATGTTTCAGCCCTTGTTATTATACCTTAGTCTTGTAAGGTCACAACTACATCACCAAAACATATCCTGACGTAATTGAGTTAATTTTCACCGAAGTTTCAGCCCTTGATATTATACCTGAGTCTTCTGAGGTCACAACTACGTCACCAAAACCTATCCTGACATAATTGAGTAATTTTTCACCGATGTTTCAGCCCTTTCTATTATACCATAGTCTTGTGAGGTCACAACTACGTCACCAAAACCTATTCTGATGTGATTGAGTAATTTTTCACCGATGTTTCAGCCCTTGATATTATACCTGAGTCTTTTGAGGTCACAACTACGTCACCAAAACCTATTCTGGCATGAGTATTGCTTGTCCTGTGTCACCGCTGGCAGATATGAGTAATTTTTCACCGATGTTTCAGCCCTTTATATTATACCATAGTCTTGTGAAGTCACAACTACGTCACCAAAACCTATTCTGATGTTATTGAGTAATTTTTCACCGATGTTTCAGCCCTTGATATTATACCTTAGTTTCTTGAGATCACAACTATGTCACCAAAAGCTATTCTGGCATGAGTATTGCTTGTCTTGTATCACTGCTGTCAGATATGAGTAATATTACCGATGTTTCAGCCCATATTATTATACCTTAGTCTTGTGAGGTCACAACTACATCACCAGCACCTATTCTGATGTTATTGAGTAATTTTTCACCGATGTTTCAGCCCTTGATATTATACCTGAGTCTTGTGAGGTCACAACTACGTCACCAAAACCTATTCTGGCATGAGTATTGCTTGTCCTGTGTCACCGCTGGGAGAGATGAGTTATTTTTCACCGATGTTTCATCCCTTGTTATTATACCTTAGTCTTGTAAGGTCACAAATACGTCACCAAAACATATCCTGACGTAATTGAGTAATTTTTCACCGATGTTTCAGCCCTTGATATTATACCTAAGTCTCATGAGGTCACAACTACGTCACCAAAACCTATCCTGACATAATTGAGTAATTTTTCACCGATGTTTCAGCCCTTTATATTATACCATAGTCTTGTGAGGTCACAACTACGTCACCAAAACCTATTCTGATGTGATTGAGTAATTTTTCACCGATGTTTCAGCGCTTGTTATTATACCTCAGTCTCGTGAGGTCACAACTAGGTCACCAAAACCTATTCTGGCATGAGTATTGCATGTCCTGTGTCACCGTTGGCAGATATGAGTAATTTTTTACCGATGTTTCAGCCCTTTATATTATACCTTAGTCTTGTAAGGTCACAACTACGTCACAAAAACCTATCCTGACGTAATTGAGTAATTTTTCACCGATGTTTCAGCCCTTGATATTATACCTGAGTCTTTTGAGGTCACAACTATGTCACCAAAACCTATTCTGATGTAATTGAGTAATTTTTCACCGATGATTCAGGCCTTGATATTATACCTGAGTCTTTTGAGGTCACAACTACGTCACCAAAACCTATTCTGGCATGAGTATTGCTTGTCCTGTGTCACCGCTGGCAGATATGAGTACTTTTTCACCGATGTTTCAGCCCTTGATATTATACCATAGCCTTGTGAGGTCACAACTACGTCACCAGAACCTATTCTGATGTAATTGAGTAATTTTTCACCGATGTTTCAGCCCTTGATATTATACCTGAGTCTTGTGAGGTCACAACTACGTCACAAAAACCTATTCTGGCATGAGTATTGCTTGTCCTGTGTCACCGCTGGTAGATATGAGTAATTTTTAACCGATGTTTCATCTCTTGTTAATATATACCTTAGTCTTGTAAGGTCACAACTACGTCACGAAAACCTATCCTGACGTAATTGAGTGAATTTTCACCGATGTTTCAGCCCTTGATCTTATACCTTAGTTTCATGAGGTCACAACTACGTCACCAAAAGCTATTCTGGCATGAGTATTGCTTGTCTTGTGTCACTGCTGTCAGATATGAGTAATATTTCACCGATGTTTCAGCCCATAATATTATACCTTAGTCTTGTGAGGTCACAACTACATCACCAGCACCTATTCTGATGTTATTGAGTAATTTTTCACCGATGTTTCAGCCCTTGTTATTATACCATAGTCTTGTGAGGTCACAACTACGTCAGCAAAACCTATTCTGATGTGATTGAGTAATTTTTCACCGATGTTTCAGCGCTTGTTATTATACCTTAGTCTCGTGTGGTCACAACTACGTCACCAAAACCTATTCTGGCATGAGTATTGCATGTCCTGTGTCACCGTTGGCAGATATGAGTAATTTTTTACCGATCTTTCAGCCCTTGTTTATATACCTTAGTCTTGTAAGGTCACAACTACGTCACCAAAACCTATCCTGACGTAATTGAGTAAATTTTCACCATTGTTTCAGCCCTTTCTATTATACCATAGTCTTGTGAGGTCACAACTACGTCACCAAAACCTATTCTGATGTGATTGAGTAATTTTTCACCGATGTTTCAGCCCTTGATATTATACCTGCGTCTTTTGAGGTCACAACTACGTCACCAAAACCTATTCTGGCATGAGTATTGCTTGTCCTGTGTCACCGCTGGCAGATATGAGTAATTTTTCACTGATGTTTCAGCCCTTGATATTATACCTTAGTTTCATGAGGTCACAACTACGTCACCAAAAGCTATTCTGGCATGAGTATTGCTTGTCTTGTGTCACTGCTGTCAGATATGAGTAATATTTCACTGATGTTTCAGCCCATAATATTATACATTAGTCTTGTGAGGTCACAACTACATCACCAGCACCTATTCTGATGTTATTGAGTAATTTTTCACCGATGTTTCAGCCCTTGATATTATACCTGAGTCTTGTGAGGTCACAACTACGTCACCAAAACCTATTCTGGTGTAGTGGTTCGGAATCTCAGAAAGAGAACAAGAACGTCAGTTTCCAAGTGCGAAGTAGAAAGCGTGGTTTATTCAACGTATCCCTATTACAATTGAATCTAGTCTTAACCCGAAGGGTAAGACGAAGCAGTCCTGGTTCAATCTAGCGATTGGGGTAGGGTAATGCGGGGAGTCAGCCGGGCCTGCACTGACTGGCGACTATACGAGGAGGGGAGGTTTATATACCCCCTTTGGATGTGAAATGAACATGGTCACGTGTCGGTCGGCTCCCGCCTGAAACGTGGTGCGCAGTACCCGAGAGAGGACAGTCGCCCCCTCTGGGATACCGCCCACACTAACGCCAGGCGGGAACAACCCGAACTTAATCCTCCTCGGTCACCTGGATATAAATGATTACCGTAGTAAACCCCTACACTACCCCCCCTAGACAACACTAGGTGTGGTAAAAACCTGAGTAGTAGACTCATAATAAAATAGTTTGACAACCAGAAGTAGTTTGTCTACACACTATACACAAAGGGTTTTACTACCATTAGTCATATGTAATATGATGAACAATATTAATGGAATTAAGGCATTACACTGTCATAGAAACCTCATGATATGATTTTTACGTTAAGTAGTACCCGAAGTAGTTACTAACAGTTTGTAACTATCTTCTGATAGGAAATACATATATAGTCCTGACATGGACCTTTAAAAATATAAACGGCAAGTGTACCAATTCCGAAGAATTATTACCAGTCCTAAAAAGGACTCACAAGCCTAAAAAAAAATTACATAGGGATACATGATAACTTTTCTCCGCACCAGAATCAAAATTTTCATCACCTCCGTTTTCCATAACAAAATATATATACAACTAGATATACATACTCTTATTTACACCCACCCGAAGTGGTTAACGTTTGAACACAGTCATGGTTTATACAGATCTTTGGTATTATCCTGAGTATCATAAACTATCGTAGTGTATCAGCATCATAAATATATATTAGTAACATGGACGAGAATGTACGTTTTAATAAATAATCTGGAACTGCAGCGGTATACTGCAGAACCTCACAAAAAGTGCTATGTTGACTTTATAAGAAGTCGGATAATGGGCTGATCTCCGGATCTGCTTCGGGAAGAGTACGCGAGGTGCTCTCCTCTTCATCTTGGACGACTGAGTGAGTTGCTCTCCTCTTCATCTTGGACGACTGAGTGAGGTGCTCTCCTCTTCGGGTCTACCAGCAAATGGTAGACTTCTGTAGGTGCGATGTATGTTAAAATGTTTACATATGTGGAAATATTATTAACACTTGGTATGGATATCATTACCTCAGAACCTAAAGGTTCCTTTAATATGAAGGGATAGTCCCTTCATATTCACCTTCAGCTTCCGTAGCCGAAGAGTTCCTGAAACAACTACAGCTGTATTCAGTTATCCCGAAGGAGCTTTGTTTCAGCCTTCGGGTACCTCCTTCTTCTGGATGGCATCTTTCAGCTGATCCATGCTCCCATCCCAGTCCGAGAATTTCATCCCGAGGCAAATTTTAAATTTGGCCTTCATCTCCCGGATTTCTTCCTGGAGCTCCTTACACTCCTCTCGGACTGTAGCTTCCAGCACAGCGGCTTTGTCGCGCTGTGCTTCCAAGAACCTGGTCTTGGTAACCACCTCATCGGCAGTGTCCTTCTGAAGGCTCTCCTTTTCCTTCCGGTGACACTTCCTCACCCCTTCTATGAAGTGTTGTACCACCCTCTTGTGGTAATCCTCAGCCATCACCCGCTGTTCCTTCTGGAAGTCATCCAGAATCTCCTGTCCTATCTGATTGGACAGCGAAGCATCCTTAGGAAAGTAGGATGCTATCGGCGTTACATTAAGAGTGGCCGCAGGCTTCTCCTTCTTGGGTTTGACCTCCTGTGTTTTAACAGGAGGATCCATGGTTGGTTTCCCAACCTCCGTCGGCTTCCCTGGTGGTGGAGCCGGCTTATGGGGTGGTATCGCCGGAGCTGGTACTGGACCTTTCGGTGGCGGAGGAGGAGGTCTCATAGCCTCCCCATCCGGCCCAGTGATCCGGTGAGCAGGCTTGAATGCCTTGTGTGATGGCGGCTGTTGTTGGTGCCGCGAAGCATCCCTACTGGCATGCTTTAACACCTGCTGGTGTATTCCTGTAGGAGCGGATGGTTCCGTCCGTCCCGAAGCAGATGAAGGTCTGCTTGTCGGGCCTCCTCGGTAACCGGCGTCGGGTAGGACACCTCCCTGGGCAGACGAGGTGGACGCCACATGTCGCACCAAGTCGTACCAGGTCCGGGAGGGTTCCTCCCCAGGACTCCTGCGTCCCCGTCGGGCCAGTTCCCTATCAACCTCCCTCTGGCGAGAGAGTTCATTCTCGCGCCTTCGGGTGTCTTGGGGGGTCTGGCCGAGCGTCTGGGACTCCTGTCCAGGCGCCAAGTCCATCTCCGGATAGTCAGTATGTCTATCCGCAGATGCCTCATAGCTACGACCACTATGAGAGGACTCCGTGTAATAACGGGAGTCAATCTCCTCAAGGCTGAGGGTCCCTCCTCTTCTTACGTGAGTAGCCGGGCTGGTGGACCGAGACCGTCCCCGATCACCTTTCGGCTGCTCCCCCCGACCCCGGTAGTAGTCCCTCGGGTCGGGTTCTCTCCCACCTCTCCCCCGGCCTCGATTGGCAGACCGACGGAACATCTCGGGTGGGTATTGGTCCGGATCCAAATCAAACTTCCGTGAACCCGGGACCTTCGCAAACCTAGCTACTGTGAGCTTTGATTTGCTTTCTGCTACCTCGCAGAAATACGCCTTAGAAGAATTAAGGCTCTTCGGATCCTTCTTCAGGACATCTCTGAACGCGTCTATTACGCGTTCATGCAGGGCCATTACCTTGGCTCTGGCCTCACCACCTCCAATATTATGGAGCATGGTCATGTGCTTTATCAATCGTCCACGCCTAGGATGCAGGTGACCCGAACAGGTAGTAGTACCTGCCCCCTCCGGATCGCACTGGTACACCATATAGTGATGGGTGTGGTTTTCCACTAAGTGGCGCAGGTACCTCGCCTTAGTGGCGAAGGACACCTGTAATTCCAGAGATGACTGGCATTTCTGGAATGGACACTGAAGGTGGTCCCTGTCCCAATGTCGGACAGCCCAGCGGATCTTTGCCTTCTGATCCCTGGTATAATAGGTCTCTGGGAAGAAATCTATTTTCTTAAGCCAGTCCTCGTAGAACTCGCTCACGAGAGGATCCCTTTGGGTCGCTCTGCACCAATCCTCATCATCGGATTTCCCATTTAAATTGATTACGGGCGGGATGGAGAAACGCCCCGATCCTTTTGCGCATTCCCCCCAGTAGGAGGGAATGAATCCCTGAAATCCACCTCTGGCGTTATTCCAGATGTGTTTTTCCAGGGCAGTACCCGACTCGCTCCCCGAGCTGGCGTCGGACTGATGTCCAGCAGCCACCTTCGGGTCGGGTGTCGGGTCGGTTTGGGTGACTGTGGTCACTGGGTCCTTCGTCTCGGAAGGAGATTTTGGAGCCGCAATGTCCATATTGTCCTCCCCTGTAGCAGACTTCCCTTGGGAAGTACTGCTCGTATCAGATTTATCCGATACTGACCCATCGGTCACAATCCGCTGGGCGTCTGGTACTCTCTTTAACCGGGCTGCCTCATTCCTCAAGGCTTGGCGACCCCGAGGCTGGACAAAAGGGGATTCACCTTTTGTAACTACCACAGTCCGGATATCCTGACCATGGGGACTGCTAGTGCGCGTTGCAGGGTCACCCCTTCGGATGTCCCTGCTGGCTTTAGCTGCAGCCTTCTCCTCTGCCTGAGTCAAACTCTTAGTCCGAGTCTTGACCATTTCCTCCACCGTCTCGATGATGGCCTCGTGACGGCTGAGGTCCTTCTCCGCCATGATTGTTTTCATGCGGTTATAGTCTATCTGATAGACCTCGTAGGATAAGTTGGACCGTATTAAGTCCCTATATCCTTCAACCGATCTCGGTTCCAACATCCCTACCGGGTTGTATCTGCGGTAGCAACCTACCGCGAGGGTAGTGGCGCCGAATGCCCCACACGAAGTGTCATCCGAGATGGGTGTCATCCGAGGCACACACATCCCGACGTCAGCCATCTCGGCGTCAAACAAGCCCTTCCGAAGTGCTTTACACACTCGGAGGCCTTGCTGTAGATTTTCCCAGGTAGCAAACCACTCTGGGGGCATGATGCGGAGAGCTCCCGCATCAATAAATTCTTGCAACATATCCACTATGTCGTTAGGGATAGGTCTGGCTAGGCCTATCTCCGTGGCGCACATCACGTCTGGATGGAGATTCATCTCCCTTCCATCGTAACAACTTTTATCAGTTGTCTTCACCAGGCTAGCTGGCTTCTCATCCTTCGGGTGGTTATCCGGGTTGATGTTCGGATTACCACACCTATCCCACGTATCCTTCAGATGTTGGGCCTCCTCCTGCTCTATTTTCAGAGCAAGAAGACGATCTTTTTCATGAAGATTCCTTCGTTCAGCCTCAGTGAGGGCTGATTCAGACGTGGATACATCCATGTCTTCCTCTCCGAGGAGCTGCTCCTCGGAGAGAGTAACAGGGCTGGCGGCACCAACCCTGTCTTCGTGGGGCAAATCGGCCATGTTGTGTGGCCGTTCCCCTCCGCCCAACTCGAGCTGCCGTGAGGCCATGCTGGGTTGGGCGCTCTTATTTATACTAAATAAGAGTCCTAACTATTACTACAGGTCTTTGTGGAGGACCTGTTCTCCTTTTGAAACGTATTCACCTACTTTTGACGCTTGAATTCGGTTCTTATTAGATCCTCCTCGTTGGCCAGCACCCGGTGCCGGCGAAGATTCGAAATCTAATGAACCAAAACGACCTCTTTGCGCAGAGGTCACGCGCATCCACGCGCGTCTCGGGCCCTCCGCGAGACTGCCCTAACTAGGTCACTCATTGACCCAGTTCTTTTCCCGCGCCCGCAGGGCGCCGGTGCTTTTTATTATAAACAGGTGCTTCGGGTAGTAGCCGAACCATTCGCAACCAACAGCTCTGCTGGAGTATAAGTGAGGTTTTTATGGGAAGCATGCCCGCAAACCCACCGGATTATCCGCTCACCACCCACTGGTACCCTGCTGGGGGGTTTACACACTCCATACCCGGTCACTCGTGTATATTCCAACATTTAACAGATGACAACACAAAACAATTTCTCGGAAAAAGAGGAAATAAATTTATAATTTTTCCCGCCAGGAATTTCTTCCCTCCCTCTCCTAACATAGTACAGGACAACACACTCGTTGTGTACTAGCTTAGGTTACCGCAGCCCTTTCTATCAGGCGGGGACTGCGTCGGGTACCTCCCATGGGTATTTTCTTTGACCTAGCTCCCGAAGGCGCCTTTTCAGAGGCAGGGTTAGCCGTCCCCTTTCTCTTCCGCCTAGGTTTGCTTACAGCTAGCGAGACTTTTTCCTTCTTCTGCACCTTCGGATCACTGCCCCCCAACTTCCTAGGCCTTCCTCGGCCACGTTTCGGGGTTATTTGATCCATTTTCCTGCTCTTTGCTTCTTGGAGTAATTCATCTACTCCTAACCCATACGTTTCTGTGGTCAGATCCCTCCCCTTCCAGGGACGGAGCCGAGCCACGTTGGATTTATAGATCCGCCCAATTAAGGATCTAATCATGACAGTACAGTCACTTACCACTCTAGTCACTACAAATGGACCATCCCAGTTGCTTGCCAATTTTAAATTGGATAGAGGTTCGTGTAGTCTTACTACTTGATCCCCTACCTTGAACCGACGGACTTTTAGTCCATGGTCATAACCAGTCTTCTGCCATTTCGCATTCTTTTGTAACTCCGTTCTAACAAGTTCGTATGCGAATTTGAACTGGTCTCTTAGTGATTCCACAAACATCACGTGACAGGGTGCGTCGGGATTCAACCCGACCACTCCAAAAACAAGATCGGCTGGCATGATCATGTCTTCCCCAAACACTAATAAGTTTGGGGTGCAATTGGTGCTTTTATGAACAGTGCTGTTGTATGCATGGCATACATATTCACATTGTTCATCCCAATCAGTCATACTTTCATTCACCAAGGGTTTCAGAACCTGAATCAGCGTTCTGTTGAACCTTTCCACCATCCCATCACTCTGGGGTCGGTAAGGATTGGTTCGGGTCTTACAGATGGCTAACCCATGGCACATTTCCTGCCATAGATCCGACTCAAATTCCCGGCCTTGGTCACTATGCATCATCAGAGGCACTCCTAGGTGTAATACCCAACCTTTCACAAAGGCCTTCGCACAGGTCGCTGCTTTGTGATCGGGTAAGGGGAACACCCGCGTATACTTAGTATAGTAGTCAGTGACTACCATCATACACGTGTTACCATCAGGGGTTGTTTTAAAACCACTGATGATGTCGATTGCTATTCTCGCAAACCTAACTCCGAACAGTTCCTGGGACAAGGGCATTTTACCCATCCCAGGGCCGGGTTTATTTTTACAGCAATCGGGACACGTGGCGATCCAACGTAATAAGTCAGTGCTCATTCCTGGCCAGTAGTATCTTCGGGACAGTCGTTCTAATGAACGTTTCTTCCCAAAGTGACCACTGGTCACATGACCGTGACAATAATACATCAAATCCCTCCTCATACCGGAGGGGATCACTACCTGTCTGATCCTTCTTCCCGAAGGATTGATCTTCCATCTATATAGAACACCTTCGGATACTTCAAGCTCTGTCCATTGGGCTAAAAATCTCCTCATCTCTCTATTTTCTAGCGAGATTTCAGGTCGAACAGGTTTGATCCCTTTAGGAATCAACCCGAGCAACCTCCCCACGTTCGGGTCCTTCTCCTGGAACCTTCTGATAGTCTCCATAGACCATTGAAGGATACCAGTTCCCCTGGATTCCAGTGGCAACCGGACTCCAGCTAGGACCGCCCCGTGGGCTCCACAATCATCACATTTCTCATTTCCACAACTCCTGATGGGTCGGCGGGACAGTGCATCAGCATTTACATGCTTCACACCGGGTCGGTGTTGGATCTGCTTCTGTTCCAACCCGAACTCTGATAAGTGTGCTAACCACCGACCTATCATGCCTTCAGCATCCTTAAAATTAAGTAACCACCTCAAGGAGGAATGGTCAGTCCTCAGCGTGAAATCTGAGCCCCACAAAAAATGTTTATATTTCTTTGTGTAAACAATCACTGCCAAGAGTTCCCTCTTGGTGGTACAGTAATTCCTCTGTGACTTGTTCATGGTGTTGCTAGCAAAAGCAATGGGAACTTCCTTTCCGTCTTGGACCTGACTCAAAGCGGCTCCAATGCTCTCATTGCTGGCATCAGTATCCAGGATGAAATGACCGGCGGCTGTCGGATATTTCAACACTGGTGTTTCAACAAAGAGTCTTTTGATGGATTCAAAAGACTCGTCTTGCTCTTTTCCCCATGGAAAAACTTCCTTACGCCTACCAGGTGTCCAATGAGACAGTGACTGGATAGGATAGCTCACCTGGGCATAGCCTGGTAAGAAATCTCGATAATACGAGCAGAACCCGAGGAATGAACGGACATCCTTGGGACACCTGGGTTTTTCCCACTCCGTCACACTTCGGATCTTCTCCGGGTCTGCTTTCACCCCCTGTGTGGAAATGATTCTTCCCAGATAATTAATATCTTTCTTAAACAACTGACATTTCTTAGGTTTTAATTTCAACCCATTACTCATTATCCTCTGGAGGACTTCTTCCAGGTTGTCTAGACAACCTTGGAATGTTTTTCCGAAGATAATGACGTCATCTAGATAAACTAGACATTTCTTCCATAGTAGATCGCTCAGTAATGTCTCCATCATGGCCTCGAAGGTGGCTGGCGCATTGCACAACCCGAAGGGCATGACGTTGTACTGGAACAATCCTACATGGCTAGAGAAGGCCGTCTTCTCCATGTCGGCAGGCTTCATTCCGACCTGCCAGTACCCAGACTGTAAGTCTATGGTACAGTACCATTCATTCCCTCCTAGTGAGTCAATGGTTTCATCAATCCTCGGTAGAGGATATGAGTTCTTCTTTGTCATCCCATTCAGTTTCCTGTAGTCAATACAGAACCGTATGGTCCCATCTTTTTTTGTGACCATACAGACTGGACTGCTCCAGGGGCTGGAACTGGGTACAATAACATGATCCTTAATCATCTTATTGATCTCAGTTTCTGCTACCTCCTTCTTCTTCAGAGGTAGCCGACGGTAAGGAATTTTAAAGGGGGAACTTTCCCCCACGTCAATTCCGTGTAGGACTTTATCAGTTCGTCCTAAGGGTTCTCCGGGGAACGCGAAGGCCCTTCGGCAACGTTTTAACATTACCCGAAGGTCCTTCTGCTCCTTCGGATCTAGTTCCGAAGCATCTAGAATTAGCTTTTCTAATTCCTCTTCGATTACGGCCGTACCCGGCGGCTCTTCGGATGGCAACCCCAGAAGGCTGCTGGTGACCGCCTCCGCGAGTACCACACTGCCTACTTTAGCGCCTTTCTGGAGATATACCATATGAACACCAGGATTGGAAATGGGGACAAGGGTCCATTGGGCATTTCCCACCAACGTATCAGCAGATTCCAACCCGAGGGATTGGAGATAAGCTACGTCGGGTTCCATGACCCCGGCCCTTCCTCTTAGTTCAGAGGAAGCGCTTATTAACACATCACATGTGGTTCCCGGTGGAAGTTTCACCGTCTGTGCGACACTTGCTACACTACTGATAACTCTCAGCACACATTGTGCTTTGATATTATAGGGACTCTGTATGGACAATTCACCTGTCTTCGGGTTCAACATCATCCCGAACAGGTCGGCAAAGTCCATCCCTATAATGCCATCATCCTCGATCTCAGCAATGGTTGGGGAGAATACAAACTCCTTCCCCACCACCGAGATACACAGGAAAGTACGTCCAAACGTCCGCAATCTGCTACCGTCGGCTGTGCACGCATTTACCCTCATTTTAAGGTCATCATTTGTGCCCAGCAGAAGAGTGTAGAACCTCCGAGAGATGATGGAGTGGCTGGCTCCAGTATCTATCAGAAATTCCCCGACCCTACCCTTCACAGAAGCGGCTAAATACCACCTTTTTCCTCCATTCAATGAAGGGTTACTAGTGAACTTCTGTAAGTCACTCTCAGTACCTAGATCTAATCCACGCCCTCTTATGTATTCCAGGCAAGGGTGATCTAGGGGGAGCCTGGTTCCACAAACCATTGCACTATACTCCTCCGCATCAGCACCGGGTTTCCCCGACTCACTTCCCGAATGTATGACTGGAATGCTGATGGCCCCGGCCCCAGGGTTCCCAAGCTGCGCCTGCTTGTCCCCCATATGTCCGGGCGTCACTACTGAGTGTGAACTTACTCCCGTTCCGTCAGGAGTATCATGGCATATTTCCTTCGGGATCTCTGAGTCGCCTTCCTCAGGGATCCCCTTTAATTTTCCGAGTTCTTTCCGGAGAATCGCATCACAGGTTTCTCAGCTGTGCATGAGGAGGCGTAATGCCCCTTCTCCTGACATCTGTAGCATGTTACAGGACTCAGTTCGGGTTTAACCCTCCTTTCCTCTTTCTTATCAAACATCGCCATCATACGCTGCATCATGGCTTCTACCAATCCGAGGGACTGGTCAGGCTCCGATTTCTTCGGAACATTGGGTTCTGGTGGACCCGAGGGAGGTTTGGAAGGGATTTTTGAATTGTCCCCTGGAGGTTTCTCTGGCTTTTTGCTAGAGGATGATTTGTCAAAAGGTTTCCGCCTTTTGTTATCACCGGACTTTTTGTCCCGGCGCTTCCCACTGAAGGCTACCGCCCCAATGGTCTCCTCTCCTTCGGTATCCTCACCCGAGGATCCCCCGCTGCTACTATAGTCAACTACCGCTGACGTTCGGGATTGGTTGGGCACCAATCCGGCAAGAAGAACTTTCTTCTTCTCATGACCATCTATGGCTAAAAATAGATCGGCTAGGGAGGAATCGCTTTTCCAAGCTTTTCTGGTTAGTTCCTGATGATCAGGGTCGCTCAGTCCGCTAATAAACCGGACAAAGAGAGTCTCGATATAGTAATCGGCGTCTCTAGCCCATTCGGGTCTTGCCTGATGCAGAATCCGTTGAAGCTCTAGACCATATATCTTTGGGGACTCTTTTGGTTTCTGGGTTCGTCCCTTGAAGACCAACCAGTGATCCACGGTCACCAGGTTCCCAAAGATATATACAGCAGTACTTTCGAGCTGATCATATGTACCCGAAGGGCCATATGTACTTCTCCATTGGGAGACTGCTGACTTACCTGGCCCATCATTTAGCCAGATCACGAAGGCTCCTAATGAGTCTTCTTTAGACCACCCATTGTATTTGCAGTCATCCACAAATATTTGATATTCATCTTTCCAGGGTCCTTTCCCTTTGTAGGATTTAGTGATCCGGGCGGTCCGTCGGGCACCCCTGGTGACCCCTTCTATCAGCTGATCTGATAGATTCCGGCTCCAGTCCATTATTTCAGTGGCATCTTGTCCCCGGCTATAGCTATCTAAGCCAAGGCTCTTGATACAAGGATCAGTATCATAAACCTGTCTCAATCCGGGAGCCATTGAGGTTCTTCGGGTCAATGGTCGGACTGGAGAGACTGGTTCGCACCCGGGAAACCGGGTAGGTCGAGGGCGAGAAGTGGTACCCGGATAAGGGGGAACACTCCCGGTGGTTGTTTGGTCATGGGTTTGGGATCTAGGCCGACTTCCCTGACCATTTGTGGGTCTATCAGGACTATCAGTACGGGGGTACTGTCGGTTCTGATCCCTAGACCATCCAGCAGAAGGTCCTTCCACTGCTCTCCTGCCTCGGGTTGCATGCCCCCGGGTTTGATTTCCCGGAGTTCTCCCTTCTCGGGTCTCTGCCTCCTGGTTATGATGAAAAATCAGGTCACCCCAATTATCATAACCATACCACCCCCCCTGTTGATCCTCATGGGTGGTGGTGTTCTTGCTCGTACCCGAAGGGGGTGGAACAGCTCCATACTGAGATGGACTATCCCCAGCGAAGGGGTTCAAGGTGTCATAACTATCGACTCCCGGCGCACTTCCCGCGGAATATGCCGTCGGATCGATGGTTACCGAAGGTCCCGTCGGAGCAGGGGGAGCAGATGTATAGTAGACATCTTTCTCTACCTGTCCTCCGGAAGGGTATCGGGTGGCGGGCTTTAGAACTCCTTGGAGTGGAGGGTTCTCCACTCCTTCCCCAGGGGTGAGGGTCACCTCTGGGTCAGGTACCTTCTGGTTACCTAGGTAGAGTTCCAACTCTACTCGTCTAGCTTCCAGTATAGATACCGCCTTCATGCCCTCTAGTTTCTTCTGATCTAACTCTTCGTTTGCTTCTAGGATAGCGGTTCTTACTGCCTCATTGTCTTCCACCTGCTGGTTGCGAGCGTCCTTGGCGGCGTGCCATTCCCTAGAGTATCTTTCTAGGTCCGCCTGATACTGTTGTTGACAGGCATAAGACTTCCGGTTAGCTTGACCTAACTCGGATAATCTTTTCTTTTCCGCTTTCAGGGTTTCCTGATTTTTCTCCATCTGGTCTTTCACCAGTTGGTTGTCACGGGTCAACTGATCCGTTCTCCACTCCATATCCTGATGGACCTGTCTACTCTCTAGGATGTACCTATTCCTTTCAGAGATCAACGAAACCAATTCGTCGTGCAGAGCATCGTACTGCTTGTTCATTTCTTCCTTGTTCCGGTACTCGTTGTCCCGGTCCAAGGTGTCGTCCTGATCAAGATCAGGTTGGGTCCCGGCGATGGGACCTCCTTCGGGTACGACCCGAAGGGGTTGTGGCGGTATTTCTAATACCGTCGGGTCCAGAAATGAGCCCTTCTGGTTCGCCCTTTTCTTTCCTCCGGGAAAGAAAACGGAGTCAGTCGTGTTGAACAAAGAACGCCCAGTGTTCAACATGATTTGGCCCTGAGTGGCAATGAAGTTCGGTGTGAACCCCCTCGCTTCCTCCGGTTCCATCTGGTCCACTCGGGTGGACTCCAGTTCTCCTTCTTCCAAAGTCGCTCCTGGATTTAAAGCTCCTTCGGTTTCACGCATGAAACCCTCGAAGCTGGTCGGAACAACTGGGTTGTTCCGCTCCGGGACGTTACCGTCCCCATACTCTCCTACTCCGGCCAGGTTCACCTGACTGCTACTCGAAACTGATCCTGGTCACGGCACCAGTGTAGTGGTTCGGAATCTCAGAAAGAGAACAAGAACGTCAGTTTCCAAGTGCGAAGTAGAAAGCGTGGTTTATTCAACGTATCCCTATTACAATTGAATCTAGTCTTAACCCGAAGGGTAAGACGAAGCAGTCCTGGTTCAATCTAGCGATTGGGGTAGGGTAATGCGGGGAGTCAGCCGGGCCTGCACTGACTGCGACTATACGAGGAGGGGAGGTTTATATACCCCCTTTGGATGTGAAATGAACATGGTCACGTGTCGGTCGGCTCCCGCCTGAAACGTGGTGCGCAGTACCCGAGAGAGGACAGTCGCCCCCTCTGGGATACCGCCCACACTAACGCCAGGCGGGAACAACCCGAACTTAATCCTCCTCGGTCACCTGGATATAAATGATTACCGTAGTAAACCCCTACACTGGCATGAGTATTGCTTGTCCTGTGTCACCGCTGGCATATATGAGTAATTTTTCACCGATGATTCAGCCCTTGATATTATACCATAGCCTTGTGAGGTCACAACTACGTCACCAAAACCTATTCTGATGTAATTGAGTAATTTTTTACCAATGTTTCAGCCCTTGATATTATACATGAGTCTTTTGAGGTCACAACTAAGTCACCAAAACCTATCCTGACATAATTGAGTAATTTTTCACCGATGTTTCAGCCCTTGTTATTATACTTTAGTCTTTTAAGGTCACAACTACGTCACGAAAACCCATCCTGACGTAATTGAGTAATTTTTCACCGATGTTTCAGCCCTTGATATTATACCTGAGTCTTTTGAGGTCACAACTACGTCACCAAAACCCATTCTGGCATGAGTATTGCTTGTCCTGTGTCACCGCTGGCAGATATGAGTAATTTTTCACCGATGTTTCAGCCCTTGTTATTATACCTTTGTCTTGTAAGGTCACAACTACGTCACCAAAACCTATTCAGGCATGAGTATTGCTTGTCCTGTGTCACCGCTGGCAGATATGAGTAATTTTTCACTGATGTTTCAGCCCTTGTTTTTATACCATAGTCTTGTGAGGTCACAACTACGTCACCAAAACCTATTCTGATGTGATTGAGTAATTTTTCACCGATGTTTCAGCGCTTGTTATTATACCTCAGTCTCGTGAGGTCACAACTAGGTCACCAAAACCTATTCTGGCATGAGTATTGCATGTCCTGTGTCACCGTTGGCAGATATGAGTAATTTTTTACCGATGTTTCAGCCCTTGTTTATATACCTTAGTCTTGTAAGGTCACAACTACGTCACCAAAACCTATCCTGACGTAATTGAGTAAATTTTCACCATTGTTTCAGCCCTTTCTATTATACCATAGTCTTGTGAGGTCACAACTACGTCACCAAAACCTATTCTGATGTGATTGAGTAATTTTTCACCGATGTTTCAGCCCTTGATATTATACCTGCGTCTTTTGAGGTCACAACTACGTCACCAAAACCTATTCTGGCATGAGTATTGCTTGTCCTGTGTCACCGCTGGCAGATATGAGTAATTTTTCTCCGATGTTTCAGCCCTTGATATTTTACCTTAGTTTCATGAGGTCACAACTACGTCACCAAAAGCTATTCTGGCATGAGTATTGCTTGTCTTGTGTCACTGCTGTCAGATATGAGTAATATTTCACTGATGTTTCAGCCCATAATATTATACATTAGTCTTGTGAGGTCACAACTACATCACCAGCACCTATTCCGATGTTATTGAGTAATTTTTCACCGATGTTTCAGCCCTTGATATTATACCTGAGTCTTGTGAGGTCACAACTACTTCACCAAAACCTATTCTGGCATGAGTATTGCTTGTCCTGTGTCACCGCTGGCATATATGAGTAATTTTTCACCGATGATTCAGCCCTTGATATTATACCATAGCCTTGTGAGGTCACAACTACGTCACCAAAACCTATTCTGATGTAATTGAGTAATTTTTTACCAATGTTTCAGCCCTTGATATTATACATGAGTCTTTTGAGGTCACAACTAAGTCACCAAAACCTATCCTGACATAATTGAGTAATTTTTCACCGATGTTTCAGCCCTTGTTATTATACTTTAGTCTTTTAAGGTCACAACTACGTCACGAAAACCCATCCTGACGTAATTGAGTAATTTTTCACCGATGTTTCAGCCCTTGATATTATACCTGAGTCTTTTGAGGTCACAACTACGTCACCAAAACCCATTCTGGCATGAGTATTGCTTGTCCTGTGTCACCGCTGGCAGATATGAGTAATTTTTTACCGATGTTTCAGCCCTTGATATTATACCTTAGTTTCATGAGGTCACAACTACGTCACCAAAAGCTATTCTGGCATGAGTATTGCTTGTCTTGTGTCACTGCTGTCAGATATGAGTAATATTTCACCGATGTTTCAGCCCATAATATTATACCTTAGTCTTGTGAGGTCACAACTACATCAACAGCACCTATTCTGATGTTATTGAGTAATTTTTCACCGATGTTTCAGCCCTTGATATTATACCTGAGTCTTGTGAGGTCACAACTACGTCACCAAAACCTATTCTGGCATGAGTATTGCTTGTCCTGTGTCACCGCTGGGAGATATAGGTTATTTTTCACCGATGTTTCATCCCTTGTTATTATACCTTAGTCTTGTAAGGTCACAAATACGTCACCAAAACATATCCTGACGTAATTGAGTAATTTTTCACCGATGTTTCAGCCCTTGATATTATACCTAAGTCTCATGAGGTCTCAACTACGTCACCAAAACCTATCCTGACATAATTGAGTAATTTTTCACCGATGTTTCAGCCCTTGATATTATACCTGAGTATCGTGAGGTCACAACTACGTCACCAAAACCTATGCTGATGTAATTGAGTAATTTTTCACCGATGTTTCAGCCCTTGATATTATACCTGGGTCTTGTGAGGTCACAACTACGTCACAAAAACCTATTCTGGCATGAGTATTGCTTGTCCTGTGTCACCGCTGGCAGATATGAGTAATTTTTCACCGATGTTTAAGCCCTTGATATTATACCTTAGTTTCATGAGGTCACAACTACGTCACAAAAACTTATTCTGGCATGAGTATTGCTTGTCCTGTGTCACCGCTGGGAGATATGAGTTATTTTTCACCATTGTTTCATCCCTTGTTATTATACCTTAGTCTGGTAAGGTCACAAATACGTCACCAAAACATATCCTGACGTAATTGAGTAATTTTTCACCGATGTTTCAGCCCTTGATATTATACCTAAGTCTCATGAGGTCACAACTACGTCACCAAAACCTATCCTGACATAATTGAGTAATTTTTCACCGATGTTTCAGCCCTTGTTATTATACCTTAGTCTTGTAATGTCACAACTACGTCACCAAAACATATCCTGACGTAATTGAGTAATTTTTCACCGATGTTTCAGCCCTTGATATTATACCTGGGTCTTGTGAGGTCACAACTACGTCACAAAAACCTATTCTGGCATGAGTATTGCTTGTCCTGTGTCACCGCTGGCAGATATGAGTAATTTTTCACCGATGTTTAAGCCCTTGATATTATACCTTAGTTTCATGAGGTCACAACTACGTCACAAAAACTTATTCTGGCATGAGTATTGCTTGTCCTGTGTCACCGCTGGGAGATATGAGTTATTTTTCACCATTGTTTCATCCCTTGTTATTATACCTTAGTCTTTTAAGGTCACAACTACGTCACCAAAACCTATTCTGGCATGAGTAATGCTTGTCCTGTGTCACCGCTGGCAGATATGAGTAATTTTTCACCGATGTTTCAGCCCTTGTTATTATACCTTAGTCTTGTAAGGTCACAACTACGTCACCAAAACATATCCTGACGTAATTGAGTAATTTTTCAATGATGTTTCAGCCCTTGATATTATGGCAGATATGAGTAATTTTTCACCGATGTTTCATCCCCTGTTATTATACCTTGGTCTTGTAAGGTCACAAATACGTCACCAAAACCTATCCTGACGTAATTGAGTAATTTTTCACCGATGTTTCAGACCTTGATATTATACTTGAGTCATTTGAGGTCACAACTACATCACCAAAACCTATTCTGGCATGAGTATTGCTTGTCCTGTGTCACCGCTGGCAGATATGAGTAATTTTTCACCGATGTTTCAGCCCTTGTTATTATACTTTAGTCTTTCAAGGTCACAACTACGTCACGAAAACCTATCCTGACTAAATTGAGTAATTTTTCACCGATGTTTTATGCCCTTGATATTATACCTGAGTCTTTTGAGGTCACAACTAGGTCACCAAAACCTATTCTGGCATGAGTATTGCTTGTCCTGTGTCACCGCTGGCGGATATGAGTAATTTTTCACCGATGTTTCAGCCCTTGTTATTATACCTAAGTCTTGTGAGGTCACAACTACGTCACCAAAACCTATCCTGACATAATTGAGTAATTTTTCACCGATGTTTCAGCCCTTGATATTATACCTGAGTCTTCTGAGGTCACAATTAGGTCACCAAAACCTATTCTGGCATGAGTATTGCTTGTCCTGTGTCACCGCTGGCAGATATGAGTAATTTTTCACCGATGTTTCAGCCCTTGTTATTATACCTTCGTCTTGTAAGGTCACAACTACGTCACAAAAACCTATTCAGGCATGAGTATTGCTTGTCCTGTGTCACCGCTGGCAGATATGAGTAATTTTTCACTGATGTTTTAGCCCTTGTTATTATACCATAGTCTTGTGAGGTCACAACTACGTCACAAAAACCTATCCTGACTTAATTGAGTAATTTTTCACCGATGTTTTATGCCCTTGATATTATACCTGAGTCTTTTGAGGTCACAACTACGTCACCAAAACCTATTCTGGCATGAGTATTGCCTGTCCTGTGTCACCGCTGGCAGATATGAGTAATTTTTCACCGATGTTTCAGCCCTTGTTATTATACCTAAGTCTTGTGAGGTCACAACTACGTCACCAAAACCTATCCTGACATAATTGAGTAATTTTTCACCGATGTTTCAGCCCTTGATTTTATACCTGAGTCTTCTGAGGTCACAATTAGGTCACCAAAACCTATTCTGGCATGAGTATTGCTTGTCCTGTGTCACCGCTGGCAGATATGACTAATTTTTTACCGATGTTTCAGCCCTTGTTATTATACTTTAGTCTTTTAAGGTCACAACTACGTCACGAAAACCCATCCTGACGTAATTGAGTAATTTTTCACCGATGTTTCAGCCCTTGATACTATACCTGAGTCTTTTGAGGTCACAACTACGTCACCAAAACCTATTCTGGCATGAGTATTGCTTGTCCTGTGTCACCGCTGGCAGATATGAGTAATTTTTCACCGATGTTTCAGCCCTTGTTATTATACCTTCGTCTTGTAACGTCACAACTACGTCACAAAAACCTATTCAGGCATGAGTATTGCTTGTCCTGTGTCACCGCTGGCAGATATGAGTAATTTTTCACTGATGTTTCAGCCCCTGTTATTATACCATAGTCTTGTGAGGTCACAACTACGTCACCAAAACCTATTCTGATGTAATTGAGTAATTTTTCACCGATGTTTCAGCCCTTGATATTATACATGAGTCTTTTGAGGTCACAAGTACATCACCAAAACTTATTCTGGCATGAGTATTGCTTGTCCTGTGTCACCGCTGGCAGATATGAATAATTTTTCACCGATGTTTCATCCCATGTTATTATACCTTAGTCTTGTAAGGTCACAACTACGTCACCAAAACCTATCCTGACGTAATTGGGTAATTTTTCGCGGATGTTTCAGCCCTTGATATTATACCTGAGTCATTTGAGGTCAGAACTACATCACCAAAACCCATTCTGGCATGAGTATTGCTTGTCCTGTGTCACCGCTGGCAGATATGAGTAATTTTTCACCGATGTTTCAGCCCTTGATATTATACCATAACCTTGTGAGGTCACAACTATGTCACCAAAACCTATTCTGATGTAATTGAGTAATTTTTCACCCATGTTTCAGCCCTTGATATTATACATGAGTCTTTTGAGGTCACAACTACGTCACCAAAACCTATTCTGGCATGAGTATTGCTTGTCCTGTGTCACCGCTGGCAGATATGAGTAATTTTTCACCGATGTTTCAGCCCTTGTTATTATACCTTAGTCTTGTAAGGTCACAACTACGTCACCAAAACCTATCCTGACGTAATTGAGTAATTTTTCAATGATGTTTCAGCCCTTGATATTATACCTGAGTCTTGTGAGGTCAGAACTATGTCACTAAAACCTATTCTGACGTAATTGAGTAATTTTTCACCGATGTTTCAGCCCTTGATATTATACCTGAGTCTTTTGAGGTCACAACTATGTCACCAAAACCTATTACGGCATTACTTTTGCTTGTCCTGTGCCACCGCTGGCAGATATGAGTAATTTTTCACAGATGTTTCAACCCTTGTTATTATACCTTGGTCTTGTAAGGTCACAAATACGTCACAAAATCCTATCCTGACGTAATTGAGTAATTTTTCACCGATGTTTCAGCCCTTGATATTATACCTGAGTCATTTGAGGTCACAACTACATCATCAAATCCTATTCTGGCATGAGTATTGCTTGTCCTGTGTCACCGCTGGCAGATATGAGTAATTTTTCACCGATGTTTCAGCCCTTGTTATTATACCTTAGTCTTGTAAGGTCACAACTACGTCACCAAAACCTATCCTGACGTAATTGAGTAATTTTTCAATGATGTTTCAGCCCTTGATATTATACCTGAGTCTTGTGAGGTCAGAACTATGTCACTAAAACCTATTCTGACGTAATTGAGTAATTTTTCACCGATGTTTCAGCCCTTGATAGTGTAGGGGTTTACTACGGTAATCATTTATATCCAGGTGACCGAGGAGGGTTAAGTTCGGGTTTTTCCCGCCTGGCGTTAGTGTGGGCGGTATCCCAGAGGGGGCGACTGTCCTCTCTCGGGTACTGCGCACCACGTTTCAGGCGGGAGCCAACCTACACGTGACCATGTCCATTTCACATCCAAAGGGGGTATATAAACCTCCCCTCCTCGTATAGTCGCCAGTCAGTGCAGGCCCGGCTGACTCCCCGCATTACCCTACCCCAATCACTAGATTGAACCAGGACTGCTTCGTTTTACCCTTCGGGTTAAGACTAGATTCAATTGTAATAGGGATACGTTGAATAAAACACACTTTCTACTTCGCACTTGGAAACTGACATTCTTGTTCTCTTTCTGAGATTCCGAACCACTACAATATTATACCTGAGTCTTTTGAGGTCACAACTATGTCACCAAAACCTATTCTGGCATTACTTTTGCTTGTCCTGTGCCACCGCTGGCAGATATGAGTAATTTTTCACAGATGTTTCAACCCTTGTTATTATACCTTGGTCTTGTAAGGTCACAAATACGTCACAAAATCCTATCCTGACGTAATTGAGTAATTTTTCACCGATGTTTCAGCCCTTGATATTATACCTGAGTCATTTGAGGTCACAACTACATCACCAAAACCTATTCTGGCATGAGTATTGCTTGTCCTGTGTCACCGCTGGCAGATATGAGTAATTTTTCACTGATGTTTCAGCCCTTGATATTATACATGAGTCTTTTGAGGTCACAACTACGTCACCAAAACCTATCCTGACATAATTGAGTAATTTTTCACCGATGTTTCAGCCCTTGTTATTATACTTTAGTCTTTTAAGGTCACAACTACGTCACGAAAACCCATCTACTTCGCACTTGGAAACTGACGTTCTTGTTCTCTTTCTGAGATTCCGAACCACTACACTGGTGCCGTGACCAGGGTCAGTTTCGGGTAGCAGTCAGGTGAACCTGGCCGGAGTAGGAGAGTATGGGGACGGTAACGTCCCGGAGCGGAACAACCCCGTTGTTCCGACCAGCTTCGAGGGTTTCATGCGTGAAACCGAAGGAACTTTAAATCCAGGAGCGACTTTGGAAGAAGGAGAACTGGAGTCCACCCGAGTGGACCAGATGGAACCGGAGGAAGCGAGGGGGTTCACACCGAACTTCATTGCCACTCAGGGCCAAATCATGCTGAACACTGGGCGTTCTTTGTTCAACACGACTGACTCCGTTTTCTTTCCCGGAGGAAAGAAAAGAGCGAACCAGAAAGGCTCATTTCTGGACCCGACGGTATTAGAAATACCGCCACAACCCCTTCGGGTCGTACCCGAAGGAGGTCCCATCGTCGGGACCCAACCTGATCTTAATCAGGACGACACCTTGGACCGGGACAACGATTACCGGAACAAGGAAGAAATGAACAAGCAGTACGATGCTCTGCACGACGAATTGGTTTCGTTGATTTCTGAACGGAATAGGTACATCCTAGAGAATAGACAGGTCCATCAGGATATGGAGTGGAGAACGGATCAGTTGACCCGTGACAACCAACTGGTGCAAGACCAGATGGAGAAAAATCAGGAAACCCTGAAAGCGGAAAAGAAAAGATTATCCGAGTTAGGTCAAGCTAACCGGAAGTCTTATGCCTGTCAACAACAGTATCAGGCGGACCTAGAAAGATACTCTAGGGAATGGCACGCCGCCAAGGACGCTCGCAACCAGCAGGTGGAAGACAATGAGGCAGTAAGAACCGCTATCCTAGAAGCAAACGAAGAGTTAGATCAGAAGAAACTAGAGGGCATGAAGGCGGTATCTATACTGGAAGCTAGACGAGTAGAGTTGGAACTCTACCTAGGTAACCAGAAGGTACCTGACCCAGAGGTGACCCTCACCCCTGGGGAAGGAGTGGAGAACCCTCCACTCCAAGGAGTTCTAAAGCCCACCACCCGATACCCTTCCGGAGGACAGGTAGAGAAAGATGTCTACTATACATCTGCTCCCCCTGCTCCGACGGGACCTTAGGTAACCATCGATCCGACGGCATATTCCGCGGGAAGTGCGTCGGGAGTCGATAGTTATGACACCTTGAACCCCTTCGCTGGGGATAGTCCATCTCAGTATGGAGCTGTTCCACCCCCTTCGGGTACGAGCAAGAACACCACCACCCATGAGGATCAACAGGGGGGGTGGTATGGTTATGATAATTGGGGTGACCTGATTTTTCATCATAACCAGGAGGCAGAGACCCGAGAAGGGAGAACTCCGGGAAATCAAACCCGGGGGCATGCAACCCGAGGCAAGAGAGCCGGGGAAGGACCTTCTGCTGGATGGTCTAGGGATCAGAACCGACAGTACCCCCGTACTGATAGTCCTGATAGACCCATAACTGGTCAGGGAAGTTGGCCTAGACCCCAAACCCATGACCAAACAACCACCGGGAGTGTTCCCCCTTATCCGGGTACCACTTCTCGCCCTCGACCCACCCGGTTTCCCGGGTGCGAACCAGTCTCTCCAGTCCGACCATTGACCCGAAGAACCTCAATGGCTCCCGGATTGAGACAGGTTTATGATACTGATCCTTGTATCAAGAGCCTTGGCTTAGATAGCTATAGCCGGGGACAAGATGCCACTGAAATAATGGACTGGAGCCGGAATCTATCAGATCAGCTGATAGAGGGGGCCACCAGGGGTGCCCGACGCACCGCCAGGATCACCAAACCCTACAAAGGGAAAGGACCCTGGAAAGATGAATACCAAATATTTGTGGATGACTGCAAATACAATGGGTGGTCTAAAGAAGACTCATTAGGAGCCTTCGTAATCTGGCTAAATGATGGGCCAGGTAAATCAGCCGTCTCCCAATGGAGAAGTACATATGGCCCTTCGGGTACATATGATCAGCTCGAAAGTACTGCTGTATATATCTTTGGGAACCTGGTGACCGTGGATCACTGGTTGGTCTTCAAGGGACGAACCCAGAAACCAAAAGAGTCCCCAAAGATATATGGTCTAGAGCTTCAACGGATTCTGCATCAGGCAAGACCCGAATGGGCTAGAGACGCCGATTACTATATCGAGACTCTCTTTGTCCGGTTTATTAGCGGACTGAGTGACCCTGATCATCAGGAACTAACCAGAAAAGCTTGGAAAAGCGATTCCTCCCTAGCCGATCTATTTTTAGCCATAGATGGTTATGAGAAGAAGAAAATTCTTCTTGCCGGATTGGTGCCCAACCAATCCCGAACGTCAGCGGTAGTTGACTATAGCAGCAGCGGGGGATCCTCGGGTGAGGATTCCGAAGGAGAGGAGACCATTGGGGCGGTAGCCTTCAGTGGGAAGCGCCGGGACAAAAAGTCCGGTGATAACAAAAGGCGGAAACCTTTTAACAAATCATCCTCTAGCAAAAAGCCAGAGAAACCTCCAGGGGACAATTCAAAAACCCCTTCCAAACCTCCCTCGGGTCCACCAGAACCCAATGTTCCGAAGAAATCGGAACCCGACCAGTCCCTCGGATTGGTAGAAGCCATGATGCAGCGTATGATGGCGATGTTTGATAAGAAAGAGGAAAGGAGGGTTAAACCCGAACTGAGTACTGTAACATGCTACAGATGTCAGGAGAAGGGGCATTATGCCTCCTCATGCACAGCTGAGAAACCTGTGATGCGATTCTCCGGAAAGAACTCAGAAAATTAAAGGGGATCCCTGAGGAAGGCGACTCAGAGATCCCGACGGAAATATGCCATGATACTCCTGACGGAACAGGAGTAAGTTCACACTCAGTAGTGACGCCCGGACAAATGGGGGACAAGCAGGCGCAGCTTGGGAACCCTGGGGCCGGGGCCATCAGCATTCCAGTCATACATTCGGGAAGTGAGTCGGGGAAACCCGGTGCTGATGCGGAGGAGTATAGTGCAATGGTTTGTGGAACCAGGCTCCCCCTAGATCACCCTTGCCTGGAATACATACACTGCATGAAAATTCCTATTTAAGTTTATTTAAGTGTACCGAAATATCGGGAAATGTCCTGGAAATGTCGTTTGGAGCTTGCCATGAAATATAAGATATCTTAAATTTACCGGAAATGTCATTTGACATTTCCGGTAAATTTAAGGTGCACTTGATTCTTCCCGAAATGTCAAATGACATTTCCGGTAAATTTAAGGTAAACTTAAATCGTCCCCTAATGTCAAATGACATTTAAGGTAAATTTAAGGTAAACTTAAATCTTCCAGAAATATCAAACAACATTTCCAGGAAATTTAAGATAAACTTAAATTGACTGGAAATATCAATCCTTGATCCTGACCGGCGGACTTATTGAACCTTGATCCCGTTATTATATTATTTTGATGGTTTCTTGAGGGCTAGAACCCGTGATATTGACCAGGGGAGTAAGGGGACCATGGTCCCGTTAATATACATTATTTTGAGGGTTTCTTGGGGGCTACAACCCGTGATACTGACCAGGGGAGTAAGGGGACCATGGTCACGTTAGCCCCCCCCCCCCCCCCCCAAAAAAAAAAGGTTGATTCCGGTAACCTGGTCTGACAAGCAAGGCCCGGCCGGTCGGATTTTTTTTTTGCTTTTTACCTTTTTAGGGCCCGGTTTTAGGGTTTTTGCCATAAAATTGTCCGATTTACGAACCATAAAAACCTGCAGATAGCAAAATTTTCCAGAAATGAAAAAAAGAGGGGGACCCGGCCCTGTTTTGCGAGACCCGGTCGGGTGACAGTAAACAAACCTCTTTTTTTTGGCCTTATTATACTTTATTTTGAGGGTTTCTGGAGGGATACAACCCATGATACTGACCAGGGGAGTAAGGGGACCCTGGTCCCGTTATTATACACTATTTTGAGGGTTTCTTGAGGGCTACAGCCCGTGATACTGACCAGGGGAGTAAGGGGACCCTGATTCCGTTATTATACATTATTTTGAGGGTTTCTTGAAGGCTACAACCCGTGATACTGACCAGGGGAATAAGGGGGGCCATGGTCCCATTATTATACATTATTTTGAGGGTTTCTCGGGGGCTACAACCCGTGATACTGACCAGGGAAGTAAGGAGACCATGGTCCCGTTAATATACATTATTTTGAGGGTTCTCTTGGGGGCTACAACCCATGATACTGACCAAGGGAGTAAGGAGACCCTGATCCCGTTAATATACATTATTTTGAGGGTTTCTTGGGGGCTACAACCCGTGATACTGACCAGGGGAGTAAGGGGACCATGGTCCCGTTATTATACATTATTTTGAGGGCTTCTAGTATTTTAATGGGGTTTACATGAGTTAATAAAATGCTTCAATAATGCCTAAAGGGCTCTCTGGTTTCATATAATAAGTTCTAATCATCACAGGGTAAGAATTGAAATATGCCCATGAAGCTAACAGTGTACAGAATTCGATTATAATAGCATTTACAAGTCATCAATAATACAAGGATAATTCATAAATTTTGTCCACCCCCCTTTGTATTCACCCCCCTCCCCCCCCCCCCCCACACCAACATGCCAAACACACCCCATTCAGGAGGGCAGAGGTGTTATAACTAAGACAATGCTAGCAGGGGAAGCATGTGCTCTGTAGGGGCAGTTCCCATGGAGACCACTGACCTACATAGCTATGTGTACCTGCAGGGGTGCATGTGACACACCAAGTGGTCAACATGTACATACAATAGCTGGTCACAGTGAGCACAGGATGTGTGTCAGGCAGGTGTGTAAGTATAATACTTATTGTATTCACTGATGGAAAGCATAGCTTTTGTAGTTGTAAATATCAAATGAAATCAAAGTATACTATATATAGCAGTTTTATAAAATTAGTATATCCATATATAAAT
Source organism: Harmothoe impar (assembly GCA_947462335.1). NCBI lineage: Eukaryota > Metazoa > Annelida > Polychaeta > Phyllodocida > Polynoidae > Harmothoe > Harmothoe impar. The sequence goes on along the minus strand of OX381716.1, from coordinate 56,227,933 downwards.
AGATTCTTCCCTTTATACACATACATATATAAATATGCATGTATACATATATAAATGTAAATATATTATGTAAAAGTACATGACTTGATTCCTCCAATTACAGATTATCTAGAGGCTGCCAGGACCAGTAGAAGGTGGATGCTGCTGTTCCCCAGCCCCCCTGGAGGCGCCCCCGGCCGTCAGGGGTCGGGTGCCGGTCCCCCAGCCCCCCTGGAGGCGCCCCCGGCCGTCAGGGGTCGGGTGCCGGTCCCCCAGCTCCCCTGGAGGCGCCCCCGGCCGTCAGGGGTCGGGTGCCGGTCCCCCAGCCCCCCTGGAGGCGCCCCCGGCCGTCAGGGGTCGGGTGCCGGTCCCCCAGCCCCCCTGGAGGCGCCCCCGGCCGTCAAGGGTCGGGTGCCGGCCCCCAGCCCCCCTGGAGGTGCCCCAGCTCCGAAAAAAAGATGAATAGCCCCCTCCTATAAAAAGAAATAAAAATGAAATGAAGAAATTTAATTACATTTTAATGATTTAAGTAAAAAGTACAAAAAATTGCAATGTCCATTAAAGGTCATTATAAGTTCTTAAATGTCATTTTTTAGTGAGGGACACTTGGACCTTGACATGTTATTTAATGGCCTTTAAGTACCACCTTGCCATGTCATTTAATCATCTTAAATTAACTTAAATGTTACTTAAATGTCGACTTAAAGTGTTGGTTTAAGTACACCAAAATGCTGCTTAAATGTCGAAATTGACATTTAAGTTTCACCTTAAATTTACTTAAATTTGACATTTAAGTAATGAAAATGACATTTAAGGTATACTTAAATAGATTTTTTCGTGCAGTGATAAGAGGGCGTGGATTAGATCTAGGTACTGAGAGTGACTTACAGAAGTTCACTAGTAACCCTTCATTGAATGGAGGAAAAAGGTGGTATTTAGCCGCTTCTGTGAAGGGTAGAGTCGGGGAATTTCTGATAGATACTGGAGCCAGCCACTCCATCATCTCTCGGAGGTTCTACACTCTTCTGCTGGGCACAAATGATGACCTTAAAATGAGGGTAAATGCGTGCACAGCCGACGGTAGCAGATTGCGGACGTTTGGACGTACTTTCCTGTGTATCTCAGTGGTGGGGAAGGAGTTTGTATTCTCCCCAACCATTGCTGAGATCGAGGATGATGGTATCATAGGGATGGACTTTGCCGACCTGTTCGGGATGATGTTGAACCCGAAGACAGGTGAATTGTCCATACAGAGTCCCTATAATATCAAAGCACAATGTGTGCTGAGAGTTATCAGTAGTATAGCAAGTGTCGCACAGACGGTGAAACTTCCACCGGGAACCACATGTGATGTGTTAATAAGCGCTTCCTCTGAACTAAGAGGAAGGGCCGGGGTCATGGAACCCGACTTAGCTTATCTCCAATCCCTCGGGTTGGAATCTGCTGATACGTTGGTGGGAAATGCCCAATGGACTCTTGTCCCCATTTCCAATCCTGGTGTTCATATGGTATATCTCCAGAAAGGCGCTAAAGTAGGCAGTGTGGTACTCGCGGAGGCGGTCACCAGCAGCCTTCTGGGGTTGCCATCCGAAGAGCCGCCAGGTACGGCCGTAATTGAAGAGGAATTAGAAAAGCTAATTCTAGATGCTTCGGAACTAGATCCGAAGGAGCAGAAGGACCTTCGGGTAATGTTAAAACGTTGCCGAAGGGCCTTCGCGTTCCCAGGAGAACCCTTAGGACGAACTGATAAAGTCCTACACGGAATTGACGTGGGGGAAAGTTCCCCCTTTAAAATTCCTTACCGTCGGCTACCTCTGAAGAAGAAGGAGGTAGCAGAAACTGAGATCAATAAGATGATAAAGGATCATGTTATTGTACCCAGTTCCAGCCCCTGGAGCAGTCCAGTCTGTATGGTCACAAAAAAAGATGGGTCCATACGGTTCTGTATTGACTACAGGAAACTGAATGGGATGACGAAGAAGAATTCATATCCTCTGCCGAGGATTGATGAAACCATTGACTCACAAGGAGGGAATGAATGGTACTGTACCATAGACTTACAGTCTGGGTACTGGCAGGTCGGAATGAAACCTGCCGACATGGAGAAGACGGCCTTCTCTAGCCATGTAGGATTGTTCCAGTACAACGTCATGCCCTTCGGGTTGTGCAATGCGCCAGCCACCTTCGAGGCCATGATGGAGACATTACTGAGCAATCTACTATGGAAGAAATGTCTAGTTTACCTAGATGACGTCATTATCTTCGGAAAAACATTCCAAGGTTGTCTAGACAACCTGGAAGAAGTCCTCCAGAGAATAATGAGTAATGGGTTGAAATTAAAACCTAAGAAATGTCAGTTGTTTAAGAAAGATATTAATTATCTGGGGAGAATCATTTCCACACAGGGTGTGAAAGCAGACCCGGAGAAGATCCGAAGTGTGACGGAGTGGGAAAAACCCAGGTGTCCCAAGGATGTCCGTTCATTCCTTGGGTTCTGCTCGTATTATCGAGATTTCTTACCAGGCTATGCCCAGGTGAGCTATCCTATCCAGTCACTGTCTCATTGGACACCTGGTAGGCGTAAGGAAGTTTTTCCATGGGGAAAAGAGCAAGACGAGTCTTTTGAATCCATCAAAAGACTCTTTGTTGAAACACCAGTGTTGAAATATCCGACAGCCGCCGGTCATTTCATCCTGGATACTGATGCCAGCAATGAGAGCATTGGAGCTGCTTTAAGTCAGGTCCAAGACGGAAAGGAAGTTCCCATTGCTTTTGCTAGCAACACCATGAACAAGTCACAGAGGAATTACTGTACCACCAAGAGGGAACTCTTGGCAGTGATTGTGTACACAAAGAAATATAAACATTTTTTGTGGGGCTCAGATTTTACGCTGAGGACTGACCATTCCTCCTTGAGGTGGTTACTTAATTTTAAGGATGCTGAAGGTATGATAGGCCGGTGGTTAGCACACTTATCAGAGTTCGGGTTGGAACAGAAGCAGATCCAACACCGACCCGGTGTGAAGCATGTAAATGCTGATGCACTGTCCCGCAGACCCATAAGGAGTTGTGGAAATGAGAAATGTGATGATTGTGGAGCCCACGGGGCGGTCCTAGCTGGAGTCCGGTTGCCACTGGAATCCAGAGGAACTGGTATCCTTCAATGGTCTATGGAAACTATCCGAAGGTTCCAGGAGAAGGATCCGAACGTGGGGAGGTTGCTCGGGTTGATTCCTAAGGGGATCAAACCTGTTCGACCTGAAATCTCGCTAGAAAATAGAGAGATGAGGAGATTTTTAGCTCAATGGACAGAGCTGGAAGTATCCGAAGGTGTTCTATATAGATGGAAGATCAATCCTTCGGGAAGAAGGATCAGACAGGTAGTGATCCCCTCCGGTATGAGGAGGGATTTGATGTATTATTGTCACGGTCATATGACCAGTGGTCACTTTGGGAAGAAACGTTCACTAGAACGCCTGTCCCGAAGATACTACTGGCCAGGAATGAGCACTGACTTATTACGTTGGATCGCCACTTGTCCCGATTGCTGCAAAAATAAACCCGGCCCTGGGATGGGTAAAATGCCCTTGTCCCAGGAACTGTTCGGAGTTAGGTTTGCGAGAATAGCAATCGACATCATCAGTGGTTTTAAAACAACCCCTGATGGTAACACGTGTATGATGGTAGTCACTGACTACTATACTAAGTACACGCGGGTGTTCCCCTTACCCGATCACAAAGCAGCGACCTGTGCGAAGGCCTTTGTGAAAGGTTGGGTATTACACCTAGGAGTGCCTCTGATGATGCATAGTGACCAAGGCCGGGAATTTGAGTCGGATCTATGGCAGGAAATGTGCCATGGGTTAGCCATCTGTAAGACCCAAACCAATCCCTACCGACCCCAGAGTGATGGGATGGTGGAAAGGTTCAACAGAACGCTAATTCAGGTTCTGAAACCCTTGGTGAATGAAAGTATGACGGATTGGGATGAACAATGTGAATATGTATGCCATGCATACAACAGCACTGTTCATAAAAGCACCAATTGCACCCCGAACTTATTAGTGTTTGGGGAGGACATGATCATGCCAGCCGATCTTGTTTTTGGAGTGGTCGGGTTGAATCCCGACGCACCCTGTCACGTGATGTTTGTAGAATCACTAAGAGACCAGTTTAAATTCGCATACGAACTTGTTAGAACTGAGTTACAAAAGAACGCGAAATGGCAGAAGACTGGTTATGACCATGGACTAAAAGTCTGTCGGTTCAAGGTAGGGGATCAAGTAGTGAGACTACACGAACCTCTATCCAATTTAAAATTGGCAAGCAACTGGGATGGTCCATTTGTGGTGACTAGAGTAGTAAGTGACTGTACTGTCATGATTAGATCCTTAATTGGGCGGATCTATAAATCCAACGTGGCTCGGCTCCGTCCCTGGAAGGGGAGGGATCTGACCACAGAAACGTATGGGTTAGGAGTAGATGAATTACTCCAAGAAGTAAAGAGCAGGAAAATGGATCAAATAACCCCGAAACGTGGCCGAGGAAGGCCTAGGAAGTTGGGGGGCAGTGATCCGAAGGTGCAGAAGAAGGAAAAAGTCTCGCTAGCTGTAAGCAAACCTAGGCGGAAGAGAAAGGGGACGGCTAACCCTGCCTCTGAAAAGGCGCCTTCGGGAGCTAGGTCAAAGAAAATACCCATGGGAGGTACCCGACGCAGTCCCCGCCTGATAGAAAGGGCTGCGGTAACCTAAGCTGGTACACAACGAGTGTGTTGTCCCGTACTATGTTAGGAGAAGGAGGGAAGAAATTCCTGGCGGGAAAAATTATAAATTTATTTCCTCTTTTTCCGAGAAATTGTTTTGTGTTGTCATCTGTTAAATGTTGGAATATACACGAGTGACCGGGTATGGAGCGTGTAAACCCCCCAGCAGGGTACCAGTGGGTGGTGAGCGGATAATCCGGTGGGTTTGCGGGCATGCTTCCCATAAAAACCTCACTAATACTCCAGCAGAACTGTTGGTTGCGAAAGGTTCGGCTACTACCCGAAGCACCTGTTTATAATACGAGCACCGGCGCCCTGCGGGCGGGGGAAAAGAACTGGGTCAATGAGTGACCTAGTTAGGGCAGTCTCGCGGAGGGCCCGAGACGCGCGTGGATGCGCGTGACCTCTGCGCAAAGGGGTCGTCTTGGTTCATTAGATTTCGAATCTTCGCCGGCACGGTGTGCTGGCCCACGAGGAGGATCTAATAGGAACCGAATTCAAGCGTCAAAAGTAGGTGAATACGTTTCAAAAAGGAGAACAGGTCCTCCACAAAGACCTGTAGTATTAGATAGGACTCTTATTTAGTAGAAATAAGAGCGCCCAACCCAGCATGGCCTCACGGCAGCTCGAGTTGGGGGGAGGGGACCGGCCAAACAACATGGCCGAGCTGCCCCACGAAGACAGTGCTGGTGCCGCCAGCCCTGTTACTCTCTCCGAGGAGCAACTCCTCGGAGAGGAAGACATGGATGTATCCACGTCTGGATCAGCCCTCACTGAGGCTGAACGAAGGAGTCTTCATGAAAAAGATCATCTTCTTGCTCTAAAAATAGAGAAGGAAGAGGCCCAACATCTAAAGGATACGTGGGACATGTGTGGTAATCCGAACATCGACCCGGATAACCACCCGAAGGATGAGAAGCCAGCTAGACTGGTGAAGTCAACTGGTAAGAGTTGCTACGATGGGAGGGAGATGAATCTCCACCCGGACGTAATGTCCGCCACGGAGATAGGCCTACCTAGACCTATCCCGAACGACATAGTGGATATGTTGCAAGAATTTATTGATGCGGGAGCTCTCCGCATCATGCCCCCAGAGTGGTTTAGCACCTGGGAGAATCTACAGCAAGGCCTCCGGGTGTGTAAAGCACTTCGGAAGGGCTTGTTCGACGCCGAGATGGCCGACGTCGGGGTGTGTGTACCTCGGATGACACACATCTCGGATGACGTCTCGTGTGGGGCATTCGGCGCCACTACTCTTGCTGTAGCTTGCTACCGCAGGTACAACCCAGTAGGGATGTTGGAACCGAAATCGGTTGAAGGATATAGGGACTTAATACGGTCCAACTTATCCTACGAGGTCTATCAGATAGACTATAACCGCATGAAAATAATCATGGCGGAGAAGGGCCTCAGCCGTCACGAAGCAATAGTCGAGACGGTGGAGGAAATGGTCAAGACTCGGACTAAGAGTTTAACTCAGGCAGAGGAGAAGGCTGCAGCAAAGGCCAGCAGGGACATCCGAAGGGGTGACCCTGCAACCCGCACTAGCAGTCCCCACAGTCAGGATATCCGGACTGTGGTAGTTGCAAAAGGTGATTCCCCTTTTGTCCAGCCTCGGGGTCGCCAAGCCCTGAGGAATGAGTCAGCCCGGTTAAAGAGAGTGCCAGACGCCCAGCGGATTGTGACCGATGGGTCAGTATCAGATAAATCTGATACGAGCAGTACTTCCCAAGGGAAGTCTGCTACAGGGGAGGACAATATGGACATTGCGGCTCCAAAATCTCCTTCCCAGACGAAGGACCCAGTGACCACAGTCACCCAAACCGACCCGACGCCCGACCCGAAGGTGGCTGCTGGACATCAGTCCGACGTCAGCTCGGGAAGCGAGTCGGGTTCTGCCCTGGAAAAACACATCTGGAATAACGCCAGAGGTGGATTTCAGGGATTCATTCCCTCCTACTGGGGGGAATGCGCAAAAGGATCGGGGCGTTTCTCCATCCCGCCCATCATAAATTTGAATGGGAGATCCGATGATGAGGATTGGTGCAGAGCCACCCAAAGGGATCCTCTCGTGAGCGAGTTCTACGAGGACTGGCTTAAGAAAATAGATTTCTTCCCGGAAACCTATTATACCATAGATCAGAAGGCAAAGATCCGCTGGGCTGTCCGACATTGGGACAGGGACCACCTTGAGTGTCCATTCCAGAAATGCCAGTCATCTCTGGAATTACAGGTATCCTTCACCACTAAGGCAAGGTACCTGCGCCACTTAGTGGAGAACCACACCCATCACTATGTGGTGTACCAGTGCGATCCGGAGGGGGCAGGTACCACTACCTGTTCGGGTCACCTGCATCCTAGGCGTGGACACTTAATCAAGCACATGACCATGCTCCATAATATTGGAGGTGGTGAGGCCAGAGCCAAGGTAATGGCCCTGCATGAACGCGTGATAAACGCGTTCAGAGATGTCCTGAAGAAGGATCCGAAGAGCCTTAATTCTTCTAAGGCGTATTTCTGCGAGGTAGCAGAAAGCAAATCGAAGCTCACAGTAGCGAGGTTTGCGAAGGTCCCGGGTTCACGGAAGTTTGACTTGGATCCGGACCAATACCCACCCGAGATGTTCCGTCGGTCTGCCAATCGAGGCCGGGGGAGAGGTGGGAGAGAACCCGACCCGAGGGACTACTACCGGAGTCGGGGGGAGCAGCCGAGAGGTGATCGGGGACGGTCTCGGTCCACCAGCCCGGCTACTCACGTCAGAAGAGGAGGGACCCTCAGCCTTGAGGAGATTGACTCCCGTTATTACACGGAGTCTTCTCATAGTGGTCGTAGCTATGAGGCATCTGCGGATAGACATACTGACTATCCGGAGATGGACTTGGCGCCTGGACAGGAGTCTCAGACGCTCGGCCAGACCCCCCAAGACACCCGAAGGCGCGAGAATGAACTCGCTCGCCAGAGGGAGATTGATAGGGAGCTGGCCCGACGGGGACGCAGGAGTCCTGGGGAGGAACCCTCGCAGTCCTGGTACGACTTGGTGCGACATGTGGCGTCCACCTCGTCTGCCCAGGGGGGTGTCCTACCTGACGTCGGGTACCGAGGAGGCCCGACAAGCAGACCTTCATCTGCTTCGGGACGAACGGAACCATCCGCCCCTTCGGGAATACACCAGCAGGTGTTAAAGCATGCCGGTAGGGATGCTTCGCGGCACCAACAACAGCCGCCATCACACAAGGCATTCAAGCCTGCTCACCGGATCACTGGGCCGGATGGGGAGGCTATGAAACCTCCTCCTCCGCCACAGAAAGGTCCAGTGCCAGCTCCGGCGACACCACCCAATAAGCCGGTTCCACCACCAGGGAAGCCGACTGAGGTTGGGAAACCAACCGTGGATCCTCCTGTTAAATCTCAGGAGGTCAAACCTAAGAAGGAGAAGCCTGCGGCCACTCTTAGTGTAGCGCCTATAGCATCCTATTTTCCTAAGGATGCTCCGCTGTCCAATCAGATCGGACAGGAGATTCTGGATGACTTCCAGAGGGAACAGCGGGTGATGGCTGAGGATTACCACAAGAGGGTGGTACAACACTTCATTGAGGGGGTCAGGAAGTGTCACCGGAAGGAAAAGGAGAGCCTTCAAAAGGACACTGCCGATGAGGTAGTTACCAAGACCAGGTTCTTGGAAGCACAGCGGGACAAGGCCGCTGTGCTGGAAGCTACAGTCCGAGAGGAGTGTAAGGATCTCCAGGAAGAAATTTGGGAGATGAAGGCCAAATTTAAAGTTTGCCTCGGGATAAAATTCTCGGACTGGGATGGGAGTCTGGATCAGCTGAAAGAGGCCATCCAAAAGAAGGAGGTACCCGAAGGCTGAAACATATCTCCTTCGGGTTAACTGAATACAGCTGTAGCTGTTTCAGGAACTCTTCGGCTATGGAAGCCGAAGATAAATATGAAGGGACTACCCCTTCATATTAAAAGAACCCTTAGGTTCTGAGGTAATGATATACATACCAAGTGTTAATAATATTTCCACATATGTAAACGTTCCAGATTATTTATTAAAACGTAAATTCTCGTCCATGTTTCTAATATATATATTTATGGTGCTGACACACTACGATAGTTTATGATACTCAGGATATTACCAAAGATCTGTATAAACCATAACTGTGTTCAAACGTTGACCACTTCGGGTGGATGTAAATAAGAGTATGTATATCTAGTTGTAGATATATTTTGTTATGGAAAACGGAGGTGATAAAAATTTTGATTCTGGTGCGGAGAAAAGTTATCATGTATCCCTATGTAAATTTTTTTAGGCTTGTGAGTCCTTTTTAGGACTGGTAATAATTCTTCAGAATTGGTACACTTGCCGATCATATTTTTAAAGGTCCTTATCAGGACTATATATGTATTTCCTATCGGAAGATAGTTACAAGCTGTTAGTAACTACTTCGGGTACTACTTAACGTAAAAGTCATATCATAAGGTTACTATGACAGTGTAATGCCTTAATTCCATTAATATTGTTCATCATATATTACATATGACTAATGGTAGTAAAACCCTTTGTGTATAGTGTATAGACAAACTACTTCTGGTTGTCAAACTATTTTATTATGAGTCTACTACTCAGGTTTTTACCACACCTAGTGTTGTCTAGGGGGGGTAGTGTAGGGGTTTACTACGGTAATCATTTATATCCAGGTGACCGAGGAGGGTTAAGTTCGGGTTGTTCCCGCCTGGCGTTAGTGTGGGCGGTATCCCAGAGGGGGCGACTGTCCTCTCTCGGGTACTGCGCACCACGTTTCAGGCGGGAGCCAACCGACACGTGACCATGTTCATTTCACATCCAAAGGGGGTATATAAACCTCCCCTCCTCGTATAGTCGCCAGTCAGTGCAGGCCCGGCTGACTCCCCGCATTACCCTACCCCAATCACTAGATTGAACCAGGACTGCTTCGTCTTACCCTTCGGGTTAAGACTAGATTCAATTGTAATAGGGATACGTTGAATAAAACACACTTTCTACTTCGCACTTGGAAACTGACATTCTTGTTCTCTTTCTGAGATTCCGAACCACTACAATATTATACCTGAGTCTTTTGAGGTCACAACTATGTCACCAAAACCTATTCTGGCATTACTTTTGCTTGTCCTGTGCCACCGCTGGCAGATATGAGTAATTTTTCACAGATGTTTCAACCCTTGTTATTATACCTTGGTCTTGTAAGGTCACAAATACGTCACAAAATCCTATCCTGACGTAATTGAGTAATTTTTCACCGATGTTTCAGCCCTTGATATTATACCTGAGTCATTTGAGGTCACAACTACATCACCAAAACCTATTCTGGCATGAGTATTGCTTGTCCTGTGTCACCGCTGGCAGATATGAGTAATTTTTCACTGATGTTTCAGCCCTTGATATTATACATGAGTCTTTTGAGGTCACAACTACGTCACCAAAACCTATCCTGACATAATTGAGTAATTTTTCACCGATGTTTCAGCCCTTGTTATTATACTTTAGTCTTTTAAGGTCACAACTACGTCACGAAAACCCATCCTGACGTAATTTAGTAATTTTTAACCGATGTTTCAGCCCTTGATATTATACTTGAGTCTTTTGAGGTCACAACTACGTCACCAAAACCTGTTCTGGCATGAGTATTGCTTGTCCTGTGTCACCGCTGGCAGATATGAGTAATTTTTCACCGATGTTTCAGCCCTTGTTATTATACCTTTGTCTTGTAAGGTCACAACTACGTCACCAAAACCTATTCAGGCATGAGTATTGCTTGTCCTGTGTCACCGCTGGCAGATATGAGTAATTTTTCACTGATGTTTCAGCCCTTGTTATTATACCATAGTCTTGTGAGGTCACAACTACGTCACCAAAACCTATTCTGATGTGATTGAGTCATTTTTCACCGATGTTTCAGCGCTTGTTATTATACCTTAGTCTCGTGAGGTCACAACTAGGTCACCAAAACCTATTCTGGCATGAGTATTGCATGTCCTGTGTCACCGTTGGCAGATATGAGTAATTTTTTACCGATGTTTCAGCCCTTGTTATTATACCTTAGTCTTGTAAGGTCACAACTACGTCACCAAAACCTATCCTGACATAATTAAGTAATTTTTCACCGATGTTTCAGCCCTTTCCTTTATACCATAGTCTTGTGAGGTCACAACTACGTCACCAAAACCTATTCTGATGTGATTGAGTAATTTTTCACCGATGTTTCAGCCCTTGATATTATACCTGAGTCTTTTGAGGTCACAACTACGTCACCAAAACCTATTCTGGCATGAGTATTGCTTGTCCTGTGTCACCGCTGGCAGATATGAGTAATTTTTCACCGATGTTTAAGCCCTTTATATTATACCATAGTCTTGTGAAGTCACAACTACGTCACCAAAACCTATGCTGATGTAATTGAGTAATTTTTCACCGATGTTTCAGCCCTTGATATTATACCTGGGTCTTGTGAGGTCACAACTACGTCACAAAAACCTATTCTGGCATGAGTATTGCTTGTCCTGTGTCACCGCTGGCAGATATGAGTATTTTTTCACCGATGTTTCAGCCCTTGATATTATACCTTAGTCTTGTGAGGTCACAACTACATCTCCAGCACCTATTCTGATGTTATTGAGTAATTTTTCACCGATGTTTCAGCCCTTGATATTATACCTGAGTCTTGTGAGGTCACAACTTCGTCACCAAAACCTATATTGGCATGAGTATTGCTTGTCCTGTGTCACCGCTGGGAGATATGAGTTATTTTTCACCGATGTTTCATCCCTTGTTATTATACCTTAGTCTTGTAAGGTCACAAATACGTCACCAAAACATATCCTGACGTAATTGAGTAATTTTTCACCGATGTTTCAGCCCTTGATATTATACCTAAGTCTCATGAGGTCTCAACTACGTCACCAAAACCTATCCTGACATAATTGAGTAATTTTTCACCGATGTTTCAGCCCTTGATATTATACCTGAGTATCGTGAGGTCACAACTACGTCACAAAAACCTATTCTGGCATGAGTATTGCTTGTCCTGTGTCACCGCTGGCAGATATGAGTAATTTTTCACCAATGTTTCAGCCCTTGATATTATACCTTAGTTTCATGAGGTCACAACTACGTCACCAAAACCTATTCTGGCATGAGTATTGCTTGTCCTGTGTCACCGCTGGGAGATATGAGTTATTTTTCACCATTGTTTCATCCCTTGTTATTATACCTTAGTCTGGTAAGGTCATAAATACGTCACCAAAACATATCCTGACGTAATTGAGTAATTTTTCACCGATGTTTCAGCCCTTTATATTATACCATAGTCTTGTGAAGTCACAACTACATCACCAAAACCTATTCTGATGTGATTGAGTAATTTTTCACCGATGTTTCAGCCCCTGATATTATACTTGAGTCTTTTGAGGTCACAACTACATCACCGAATCCTATTCTGGCATAAGTATTGCTTGTTCTGTGTCGCCGCTGGCAGATATGAGTAATTTTTCACCGATGTTTCCGCCCTTGTTATTATACCTTAGTCTTGTAATGTCACAACTACGTCACCAAAACATATCCTGACGTAATTGAGTAATTTTTCACCGATGTTTCAGCCCTTGATATTATACCTAAGTCTTTTAAGGTCACAACTACGTCACGAAAACCTATCCTGACGTAATTGTGTAATTTTTCACCGATGTTTCAGCCCTTGATATTATACCTGAGTCTTTTGAGGTCACAACTACGTCACCAAAACCTATTCTGGCATGAGTATTGCTTGTCCTGTGTCACTGCTGGCAGATATGAGTAATTTTTCACAGATGTTATAGCCCTTGTTATTATACCTTCGTCTTGTAAGGTCACTACTACGTCACCAAAACCTATCCTGACGTAATTGGGTAATTTTTCACAGATGTTTCAGCCCTTGATATTATACCTGAGTATCGTGAGGTCACAACTACGTCACCAAAACCTATCCTGACGTAATTGAGTAATTTTTCACGGATGTTTCAGCCCTTGATATTATACCTGAGTCATTTGAGGTCAGAACTACATCACCAAAACCCATTCTGGCATGAGTATTGCTTGTCCTGTGTCACCGCTGGCATATATGAGTAATTTTTCACCGATGTTTCAGCCCTTGATATTATACCATAGCCTTGTGAGGTCACAACTACGTCACCAAAACCTATTCTGATGTAATTGAGTAATTTTTCACCGATGTTTCAGCCCTTGATATTATACATGAGTCTTTTGAGGTCACAACTACGTCACGGAAACCTTTCCTGACATAATTGAGTAATTTTTCACCGATGTTTCAGCCCTTGTTATTATACTTTAGTCTTTTAAGGTCACAACTACGTCACGAAAACCCATCCTGACGTAATTGAGTAATTTTTCACCGATGTTTCAGCCCTTGATATTATACCTGAGTCTTTTGAGGTCACAACTACGTCACCAAAACCTATTCTGGCATGAGTATTGCTTGTCCTGTGTCACTGCTGGCAGATATGAGTAATTTTTCACAGATGTTATAGCCCTTGTTATTATACCTTAGTCTTGTAAGGTCACAAATACGTCACCAAAACCTATCCTGACGTAATTGAGTAATTTTTCAATGATGTTTCAGCCCTTGATATTATACCTGAGTCTTGTGAGGTCAGAACTATGTCACCAAAACCTATTCTGACGTAATTGAGTAATTTTTCACTGATGTTTCAGCCCTTGTTATTATACCTGAGTCTTTTGAGGTCACAACTACGTCACCAAAACCTATTCTGGCATTACAATTGCTTGTCCTGTGCCACCACTGGCAGATATGAGTAATTTTTCACCGATGTTTCATCCCTTGTTATTATACCTTGGTCTTGTAAGGTCACAACTACGTCACCAAAACCTATCCTGACGTAATTGAGTAATTTTTCACCGATGTTTCAGACCTTGATATTATACCTGAGTCATTTGAGGTCACAACTACATCACCAAAACCTATTCTGGCATGAGTATTGCTTGTCCTGTGTCACCGCTGGCAGATATGAGTAATTTTTCACCGATGTTTCAGCCCTTGTTATTATACTTTAGTCTTTCAAGGTCACAACTACGTCACGAAAACCTATCCTGACTTAATTGAGTAATTTTTCACCGATGTTTTATGCCCTTGATATTATACCTGAGTCTTTTGAGGTCACAACTACGTCACCAAAACCTATTCTGGCATGAGTATTGCCTGTCCTGTGTCACCGCTGGCAGATATGAGTAATTTTTCACCGATGTTTCAGCCCTTCTTATTATACCTAAGTCTTGTGAGGTCACAACTACGTCACCAAAACCTATCCTGACATAATTGAGTAATTTTTCACCGATGTTTCAGCCCTTGATATTATACCTGAGTCTTCTGAGGTCACAATTAGGTCACCAAAACCTATTCTGGCATGAGTATTGCTTGTCCTGTGTCACCGCTGGCAGATATGACTAATTTTTTACCGATGTTTCAGCCCTTGTTATTATACTTAAGTCTTTTAAGGTCACAACTACGTCACGAAAACCCATCCTGACGTAATTGAGTAATTTTTCACCGATGTTTCAGCCCTTAGTATTATACCTGAGTCTTTTGAGGTCACAACTACGTCACCAAAACCTATTCTGGCATGAGTATTGCTTGTCCTGTGTCACCGCTGGCAGATATGACTAATTTTTTACCGATGTTTCAGCCCTTGTTATTATACCTAAGTCTCATGAGGTCACAACTACGTCACCAAAACCTATCCTGACATAATTGAGTAATTTTTCACCGATGTTTCAGCCCTTGATATTATACCCGAGTCTTGTGAGGTCACAACTACATCACCAAAACCCATTCTGGCATGAGTATTGTTTGTCCTGTGTCACCGCTGGCAGATATGAGTAATTTTTCACCGATGTTTCAGCCCTTGATATCATACCATAGCCTTGTGACGTCACAACTATGTCACCAAAACCTATTCTGATGTAATTGAGCAATTTTTCACCGATGTTTCAGCCCTTGATATTATACATGAGTCTTTTGAGGTCACAACTACGTCACCAAAACCTATTCTGGCATGAGTTTTGCTTGTCCTTTGTCACCGCTGGCAGATATGAGTAATTTTTCACCCATGTTTCAGCCCTTGTTATTATACCTTAGTCTTGTAAGGTCACAAATACGTCAACAAAACCTATCCTGACGTAATTGAGTAATTTTTCACGGATGTTTCAGCCCTTGATATTATACATGAGTCATTTGAGGTCAGAACTACATCACCAAAACCCATTCTGGCATGAGTATTGCTTGCCCTGTGTCACCGCTGGCAGATATGAGTAATTTTTCACCGATGTTTCAGCCCTTGATATTATAGCATAGCCTTGTGAGGTCACAACTATGTCACCAAAACCTATTCTGATGTAATTGAGTAATTTTTCACCGATGTTTCAGCCCTTGATATTATACATGAGTCTTTTGAGGTCACAACTACGTCACCAAAACCTATTCTGGCATGAGTATTGCTTGTCCTGTGTCACCGCTGGCAGATATGAGTAATTTTTCACCGATGTTTCAGCCCTTGTTATTATACCTTAGTCTTGTAAGGTCACAACTACGTCACCAAAACATATCCTGACGTAATTGAGTAATTTTTCAATGATGTTTCAGCCCTTGATATTATACCTGAGTCTTGTGAGGTCAGAACTATGTCACCAAAACCTATTTTGACGTAATTGAGTAATTTTTCACCGATGTTTCAGCCCTTGATATTATACCTGAGTCTTTTGAGGTCACAACTATGTCACCAAAACCTATTCTGGCATTACTTTTGCTTGTCCTGTGCCACCGCTGGCAGATATGAGTAATTTTTCACTGATGTTTCAACCCTTGTTATTATACCTTGGTCTTGTAAGGTCACAAATACGTCACAAAATCCTATCCTGACGTAATTGAGTAATTTTTCACCGATGTTTCAGCCCTTGATATTATACCTGAGTCATTTGAGGTCACAACTACATCACCAAATCCTATTCTGGCATGAGTATTGCTTGTCCTGTGTCACCGCTGGCAGATATGAGTAATTTTTCACCGATGTTTCAGCCCTTGTTATTATACCTTAGTCTTGTAAGGTCACAACTACGTCACCAAAACATATCCTGATGTAATTGAGTAATTTTTCAATGATGTTTCAGCCCTTGATATTATACCTGAGTCTTGTGAGGTCAGAACTATGTCACCAAAACCTATTCTGACGTAATTGAGTAATTTTTCACTGATGTTTCAGCCCTTGATATTATACCTGAGTCTTTTGAGGTCACTACTATGTCACCAAAACCTATTCTGGCATTACTTTTGCTTGTCCTGTGCCACCGCTGGCAGATATGAGTAATTTTTCACAGATGTTTCAACCCTTGTTATTATACCTTGGTCTTGTAAGGTCACAAATATGTCACAAAATCCTATCCTGACGTAATTGAGGAATTTTTCACCGATGTTTCAGCTCTTGTTATTATACCTAAGTCTCATGAGGTCACAACTACGTCACCAAAACCTATCCTGACATAATTGAGTAATTTTTCACCGATGTTTCAGCCCTTTATATTATACCATAGTCTTGTGAAGTCACAACAACGTCACCAAAACCTATTCTGATGTGAATGAGTAATTTTTTACCGATGTTTCAGCCCCTGATATTATACCTGAGTCTTCTGAGGTCACAATTAGGTCACCAAAACCTATTCTGGCATGAGTATTGCTTGTCCTGTGTCACCGTTGGCAGATATGAGTAATTTTTTACCGATGTTTCAGCCCTTGTTATTATACTTTAGTCTTTTCAGGTCACAACTACGTCATGAAAACCCATCCTGACGTAATTGAGTAATTTTTCACCGATGTTTCAGCCCTTGATATTATACCATAGTCTTGTGAGGTCACAACTACGTCACCAAAACCTATTCTGATGTGATTGAGTAATTTTTCACCGATGTTTCAGCCCTTGATATTATACATGAGTCTTTTGAGGTCACAACTACGTCACCAAAACCTATTCTGGCATGAGTTTTGCTTGTCCTTTGTCACCGCTGGCAGATATGAGTAATTTTTCACCCATGTTTCAGCCCTTGTTATTATACCTTAGTCTTGTAAGGTCACAAATACGTCAACAAAACCTATCCTGACGTAATTGAGTAATTTTTCACGGATGTTTCAGCCCTTGATATTATTCATGAGTCATTTGAGGTCAGAACTACATCACCAAAACCCATTCTGGCATGAGTATTGCTTGCCCTGTGTCACCGCTGGCAGATATGAGTAATTTTTCACCGATGTTTCAGCCCTTGATATTATAGCATAGCCTTGTGAGGTCACAACTATGTCACCAAAACCTATTCTGATGTAATTGAGTAATTTTTCACCGATGTTTCAGCCCTTGATATTATACATGAGTCTTTTGAGGTCACAACTACGTCACCAAAACCTATTCTGGCATGAGTATTGCTTGTCCTGTGTCACCGCTGGCAGATATGAGTAATTTTTCACCAATGTTTCAGCCCTTGTTATTATACCTTAGTCTTGTAAGGTCACAACTACGTCATCAAAACATATCCTGCCGTAATTGAGTAATTTTTCAATGATGTTTCAGCCCTTGATATTATACCTGAGTCTTTTGAGGTCAGAACTATGTCACCAAAACCTATTCTGACGTAATTGAGTAATTTTTCACCGATGTTTCAGCCCTTGATATTATACCTGAGTCTTTTGAGGTCACAACTATGTCACCAAAACCTATTCTGGCATTACTTTTGCTTGTCCTGTGCCACCACTGGCAGATATGACTAATTTTTCACAGATGTTTCAACCCTTGTTATTATACCTTGGTCTTGTAAGGTCACAAATACGTCACAAAATCCTGTCCTGACGTAATTGAGTAATTTTTCACCGATGTTTCAGCCCTTGATATTAAACCTGAGTCATTTGAGGTCACAACTACATCACCAAATCCTATTCTGGCATGAGTATTGCTTGTCCTGTGTCACCGCTGGCAGATATGAGTAATTTTTCACCGATGTTTCAGCCCTTGTTATTATACCTTAGTCTTGTAAGGTCACAACTACGTCACCAAAACATATCCTGACGTAATTGAGTAATTTTTCAATGATGTTTCAGCCCTTGATATTATACCTGAGTCTTGTGAGGTCAGAACTATGTCACCAAAACCTATTCTGATGTAATTGAGTAATTTTTCACCGATGTTTCAGCCCTTGATATTATACCTGAGTCTTTTGAGATCACAACTATGTCACCAAAACCTATTCTGGCATTACTTTTGCTTGTCCTGTGCCACCGCTGGCAGATATGAGCAATTTTTCACAGATGTTTCAACCCTTGTTATTATACCTTGGTCTTGTAAGGTCACAAATACGTCACAAAATCCTATCCTGACGTAATTGAGTAATTTTTCACAGATGTTTCAGCCCTTGATATTATACCTGAGTCATTTGAGGTCACAACTACATCACCAAAACCTATTCTGGCATGAGTATTGCTTGTCCTGTGTCACCGCTGGCAGATATGAGTAATTTTTTACCGATGTTTCAGCCCTTGTTATTATACTTTAATCTTTTAAGGTCACAACTACGTCACAAATACCCATCTTGACGTAATTGAGTAATTTTTCACCGATGTTTCAGCCCTTGATATTATACCATAGTCTTGTGAGGTCACAACTACGTCACCAAAACCTATTCTGATGTGATTGAGTAATTTTTCACCGATGTTTCAGCCCTTGATATTATACATGAGTCTTTTGAGGTCACAACTACGTCACCAAAACCTATTCTGGCATGAGTTTTGCTTGTCCTTTGTCACCGCTGGCAGATATGAGTAATTTTTCACCCATGTTTCAGCCCTTGTTATTATACCTTAGTCTTGTAAGGTCACAAATACGTCAACAAAACCTATCCTGACGTAATTGAGTAATTTTTCACGGATGTTTCAGCCCTTGATATTATTCATGAGTCATTTGAGGTCAGAACTACATCACCAAAACCCATTCTGGCATGAGTATTGCTTGCCCTGTGTCACCACTGGCAGATATGAGTAATTTTTCACCGATGTTTCAGCCCTTGATATTATAGCATAGCCTTGTGAGGTCACAACTATGTCACCAAAACCTATTCTGATGTAATTGAGTAATTTTTCACCGATGTTTCAGCCCTTGATATTATACATGAGTCTTTTGAGGTCACAACTACGTCACCAAAACCTATTCTGGCATGAGTATTGCTTGTCCTGTGTCACCGCTGGCAGATATGAGTAATTTTTCACCAATGTTTCAGCCCTTGTTATTATACCTTAGTCTTGTAAGGTCACAACTACGTCATCAAAACATATCCTGCCGTAATTGAGTAATTTTTCAATGATGTTTCAGCCCTTGATATTATACCTGAGTCTTTTGAGGTCAGAACTATGTCACCAAAACCTATTCTGACGTAATTGAGTAATTTTTCACCGATGTTTCAGCCCTTGATATTATACCTGAGTCTTTTGAGGTCACAACTATGTCACCAAAACCTATTCTGGCATTACTTTTGCTTGTCCTGTGCCACCACTGGCAGATATGACTAATTTTTCACAGATGTTTCAACCCTTGTTATTATACCTTGGTCTTGTAAGGTCACAAATACGTCACAAAATCCTGTCCTGACGTAATTGAGTAATTTTTCACCGATGTTTCAGCCCTTGATATTAAACCTGAGTCATTTGAGGTCACAACTACATCACCAAATCCTATTCTGGCATGAGTATTGCTTGTCCTGTGTCACCGCTGGCAGATATGAGTAATTTTTCACCGATGTTTCAGCCCTTGTTATTATACCTTAGTCTTGTAAGGTCACAACTACGTCACCAAAACATATCCTGACGTAATTGAGTAATTTTTCAATGATGTTTCAGCCCTTGATATTATACCTGAGTCTTGTGAGGTCAGAACTATGTCACCAAAACCTATTCTGACGTAATTGAGTAATTTTTCACCGATGTTTCAGCCCTTAATATTATACCTGAGTCTTTTGAGATCACAACTATGTCACCAAAACCTATTCTGGCATTACTTTTGCTTGTCCTGTGCCACCGCTGGCAGATATGAGCAATTTTTCACAGATGTTTCAACCCTTGTTATTATACCTTGGTCTTGTAAGGTCACAAATACGTCACAAAATCCTATCCTGACGTAATTGAGTAATTTTTCACAGATGTTTCAGCCCTTGATATTATACCTGAGTCATTTGAGGTCACAACTACATCACCAAAACCTATTCTGGCATGAGTATTGCTTGTCCTGTGTCACCGCTGGCAGATATGAGTAATTTTTCACCGATGTTTCAGCCCTTGTTATTATACCTAAGTCTCATGAGGTCACAACTACGTCACCAAAACCTATCCTGACATAATTGAGTAATTTTTCACCGATGTTTCAGCCCTTGATATTATACCTGAGTCTTGTGAGGTCACAACTACATCACCAAAACCCATTCTGGCATGAGTATTGTTTGTCCTGTGTCACCGCTGGCAGATATGAGTAATTTTTCACCGATGTTTCAGCCCTTGATATCATACCATAGCCTTGTGACGTCACAACTATGTCACCAAAACCTATTCTGATGTAATTGAGCAATTTTTCACCGATGTTTCAGCCCTTGATATTATACATGAGTCTTTTGAGGTCACAACTACGTCACCAAAACCTATTCTGGCATGAGTTTTGCTTGTCCTTTGTCACCGCTGGCAGATATGAGTAATTTTTCACCCATGTTTCAGCCCTTGTTATTATACCTTAGTCTTGTAAGGTCACAAATACGTCAACAAAACCTATCCTGACGTAATTGAGTAATTTTTCACGGATGTTTCAGCCCTTGATATTATACATGAGTCATTTGAGGTCAGAACTACATCACCAAAACCCATTCTGGCATGAGTATTGCTTGCCCTGTGTCACCGCTGGCAGATATGAGTAATTTTTCACCGATGTTTCAGCCCTTGATATTATAGCATAGCCTTGTGAGGTCACAACTATGTCACCAAAACCTATTCTGATGTAATTGAGTAATTTTTCACCGATGTTTCAGCCCTTGATATTATACATGAGTCTTTTGAGGTCACAACTACGTCACCAAAACCTATTCTGGCATGAGTATTGCTTGTCCTGTGTCACCGCTGGCAGATATGAGTAATTTTTCACCGATGTTTCAGCCCTTGTTATTATACCTTAGTCTTGTAAGGTCACAACTACGTCACCAAAACATATCCTGACGTAATTGAGTAATTTTTCAATGATGTTTCAGCCCTTGATATTATACCTGAGTCTTGTGAGGTCAGAACTATGTCACCAAAACCTATTTTGACGTAATTGAGTAATTTTTCACCGATGTTTCAGCCCTTGATATTATACCTGAGTCTTTTGAGGTCACAACTATGTCACCAAAACCTATTCTGGCATTACTTTTGCTTGTCCTGTGCCACCGCTGGCAGATATGAGTAATTTTTCACTGATGTTTCAACCCTTGTTATTATACCTCGGTCTTGTAAGGTCACAAATACGTCACAAAATCCTATCCTGACGTAATTGAGTAATTTTTCACCGATGTTTCAGCCCTTGATATTATACCTGAGTCATTTGAGGTCACAACTACATCACCAAATCCTATTCTGGCATGAGTATTGCTTGTCCTGTGTCACCGCTGGCAGATATGAGTAATTTTTCACCGATGTTTCAGCCCTTGTTATTAGACCTTAGTCTTGTAAGGTCACAACTACGTCACCAAAACCTATTCTGATGTAATTGAGTAAATTTTCAATGATGTTTCAGCCCTTGATATTATACCTGAGTCTTGTGAGGTCAGAACTATGTCACCAAAATCTATTCTGACGTAATTGAGTAATTTTTCACTGATGTTTCAGCCCTTGATATTATACCTGAGTCTTTTGAGGTCACTACTATGTCACCAAAACCTATTCTGGCATTACTTTTGCTTGTCCTGTGCCACCGCTGGCAGATATGAGTAATTTTTCACAGATGTTTCAACCCTTGTTATTATACCTTGGTCTTGTAAGGTCACAAATATGTCACAAAATCCTATCCTGACGTAATTGAGGAATTTTTCACCGATGTTTCAGCTCTTGTTATTATACCTAAGTCTCATGAGGTCACAACTACGTCACCAAAACCTATCCTGACATAATTGAGTAATTTTTCACCGATGTTTCAGCCCTTTATATTATACCATAGTCTTGTGAAGTCACAACTACGTCACCAAAACCTATTCTGATGTGAATGAGTAATTTTTTACCGATGTTTCAGCCCCTGATATTATACCTGAGTCTTCTGAGGTCACAATTAGGTCACCAAAACCTATTCTGGCATGAGTATTGCTTGTCCTGTGTCACCGTTGGCAGATATGAGTAATTTTTTACCGATGTTTCAGCCCTTGTTATTATACTTTAGTCTTTTCAGGTCACAACTACGTCATGAAAACCCATCCTGACGTAATTGAGTAATTTTTCACCGATGTTTCAGCCCTTGATATTATACCTGAGTCTTTTGAGGTCACAACTACGTCACCAAAACCTATTCTGGCATGAGTATTGCTTGTCCTGTGTCACCGCTGGCAGATATGAGTAATTTTTTACCGATGTTTCAGCCCTTGTTATTATACTTTAATCTTTTAAGGTCACAACTACGTCACAAAAACCCATCCTGACGTAATTGAGTAATTTTTCACCGATGTTTCAGCCCTTGATATTATACCATAGTCTTGTGAGGTCACAACTACGTCACCAAAACCTATTCTGATGTGATTGAGTAATTTTTCACCGATGTTTCAGCCCTTGATATTATACATGAGTCTTTTGAGGTCACAACTACGTCACCAAAACCTATTCTGGCATGAGTTTTGCTTGTCCTTTGTCACCGCTGGCAGATATGAGTAATTTTTCACCCATGTTTCAGCCCTTGTTATTATACCTTAGTCTTGTAAGGTCACAAATACGTCAACAAAACCTATCCTGACGTAATTGAGTAATTTTTCACGGATGTTTCAGCCCTTGATATTATTCATGAGTCATTTGAGGTCAGAACTACATCACCAAAACCCATTCTGGCATGAGTATTGCTTGCCCTGTGTCACCGCTGGCAGATATGAGTAATTTTTCACCGATGTTTCAGCCCTTGATATTATAGCATAGCCTTGTGAGGTCACAACTATGTCACCAAAACCTATTCTGATGTAATTGAGTAATTTTTCACCGATGTTTCAGCCCTTGATATTATACATGAGTCTTTTGAGGTCACAACTACGTCACCAAAACCTATTCTGGCATGAGTATTGCTTGTCCTGTGTCACCGCTGGCAGATATGAGTAATTTTTCATCGATGTTTCAGCCCTTGTTATTATACCTTAGTCTTGTAAGGTCACAACTACGTCACCAAAACATATCCTGACGTAATTGAGTAATTTTTCAATGATGTTTCAGCCCTTGATATTATACCTGAGTCTTGTGAAGTCAGAACTATGTCACCAAAACCTATTCTGAAGTAATTGAGTAATTTTTCACCGATGTTTCAGCCCTTGATATTATACCTGAGTCTTTTGAGGTCACAACTATGTCACCAAAACCTATTCTGGCATTACTTTTGCTTGTCCTGTGCCACCGCTGGCAGATATGAGTAATTTTTCACAGATGTTTCAACCCTTGTTATTATACCTTGGTCTTGTAAGGTCACAAATACGTCACAAAATCCTATCCTGACGTAATTGAGTAATTTTTCACCGATGTTTCAGCCCTTGATATTATACCTGAGTCATTTGAGGTCACAACTACATCACCAAATCCTATTCTGGCATGAGTATTGCTTGTCCTGTGTCACCGCTGGCAGATGTGAGTAATTTTTCACCGATGTTTCAGCCCTTGTTATTATACCTTAGTCTTGTAAGGTCACAACTACGTCACCAAAACATATCCTGACGTAATTGAGTAATTTTTCAATGATGTTTCAGCCCTTGATATTATACCTGAGTCTTGTGAGGTCAGAACTATGTCACCAAAACCTATTCTGACGTAATTGAGTAATTTTTCACCGATGTTTCAGCCCTTGATATTATACCTGAGTCTTTTGAGATCACAACTATGTCACCAAAACCTATTCTGGCATTACTTTTGCTTGTCCTGTGCCACCGCTGGCAGATATGAGCAATTTTTCACAGATGTTTCAACCCTTGTTATTATACCTTGGTCTTGTAAGGTCACAAATACGTCACAAAATCCTATCCTGACGTAATTGAGTAATTTTTCACAGATGTTTCAGCCCTTGATATTATACCTGAGTCATTTGAGGTCACAACTATATCACCAAAACCTATTCTGGCATGAGTATTGCTTGTCCTGTGTCACCGCTGGCAGATATGAGTAATTTTTTACCGATGTTTCAGCCCTTGTTATTATACTTTAATCTTTTAAGGTCACAACTACGTCACAAAAACCCATCCTGACGTAATTGAGTAATTTTTCACCGATGTTTCAGCCCTTGATATTATACCATAGTCTTGTGAGGTCACAACTACGTCACCAAAACCTATTCTGATGTGATTGAGTAATTTTTCACCGATGTTTCAGCCCTTGATATTATACATGAGTCTTTTGAGGTCACAACTACGTCACCAAAACCTATTCTGGCATGAGTTTTGCTTGTCCTTTGTCACCGCTGGCAGATATGAGTAATTTTTCACCCATGTTTCAGCCCTTGTTATTATACCTTAGTCTTGTAAGGTCACAAATACGTCAACAAAACCTATCCTGACGTAATTGAGTAATTTTTCACGGATGTTTCAGCCCTTGATATTATTCATGAGTCATTTGAGGTCAGAACTACATCACCAAAACCCATTCTGGCATGAGTATTGCTTGCCCTGTGTCACCGCTGGCAGATATGAGTAATTTTTCACCGATGTTTCAGCCCTTGATATTATAGCATAGCCTTGTGAGGTCACAACTATGTCACCAAAACCTATTCTGATGTAATTGAGTAATTTTTCACCGATGTTTCAGCCCTTGATATTATACATGAGTCTTTTGAGGTCACAACTACGTCACCAAAACCTATTCTGGCATGAGTATTGCTTGTCCTGTGTCACCGCTGGCAGATATGAGTAATTTTTCACCAATGTTTCAGCCCTTGTTATTATACCTTAGTCTTGTAAGGTCACAACTACGTCATCAAAACATATCCTGCCGTAATTGAGTAATTTTTCAATGATGTTTCAGCCCTTGATATTATACCTGAGTCTTTTGAGGTCAGAACTATGTCACCAAAACCTATTCTGACGTAATTGAGTAATTTTTCACCGATGTTTCAGCCCTTGATATTATACCTGAGTCTTTTGAGGTCACAACTATGTCACCAAAACCTATTCTGGCATTACTTTTGCTTGTCCTGTGCCACCACTGGCAGATATGACTAATTTTTCACAGATGTTTCAACCCTTGTTATTATACCTTGGTCTTGTAAGGTCACAAATACGTCACAAATCCTGTCCTGACGTAATTGAGTAATTTTTCACCGATGTTTCAGCCCTTGATATTAAACCTGAGTCATTTGAGGTCACAACTACATCACCAAATCCTATTCTGGCATGAGTATTGCTTGTCCTGTGTCACCGCTGGCAGATATGAGTAATTTTTCACCGATGTTTCAGCCCTTGTTATTATACCTTAGTCTTGTAAGGTCACAACTACGTCACCAAAACATATCCTGACGTAATTGAGTAATTTTTCAATGATGTTTCAGCCCTTGATATTATACCTGAGTCTTGTGAGGTCACAACTACATCACCAAAACCCATTCTGGCATGAGTATTGTTTGTCCTGTGTCACCGCTGGCAGATATGAGTAATTTTTCACCGATGTTTCAGCCCTTGATATCATACCATAGCCTTGTGACGTCACAACTATGTCACCAAAACCTATTCTGATGTAATTGAGCAATTTTTCACCGATGTTTCAGCCCTTGATATTATACATGAGTCTTTTGAGGTCACAACTACGTCACCAAAACCTATTCTGGCATGAGTTTTGCTTGTCCTTTGTCACCGCTGGCAGATATGAGTAATTTTTCACCCATGTTTCAGCCCTTGTTATTATACCTTGGTCTTGTAAGGTCACAAATACGTCAACAAAACCTATCCTGACGTAATTGAGTAATTTTTCACGGATGTTTCAGCCCTTGATATTATACATGAGTCATTTGAGGTCAGAACTACATCACCAAAACCCATTCTGGCATGAGTATTGCTTGCCCTGTGTCACCGCTGGCAGATATGAGTAATTTTTCACCGATGTTTCAGCCCTTGATATTATAGCATAGCCTTGTGAGGTCACAACTATGTCACCAAAACCTATTCTGATGTAATTGAGTAATTTTTCACCGATGTTTCAGCCCTTGATATTATACATGAGTCTTTTGAGGTCACAACTACGTCACCAAAACCTATTCTGGCATGAGTATTGCTTGTCCTGTGTCACCGCTGGCAGATATGAGTAATTTTTCACCGATGTTTCAGCCCTTGTTATTATACCTTAGTCTTGTAAGGTCACAACTACGTCACCAAAACATATCCTGACGTAATTGAGTAATTTTTCAATGATGTTTCAGCCCTTGATATTATACCTGAGTCTTGTGAGGTCAGAACTATGTCACCAAAACCTATTTTGACGTAATTGAGTAATTTTTCACCGATGTTTCAGCCCTTGATATTATACCTGAGTCTTTTGAGGTCACAACTATGTCACCAAAACCTATTCTGGCATTACTTTTGCTTGTCCTGTGCCACCGCTGGCAGATATGAGTAATTTTTCACTGATGTTTCAACCCTTGTTATTATACCTTGGTCTTGTAAGGTCACAAATACGTCACAAAATCCTATCCTGACGTAATTGAGTAATTTTTCACCGATGTTTCAGCCCTTGATATTATACCTGAGTCATTTGAGGTCACAACTACATCACCAAATCCTATTCTGGCATGAGTATTGCTTGTCCTGTGTCACCGCTGGCAGATATGAGTAATTTTTCACCGATGTTTCAGCCCTTGTTATTAGACCTTAGTCTTGTAAGGTCACAACTACGTCACCAAAACCTATTCTGATGTAATTGAGTAAATTTTCAATGATGTTTCAGCCCTTGATATTATACCTGAGTCTTGTGAGGTCAGAACTATGTCACCAAAATCTATTCTGACGTAATTGAGTAATTTTTCACTGATGTTTCAGCCCTTGATATTATACCTGAGTCTTTTGAGGTCACTACTATGTCACCAAAACCTATTCTGGCATTACTTTTGCTTGTCCTGTGCCACCGCTGGCAGATATGAGTAATTTTTCACAGATGTTTCAACCCTTGTTATTATACCTTGGTCTTGTAAGGTCACAAATATGTCACAAAATCCTATCCTGACGTAATTGAGGAATTTTTCACCGATGTTTCAGCTCTTGTTATTATACCTAAGTCTCATGAGGTCACAACTACGTCACCAAAACCTATCCTGACATAATTGAGTAATTTTTCACCGATGTTTCAGCCCTTTATATTATACCATAGTCTTGTGAAGTCACAACTACGTCACCAAAACCTATTCTGATGTGAATGAGTAATTTTTTACCGATGTTTCAGCCCCTGATATTATACCTGAGTCTTCTGAGGTCACAATTAGGTCACCAAAACCTATTCTGGCATGAGTATTGCTTGTCCTGTGTCACCGTTGGCAGATATGAGTAATTTTTTACCGATGTTTCAGCCCTTGTTATTATACTTTAGTCTTTTCAGGTCACAACTACGTCATGAAAACCCATCCTGACGTAATTGAGTAATTTTTCACCGATGTTTCAGCCCTTGATATTATACCTGAGTCTTTTGAGGTCACAACTACGTCACCAAAACCTATTCTGGCATGAGTATTGCTTGTCCTGTGTCACCGCTGGCAGATATGAGTAATTTTTTACCGATGTTTCAGCCCTTGTTATTATACTTTAATCTTTTAAGGTCACAACTACGTCACAAAAACCCATCCTGACGTAATTGAGTAATTTTTCACCGATGTTTCAGCCCTTGATATTATACCATAGTCTTGTGAGGTCACAACTACGTCACAAAAACCTATTCTGATGTGATTGAGTAATTTTTCACCGATGTTTCAGCCCTTGATATTATACATGAGTCTTTTGAGGTCACAACTACGTCACCAAAACCTATTCTGGCATGAGTTTTGCTTGTCCTTTGTCACCGCTGGCAGATATGAGTAATTTTTCACCCATGTTTCAGCCCTTGTTATTATACCTTAGTCTTGTAAGGTCACAAATACGTCAACAAAACCTATCCTGACGTAATTGAGTAATTTTTCACGGATGTTTCAGCCCTTGATATTATTCATGAGTCATTTGAGGTCAGAACTACATCACCAAAACCCATTCTGGCATGAGTATTGCTTGCCCTGTGTCACCGCTGGCAGATATGAGTAATTTTTCACCGATGTTTCAGCCCTTGATATTATAGCATAGCCTTGTGAGGTCACAACTATGTCACCAAAACCTATTCTGATGTAATTGAGTAATTTTTCACCGATGTTTCAGCCCTTGATATTATACATGAGTCTTTTGAGGTCACAACTACGTCACCAAAACCTATTCTGGCATGAGTATTGCTTGTCCTGTGTCACCGCTGGCAGATATGAGTAATTTTTCATCGATGTTTCAGCCCTTGTTATTCTACCTTAGTCTTGTAAGGTCACAACTACGTCACCAAAACATATCCTGACGTAATTGAGTAATTTTTCAATGATGTTTCAGCCCTTGATATTATACCTGAGTCTTGTGAAGTCAGAACTATGTCACCAAAACCTATTCTGACGTAATTGAGTAATTTTTCACCGATGTTTCAGCCCTTGATATTATACCTGAGTCTTTTGAGGTCACAACTATGTCACCAAAACCTATTCTGGCATTACTTTTGCTTGTCCTGTGCCACCGCTGGCAGATATGAGTAATTTTTCACAGATGTTTCAACCCTTGTTATTATACCTTGGTCTTGTAAGGTCACAAATACGTCACAAAATCCTATCCTGACGTAATTGAGTAATTTTTCACCGATGTTTCAGCCCTTGATATTATACCTGAGTCATTTGAGGTCACAACTACATCACCAAATCCTATTCTGGCATGAGTATTGCTTGTCCTGTGTCACCGCTGGCAGATATGAGTAATTTTTCACCGATGTTTCAGCCCTTGTTATTATACCTTAGTCTTGTAAGGTCACAACTACGTCACCAAAACATATCCTGATGTAATTGAGTAATTTTTCAATGATGTTTCAGCCCTTGATATTATACCTGAGTCTTGTGAGGTCAGAACTATGTCACCAAAACCTATTCTGACGTAATTGAGTAATTTTTCACCGATGTTTCAGCCCTTGATATTATACCTGAGTCTTTTGAGGTCACAACTATGTCACCAAAACCTATTCTGGCATTACTTTTGCTTGTCCTGTGCCACCGCTGGCAGATATGAGTAATTTTTCAAAGATGTTTCAACCCTTGCTATTATACCATAGTCTTGTGAGGTCACAACTACGTCACCAAAACCTATTCTGATGTGATTGAGTAATTTTTCACCGATGTTTCAGCCCTTGATAATATACCTGAGTCTTTTGAGGTCACAACTACGTCTCCAAAACCTATTCTGGCATGAGTATTGCTTGTCCTGTGTCACCGCTGGCAGATATGAGTAATTTTTCACCGATGTTTCAGCCCTTTATATTATCCCATAGTCTTGTGAGGTCACAACTACGTCACCAAAACCTATGCTGATGTAATTGAGTAATTTTTCACCGATGTTTCAGCCCTTGATATTATACCTGAGTCTTTTGAGGTCACAACTACGTCACAAAAACCTATTCTGGCATGAGTATTGCTTGTCCTGTGTCAGCGCTGGCAGATATGAGTAATTATTTCACCAATGTTTCAGCCCTTGATATTATACCTTAGTTTCATGAGGTCACAACTACATCACCAAAAGCTATTCTGGCATGAGTATTGTTTGTCTGTGGTCACTGCTGTCAGATATGAGTAATATTTCACCGATGTTTCAGCCCATAGTATTATACCTTAGTCTTGTGAGGTCACAACTACATTACCAGCACCTATTCTGATGTTATTGAGTAATTTTTCACCGATGTTTCAGCCCTTGATATTATACCTGAGTCTTGTGAGGTCAGAACTATGTCACCAAAACCTATTCTGACGTAATTGAGTAATTTTTCACCGATGTTTCAGCCCTTGATATTATACCTGAGTCTTTTGAGGTCACAACTATGTCACAAAAACCTATTCTGGCATTACTTTTGCTTGTCCTGTGCCACCGCTGGCAGATATG
Source organism: Harmothoe impar (assembly GCA_947462335.1). Lineage (NCBI taxonomy): Eukaryota > Metazoa > Annelida > Polychaeta > Phyllodocida > Polynoidae > Harmothoe > Harmothoe impar. The sequence goes on along the minus strand of OX381716.1, from coordinate 56,197,697 downwards.
AGTAATTTTTCACAGATGTTTCAACCCTTGTTATTATACCTTGGTCTTGTAAGGTCACAAATACGTCACCAAATCCTATCCTGACGTAATTGAGTAATTTTTCACCGATGTTTCAGCCCTTGATATTATACCTGAGTCTTTGAGGTCACAACTATGTCACCAAAACCTATTCTGGCATTACTTTTGCTTGTCCTGTGCCAACGCTGGCAGATATGAGTAATTTTTCACAGATGTTTCAACCCTTGTTATTATACCTTGGTCTTGTAAGGTCACAAATACGTCACCAAAACCTATTATGATGTAATTGAGTAATTTTTCACCGATGATTCAGGCCTTGATATTATACCTGAGTCTTGTGAGGTCACAACTACGTCACCAAAACCTATTCTGGCATGAGTATTGCTTGTCCTGTGTCCCCGCTGGCAGATATGAGTACTTTTTCACCGATGTTTCAGCCCTTGATATTATACCATAGCCTTGTGAGGTCACAACTACGTCACCAGAACCTATTCTGATGTAATTGAGTAATTTTTCACCAATGTTTCAGCCCTTGATATTATACCTGAGTCTTGTGAGGTCACAACTACGTCACAAAAACCTATTCTGGCATGAGTATTGCTTGTCCTGTGTCACCGCTGGTAAATATAAGTAATTTTTAACCGATGTTTCATCTCTTGTTATTATACCTTAGTCTTGTGAGGTCACAACTACGTCACCAAAACCCATCCTGACGTAATTGAGTAATTTTTCAGCGATGTTTTATGCCCTTGATATTATACCTGAGTCTTCTGAGGTCACAACTACGTCACCAAAACCTATTCTGACGTAATTGAGTAATTTTTCACCGATGTTTCAGCCCTTGATATTATACCTGAGTCTTTTGAGGTCACAACTACATCACCAAAACCTATTTTGGCATTACTATTGCTTGTCCTGTGTCATCGCTGGCAGATATGAGTAATTTTTCACCAATGTTTCAGCCCTTGTTATTATACTTTAGTCTTTTAAGGTCACAACTACGTCACAAAAACCCATCCTGACGTAATTGAGTAATTTTTCACCGATGTTTTATGCCCTTGATATTATACCTGAGTCTTTTGAGGTCACAACTACGTCACCAAAACCTTTTCTGGCATGAGTATTGCTTGTCCTGTGTCACCGCTGGCAGATATGAGTAATTTTTCACCGATGTTTCAGCCCTTGTTATTATACCTAAGTCTTGTGAGGTCACAACTATGTCACCAAAACCTATCCTGACATAATTGAGTAATGTTTCACCGATGTTTCAGCCCTTGATATTATACCTGAGTCTTCTGAGGTCACAACTAGGTCACCAAAACCTATTCTTGCATGAGTATTGCTTGTCCTGTGTCACCGCTGGCAGATATGAGTAATTTTTCACCGATGTTTCAGCCCTTGTTATTAAACTTTAATCTTTTAAGGTCACAACTACGTCACGAAAACCCATCCTGACGTAATTGAGTAATTTTTCACCGATGTTTCAGCCCTTGATATTATACCATAGTCTTGTGAGGTCACAACTACGTCACCAAAACCTATTCTGATGTGATTGAGTAATTTTTCACCGATGTTTCAGCCCTTGATATTATACCTGGGTCTTTTGAGGTCACAACTACGTCACCAAAACCTATTCTGGCATGAGTATTGCTTGTCCTGTGTCACCGCTGGCAGATATGAGTAATTTTTCACCGATGTTTCAGCCCTTTATATTATCCCATAGTCTTGTGAGGTCACAACTACGTCACCAAAACCTATTCTGATATAATTGAGTAATTTTTCACCGATGTTTCAGCCCTTGATATTATACCTGAGTCTTGTGAGGTCACAACTACGTCACAAAAACCTATTCTGGCATGAGTATTGCTTGTCCTGTGTCACCGCTGGCAGATATGAGTAATTTTTCACCAATGTTTCAGCCCTTGATATTATACCTTAGTTTCATGAGGTCACAACTACATCACCAAAAGCTATTCTGGCATGAGTATTGTTTGTCTTGTGTCACTGCTGTCAGATATGAGTAATATTTCACCGATATTTCAGCCCATAATATTATACCTTAGTCTTGTGAGGTCACAACTACATCACCAGCACCTATTCTGATGTTATTGAGTACATTTTCACCGATGTTTCAGCCCTTGATATTATACCTGAGTCTTGTGAGGTCACAACTACGTCACCAAAACCTATTCTGGCATGAGTATTGCTTGTCCTGTGTCACCGCTGGCAGATATGAGTAATTTTTCACCGATGTTTCAGCCCTTTATATTATCCCATAGTCTTGTGAGGTCACAACTACGTCACCAAAACCTATGCTGATGTAATTGAGTAATTTTTCACCGATGTTTCAGCCCTTGATATTATACCTGAGTCTTGTGAGGTCACAACTACGTCACCAAAACCTATTCTGATGTGATTGAGTCATTTTTCACCGATGTTTCAGCCCTTGATATTATACCTTGGTCTTTTGAGGTCACAACTACGTCACCAAAACCTATTCTGGCATGAGTATTGCTTGTCCTGTGTCACCGCTGGCAGATATGAGTAATTTTTCACCGATGTTTCAGCCCTTTATATTATCCCATAGTCTTGTGAGGTCACAACTACGTCACCAAAACCTATTCTGATATAATTGAGTAATTTTTCACCGATGTTTCAGCCCTTGATATTATACCTGAGTCTTGTGAGGTCACAACTACATCACCAGCACCTATTCTGATGTTTTTGAGTAATTTTTCACCGATTTTTCAGCCCTTGATATTATACCTGAGTCTTGTGAGGTCACAACTACGTCACCAAAACCTATTCTGGCATGATTATTGCTTGTCCTGTGTCACCGCTGGCAGATATGAGTAATTTTTCACCGATGTTTCATCCCTTGTAATTATACCTTAGTTTCATGAGGTCACAACTACATCACCAAAAGCTATTCTGGCATGAGTATTGTTTGTCTTGTGTCACTGCTGTCAGATATGAGTAATATTTCACCGATGTTTCAGCCCATAATATTATACCTTAGTCTTGTGAGACCTATTCTGATGTAATTGAATAATATTTCACCGATGTTTCAGCCCTTGATGTTATACCTGAGTCTTGTGAGGTCACAACTACGTCACTAAAACCTATTCTGGCATGACCATTGCTTGTCCTGTGTCACCGCTGGCAGATATGAGTAATTTTTCACCGATGTTTCAGCCCTTTTTATTATACTTTAGTCTTTTAAGGTCATAACTCGTCACGAAAACCCATCCTGACGTAATTGAGTAATTTTTCACCAATGTTTTATGCCCTTGTTATTATACCTAAGTCTTGTGAGGTCACAACTACGTCACCAAAACCTATCCTGACATAATTGAGTAATTTTTCACCGATGTTTCAGCCCTTGATATTATACCTGAGTCTTCTGAGGTCACAACTATGTCACCAAAACCTATTCTGGCATGAGTATTGCTTGTCCTGTGTCACCGCTGGCAGATATGAGTAATTTTTCACCGATGTTTCAGCCCTTGTTATTATACTTTAATCTTTTAAGGTCACAACTACGTCACGAAAACCCATCCTGACGTAATTGAGTAATTTTTCACCGATGTTTCAGCCCTCGATATTATACCATAGTCTTGTGAGGTCACAACTACGTCACCAAAACCTATTCTGATGTGATTGAGTAATTTTTCACCGATGTTTCAGCCCTTGATATTATACCTGAGTCTTTTGAGGTCACAACTACGTCACCAAAACCTAATCTGGCATGAGAATTGCTTGTCCTGTGTCACCGCTGGCAGATATGAGTAATTTTTCACCGATGTTTCAGCCCTTTATATTATCCCATAGTCTTGTGAGGTCACAACTACGTCACCATAACCTATGCTGATGTAATTGAGTAATTTTTCACCGATGTTTCAGCCCTTGATATTATACCTGAGTCTTGTGAGGTCACAACTACATCACTAAAACCCATTCTGGCATGAGTATTGCTTGTCCTGTGTCACCGCTGGCAGATATGAGTAATTTTTCACAGATGTTTCAGCCCTTGATATTATACCATAGCCTTGTGACGTCACAACTATGTCACCAAAACCTATTCTGATGTAATTGAGTAATTTTTCACCGATGTTTCAGCCCTTGATATTATACATGAGTCTTTAGAGGTCACAACTACGTCACCAAAACCTATTCTGGCATGAGTATTGCTTGTCCTTTGTCACCGCTGGCAGATATGAGTAATTTTTCACCGATGTTTCAGCCCTTGTTATTATACCTTAGTCTTGTAAGGTCACAAATACGTCAACAAAACCTATCCTGACATAATTGAGTAATTTTTCAATGATGTTTCAGTCCTTGATATTATACCTGAGTCTTGTGAGGTCAGAACTATGTCACCAAAACCTATTCTGACGTAATTGAGTAATTTTTCACCGATGTTTCAGCCCATGATATTATACCTGAGTCTTTTGAGGTCACAACTACATCACCAAAACCTATTCTGGCATAACTATTGCTTGTCCTGTGTCACCGCTGGCAGATATGAGTAATTTTTCACCAATGTTTCAGCCTTGTTATTATACTTTAGTCTTTTAAGGTCACAACTACGTCACGAAAACCCATCCTGACGTAATTGAGTAATTTTTCACCGATGTTTTATGCACTTGATATTATACCTGAGTCTTTTGAGGTCACAACTACGTCACCAAAACCTATTCTGGCATGAGTATTGCTTGTCCTGTGTCACCGCTGGCAGATATGAGTAATTTTTCACCGATGTTTCAGCCCTTGTTATTATACCTAAGTCTTGTGAGGTCACAACTACGTCACCAAAACCTATCCTGACATAATTGAGTAATTTTTCACCAATGTTTCAGCCCTTGATATTATACCTGAGTCTTCTGAGGTCACAACTAGGTCACCAAAACCTATTCTGGCATGAGTATTGCTTGTCCTGTGTCACCGCTGGCAGATATGAGTAATTTTTCACTGATGTTTCAGCCCTTGTTATTATACTTTAATCTTTTAAGGTCACAACTACGTCACGAAAACCCATCCTGACGCAATTGAGTAATTTTTCACCGATGTTTCAGCCCTTGATATTATACCATAGTCTTGTGAGGTCACAACTATGTCACCAAAACCTATTCTGATGTGATTGAGTAATTTTTCAACGATGTTTCAGCCCTTGATAATATACCTGAGTCTTTTGAGGTCACAACTACATCACAAAAACCTATTCTGGCATGAGTATTGCTTGTCCTGTGTCACCGCTGGCAGATATGAGTAATTTTTCACCGATGTTTCAGCCCTTGATATTATACCTAAGTTTCATGAGGTCACAACTACATAACCAAAAGCTATTCTGGCATGAGTATTGTTTGTCTGGTGTCACTGCTGTCAGATATGAGTAATATTTCACCGATGTTTCAGCCCATAATATTATACCTTAGTCTTGTGAGGTCACAACTACATCACCAGCACCTATTCTGATGTTTTTGAGTAATTTTTCACCGATTTTTCAGCCCTTGATATTATACCTGAGTCTTGTGAGGTCACAACTACGTCACCAAAACCTATTCTGGCATGATTATTGCTTGTCCTGTGTCACCGCTGGCAGATATGAGTAATTTTTCACCGATGTTTCATCCCTTGTTATTATACCTTAGTTTCATGAGGTCACAACTACATCACCAAAAGCTATTCTGGCATGAGTATTGTTTGTCTTGTGTCACTGCTGTCAGATATGAGTAATATTTCACCGATGTTTCAGCCCATAATATTATACCTTAGTCTTGTGAGACCTATTCTGATGTAATTGAATAATATTTCACCGATGTTTCAGCCCTTGATGTTATACCTGAGTCTTGTGAGGTCACAACTACGTCACCAAAACCTATTCTGGCATGACCATTGCTTGTCCTGTGTCACCGCTGGCAGATATGAGTAATTTTTCACCGATGTTTCAGCCCATAATATTATACCTTAGTCTTGTGAGGTCACAACTACATCACCAGAACCTATTCTGATGTAATTGAGTAATTTTTCACCAATGTTTCAGCCCTTGATGATATACCTGAGTCTTGTGAGGTTACAACTACGTCACCAAAACCTATTCTGGCATGAGTATTGCTTGTCCTGTGTCACCGTTGGCAGATATGAGTAATTTTTTACCGATGTTTCAGCCCTTGTTATTAGACCTTAGTCTTTTAAGGTCACAACTACCTCACCAAAACCTATCCTGACGTAATTGAGTAATTTTTCACCGATGTTCCAGCCCTTTATATTATACCATAGTCTTGTGAGGTCACAACTACGTCACCAAAACCTATTCTGATGTAATTGAGTAATTTTTCACTGAAGTTTCAGCCCTTGATATTATACCTGAGTCTTGTGAGGTCATAACGACGCCACCAAAACCTATCCTGACGTAATTGAGTACTTTTTCACCGATGTTTCAGCCCTTGATATTATACCTGAGTCTTTTGAGGTCACAACTACGTCACCAAATCCTATTCTGGCATGAGTATTGCTTGTCCTGTGTCACCGCTGGCAGATATGAGTAATTTTTCACCGATGTTTCAGCCCTTGTTATTATACCTTAGTCTTGTAAGGTCACAACTATCTCAACAAAACCTATCCTGAAGTAATTGAGTAATTTTTCACTGATGTTTCAGCCCTTGATATTATACCTGAGTCTTGTGAGGTCATAACGACGCCACCAAAACCTATCCTGACGTAATTGAGTACTTTTTCACCGATGTTTCAGCCCTTGATATTATACCTGAGTCTTTTGAGGTCACAACTACATCACCAAAACCCATTCTGGCATGAGTATTGCTTGTCCTGTGTCACCGCTGGCAGATATTAGTAATTTTTGACTGATGTTTCAGCCCTTTATATTATACCATAGTCTTGTAAGGTCACAACTACGTCACCAAAACCTATTCTGATGAAATTGAGTAATTTTTCACTGATGTTTGAGCCCTTGATATTATATCTGAGTCTTGTGAGGTCATAACTACGCCACCAAAACCTATCCTGACGTAATTGAGTAATTTTTCACTGATGTTTCAGCCCTTGATATTATACCTGAGTCTTGTGAGGTCATAACGACGCCACCAAAACCTATCCTGACGTAATTGAGTACTTTTTCACCGATGTTTCAGCCCTTGATATTATACCTGAGTCTTTTGAGGTCACAACTACATCACCAAAACCCATTCTGGCATGAGTATTGCTTGTCCTGTGTCACCGCTGGCAGATATGAGTAATTTTTGACTGATGTTTCAGCCCTTTATATTATACCATAGTCTTGTAAGGTCACAACTACGTCACCAAAACCTATTCTGATGAAATTGAGTAATTTTTCACTGATGTTTGAGCCCTTGATATTATATCTGAGTCTTGTGAGGTCATAACTACGCCACCAAAACCTATCCTGACGTAATTGAGTAATTTTTCACCAAAGTTTCAGCCCTTGATATTATACCTGAGTCTTTTGAGGTCACAACTACGTCACCAAAACCTATTCTGGCATGAGTATTGCTTGTCCTGTGTCACCGCTGGCAGATATGAGTAATTTTTTACCGATGTTTCAGCCCTTGTTATTATACCTTAGTCTTGTAAGGTCACAACTACCTCACCAAAACCTATCCTGAAGTAATTGAGTAATTTTTCACCGATGTTTCAGCCCTTGATATTATACCTGAGTCTTTTTGGGTCACAACTACGTCACCAAAACCCATTCTGGCATGAGTATTGCTTGTCCTTTGTCACCGCTGGCAGATATGAGTAATTTTTCAGCAGCCACCAATGCCAAGGACATAGAAGGTATGAAGTCACAACTTTCTGATATTGGTTCAATTCTGTCTTTGATGAGGGAAGACCAAGTAAAATCCAACATGGCCGCCAAGGGGGAGGAGGTGCACCGGCAGCATGCCATGAGGTCAGGCAGCCATCTTGAATCTCAACATGTTTCAACTTCTACTAGTGCTCCTACAGCTTCCACAACTTCTAAAGTTCACAAAAAGAAACCTGTAGTTCATGTGAGTGATGATGACTCTGCTTCAGACATGTCTTTGAATTTTGACATAAGTTCTCCAGTGTTGCGGGGACATGGTAGACATAGAGGTAGGCACATGTCTGCTGACCCCTATGCAGCACCCTTCACAGCCCACAGCTCTACTTCAAGGAAGAGACACGCGACTTCAACCCTCCACACCTTCCCAGAATCTTCAGATGACATGAGGGAGGGACATGAAGTCAGGACACAGGTTGTTCAGCTGCTGGCTGCCAACCTGGGGCCCGTGCCACAAGCATCGGTTGGTAAGAGAACTTTTGCTTACACACACATTGTCAGGGGAAAGAAGAGAGCCAGAGCCAGCTTAGGTGAGCTTAACGAGTCAGAGTATAATTGGGGATTCTTACAGTGTATATTCAATGACAAGAACACAGAGCAAGAAAGGAAACAGATGGTGAGGCATCTAGAGGAAGTAAATGAAGACGCTATGGTGTACGAATGGGAGGATGTTAGGGAGTGGTCAGAGGAGGTCGCATCAAGAGTGGCCTCCTCTGATGATAGGCTCACATGGGGGCATACCTATCAAATAGACAAACTTAGATCAAAGATTTCCCAAGTCAGGAAGAAAGCAAGCCACAGCACAGGGAAGGGGGATGATGAGACTACATACAAGATGTCAGCAGAGGTGGCCGCAGCCAACAAAGCTCCCCCATGTAGGCAGTTTAACATGGGCCAATGTCAGTCACATGGGGACCATGTCTTCAACTGGTTTAGGCACCTCCACATTTGCTCATTCTGCATTTATAACAAGTGCGCGTTCTACTCCCACCCCGAGAATAGCTGTAAGACAAAGCAGGTCAAACAAGAAAGGAAGAACTGGTACCAGAACAAGCAGGGTCAGAGCCAGGGGTATAGCAACCAAGGGTACAACAACCAAGGGGGTAGCAACCAGAATGGGAACAAGAAGGAGGGATCGGGGTTTGGGAAGTAACTCCTAGAAATCCTGAGACACTAGATGAGGATCCCCCACTTGACATTCGGCAAGCCATGGATCTGAGTCAAGTGGTCTCTACCACAAACACTGTACCTTCATGCAACCCTGTACCTAGCAATACCCCTGTACTTAACCTGGAGCAACAGGCCCCTGTACTTAACCAGACAAAGCACGACAAAGACAATTCTAACATCAGAGTAAGGTGTAGCCAGCCTCTCAAGGCCAAAGTTCAGCCCACTTCAGCTACAAGTAAGACCCCAGAGCAGTATAGGGGTTATATTCAGCAGAATTGGCCCTACCCTACCATAGATGCTTATACCAAGGCATTGGAGCCTATGCTTTTGTATACAGCAGTCAGACAGCATATCTGCCCAACTTCTTGGGAGCTAGGATAGAGGTCCCTTCCCAGATGAACTGCGACAATTGGGATAGGGCCTTGGAAGGATATGAGGATGTTCAGGTATGCAAGTTTGTTAGGTATGGGTGGCCCCTCAGTTACTCCGCAGACACACTCCCAATCCCAACCATGACCAATCACAAGACAGCCTTAGAGAACCCAGAGCAAGTGACCAACTTCATAGATAAGGAATGTTCTTTGGATGCCATGGTGGGACCCTTCAGCAAACCACCCTTCGATAGGTGGACCCAGGTCAGCCCCCTACTCACGAGACCCAAAAAAGACTCAGACAAGTTGAGAGTTATCATAGACCTGTCCTTCCCTGAGGGAGCTAGCGTAAACTCAGGCATACAGAAACATTTCTATCTTGGAGAACCCATGGTGTATACCCTGCCCACTGTGTTAGACTTAGCTGCCCAAGTCAAGCAGGCCGGGAGGGGTGCACTAATGTGGAAGAATGACCTAGCCAGAGCTTACCGCCAGATGAGGACAGATCCCCTAGCCTATCCCCTCATGTGCATTCAACATTTAGGGAAGTTCTACTTAGACTTATGTCCAGCATTCGGCTGTCGGATATCCGGGGCGTCCCAGCAGAGGGTGTCCGCAGCAGTGTGCCACCTCATGCACCAGAGAGGGCACACCACTCTAGCCTACGTGGATGACTTCTGTGGGGTAGGCAAGGACCTGAAGTCTGCTCAGACTAGCTTTGAAGACTTCAGCTCAGTGTGTGACTTCTTAGGTCTTCAGTTAGCACCAGAAAAAGCCGCTCGGCCATCCACCCAGATGGAGTGGCTCGGTTTCGAGATAGACAGTGTCGAAATGCTAGTGACCGTGCCCCAAGCCAAGTTAGACGAGGTAATAGAGGAGGCTAGGTTGTGGTTAACTAAGAAGTCAGCCACCAGACAAGAGTTCCAGCAGATAGCCGGCAAGTTAGCTCACATCAGTCACTGTATCAAGCACGCCAGAAAGTTCATGTGTAGAATCTTGGCCAATCTCAGAATGGCGCCCCAGTTCGGGAAGGTGGGGGTGTCATCAGAGCTCAAGAAAGACATTGAGTGGTTCCTGCAATTCGCTCAAGACTTCAATGGAAGAATCCTCATTGAGCCTTCTCTGCCCTCTGTGGAGTTGCAATGTGACGCATGTCCCAGGGGTGGAGGGGGGTTTGGTGAGGGGAGGTTCTACCATTTCTCCTACCCAGGAGAGTTGTCAGAGGAGCATCACATCTCGAGATTAGAGGCCATCAACCTTGTAGTGTCAGTCAAACTCTCCTCAAATCGTCAGTCGCTCATGTCAGGTTGCACGTGTTGACCGACAATATAGCCACAGCCCAGGTTCTCATGTCTGGGAGGACCAAGGACCATGTGTTGGCCGCCTGCGCTAGGGAGGTGGCCATGTTCGTGGCATTGAGGGGGATGCAGCTAGACATTGAACATACCCCTGGCACCACGCTGGCGCTGGCGGATGCCCTCAGTAGGAGAGGGTATAGCAGGTCCATGAGACAGTGGTCTGACAATCTAGTTCGAGAAAAAAGACTCAGAAGAGTAGCAGCAGTAGGCTTGTCTAAACTCATAGATGTTCAAATCTGATTTCAGAAGTCAAGAAGTCCAAACTGTACACCCAGATGCAGGACTCTTATGAAGCCGAACTCTCTACGGGCTCCAAAAACAATCAGCTGAAACAGGTCAAACTGTACATGACATTCATGTTAATGTGTGGGTTTTCAGTGTTCTACCCAGACTTGTTGTCAATTTTATTGCATGCTCAGTTTCGGAACAATTCATTTAAGTCAGTACAAAGTGTAAGAAACTACATGTCAGGTGCTAAAGTATTTTTGTCTGATAGAAATTATCCAGTACTTAACTTCCAGAATTCAGCAGTAAAGAAACTGGTTAAAGGTTTCGAGAGATTATCTTCTCATATTCCGCAGAGAGCTCCTGCGCTATCAACTACAACAATTAAACGTGTGTGTGATGTACTGACACAATTCTCTATTGAAGGTTTCGTGGCAGCTAGTGCCATCCTATTTGGAACTTGTTCATTTCTTAGACAATCAAACTTCCTGTCAACCCAGTGGCTAAATGAGTCACCTCATATTATAAGTAGAAATCAACTTGCAATTCATAAAGATGTTATGTGGATCTCAGTCATGTCAACTAAGACTCTGTCAAAAGATAAAGCAGTTTCTATTCCTATACCAAGAATCAAAGGTTCTAATTATTGCCCAGTAAAAGCTTGTGTAAAAGCCATGCAACTTGTTCCGGGTCCAGCTACTGGTCCGGTTTTCTTATCTCCTTATACCAAAGGTCCGATGACAGCTTCCAGGGTTACGGCCCTCCTCAGATTGGCCCTTCACATGTTGGGGCATCCGGCTGCAGCCACAGCCACAGTTCACTCCACCAGAAGATCTGGTGCACAGATCGCGGCCAGGTCCGGGGCTTCACAAGACGAGGTGGAGCTCCATGGTACCTGGGCGTCACATGCCAGTGAGGTGTACGCACCTAAGAAATTGTATTCCAATATTCCATCAATCATGTCAAAACAGCTATACTAAAGCTTGCAGATTATTGTTTTAACCATGACATATGAGCTCAGTATATATTGTAATAAATTTTAATAATTCCAATACTGGTTCGCGTTCTCTCAATAGCATAATTATATATAATGTATATTATAAATAATTTAGATATAAAGTGAGAGTCGCGCAACCAACCCTGATGTATATCGTAGCACAGGCGCAATGTATATAACTTATAGAGGAAGGTGCAGGAGCAGTGGGGGCCAGTGTACCTCGGTACCCTTGGCACATGTATGGCCTGGTTTCAGGATTCTCTCTTTGTAGTGTTTGAAGAAACTGCAGGTGCACATAGAAGCGGCTGCAGGCTCCAGTGTAGCAGGAGGGAGCTATATATATAGGGCAGCACATCCAGTAAACAACTAGTTGCTGCCAGAGAGGATTGGAAACAGGAGACTCTCCCACCCACCATCCCTCAAGATCAAGATCAAGATTCTAATATTTATTAAAGCCAATGGCAGATATTATTGTTTTAACCATGACATATGAGCTCAGTATATATTGTATTAAATTTTAATAATTCCAATACTGGTTCGCGTTCTCTCAATAGCATAATTATACCATGGTCTTGTGAGGTCACAACTACCTCACCAAAACCTATTCTGATGTAATTGAGTAATTTTTCACCGATGTTTCAGCCCTTGATGTTATACCTGAGTCTTGTGAGGTCACAACTACGTCACCAAAACCTATTCTGGCATGAGTATTGCTTGTCCTGTGTCACCGCTGGCAGATATGAGTAATTTTTCACCGATGTTTCAGCCCTTGTTATTATACCTTAGTCTTGTAAGGTCACAACTATGTCACCAAAACGTATCCTGAAGTAATTGAGTAATTTTTCACCGATGTTTCAGCCCTTGATATTATACCTGAGTATTTTGAGATCACAACTACGTCACAAAAACCCATTCTGGCATGAGTATTGCTTGTCCTGTGTCACCGCTGGCAGATATGAGTAATTTTTGACCGATGTTTCAGCCCTTTATATTATACCATAGTCTTGTGCGGTCACAACTACCTCACCAAAACCTATTCTGATGTAATTGAGAAATTTTTCACCAATTTTCAGCCCTTGATGTTATACCTGAGTCTTGTGAGGTCACAACTACGTCACCAAAACCTATTCTGGCATGAGTATTGCTTGTCCTGTGTCACCGCTGGCAGATATGAGTAATTTTTCACCGATGTTTCAGCCCTTGTTATTATACCTTAGTCTTGTAAGGTCACAACTATGTCACCAAAACGTATCCTGAAGTAATTGAGTAATTTTTCCCCGATGTTTCAGCCCTTGATATTATACCTGAGTATTTTGAGATCACAACTACGTCACCAAAACCCATTCTGGCATGAGTATTGCTTGTCCTGTGTCACCGCTGGCAGATATGAGTAATTTTTGACCGATGTTTCAGCCCTTTATATTATACCATAGTCTTGGGAGGTCACAACTACGTCACCAAAACCTATTCTGATGAAATTGAGTAATTTTTCACTGATGTTTCAGCCCTTGATATTATATCTGAGTCTTGTGAGGTCATAACTACGCCACCAAAACCTTTCCTGACGTAATTGAGTAATTTTTCACCCATGTTTCAACCCTTGATATTATACCTGAGTCTTGTGAGGTCACAACTACGTCACCAAAACCTATTCTGGCATAAGTATTGCTTGCCCTGTGTCACCGCTGGCAGATATGAGTAATTTTTCACCGATATTTTAGCCCTTGTTATTATACCTTAGTCTTGTAAGGTCGCAACTACCTCACCAAAACCTATCCTGACGTAATTGAGCTATTTTTCACCGATGTTTCAGCCCTTGATATTTTACCTGAGTCTTTTGAGGTCACAGCTACGTCACCAAAACCCATTCTGGCATGAGTATTGCTTGTCCTGTGTCACCGCTAGCAGAAATGAGTAATTTTTCACCGATGTTTCAGCCCTTTATATTATACCATGGTCTTGTGAGGTCACAACTACCTCACCAAAACCTATTCTGATGTAATTGAGTAATTTTTGACCGATGTTTCAGCCCTTTATATTATACCATAGTCCTGTGAGGTCACAACTACGTCACCAAAACCTATTCTGATGAAATTGAGTAATTTTTCACTGATGTTTCAGCCCTTGATATTATATCTGAGTCTTGTGAGGTCATAACTACGCCACCAAAACCTTTCCCGACGTAATTGAGTAATTTTTCACCCATGTTTCAACCCTTGATATTATACCTGAGTCTTGTGAGGTCACAACTACGTCACCAAAACCTATTCTGGCATAAGTATTGCTTGTCCTGTGTCACTGCTGGCAGATATGAGTAATTTTTCACCGATATTTTAGCCCTTGTTATTATACCTTAGTCTTGTAAGGTCACAACTACCTCACCAAAACCTATCCTGACGTAATTGAGTTATTTTTCACCGAAGTTTCAGCCCTCGATATTTTACCTGAGTCTTTTGAGATCACAACTACGTCACCAAAACCCATTCTGGCATGAGTATTGCTTGTCCTGTGTCACCGCTGGCAGAAATGAGTAATTTTTCACCGATGTTTCAGCCCTTTATATTATACCATGGTCTTGTGAGGTCACAACTACCTCACCAAAACCTATTCTGATGTAATTGAGTAATTTTTGACCGATGTTTCAGCCCTTTATATTATACCATAGTCTTGTGAGGTCACAACTACGTCACCAAAACCTATTCTGATGAAATTGAGTAATTTTTCACTGATGTTTCAGCCCTTGATATTATATCTGAGTCTTGTGAGGTCATAACTACGCCACCAAAACCTTTCCTGACGTAATTGAGTAATTTTTCACCCATGTTTCAACCCTTGATATTATACCTGAGTCTTGTGAGGTCACAACTACGTCACCAAAACCTATTCTGGCATAAGTATTGCTTGCCCTGTGTCACCGCTGGCAGATATGAGTAATTTTTCACCGATATTTTAGCCCTTGTTATTATACCTTAGTCTTGTAAGGTCGCAACTACCTCACCAAAACCTATCCTGACGTAATTGAGCTATTTTTCACCGATGTTTCAGCCCTTGATATTTTACCTGAGTCTTTTGAGGTCACAGCTACGTCACCAAAACCCATTCTGGCATGAGTATTGCTTGTCCTGTGTCACCGCTAGCAGAAATGAGTAATTTTTCACCGATGTTTCAGCCCTTTATATTATACCATGGTCTTGTGAGGTCACAACTACCTCACCAAAACCTATTCTGATGTAATTGAGTAATTTTTGACCGATGTTTCAGCCCTTTATATTATACCATAGTCCTGTGAGGTCACAACTACGTCACCAAAACCTATTCTGATGAAATTGAGTAATTTTTCACTGATGTTTCAGCCCTTGATATTATATCTGAGTCTTGTGAGGTCATAACTACGCCACCAAAACCTTTCCCGACGTAATTGAGTAATTTTTCACCCATGTTTCAACCCTTGATATTATACCTGAGTCTTGTGAGGTCACAACTACGTCACCAAAACCTATTCTGGCATAAGTATTGCTTGTCCTGTGTCACTGCTGGCAGATATGAGTAATTTTTCACCGATATTTTAGCCCTTGTTATTATACCTTAGTCTTGTAAGGTCACAACTACCTCACCAAAACCTATCCTGACGTAATTGAGTTATTTTTCACCGAAGTTTCAGCCCTCGATATTTTACCTGAGTCTTTTGAGATCACAACTACGTCACCAAAACCCATTCTGGCATGAGTATTGCTTGTCCTGTGTCACCGCTGGCAGAAATGAGTAATTTTTCACCGATGTTTCAGCCCTTTATATTATACCATGGTCTTGTGAGGTCACAACTACCTCACCAAAACCTATTCTGATGTAATTGAGTAATTTTTGACCGATGTTTCAGCCCTTTATATTATACCATAGTCTTGTGAGGTCACAACTACGTCACCAAAACCTATTCTGATGAAATTGAGTAATTTTTCACTGATGTTTCAGCCCTTGATATTATATCTGAGTCTTGTGAGGTCATAACTACGCCACCAAAACCTTTCCTGACGTAATTGAGTAATTTTTCACCCATGTTTCAACCCTTGATATTATACCTGAGTCTTGTGAGGTCACAACTACGTCACCAAAACCTATTCTGGCATAAGTATTGCTTGCCCTGTGTCACCGCTGGCAGATATTAGTAATTTTTCACCGATATTTTAGCCCTTGTTATTATACCTTAGTCTTGTAAGGTCGCAACTACCTCACCAAAACCTATCCTGACGTAATTGAGCTATTTTTCACCGATGTTTCAGCCCTTGATATTTTACCTGAGTCTTTTGAGGTCACAACTACGTCACCAAAACCCATTCTGGCATGAGTATTGCTTGTCCTGTGTCACCGCTAGCAGAAATGAGTAATTTTTCACCGATGTTTCAGCCCTTTATATTATACCATGGTCTTGTGAGGTCACAACTACCTCACCAAAACCTATTCTGATGTAATTGAGTAATTTTTGACCAATGTTTCAGCCCTTTATATTATACCATAGTCCTGTGAGGTCACAACTACGTCACCAAAACCTAT
The DNA here is from genome assembly GCA_947462335.1 of Harmothoe impar. NCBI lineage: Eukaryota > Metazoa > Annelida > Polychaeta > Phyllodocida > Polynoidae > Harmothoe > Harmothoe impar. The sequence goes on along the minus strand of OX381716.1, from coordinate 56,181,167 downwards.
TCTGATAAAATTGAGTAATTTTTCACTGATGTTTCAGCCCTTGTTATTATACTGTAGTCTTTTAAGGTCACAACTAGGTCACGAAAACCCATCCTGACGTAATTGAGTAATTTTTCACCGATGTTTCAGCCCTTGATATTATACCTGAGTCTTGTGAGGTCACAACTACGTCACCAAAACTTATTCTGGAATAAGTATTGCTTGTCCTGTGTCACCGCTGGCAGATATGAGTAATTTTTCACCGCTATTTTAGCCATTGTTATTATACCTTAGTCTTGTAAGGTCACAACTACATCACCAGAACCTATTCTGATGTAATTGAGTAATTTTTCACCAATGTTTCAGGCCTTGATGATATACCTGAGTCTTGTGAGGTCACAACTACGTCACCAAAACCTATTCTGATGAAATTGAGTAATTTTTCACTGAAGGTGATAAATTACTCATATCTGCCAGCGGTGACACAGGACAAGCAATACTTATGCCAGAATAGGTTTTGGTGACGTAGTTGTGACCTCACAAGACTCAGGTATAATATCAGGGGTTGAAACATCAGTAAAAAATTACTCAATTACGTCAGGAAAGGTTTTGGTGGCGTAGTTATGACCTCACAAGACTCAAATATAATATCAAGGGCTGAAACATCAGTGAAAAATTACTCAATTTCATCAGAATAGGTTTTGGTGACGTAGTTGTGACCTCACAAGACTATGGTATCATATAAAGGGCTGAAACATCGGTCAAAAATTACTCATATCTGCCAGCGGTAACAAAGGACAAGCAATACTCATGCCAGAATGGGTTTTGGTGACGTAGTTGTGACCTCAAAAGACTCAGGTATAATATCAAGGGCTGAAACATCGGTGAAAAAGTACTCACATCTGCCAGCGGTGACACAGGACAAGCAATACTCATGCCAGAATAGGTTTTGGTGACGTAGTTGTCACCTCAAAAGACTCAGGTATAATATCAAGGGCTGAAACATCGGTGAAAAATTACTCAATTACATCAGAATAGGTTTTGATGACCTAGTTGTGACCTCAAAAGACTCAGGTATAATATCAAGGGCTGAAACATCGGTGAAAAAGTACTCAATTACGTCAGGATAGGTTTTCGTGACGTAGTTGTGACCTTAAAAGACTAAGGTATAATAACAAGGGCTGAAACATCGGTCAAAAATTACTCATATCTGCCAGCGGTGACACAGGACAAGCAATACTCATGCCAGAATAGGTTTCGGTGACTTAGTTGTGACGTCACAAGACTCAGGTATAATATCAAGGGCTGAAACATCGGTGAAAAATTACTCAATTACATCAGAATAGGTTCTGGTGATGTAGTTGTGACCTCACAAGACTAAGGTATAATATTATGGGCTGAAACATCAGTGAAATATTACTCATATCTGCCAGCGGTGACACAGGACAAGCAATACTCATGCCAGAATAGGTTTTGGTGACGTAGTTGTGACTTCACGAGACTAAGGTATAATAACAAGGGCTGAAACATCGGTGTAAAATTACTCAATTACATCAGAATAGGTTCTGGTGATGTAGTTGTGACCTCACAAGACTCAGCTATAATATCAAGGGCTGAAACATCAGTGGAAGATTACTCAATTTCATCAGAATAGGTTTTGGTGACGTAGTTGTGACCTTACAAGACTATGGTATAATATAAAGGGCTGAAACATCGGTCAAAAATTACTCATATCTGCCAGTGGTGACACAGGACAAGCAATACTCATGCCAGAATGGGTTTTGGTGACGTAGTTGTGACCTCAAAAGACTCAGGTATAATATCAAGGGCTGAAACATCGGTGAAAAATTACTCAATTACTTCAGGATAGGTTTTGGTGGGGTAGTTGTGACCTTACAAGACTAAGGTATAATAACAAGGGCTGAAACATCGGTGAAAAATTACTCATATCTGCCAGCGGTGACACAGGACAAGCAATACTCATGCCAGAATAGGTTTTGGTGACGTAGTTGTGACCTCATAAGACTCAGGTATAACATCAAGGGCTAAAACATCGGTGAAAAATTACTCAATTACATCAGAATAGGTTTTGGTGAGGTAGTTGTGACCTCACAAGACCATGGTATAATATAAATGGCTGAAACATCGGTGAAAAATTACTCACATCTGCCAGCGGTGACACAGGACAAGCAATACTCATGCCAGAATAGGTTTTGGTGATGCAGTTGTGACCTCAAATGACTCAGGTATAACATCAAGGGCTGAAACAACCGTGGAAAAATACTCAATTACGTCAGGATAGGTTTTGGTGAGGTAGTTGTGACCTAACAAGACTAAGGTATAATAACAAGGGCTGAAACATCGGTGAAAAATTACTCATATCTGCCAGCGGTGACACAGGACAAGCAATACTCATGCCAGGATAGGATTTGGTGACGTAGTTGTGACCTCAAAAGACTCAGGTATAATATCAAGGGCTGAAACATCAGTGAAAAAGTACTCAATTACGTCAGGATAGGTTTTGGTGAGGTAGTTGTGACCTTACAAGACTCAGGTATAATAACAAGGGCTGAAACATCGGTGAAAAAGTACTCATATCTGCCAGCGGTGACACAGGACAAGCAATACTCATGCCAGAATGGGTTTTGGTGACGTAGTTTGGACCTCAAAAGACTCAGGTATAATATCAAGGGCTTTAACATCGGTGAAAAATTACTCAATTACTTCAGGATAGGTTTTGGTGAGGTAGTTGTGACCTTACAAGACTGAGGTATAATAACAAGGGCTGAAACATCAGTGAAAAATTACTCATATCTGCCAGCGGTGACACAGGACAAGCAATACTCATGCCAGAATAGGTTTTGGTGACATAGTTGTGACCTCACAAGACTCAGGTATAATATCAAGGGCTTAAACATCGGTGACAAATTACTCAATTACGTCAGGATAGGTTTTGGTGAGGTAGTTGTGACCTTACAAGACTAAGGTATAATAACAAGGGCTGAAACATCGGTGAAAAATTACTCATATCTGCCAGCGGTGACACAGGACAAGCAATACTCATGCCAGTATAGGTTTTGGTGACGTAGTTGTGACCTCAAAAGACTCAGGTATAATATCAAGGGCTGAAACATCGGTGAAAAATTACTCAATTACGTCAGGATAGGTTTTGGTGGCGTAGTTATGACCTCACAAGACTCGTGTATAATATCAAGGGCTGAAACTACGTCACCAAAACCTATTCTGGCATGAGTATTGCTTGTCCTGTGTCACCGCTGGCAGATATGAGTAATTTTTCACCGATGTTTCAGCCCTTGAAATTATACCATAGCCTTGTGAGGTCACAACTACGTCACCAAAAGCTATTCTGGCATGAGTATTGCTTGTCCTGTGTCGCCGCTGACAGATATGAGTAATATTTCACCGATGTTTCAGCCCATAATATTATACCTTAGTCTTGTGAGGTCACAATCACATCACCAGAACCTATTCTGATGTAATTAAATAATTTTTCACCAATGTTTCAGCCCTTGATATTATACCTGAGACTTGTGAGGTCACAACTACGTCACCAAGACCTATTCTGGCATGAGTATTGCTTGTCCTGTGTCACCGTTGGCAGATATGAGTAATTTTTGCCCTTGTTATTAGACCTTAGTCTTGTAAGGTCACAACTACCTCACCGAAACCTATCCTTATGTATTTGAGTAATTTTTCACCAATGTTTCAGCCCTTGATATTATACCTGAGTCTTTTGAGGTCACAACTAAGTCACCAAAACCCATTCTGGCATGAGTATTGCTTGTCCTGTGTCACCGCTGGCAGATATGAGTAATTTTTCACCAATGTTTCAGCCCTTGTTATTATACCTTAGTCTTGTGAGGTCACAACTACGTCACCAAAAGCTATTCTGGCATGAGTATTTCTTGTCCTGTCACACCGCTGTCATATATGAGTGATTTTTCACTGCTGTTTTATACCTTAGTCTTGTAAGGTCACAACTACGTCACCAAAACCTATCCTGACGTAATTGAGTACTTTTTCACCGATGTTTAAGCTCTTGATATTATACCTGAGTCATTTGAGGTCACAACTACATCACCAAAACCTATTCTGCCATGAGTATTGCTTGTCCTGTGTCACCGCTGGCAGACATGAGTAATTTTACACCGATGTTTCAGCCCTTGTTATTATACCTTAGTCTCGTGAGGTCACAACTACGTCACCAAAAGCTATTCTGGCATGAGTATTGCTTGTCCTTTGTCACCGCTGGCAGATATGAGTAATATTTCACTGATGTTTCAGCCCAAAATATTATACCTTAGTCTTGTGAGGTCACAACTACATCACCAGAACCTATTCTGATGTAATTGAGTAATTTTTCACCGATGTTTCAGCCCATGATATTATACCTGAGTCTTGTGAGGTCACAACTAAGTCACCGAAACCTATTCTGGCATGACTACCGTAAATTCTCGTGTATAAGCCTAACTCGCGTATAAGCCGCACCCCTAACTTTGACAAATTATATAAGCCGCAGAGGGGGTCTGAATATTGCGAATTTTGTACTGTGGTATACTAATAAAAACCCTCGTATAAGCCGCACCCTATATAAGCATGTTTGGTATCAAAAGAAAGCTGAGTCTGACTCGCGTACAAGCCGCGGCTTCTACGCGAGAATTTACGGTATTGCTTGTCCTGTGTCACCGCTGGTATATGAGTAATTTTTCACCGATATTTCAGCCCTTGTTATTATACCTTAGTCTTTTAAGGTCACAACTACGTCACAAAAACCTATCCTGACATAATTGAGTACTTTTTCACCGATGTTTCAGCCCTTGATATTATACCTTAGTCTTTTGAGGTCACAACTACGTCACCAAAACCTATTTTGGCATGAGTATTGCTTGTCCTGTGTCACCACTGGCAGATATGAGTAATTTTTCACCGATGTTTTCAAGCCTTTGTTAATATACCTTAGTCTTGTAAGGTCACAACTACATCACCAAAACCTATCCTGACGTAATTGAGTAATTTTTCACCGATGTTTCAGCCCTTGTTGATATACCTGAGTCTTGTGAGGTCACAACTATGTCACCAAAACCTATTCTGGCATGAGTATTGCTTGTCCTGTGTCACCGCTGGCAGATATGATTAATTTTTCACCGATGTTTCAGCCATTTATATTATACCATGGTCTTAGGAGGTCACAACTACGTCACCAAAACCTATTCTGATGTAATTGAGTAATTTTCTAAGATGTTTCAGCCCTTGATATTATACCTGAGTCTTGTGAGGTCACAACTACGTCACCAAAACCTATTCTGGCATGAGTATTGCTTGTCCTGTGTCACCGTTGGCAGATATAAGTAATTTTTTACCGATGTTTTAGCAATACCTCAAAAGACTCAGGTATAATATCAAGGGCTGAAACATCGGTGAAAAATAACTCAATTACGTCAGGATAGGTTTTGGTGAGGTAGTTGTGACCTTACAAGACTAAGGTATAATAACAAGGGCTGAAACATCGGTGAAAAATTACTCATATCTGCCAGCGGTGACACAGGACAAGCAATACTCATGCCAGAATAGGTTTTGGTGACGTAGTTGTGACCTCAAAAGACTCAGGTATAATATCAAGGGCTGAAACATCGATGAAAAATAACTCAATTACGTCAGGATAGGTTTTGGTGAGGTAGTTGTGACCTTACAAGACTAAGGTATAATAACAAGGGCTGAAACATCGGTGAAAAATTACTCATATCTGCCAGCGGTGACACAGGACAAGCAATACTCATGCCAGAATAGGTTTTGGTGACGTAGTTGTGACCTCAAAAGACTCAGGTATAATATCAAGGGCTGAAACATCGGTGAAAAATAACTCAATTACGTCAGGATAGGTTTTGGTGAGGTAGTTGTGACCTTACAAGACTAAGGTATAATAACAAGGGCTGAAACATCAGTGAAAAATTACTCAATTACATCAGAATAGGTTTTGGTGACGTAGTTGTGACCTCACAAGACTATGGTATAATAACAAGGGCTGAAACATCGGTGAAAAATTACTCATATCTGCCAGCGGTGACATAGGACAAGCAATACTCATGCCAGAATAGGGTTTGGTGACGTAGTTGTGACCTCAAAAAACTCAGGTATAATATCAAGGGCTGAAACATCGGTGAAAAAGTACTCAATTACGTCAGGATAGGTTTTGATGACATAGTTGTGACCTTACAAGACTAAGGTATAATAACATGGGCTGAAACATCGGTGAAAAATTACTCATAGATGACAGCGGTGAGACAGGACAAGCAATACTCATGCCAGAATAGGTTTTGGTGACGTAGTTGTGACCTCACAAGACTAAGGTATAATAACAAGGGCTGAAACATCGGTGAAAAATTACTCATATCTGCCAGCGGTGACACAGGACAAGCAATACTCATGCCAAAATAGGTTTTGGTGACGTAGTTGTGACCTCAAAAGACTCAGGTATGATATCAAGGGCTGAAACATCGGTGAAAAATTACTCAATTACGTCAGGATAGGTTTTGGTGGCGTAGTTATGACCTCACAAGACTCGTGTATAATATCAAGTGCTGAAACATCAGTGAAAAATTACTCAATTACGTCAGGATAGGTTTTGGTGACGTAGTTGTGACCTTACAAGACTCAGGTATATTGAATACAATTATAGAGGTAAAAGTTTGGTTACATCAAAATATTGTCAGAGTATGAGTTATTGGACTATTGAGTGTTGGACTAACGAGATTTGACTGTATATTTATTTATTGTGCTGGATACAAAAATAGTGAAAGTTCTATTTCTTCTTAAAAGTGCCAATGGCACATTTTTTCCTGTGAATGTGCGTCACAGCGCTGTTCGCTAACAAGAATTCTTTCTGACAAGAGCACTCGTATTTGACATCAAAGTTTTTAATATAGTGTCTCATGATTGATGATGGACGCATCCGTCCGATCGACAGTGAGCCAAATTGGCCTTGTTCCAATCGTTCTTGTTTATGTGATTCCCCTGCCTGCACGCGAATCCTGTACAATTCATTTAGGTCTTGCAAATTTCTTTTGGTCTCCACCCTCTCCACCAGCTTCCGTATCTCAGCCTCCTGCTCCAAAATTTAGGGGTGAAAATAAACATTTATCCGTCAAAAAATGGCAAAATTCACAATTTTTTTGGTGTCCTGCAAATAAAACCCCATTTTCTAAGCAGAATGGTTATTGCCAATTATGTGTTTATTTTTATTATTTGTATTGAAAACCATTGAAATAATTTATTTTGAAAATAATGTGAAAAAAATATTTTGCTAGGTATTTCTGTGGTTGAAGATGTAACGTTTTGTGTCACATTTGATATTCCCCTAAAATTGGTTTCTTAACAATTACGGTTGTATTCTTATCTTCCAGTATGACTTGAAGAAAGTAATTTATCAGCTGCAGCTGAGATATCAGCATAGCAATAAGGAGGATGTGATATGTGGGGCCTTCTGTACCTGTTCTTCTTCCTCTTCTTCTTCTTCTTCCCCTTCTGTCCCTGCTGTGTTTGGCTGCCTTCTTTCTCCGGCAGTCTCCTGAAAACAACAATTCACAGTGTGACCTCCCAGCATCAGGCCAAAATAAAAAATACAACCCCATTTTCTAAGCAGAATTATTACATGATGTTTCTGTTCCTGGTCACGGAGGATGTGCTCGGTGGGGCCCCTCTGGCTGGCAGCTGCTTCTGTTTGGCTAGTTCCTGAAAACAATTCACATGATATGAGGGAGGCTTTACTGTCACAGAATTTCTTGTTACCTATTCAACATTTGCTATTTCAGAGAAACTAAATAAAAAATTACAGAAAAATGAGTTACTTTTGGAAAACATAATAGAAAAGGAGATAGTTTTGAAAAAATCAGAAATTCTGCACCAAAATTTAGGGGTGTAAATAAACCTTTATCCATTAAAAAATGACAAAATTTACAATTTTTTTGGTGTCCTGCAAATACAACCCTATTTTCTAAGCAGAATTATTCCATAATGTTTATTGGCAATTATGTATTTATTTTATTATTCTGACGTCAGTAATGCTTGTCCTACATCACCAGAATACCCTGACGTCAAAGCTGGCAGACATGAGTAATTTTTCACCGATATTTCAGCCCTTGATATTATACATGAGTCTTGTGAGATCACAACTACATCACCAAAACCTATTCTGACGTCAGTAATGCTTGTCCTGCATCACCAGAATACCCTGACGTCAAAGCTGGCAGATATGAGTAATTTTTCACCAATGTTCCAGCCCTTGATATTATACATGAGTCTTGTGAGATCACAACTACGTCACCAAAACCTATTCTGGCATGAGTATTGCTTGTCCTGTGTCACCGCTGGCAGATATGAGTAATTTTTCACCAATGTTTCAGCCCTTGATATTATACCGGAGTCTTGTGAGGTCACAACTACATCACTAAAACCTATTCTGACGTCAGTAATGCTTGTCCTGTATCACCAGAATACCGTGACGTCACCGCTGGCAGATATGAGTAATTTTTCACCGATGTTTCAGCCCTTGATATTATACCTGAGTCTTGTTAGGTCAGAAATATGGAATAGTCACTTTAAAATGTCCGTCAAACTCGTTTGTTTTTCATAGTAAAATATATCATACTTGAAATCTAGCACAAAGATGCATGCATACCGGTAACTGGCAGTCTCTGTCTGGGGAAGCTGCCCCAAATATAATAAGGAGAAACACAGGGAAATGTATTTGCATAAATATAGTTTTATTTCAATTGCCCTTTGTACACACCCATACCCTGGGTGTCAATAGTTCCCCATTCTACCACGAGGCGGCATCGCAACCGACATTACAGACAGCATTGTTTAGACCCGAGCCACACCCACATAGTTTTTACACATTTAAACCAAGATATTAGTCCAGTTTATCATACATTTAATGACTTCTCAAATTACATCAACAGACTTGGATATCTAAAATGACAAAATGGAATATACATGAGCTCTAGATGTGATCACCATGTGGTGCAAGTGACCGGGCAGAGATGCCACTCAGTCGTCAACAAAAAAAAATTGGAAAAGTCACAATTCTGGTCTATTTTCTGTAGGAAATTAACATAATTCAATACAGAAATTGCAGTAAAAAAGTAGGATTTCCTACTAAAGTAGGAAAAGTGGCATTTCTGCTAAGTGACCTCAGCTTCCCTTAAGTTTTAGTTCCCCACAAGTTATGAACACTTCAGACTATCTGCAACATCACCCCAGTCAATATCAATTGCAAAAACTATTAGAGGCCTAACAATAATATATACACATTCACTGGTAGTTTATTCAGACCAGCCACATATCTTCATATCACCACTATAACTTATATATCATACTATATCATATGGGAATTGTGTGGCCTGGAAGTGGTACCGTAAAACCTCATGTAGAAGCCGCGGCTTGTACGCGAGTCAGACTCGGCTTCCTTTTGATACATGCCTATATAGGGTGTGGCTTATAACTATACTACAGTACCAAATTCGCAATTTTCAGACCAGCTCTACGGCTTATTTAATTTGTCAAATTTAGGAGTGCAGCTTATGTGCGAGTTAGTCTTAAACACGAGGTTATACAGTACCCATGCGGTAAGTGCAGGAACACCGGGGGATATTACGAATGGTCTTGGTTGATTGTGATTTGTTCTACATGTATTTATTTATTTATTGGTGACCAGCATCCTGCCCAGTCATGTGTAGTGATACATTTGCAAGCAGAGAAGTAGGTCTGAGAAAGTGACCCACTGTGTTTAAATCATTAGCACACAGTGCGCTTTACACGTAAGTGGAGGAGTTAGAAGTTATATACTTAACGCTGTAGGGATGGCATGATGCCTTACGGTTTCATGTTCAACCTGCAAACACTGTCACTTTTTTAATTGTTTTTTATAAATATCTAGTTTACAGATTCCTCAGACAACAGAGGAATGCACTTGTGTTTAGTGTGGTGTATGTATTTCTGTCTATTTCTCTTCACTTCATGCTCCAATCCTGCTAACAGATACAACTTGATATCGCCTCATTTACTCCCAACACTCAGTCTCAGTTATGTACAAAATACACTAGTTGTCCATTCTAAACCAATCAGGATCCACGTCTCTACGGACCATGTCATTAGTCCACACTGACAGCCATTCAGAACGCATGTCTTTCCCAGTAGCGGTATCCATTTGTAGCTTCCGCTACGAGCAGTTATTGTGAATGCCGCGCCGAGCCAACGGAATGATGATTAAACTGTTTAACTTGCAGTGTTTGACAGACCGTGGATCTACATATCGTCATCGTCTTCATCTAGCATCTCCTACAGAAAGAACAACAGGGGCTCATCAGCATTTGGAGAAATGGATTAACGTTTATTCTAATAATTGTACTTTTATCGGTTAGAATTTATCATGGTAGTGTTTTTTAAGTTCATTGGTTGAACCCCTTAAAAGGCGACATAGTGAATTGATACACAATGCCCTTTGTCGTCATGATGCATGAATGCATTGTAGAGAGTTACTTGCTGGCACTACGTTGGTGCATCACGACAAGAAATGATCATGCGGCCCTTAAAGGGTTAGTTAAATACCGTTTATTCAGCACTATGCCAATCGCCTTAGTCTAGGCCTCTTTTTTTTTTACTTTAAATTTTTTTTTATAATTATATTTTTTTCATTTTTACTCCTGAGAAACAATCATCTTCAAATTAATAATGTGCCATATATATTTAGGTGGCTTTGGACGCTTGGTGTTATTTTCAAAGATCCAGTTAATACGGAAAAAATATCACATGTAATATTACATAGACATTGAATCCAAAATGTATATAGGTACAGGACAATTAGTTGTGAGGACTATGACTTACAAGGTTATGTCTAGAATGTGTGAGTATGCTGTCAATGTGGGATCCATGTGGGATATAATGCCCCAGGTGAGCTACAAGGTAGCTGCATGTGCTAACCACACCAGATGAAGATGTTAGCTGCTGCTGGTAGAGGGCAGGTGCTCTATGTATTACAGTAGGTGTACAATGTACGCATGTAACACACTGTTCACCACACCAGGGTATAATAGTGTGAGATTGGCGAAAGTGTTGAGACGGTACATAATGCCTCGAAGATTCATGTCCATACAGGGCTGGCGAGTAACTCGCCAATGGTCAATTCCTGCTGACCCTTCGGGAGTGTATTGTGTTACTCGCTGGGTTCATGAATATGAAGCTTTGAGGCATCATGCCGCCCTTTAGGCCACACTAAAATAAGAAGTTGGTCTACGGATTTATTTTTTTGCCTACTTTGGGGAGATTTATCAGTCTTAATTTTGCATTACCGAAAATATGGTGCGGGAAATCCATAGACGAACCTTTTTTTTTTGGTATGGCCTTAAGGGTTCTAGAGTGAGAGGTGGGTCTGCGTTAGTAGGAAAGGGTGCCACTTACATTACTCCCAGTCATCTATATCATCATCCAGTACCTGCAAAGGTCACAGGTCACAGGTCAAGGCCGAGTCTGGGTCAAGGGGCATGCGTGGTGGGGTTAGTGGTGCCGAAAATAATTATTTGACTTTATTTTCAGTTTTGAAATAAGGGTAATTCTTAAAACCAAAATAGAGCGTGGAAACTTGAACCATCAGATATGTAGGGTACTGTATTGGAAAAAAATGCCAATTCTATAAACTGCCTATCACCGCTACAAAGTAAAAATCACTATTGCACCTACAAAAAGCCACACCTTACTACTTAATACTTTGGATCCATGCTAACACACAATTTCCGACATATCAAAACTCGAAAAAATATATATACAGAAGTTGAGTTTCAGAACTTTGGTGACAAGAGAAGGAAGGACACACTTGCTTTATTTGTAAGTTGCAAAACCAAACGCGTCAGGTCAATTCTCAATCTATTATTCGTTACTGGGCTAACTATTAGGATCCTGTGAAATGAATTTCTAAATGTTAATAGAAAGCTTATCACACGTTTTAAGACTGTCAACATCTTGACGCATTGCTTCTGTAACGTTACAAAGGGCGGATTAACCCTGAAATGGCAGCATAGTGCTTCAATTCACAATGGCCATTTCAGGTCATGATACATGAATCCAGCCTGGCGAGTAACTCACTAACGCTGCATTCATGCATCATGCTGATCCTATGGAGCCAGAGGATCGGTAAGTTGCGCTAAATGCAGTGCTGGCGAGTTGCTCGTTAGCGATGCACTCGAATACCACGACGAATGATGGTGAAGTGGAGTGAAATCTCGTTACATGTGTAAGGGACTTCCAGGGTTCGCGCTAGCCACTCGCCAAATCGCCAGTGGCGAATCAAAGTTAAATTTGGCTAATGCTACTCATTGAAAATTCGCCAAATTGGCTAATTGTGGCTGTTGGGGCACTTTCTAACTGTTCACTATTGTCATGTTAGATATCATTGAAAAGAGGAAATTAAGGAGAGGTCTGCCAGTTTGATTATATATTCTGATATATTAAAGGTGTAATCATAAATATTCCCAAAAGAAAGTAAAGTCTATATTCTAGAACAATAGATTTAGTTACCATGCCACCTCCCCCCGATCAATGGAAAACACCAACAATAATACCCCTGTTTTCAATATAAGATACCTCCTAATGTTCTCTGCAATCTCAATTGCCATATTCCACAAAACATTTGCTGTTAAGAATGGTGCAAAAATCGTCATTAGAATTCATAGCAATAGAGATTTGGCTAATCAATATTGAATTTGGCTAATCAAAATGGGTACAAATTCGCCAAATTGGCTAATAGAATACAGGTCCTAGCGCGAACCCAGGGTCACTTCCTGTTATAAGGAGCACGTTTTCACAGCCATAATTTCCTATTCTCTTTATATTTTGTCACTTCCTGTTATAAGGAGCACGTTTTCACAGCCATAATTTCCTATTCTCTTTATATTTTGTATTGGTTAAAAGGAACTTTGCTTATAAGGAGAAAATTTGTATTACCAAAAGGCCCTCTTTACAACGAGATTTCACTTATTTAGACCTCATGCAGCACGTAAGGATACCTTCATCCACAGAAAGGGCTGCCAAGGTCTAGGGATTTACAGAGGAGGAGGCGGGAAGCTGGAGATGTAGATCTCTTCGTTTTAGGATCAAAGTATGTGATGCCAACAAATCTGAATATAGAATACAGTGTGATGGTGCTTGGAGACTCTTATCTAGTGTTATCCAGGCCCTCACACCAGCAGGGGTGATAGACACGTGGCATTATGTATTATTAACTCCAGCTTCCTTCCTTCCTCCTCCTTTAAAAGTCCCTAGAACGCCCCCCCCCCCTCCATCCCCCACCGCAAAATGAAATGTCGACCAAAGAATAGTGCGTGCTCTATAGGCCTGAAGACCTATACTCAGTGGGTCCGCCATTTAAAATTTCGCTGGTTGCGGTTACCATCACCGATAAGAGACACACTGACTGGTACTTTGTCCCTGGATAACAATTACTTCCAGGGACATGCTGGTACCCAGCCTATCAGCCCTTATCAGTGCAGGCCGCCGCAACCAGCTCCAGTCCGGACTAGGCCCTATACGGCACTAGCACATCCTGGTACCTCAGGTAGTCGGGGGCTAAACTCCATCTCCTTATCAGGCTAATCCCCTCCCCTCACACCTGGAACAAAGGGGCTGATAAGAAATTCTCCCATGATGCACTGCTCTGGAGTCGGGGACCTAACCACAATGCATTGCTCTGAGCCAAGATGGCTGCCCCCATAACCTTATGCGCTAGTCCCGTATATGTGTGTTACTCACGGACGTGTCGATGCTGTCGTCTATGTGTACGTTCTCCAGGTCGAGCTCCAGCTCCTTCTCCAGGTCCTCTACATGCTGGGCCGACATCTCCGGGTCCTTAGCTGCCGGGGGCGGGGAAGCCTCCGCTGTCTGAAACAAGCAGATGGGGGATGATTTAGGTTCTTTTTTCCCTCTTTTTCCCCCCACGCCAGCCCGGTCATTTATGGCATGGGGTATATATAGTATAATACTTTATATCCCTGTTTATGGTAAGGGACAAAAAAGGAAAATAATTGTCCAGATTATTTTTCCATAAAATCTCCCTACACCTGATAGGGTACACTTCTATGTGACGTTAAGTTAACCCTTTAAGGACACATATCGCTAAAAGATGACATTTGTCGTCATGATGCACCAATGCAGCCCCGGCGAGTTTCGCCGGTACTGCATTGGTGCATCATGCCGACCCTTCAGGAGTATCTCAACCCTGTATGGTCGGCATGATGCGCTCAAGCCGCGGCTTCTACGTGAGAACTTACGGCACTTTAACTATAATGTTACCTCAGTTCCTAACAGTTCATATGCTGTAAAAATGACAACAGCTCTAAATTCGTCTTTCAATAAAGAAACATTTGAACGATTCTCAGAAGAATTATCCTCAGTAGTAGAATAGTTGAGGCTTGTCTGAAAATGAGATAAAGATGTTAGCTGTTAGCGATGAAATGAAAACATAGGATGGAGCAAACTCGGGTACATTCGGGGATTTAGTAAAATAAGTAGGGTGCATAGTTCTGGATGCTACTGCTGCCGGCTCTTCTTTAGATGTGAGTGACTCAAGAGGACCTCAGGGGATCATGCAGTTAGTCAGTATCAGTTATTAACACATCCAACGTATTTACCAGGTTTCTTTTACTTTCCACACCATATAGAAGCAGTAAAACAAACCCCCGCTCTACCACCAATATCAGCCCACCACCATAAGGCCACTTAAAATTGATTATCAGCCTTGCGGACACTTTTTGGAAAAAATCGGTGAGGGAGGGAGGCTTCTTTTTTTTTTATATACTTTTTCTTGAAGGTGCGGGAGGGCCTTTTTTCTTTTTTTACTTAAATTGATGCTCTGCACATATAAACAAGGTTTAAAATGCCCTTCAAAAACTTCGTTTCCACCCCTATTATCAGCGGAGATATTGAAATTTTTGCAACATTTCTTCTGATTTTCATTAGATGCGCCCTTTTTTGGCCTTTTTTTCCTTAAAAGGTGAAAAAAGGACTAATGCGGCCCTCTTTAGAGAATGCGCGCGGTGTCTGTAAAGCTGATAATCAATTTTAAGTGACCTAAACTCCACAATAAGTCAGCTCCATGCAGTACTACCCAGCAGCTACTCTGTGTCCACCACGTCCCCATGGTAACCATGCGGTGAGGCACAACTGTGGTTGCTAGGGAGGCAGTAAGGGTTAGTAGGAAACCACACAAGGCAGCGGCTGAAGAGGCTACAGAGATGTTAGCGGTCAGTAGGACGCAGAGAGAAAACCACACCCGGACGCCGGTACCAAGGGTATTAGTAGGAAAAAAGTAGGAAATTCTAAACCGTTCGGTCACTTTTCTGTAGGGAATTGGGTTAAATTAATACAGAAATTCCAGCCAAAAAGTAGGAATTTCTACAAAAGTAGTTGCATCTCTGCAGGGGTGAGAAGAAGGCATAGAGAAACCCACACCTAACCAATGGCTGGAGAAGTTGTTAAGGGCTGAGGAGGCAAACCAATAAAACCACATCCGGGTAGAGACGAGGTGTAACCCTGTACGGTGGTTACCTTCTCTGGGGCTGCGGCCACCTGCGGCTCAGGGACGGCCTCGGGTTCAGGGTCGGGTAACGACGGGGCGGGGGTCGGGTCGGTTACCGGCTCTTTTACCGCTTCTTTTACTGGTTCAGGCTGCGGGGCCTTCTCCGTCTATATCACAGGGTTAAACCACAACACGTCATCAAACTGGCTGTAAGTCCATCTCACACACAGCAACACAGGGTGAATCACTTAGCAATACGGTGATATACCAAACTGTACACTTGACAATACAGTGAAATACTAAACTGTACACAAAAGATGCCTCTTAAGTGAGTGTCTAACATTCTCACACCACATTGGTGACAATCATACAATACTTAACGACATATACATGAGCAACGTAGACAATTTACAATGGTTAATGCTATAAAACAACAATGTAAAATAGCCGTAAAACCTCTCTGATAAGCCGACCTTTTTTTTTTTGGCGGCGTGGGGGGGGGGGGGGGGACTTAAGGACCAATTCGGCCTCTAAGCATTGTGCTAAGGGGGGTTGGCTTAATATATATAGAAAGGTTTTTTTATGAACTAAATTCGGCTTATAAAATTCTCTCAAACTGGAGGGTCGGCTCATTAGAGAGGTTTTACGGTATATCACAATGTCAGTCAGTACAACTGCAGGTGGTGTTAGCAGGGTTAACAGTGTGTACCTTTTGTGTGGGTGTGGGTGTGACGGGTGTGACAGGTGTGGCGGGTGTGGCGGCATCCTCCCCCTCCTCCCCGTCCTCCTGTGGGGGCACGTACGTAAACCGTCCACACGCCTCTGCAGCCTTCATCTCCTCTACAGGGTTACGCTCACTGTTGGGCTGCAATACCACAAAGTTATATCTATAAATATTTGTATATTCACTAATAACATCATGAAAATCATTATATTTTTTAAAAGACTACCGGTAGTAAACGAATCCCAATACTTTCTAGATACTAGCAATTTACACTATGCAAAGGAAATGCTAAAAATATAGAATGTTAACAGTGGTCTCTAGATGCCACTGACTGCTTGACATAAAGTAGGACATCTTGGGATTTTGATAAATTTTCTAAAGGTAATCACCATAATTTAATACAAAAACCCAGCCAAAAAGTAGGAATTCCTGCAAAAATAGGAAAAGTGGTATCTCTTAGAACCCAATGTATTAAAAACCCCATTTATAAGCCGACCCCTGATTTGAGGGGGAAAATTCGGCATATATGAAAAAATAAACACCAAAATAAATTCGCCCTATAGGCAGGGTTTTACGGTACCAAATGTACATAATTTAATACATAAATGCAAAAAAAAGTAGAAATTCTTACAAAAGTAGGAAAAGTGGCATCTCTGCGTGAGTAGTACAGCAGAGGCTACTAAAGTACTTACGGGGACCTGAGTGAAGGCGCCGGCCGGGATGCGCTCTGCCCGCTGGGCTGTCAGGAACTGCTCCGTCTTGAAGGCGTCGCCGAGCCCCGTGAACAGGTTCTCGTACTCGGTGGGGTCGGCCAGGCACTGGGCCGCCTTCTCGTTCACCTTACTGAGAGACCCACGCCACAACTGGACGATCCTACAAACACATGACACACTCAGTTTATGCCGCTATCCAACATTACTTAATTTACCCAGGGGTGTGAAATACCGAAAACAGTATCATCTGAAGACCATTATGTGTCTCCGGGTAGCGTTACAACTAATGGGTTTTTTTCAATAAGTTTTGCAATTAAGGTTGCTTAATCACTTAAACCCTATATTTTATTCACAAGTACATGTACATTCAAATTATTCATTTAAATACAGAAATTTAGTAAAATCTATGAAAATTCATAGAGTACAAAAATGCCATACCCCTACCCCCCTTATAAATGACTTTTCATTTTCTCAGTGAATTTAGATGAATCACGGGAATGATCCTTTGGGACAGAGAAAATGCGGAATTCCGCATATCTGCGGAGATTTCACACCCCTACAATTACCAAGTACAAGCAGTACCTTAACTTTCAGAAAGCCCTATAACCCGTCCCATGGGTTTGATTTTGGGTACTTAAATGTACTTCTAAAAATCACCTGTATAACCCCATCTTTGGGTGTACTTTATAACCCGCACTGTTGTGTTGCATAACCCAAGTAATTTACGGTAACAGATAACTTCATCACATGATATCATAGCAGCCAATTGAAGCTGTAAAAGTGTGCCAGCAAGTTACTCATCATGACAAATGTCGCTACATGCCGTCAATAAGTATGGGTGAACCCTTTAAGGATGCACGTCGCTAAAAGATGACATTTGTCGTCATGACACACCGAAGCAGCCCTGGTGAGTAACTCGCCGGTGCTGCCTCATGCCAACCCTTTGGGAGTGCATCAACTCTGCAGGGTCAGCATGATGCTTAAATGTAGCATCAGCGAGTTACTTGGCAGGGCTTCATTCATGCATCATGATGACCAAGGATATGATGCATTATGCCGCATCTCGGGTATCACCGCGTGTAAGTAGAATGGGTGACTGACCGTGAGACCTGGCTGGGCATGTAGGTGCGTGCGAAGAAAGCAGCCTCGGGGAGACGCCCCGTGTTGATGAGGAGCTCCAGGCACTCCTCCAGTCTGTAACACAAGGAGACATACAATACATGACATGTACCGGGACTTGGGTCTCATCAACAATAGGGGAAGGCAGTAATTTTATCTCGGGTATTTCCTCTACGAAATCCATGTTTTAATTCAACTTGCAGGGTAAGTCTCTCAAAATTCTAAAATATCTCGAGTGGCAGACTCGGTGGAGAAATGTCTATTTTCATATACTCCTCTTGTTCCTAAATAAATATTTCTTTTTTAATCTATTAGAATACTTATACCAGACCTAGTTGAATTCAAGAGGGAAGAATGACATTCTAATCATAGCGGTTAAAGGCACTGCAGATCTTACATCCTCTAGATGTGTAGAAATCTATCCCTGCTAATCACAGACATACACCTAACCCTAGCACCTTGACTTATCATCTACTCACTTGCCGAGCACGAAGTATGACAGGAAGGCTACGTTGTTCTGTCCGGCAGTCTCGGCCGTCTGTCCCAGTTTGTTGACCATGGTGGCGTTACCGGCTGAGCTGGCTAACAGCAGCAGACCCCCGAAGTCCTGCGCGTTGTGCAGACACTCCTGGGCCAACTTGAACTCACACTTAGACGTGGCCAGCTCCGCTAGCTGCTTCCACTTTTGTTCGGCCTAAAACACAAGCATCTCATTAGCACTACGGTCTTCAATGATGCATGAATGCAGTACTAGTGAGTACCTTACCAGTGCTGTATTAGGTATCGGGTTGATACACTCTCAAAGAGTTGGCATAATGCAACCAAAAGCCTGCCTGTATCTACCAACTTTATTTTAGTTTTAAACTAATTTACAAGGTTTTGCTTGTTTGTCCGTTTGTGTAGTTTAACGTCCGATTGACTAATGCAGAGGACATCTAATTCTAATCTTTAAGGTTTTGCACATTGCATTTTCCTTCCCAGTTCCTTCCATCTATTTACATTACAAATCCCAATATCCCATGAAGCCTCAGCAGACCCAAACATAGCGCTAGATATCTGTGTTTCTTACCCAGAGATGCCACTAAATCGTCGACAAAAAGTAGGAAATATCATAACTCTGATGCAGACTTATTGAAAGTCGAAACTGTAGGTTCATTCACCTTAATAAATGCCACCAGTAAAACCCAGTTGGAACTCTAGTTGTGTTGTATAATTTAAAACATCCAAAAATATCATAGTTTTGGTAAATTTCTGTCGGAATGTAACATAATTTGGTACAGAAATTCCTGCAAAAGTAGGAAAAGTGGCAACTGAACTTACTTCTGCCTCTTTAGCGAGTGTGTAGGCCGTCTTGAGATCTCCCAGCTGCAAGGCCAGCTCAAACTTGTGTTCCGGGTCGCACGTCACGGCCATGGCCTGTGACTTGAAGCCCTGCTTCTCCAGGAAGTGAGCGACCCGTGTGCGCTGCTCGCGCGGTATGGTGGGGAGCACCTTGTCTGCTGTGTCGAAGTCCCGCCTCATGACGGCCGTCTGGTACTCCAGCACCGAGAGCAGGATCGAGTAACTCACGATGTTCAGCTCCTAGTTTGTAAAGTTTGAATATGTTTTTATTTGTCAAATCACAAGTTACAAACATGTGTTATAGTTTATGACAAATAAATGAAGATCCTTATCAGTTCTGATTTAGTCGTTATAGGCAGATATAGGGATGATATAAAGATGAGTATTTACACATGGTATATAGATGATACAAGGCAAGATACATTTACACAATACAATTTTTCAAACAGATATTTAGAGCCACCACGACTACTGTAAAACCTTGGTTATAAGCCAACATTGGTTATAAGCCGAATGTGAGCTTGGGAGGAGGAATTCGGCTTTTAATAAAAGTGCTTGAATTTTGTTTTCACTATATTACTACATATCAAAGCCTCGCCTATAAGCCGAATGGAAGTTGGAATTTAGCTTATAGTAAATAAAAACGCCAAATAAAATACAAGGTTTTACGGTAAGTACCTTGTCTCCCAGGTAGAGGCGGTTGTCCTTGGGGATGTATCCGAGCAGGTACATGACGCGGTCCAGGTGAGCGATGGTCACGATCTCCCCGCCCACGTAGTAGTTGAGGCGGTTCACACTGTTAGTGTAGATGAAGCAGTCACCGACCCAGCAGCCCGTCTTCACCATCTCCTCTGTCTCTCCCACAACCTGGTGGGCAAATTTTACAATATTTAGTGCTGTGAATTCTATATCTTGCGTATAACCCACACCCAGACTTTATGAGAACCCTATAACCCGCACTGGGTACTAAAAATGGCCACTTTAGAAATGGTGTATATGTATACTTAGGAAAACCTGCCTAATAACCCACACCTAGACGTTGGGCACATCCTATAACCCGCACTGGGGTTCTGATTTGCGTACAACATACAGGCAAGAAATCACAGTAAGAGGCATTAAGGCACATTTGTCTATGCACCAAGATTTCTTCATGCACTAGAAACTCTTAAGAGCAGTAATTGAATGAGTTCTCTTAGACAATGAGATATCAAATATTGCCATTTTAGACTAAATCTTCATTTTATTTAACACATCAAAAGTCTTTCAGAGATTTTCAGCTACGGTAGTTTCTACTCACATCGAAGGCCTCCTCGATGCCGTCCTCTGAGATGTCTTTGGGGTTCTCGCGTGCTTTATCTACGGCATCTGAGTTGTAGCGCAGAATGAAGAAGGAAGCCTCCGTAGCAATACAGAGAAGCTCTCCACTCTCACTCCAGTAGATCTGTCAATAGCACAACAGTATGCTGTATATTCCAGTACTACATAGCAACATGATTGGAAAATCACAGTTTCTATGCTGTAGTATTAACTAGCAACTATCTAAACCATCAGAGATATTACTCAGTTGTCGACAAAAAGTAGGAAATCTTCCTATTTTAGTCGATTTCCTCTAAGAAATTATCATAATTCAATACGGAAATTCCAACAAAAGAGTAGGAAATCCTGCAAAAGCGGGAA
Source organism: Harmothoe impar (assembly GCA_947462335.1). Taxonomy (NCBI): domain Eukaryota; kingdom Metazoa; phylum Annelida; class Polychaeta; order Phyllodocida; family Polynoidae; genus Harmothoe; species Harmothoe impar. The sequence continues at coordinate 56,160,031 of OX381716.1, read as the reverse complement.
AAGTGGCATCTCTGGACCATAGAAAAATTCTACAAAAAAAATAGATAAAAAAATAACATATTCCAATCTCTACAATGGAACCAGAAAGTGCTACATAGGTTGTCATTAAATGCTATTGTTGTGTATACAATACATACTATTAGTATCGTATTAATACAAACCTGTTTGGGTGTAATTTCTATTCTGCGTACAAGTTCTGCCGTGTCCCAGTCGTAGAAGGCGAGGCCACTTACAGACCGCACACCGAGTAAGGCCCCTCCGTAGATGCCTGTAATACAATACGGGACACGTTACAGGGGGCTATTTAACAGTTTGTATATTGATAACTGATAAGTTACCTTTCAATGGAAACTGATCGAAAAGTATCAAAATATATATAGATACTTTTGCGATCAGTTTAGATACAGCTTCTCTCACGTAATATGCGAGATATAATTTCTAGACTATCTCGGAATGTTAACCGTCTATTTTCTTCAATGTAATGTTTATGCCTTAAACACGTTTGAACATCTTCCTTAGACTCACCTTCTGCCCCAAAGTCAGGCTTGAATGATTTTTGTTCCTTGAAGTTCTTGAATATCTTGACGACGCTGGCACTTTCCCGGATACAGTAGACGGATGAGTCAGCGGCCCACACAAACTCCTGTCCCGACCCGAAGCTCTTGTTACGTAGCGCCATAGCTGTGTAGATGATGTACTCCCCGTCTCCACACACCACCACGAACCTACACAAACACAGGAACAGTCAGTCACAAAGACATGAACATAGCAATCTGCTATTACTATACATCCAGCGCATAACCCGCAGCTCGTGTATAACCCACACCCGACCCTAGAAAACCCCTATAACTTACACCTTGGGTCTCATACATGTACTTTAGCATTGTACTATACTTCTTGTAACAGGCAGCGGAAAACAGGTCAGCCCCACGGGGAATCGAACCCCGGCCCCTCCGCTCTAGAGTTGAGAATGCTACCGCTACACCACAGGGCTAGCTGCTTCTCACTGCTCTGCTACGGTACTTGAGCTACCACAGGCGGGCAATGCGCTCTCCACGCATGCTCGGGCTGCCCCGAGCGATACGTGCCCGCTACATTCTAAAACCCATGTATAACCGGCACCCCCAACCTTGAAAAGATATGAACATGATAGAATATCATGATACCCTCCAGCTTCATGTAGTCAAGGATGCCACTCAGTAGTCCACAAAAGGTAGGAAATCTTACAACTTTAGTCAAATTTCTGTAGCAAATTAAGATAATTTAATACAGAAATTCCAGCCAGAAAGTAGGAATTCCTACAAAAGTAGGAAATGTGGCATCTCTGTAAAGAGTTTTATACGGACCTGCCGTTGGGGTTGTGAGAGATGGTCTGAGGGTAGACCTCGCAGGAGCCCATGTCCTTGACGGCTAGCGGCAGCCGCTCCCCGTCCTTCACGTCCTGGTCAGTCAGCGCCTTGATGTTGGCCTGCTGGATCTCGGCGTGCTTCGCCCAGATCACCTTCCCGTTCATGTCCATAGACATGGCCGGCTCCTCACGGCCCAACTGGGGAACAAGCACACAGCATGTTATTTAAAATGAGAAAATCAAGCGAGATCTTGACTTTTATTAATATCAGCTACCAGGTCCGTGAGGCAAATAGGACGTTATATTTGCTCAAGTCATAGACATTGCTATAACGAAATCGAGTTATTGTGCTAAAAATATTCAGACTGGTTCAAAAGTGATTTTTGTTGTAGGATTCTGAGCTTGGGGTGGGGTAGGAGTAGAGCTTGGGGACTGCAGTCTTTTTTGGACGCATGTCAAATCTTGGATTATCACACTGGATCTTCCTTGTTATGCTCTATTTCTTCACAAAATAATTTTCCTGGTCATATCAAGTCCTCTATGAAATGCCTGAATTCGTATTGACAGATTCGTGTGCATCAAAGTTAACGGAGATACCTACTTTGACCATGATGGATCCTTCGTCGTAGCCGAGTGCCACGTTGTTGGAGCCCTTCCTACAGGAGATGGTCCAGACGCGCTCCAGGCCGTAGTTGAGGGTGCTCTCCAGGCGGTAGGTGTTAGCGTGCCAGATACGCACCGTGCCTGCCAACAGGAAACACACCTCTTAGTACATGATACTGGCAGACACACATTATACCACAAATAAAACAACATAAGGCCAGACAAAAATAAAGTTGGCTTATGGATTTCGCGCACCTAATTTTCGGAAATGGAATTTGGTTTTTTTCGAAAAAAAAAAAATCAATGGATTTGGCTTGCTTCTTTTTTTCTTCTTTTTTTTTCAAAAATCGGGATTTTAATTTTTTTTTGAACTTTTTCTCTCGATTCCCGTAGATCAACCAATTAAATATGTTTTTGTCAGAGACTTGGTTAAAAAAAAAAAATTGTTGCTCGCTTCTGTTTCCATGACCAAAATCAATGACGGGACGCTACACCTAGTATCAGACTACCTGGTATGTTGGTAGTCACTGTCAGAAAAGACACATGGTGTTAGTGGCAATAGGCCCTCACGTTAGTGGGGCTCCGTCCCCATGTGCCGCTGATACCTAGTATAAGGTAAGGGCGTGGTACCAGCCAAAATTACACAAGATCAGAGACAATGTCACCGCTCTGTGTGCCGATAGTTGTACTCACCGTCCTCGGACCCGGTCATGATGATGGGCAGCTCAGGGTGGAAGGCCACAGCTGAGATGTTCTGTGCGTGCCCCTCCAGGGTCTGCACACAGTGCTTGTTCTGTAACAACAACATAGCGACAACTCGACTTCACTTGTATGGGCATTGTTATACATGTATTCCTATTTTTGACCCTTTAAAGACCAATGGTGCATTAATGCATTGCTCAGCATTATTCACCAATGAAGTGCTGCCAAGTCTGCTTGCCAGCACTTCATAGGAGCATCATGCCGACCCTGTTGATGTGATTAGCGCACATTCCCTAGATATAAATTCAAGATAACTTTTAAGTGCACTCTGTGCTTATTAAATTACATATGATGAATAAAGTACCTTCCTGGCTATATACTTGATCAAAGACAACAACGTTTTTGAAAATTAATGATATCTATCATTTCGAAGATAAAATTATGCATAAAATATATAGTGGTTTAAAACTACAGCTATTATAGAGTAACACTAATGTTAACTAAAGGAGTGGGCTATGTCGCTATAGAACTATAACATGTGGTGACTTTGTGTCTACGTTGGTTTGAGCAGTAGGCCTAGGCCCACCACGTGGGGAGCAAGGGGTGGGGTGGGAGGACGTTGTGGTGAAATGTACATGGCATACCCAGCCCGCCACCCCACCCCACCCCACCCTACACACATCCTCCACTCCCCCACACCAATCCTACCTGAAATCTACAACGTCATCATGATATTCATGCCTGTAGGGGACGAGCTGAAATTAACACCCCTGGGTCCGGGTGACAAGTGCCAGCCAAGCCTACCCCCATCATGTACATTTCACCACGACCCCTCCCCTACACACTCCCACCCCTCTCCTTGCTGCCCACGTGGTGGGCCCGTAATTCAGATCCCAAAGTAGTACAATGCCCCAACTTTACATCAAAATATTGTTTTAATGCAAAATATTTTCATGAAAGTAAGAACAGGAGTTATCACCATTTTTAGTAGGGAATACAACAGAACAATAATTGAAATGGTACAGTACTGAAATCATGTCGAAAAGTAGGTTCTCCAAAGGTTCACTTTTTTTTGGCAGAATCTCAGGTTTTTTTCAGTTTTTCTAAGAAATCTCTTATCTTAGGTGATATAACTTCTTTTTTCCCCATTTTTTTTGACAGATACAGATACCTGAGGTGATTTGCAAAAGAATGATATAGCTCAAATAGTTGACAGGACATTTCATCAAGGTGTAATAGATCAGCGAAAAGACGTCTGCACAAAAAAAGAGGGTGACTTTATAAGAGTGGGCTTGACCTAGTTTCACAGCGTTACAGAGAACATAGCCCACTCCAATTACCAGACCTCTCTAAAAGTCTGCTCTACTTCACGAACTTTAAATTCTTGATCGAATCCCAATACAAAATGTGTCTAAGTACATACCTGGTAGTCCCATATTTTGACGAGTCTGTCGTCGGCGCCTGAGATGAGGTAGGGCTTGTCTCCGCCCGTGTAGTAGTCCACACAGTTGACGCCCTTCTCGTGCCCCTCCAGGGTGAAGTTGGGGGTCGGAGAACCCAGCTGCCACACCTAGAGTAATACAACAGTTCTGGCTGAAATGTTCGCGTTTTACCCATACCAAGCATGGGATGGGGGAGGTGGGGGGTACAGTCTTGCCTTGGGGTATGTTTTAACAACTGTATTATAGCATGTGCGGCTATCAATGGGTTGATACCATTCCCCTTTGCAAGTTTGGCAGTGTTTTGTTAATGTAAAACTTCTCCACAAAAGGTTGATGAAAGAGGATTTTTTTCTAGATTTCGAAGTCCGGTTATTGTCGGACATCTAGCAACCCTGCATGTGTCCTTAATCTATTATTTTACAATACCACTCTATAGCATTTAATACCTTGACGGTGCGGTCGAGCGAGGCGCTGGCGAAGGTGTTGTTGTCCTTGGGGTTGATGACGATCTGCATGACGTAGTGGGTGTGGCCCTCAAACACCTGGGTACACACCCACTTCTTCTCCCAGTCCCACAGCTTGATGAGCATGTCATCTACAACAACACAAACCAAGCACAATTGAGTTTGAGTAACATACGAACCTCGCATAGAAGGCGTGGCTAGTACTCCAGTCAGTGGAGCAATTTTCGCTTTGGGGCCAAGAGGGTCGTCTTGATCCATGATTGCAGCACTGGTGACTTACTCGCCAGTGCTGCATTCATACATCATGACAACAAAAAGGTATTAAAGCACTATGCCTTCCTTAAAGAGTTAAATGGTACAAACTTTTAGAGATGAATATGAAGTATCTGTTGTAAATCTGTGGCTTATCACCAAGCATTGGGTGAGCGTGGTAAATAAATATTTAAATCAATGTTGAATTCATTGAAATATACGTCTCAGCGTGGGGAAAAAACAAGGTGAAATAAATATTATTAAACTTATTTGAACACCTAATTGATTTCTCTATGCGTTAACCAACAATAGAAAAGGGAAAATATCAATCAATGTTAAATTCAATTATTTCATGCCATTGAAAAGAGTACACTTTTCTTTTCTAATAGTAATGGTCCCTTAACCCTTTAAGGACGGCATAATGCCTTAATGCATCATGTCCTTGGTTGTCATGATGCTTAAATGCAGCCCTGGTGAGTAACTCGCCAGGGCTGCATTCAAGCATCATGCCGACACTACAGGGTTCTGACACCCCCAAAGGGGCGGTATGATGCACCAATGGAGCACCGGCGAGTTACTCACCAGGGCTGCATTGGTGCATAATGACGACAACTACATGTATCATCTTTTAGCGACATCCGTTTTTAAAGAGTTAGTGCCGTACGGCGGGTGCTTACCGCTGCTGGTGAGGATGAAGGACTGTGTGGGGTGGACAGCGATGCAGCGCAGGTAGTCAGAGTGAGCCTCGAACTGATGCACCCGCTCCAACGTGTTGTAGTTGTAGGCACGGATGTGCATGTCATCCTGAGGCAGCAAAGTCATACGTCTTACACCAAAGCTGATATGTTTTGTTTTCCAAAATCACATTCACAATAATATATTTTTCACGTTAGGTCAAATATTTCTGTTAGCGTACCGGGTACATTATATATTGCTGCCACATCACTTGGTGATGGAGAGGTACAACACATAGACCGTTCTAAGGGAGGAATTGATTATTTGCTGGAATACTTTACAATATTCCATTGAACGCCAAATGTTTAATTCTGCAATAGCTTCTATTATTGATACATTAAACAAGTAGTGCAAATAGAAGATAGAGTTATACTTAAACTTACAGAGCCGGTCACTATCCAGTTCTTCCTGGCCACAAACTTTGCAGCCCTCACAGGGAGGTCGCATACTTCAAAGGACTTGATTAATTGCTGTGAAAGAGAAGAGGGACATTTTTCATTAGGTTTTAAACTGTTCATGGCGATAACCCGTCAATTTTGCAGGCAGCTAATACAATGGCTAGATAATACAGAAATATCAATCAATTGCTTCATAGTTTCCCATCATTTTGATCCAATCTAGTAACTTAAAAGTCAAATTGTCTTGAACATTTACTTTTCGATTCCAAAATATGGCAACACTACTACAAAGTACATTTGTACCATCAAAACTAAACATACAATAAGAAAGACAAAAACAACTCCCAATCTGAATCTGTGTGCTCACCTGTGACTCGTGGTTCCAGATGTGGACGTTGCCGTTGTACAAACTGGCCAGCATCCATGGTTCTGACGGATGCAGGTCCACCGACTTGACGCGGTCGGACCGCGCCGACAACTTACGCTTTATGTCCAGTCTCAGAGGCTGCAGATAAAATATGATAGCATTTCATTTTATATCAGTGTCGTAGTAACAATTCTGTATACTTGGAGACGGTGCCATTGCATTATATACACACTAGCATACGAGTCCCCAATACAGGCTCCAGTGTCACAACACTCTCCTGCTGATCTGGGCGCCTGGTACACGGCTCAATGAGCCTATAATTATAACCTGAGTGGGGCAGTGGAGGGGTAACAAGGTGCAGTCCACTTGACCACCGCCTGCCAGACTTGCTGACTTGGCGTTCCGGCTCAACAACCCTGATTTGGAACAAACAAAGCCACCCTAAATGAATAGTGATCTAAAGATCAAATTCCGTATCAAAATAATTAAAATATGAATTTAATGTTCAAACCATGTGCTTCCGGTGAATCTTATCTACATGCTGTCAGAACAAATAGATGATATCTATTTGCAAAGTATGCATAAAATGCAATTCCCTAAAGTGTTAGTACAGAAAAAGCTTCCCATTCAATTCAGTGCTATAACAGAAAATTACCCCATTTTTTACCACAAAACACTGAATATCACCAAAAACTTAATTGAAATGTGAACTTTTGAAAACATGTCCAGAAGGATATACATGTTGTGCACACAATGATGACACTGAAAATATCAAAATGAGTTTATATCAAGATCCAGGATCAGACCTCAGTGACTAGTAAAGAAGGTGCCATCATTATAAAGATAAAACACTATAAAGATTAATGGCACCGTCTAATTACACCCAACAGTTAAAAGACACGCCAAGTAACCAGGGGATGAATTTGACATCAATAATCAACAATTAGTGGAAGCCTTAAAAAATCGTTTTCATTGGAGGAACACGAACAATGTCCTTGATATTGTATGTTATATTAAACATATATGTTTTTAATTTTTGTCCCACAAAATTATTTTATTTCTATAACCCTCTTTAGGATGGGACAAAAATTAAAAATATATTAAACATAATTCACCATAATTGCTGTCACAAATCCTTCATAGTAGGCCTAACTCAGGGGCGTGGCAAGCAGTTTCAAAGTAGGGGCGTTTCTGACCCTTTTTTCCTCTTTTATCTCGACCTTTTATGTTTGACCTCTTTTGAAGTTGGCCCGAAGTGGGAGAGACATGTCCCCCCGGTTGCCACGCCTCTGTAGTAACCTTTTTGGAGGGGGCTTAGACGGTGTATATCAAAGTGTACAATCATTTACTCTTTTTTTACTAGAGCTCCAACTGTCTCAGTCTCTCACTCCCTAGCCTACTACCTGGTACCTGAAATGTGTGAATAGTTAATTTTCTCCAAGGATTAAATATGATCTATTGAAGTTGAAGGTAACACAGTCCAGTCAAACAAAGAATGATCGCTGACCTGGGCGGCTGGTACACGGCTCAATGAGCCTATAATTATAACCTGAGTGTAGTCACCGATGTCGACCAAGGCTTCACTAAGGGAGCACCTGTCAGAATCTAGTGACCATAAGTTTTGGGCACGTCCAACTACCTGAGAGGGGCAGTGGAGGGGTAACAAGGTGCAGTCCACTTGACCACCGCCTGCCAGACTTGCTGACTCGGCGTTCCGGCTCAACAACCCTGATTTGGAACAAACGATGGCGTAGCTATACTTATTTTCGGGTTCTCTATCTGTTGAACTTTTGGGTATGCCAGCCTAGTCCTACAGCAAATATTTTGATCATAAAAATAGATCTCAATTGATATCCACTATGACTATTAAATGCACTTTGAAATCTCATACTAAAGACATTTCGTGTCCCTGATTATACACAATGTACACTTTACTCTCACACCTAGTCTAAAATATAGATAATTTCTCGAAATAAGCTTCATCCTCATTATAACATTTATCATGTTGGCTAGACTCTATATACTCTAAATTACTAGTAAAGCGTAAAGACAAAAAGTGACAGTTCTCCTACCTAGGTCCTAGTTCTATTTCTATGAGTACCGGGTATGACTTATGAGTTTCAGACACTTTTTCTAGAACTCAGCATACCTTTACATATACAAATCGATATTCTAAAATTTTCTTATTCAATAGGGAGCAAGGTGATAAATCTGCTGAGTTAGAGACTTCGGAGAGTACATGAATTAGGGGCATAGCTTTGACAGTGTTTATGTGAGAAACTCGCCCAGAAATGGAAAGCAGGCGTGGATCAACACTTGCCGGCTGGACCTTGTTGACATTTTGGGCAGATCACAGCCTTGTTCTAAACCCTCACATGTACTGTAACTGGGAAATAAGACAAACTAAACACAGATTAAATGTCTGGCAATATGATATTTCACAAAACTAAGTAAATTTGTAGAAATGAAGATATAATCAAAGCGAATCCACTTACCATGTTTGTGAGTTGGTGGCTGATTCTACGTGGCCTGTTCAGTGCGCAGGTGCGTGTGAGGCAATTCTCGCGTGGCACGAGACTTTATACGAGATCACTGTCATGGCGGACTTTGTGAATGTTTGGGTCATCGAACACTAACAATTTTCAAGTTTATGCAAAATTAAGGTATTTCTCCATTATGAAACGTTCTATTATGAAAGTCGATTGGTGTAAGGATTCAATTGGCATACTTTTTTAGTTTGTGTACTTGTAAATTGGGCTGGGAGTGCAGTAATTACATTCCTAACAAACCCCCGCGGCAAGTCCAAACTTGCAAAATTTCAGCGGTTCTTTCAGTCAATAATAATGAGTTATCACCGTGCATATGACATAAGCCTTCCAATATGTCAAAACTGCCACGTCTTCTGATGCTACATGTGCCACGTATGTTACCATGATGGAGGCATGTTAATGGATCTGGCATGATCTCTTTTTTTTTTTTAACAGAACTTCTGTCAGACAGAAGGACAGCCTCAGCGACAGCGGGCATATTCACCCCACCCCTGCCTTCGCCCTAGCCCCAGGCCTAGACTCTAGAGGTTGGCATTTTAACCCCGACTCCCCTGCTCTGAAAATAACCACTCCCTTGAAACTATCTGGGCTGCGGACAGTGAATTTCCCCCCGGGGGGGGGGGCACTTAGTATATTTTCTATACACATGTGTGCGGCTGGGAAGGTAGCCCTCCGGATACAGACGAAACTCAGTCTACGCGGAAGGCTACTTTTTCTACAAAATCGCCCTCACAAGGGTACACTTTTCAAGGAAAAAACGCCATAACAAGGGTCCACTTTCTTGAAAATCGCTCTAACAAGGGTCTATTTTTCTCAAAAATGTCTGGGTTTTCACCAATATTTTCCAGTTTTCACCAAAAATATCACAGTTTTTGGACAAAATCCTCAGCACAAGGGTAATTTTTGCAGCAGATTTACACAAACATGGTCCTATGTTATCGCTTTTTTTCTGAAACCTAGGCCCTTTTGGCCGAAATTGCCCTAACAAGGGTAACTTTTTGGCATCAAAATCGCCCTATAAACAATGGTAAGGGTTGTCAGAGGTCCAGCCGCACACCCCTGTCAAAAAAAAACAAGTGCCCCCCCCAGGGAACTTCCCTGTCTTTTTAATTCAAATAATATTAGTAGAGGGGGGGGGGGTCAGAAATATATCTAGGGGCGGGGTACTCTAGGTAAGATAAGCCTATGCATGTACCGGTACTAATACTGTTTATTTATTTTTTTTAATTCCATTATTAATATGAACAAATTCATCTTTTCAGAATTAAATACGTGGATTCGATACCCAGAAAAACGAAATGGCGAGAGTGACAGGATTAGTCCCTGCTCGTTTCCTGACATTAATTGCACATCTTGTCATCACCATTGTTTTATTTATTTCCAGGGTAAGATTTTATTTCCAATGTCTACTTAAGTCTTTTTAAGAATCTATTTCTTCTGTATTTTATGACATCCGTACTAATTTTGGACATTGTATATAATATACTGGTAGCTGTCGAATTTTCGATTAAAATCACCCATATGTGAGCAATCTAGACAAAAGGACAATAACATTTGCATGAAGGTTATTATTTTTTAAATATGAGACGCGTATATATGTGATTTTCATTCCAACAATGGAAAACTCTCTTTGAATGACCCCGATTAAAATCCATTTCATGTGCTCTACTCCTCTTTTTACGAGCAGGAGGAAAACGTCAAGGCGTGCCTTCCTGTACAATATACACAGGACCAATATAATGATGAAGATAGAAAGTAAGTACTGGTATCTTTAATTTAGGCGGTTTATATAGTGATATACCGGTCGATACAATTGTAACAGCCACACATTTAAATTTCATATAAATACTAGAATATACCGGTAGTCAAGAATTCCATGCAATGTCTCTAAAACAAACTGATACTACAATTGAGCATTTAAATCATCTGGAACGTAACGACTTTTTGTAGAACATACGCACAGCAATTTCTTAATGCTTGTGTCCTAGTTCTGATGGATTGTACTTGTACTTTTCAGACTCATCATTGGCCTATCGGTGTCACTAGGCCTCTTTTTACTGGAACTTATCGGCTTCTTCGGCGGAATCTCCATGTTCATCCACACAACCAGCTTACTCTGTATCCTTTCACAGAAATGCAAATTTATCAATTGGAGAAAAAAGTAGAACGTATTTTACAATCGTGATTTTAGAAATTGAAAAGTGATAGCCATTGAGCCCTTGGACGTATTGATATTGATATCGCTGTATAATCCTGTTGATAATCACGTAAATAGTCAAACATTTTGAAGAAAGAATGGTATCATATGTAAATATAAAAAAGATTTTGCGGGCGACCGGGTGAGTTTTTTTTAGCCCACCTGCCCCACCGGAAAGAGACTTTTTTTAAGTGTGGCCCCAGTATGTCCATATTGGCCCTCAAGTTCAATATTTTATCAATGACAAAGGACATTAAGGGATTTCCAGTAGAAATCTTTCTTTGCTCAGAAATGATATTTTTTTTATCCAAAACACCCATAGCGTGAAATTGCTTTCTATGCTGATTCGACGGTTTTTATAAACTGCTGTGCTGCAGTGTCACCGTTGCGGCCTATTTGTCCGTTATACGTCCTTAACCGTGTGCAGCTACAGCGGCGCATGCAGCAGGTGCCGTCACGCTGTCCTTCTACCTGTTTGACGTGTGGGAGTGCTACTACTACTGGTACATCTTTGGGGTCACGAGTTGTCTACCCGCCCTCTCTGAAATAGTCGCCATGATCGGAGTCCTCGGTCTCGGCAAAGGATTGTAGCACGGCGCATGCTCTACATTCCGTCCAATCCAGTCTCCAACTTGACTTACATGTGAGAAAAGGACACCGAGAAACTGCTTCATAAGATATTTCATACTGGAACAGTAAACTAGATATTGGAGCAAAAATGTTAGTGAAAGAGATTTTAGAGGGACATAAAAAAGATCAATGTTTGTTAAGTAGAAAATCATTACAGGGGTTATAGCACTGTAGAATCTCGAAATTTGGTTATACCATTTATCCGTCCAGTCTGGTGTGTTAGGGAAGACAAGATACTTGCTTATATCGTCATGAAACCATTATCATCCATAGATAACTGTGAATTCACACGTGATCAATGTAAATATTTACCCCTTAAAAGTAGCATATGAACTACCAGGTATGCCCTTTGATCGTCATAATGCATGAATGCAGGTCTGAAGACTTAAGTCTGCAATATTAAGTCATGAAGACAATTGAACATGAAGCCTTGGGGCATCATGCGGCCCATACATTTACAGTAGTCTATATTTGGTGAGTACAATAAATAGGGACAGAGGCAGGATGCACCCTTCATACAAGTATCTCATGTGTATCCTACAGTGAACCAAAGGTTGTAGTTCACACATTCCATGATCACTCGTTACTGAGTTTTTTTATGTTCCTATCTACCCACCACTATGCAAATATTGAATATTCATTCATGTAACTTTATATCATCCAAAATGTATTACCATTAGACAAACTTTGAATTATATGCATTAGATGATGGAGTTAATTTTATGGATGATCCTTGTGTTTATATTTGGGGCTCAAGTTCCCAACATCGAGTGTACATTTAGAAGTGGATACCGTATATTGTACTGGTATACATGTATTTGTAAACGCTCTTCATTCAAGAGACCGTGCTACCACTCCCGTCCATCGTATATGTATATAATGTGAATAAAATATTTTATACAAAACGTTTTTGATTTGTTTTAAATATTGAAATTCTTGTAATTGAAAATGATGCATACCTACTGGGCGCGGGAATATCATTACTGTGGCAGGAGCCCGTAGCTCCAGAATTCTATGGGCCCGCACTAAGAGCTATGAGCCCGGGATTAATTTCGCGTTTCCCAATGTAAAGCTCATGACAATTCCGAATTCATTTATGTTATACAGGCATGGGATTGGGTTTTGAAGAAAAATCCAAAAAGCAGCCAAAAGGCATTGGGGGGCATTTTGTACACACTGCATGGCATGAAGGCCTCTAGAGACTGAGACCCCCCCCCCCCCCCCACCCTTATTAATGTTCAACTATTTTTTCATTGGATCTGCACAAATCACAGGGGTGATCTTTTGGTCTTCAAAAATCCCATGCCTGGTTATAATGGGACTAAAATGCCTAATTTTCTCTTCACAACGACATATTACCTGACTATAAGTGGCTTTTATGCAAGAATTTACGGTACTGTTTATCTAGTCCGTCTTCCAAAGACAAACTGGGGGGTCGCAAATGACCTTATCACCCTTCGGGTACTATATATGATGAATATGGGCCAAAGATATGTTCTACACTACATAGGGATTCGGGTAGTTCAGGTTAACACCCAGTTTTCAGATACACATTCTGTACAGCCATAATGTAAACTGGGATCGCGGTACCGGACTACCTGAGGCACCATCTAGTGTACAACAGGTTTCAGGCACTCACTGTACATTTGACCCCTCCAGACGAGGAACCTCGACCCCCATTTATGTTAAAATATATTTTCAGTGGATCTGTACTTCTTACAGGGGTGACCATTTTACGAGCCTTTCAAAATTTCCGGAAGCATACCATGCCAGTAGACATCACTTTCCGGGGCTCCCACAATTTGAGATTAAATTCCGTGACAAAATCTCAATGAAATATGAAACGTCACTTTTCTTGCCCACGATAGATTTCTAAAATCGAGAATCAAATATTTGGTAGTCTAGGGAGTTTGGTAATATCAATTTGTAATTATTCATGACATTCCAGGACTCCTAGCAATTTTTTTTTTACAAAATTCCAAGACATTGCAGACCACTTTCAAATTCCATGACATTCTATGACACGTGGGAACCCGGCTTGATTATTGATTTAAGTTATCAAGAAATAAGACGACACTAGTCCAATTGCCCTGTCAGCGCACGTTTCGCTGTTTTCTTTTTTTATTCATCCGTGGTGATGGTAGAAACCATTTTACGGCAATCAACACAAAGATGTTTGTCGGGTAGTTATCCGTCTTCAACGATCGCCACAAGCAATTTTCTCGATTTTCCATACTGGGCTCTTCCCGTGCCTAGAATGCCTTTTCACAAATGCAAATCGGTATAACTCACAAATTTCATAAAACAGCACGATCATATATGAAATGCACTTTGTTCTGAAATAATTGGGGAGCAAACGGGTAAAATAGTTGCTTAATAATTCCATCAAAAATGCATTAGTTTTGTTCTTAATTTTTTTTCTGAAAAGACATTCGCTTGGTATACGGTACAGACCCTTGACATTCAAACGGTTATAAACTACATAAACCAATCCACGAAAAAGAAGGCAGCCATGTTTTTGGTTGACCGAATTGACTGTTGTTTAGTGCCATTTTAGGTTGAGTTTCTCTTCTCTTTAGGGCTGGGCAAAGATTGACAGGGTCCTGTCTAACAGAAGTGTGCGCTAGATTGACTTGCTGCTGCTGCGGGTGTCTTCACCGTCTTTGCTGCATTCAGTTGGCCAACCACATCGCGACCCGAGTCGACCTGGCCGCAGGCTGTCAATCTCCTTCCGTGCTCACAAGATGCTAATTTGAGACAGGAATTTGCATTTTTCTCTTTTATTTCCAAAATAGTTACCAAATGTTTCATATAAAAAAATGCCTTCACTCCAAGGCAAGGTATACGCTAACGTTAGTTTACCGGTGGTTTTTTGTTGCTGCATTTTTCTTCATTGGTTTGTCAACTTACTGTTTTTTTTGTATTTTTGTATGTAGACTACTTTTTTTTTCTTCTTCTTTCGTTACTTCCGGAAAAAAATAAGATGGTATAATCAGTACGCAAAGGTACGTGGTTCTGTCCTTCACTTACTGGACAATGAACAGGGATGCCATGAACTGCATTTAGTCATTGCTTAATAAAGACTACGCTGGTTTGGTTCAAGTCAAGGTTGTTAAGCATGGTGATCATACATGTAGTAAAGCCGGCTGAATTTGTAATAATTTTTTTTTTGTGTACTTTTTTGTTTGTCTTTTTTTTTCACTCTTAAACGCGGGACATTAATATGCGTGTCTTTTGGTTGCTTTTAGTTGCTGCAGTGTTGTCCGGGCCACTGTTGGGGATAATAGGCGTGAGTTTCAGCGGCCGGCAGAGCGTTTACACTGATGTCTGACCGTCGCCCGCGGCAGGCGCGGGTGCCGCAGCGGGCTTCGACTCAGCAGCGGGGGCGGCGGCGGCGGGAGCAGGAGCAGCGGGCGGCGCAGCAGCACTGTCACCACCGCTGGAATCACCCTTAGATTCCTGAAACACACAAGGGACACAGGGTTAGATGGGGGCCTATGACCAGTACTAGCAATGTGAATGGGACTCTCTCGGTGATTATGCCGCTTTTTACTAACTAAGGCCACACCAAATTAAAAAGTTGGTCTATGGATTTTTTTTCCAAAAATAGGTGCGGGAGGGCGAAATTTTTTTTTTTTTTTTTCCAATTTTTTTTTGTCTATGGATTTCAACCTTAAATTAGGGGGGCGGACGAATCTTTTTTTTTTTCCTGAGGGAAAATCTTTATTAAATTTTTACAAACTGATATTTTCTGGCTAACGATGGCAGAAAAGGCCACCAAAAAAAAAAAAAAAAAAAAAAAATCCAATTTCTCAGAAAATGATGCGGGCGCAGTCCATAGACACAATTTTTTTCAAAAAAGAAAAAAATTTCCATTTTCGAAAATATGGTGCGGGAAATCCGTAGACCAACTTTTTAATTTGGTGTGGCCTAAACAGGATTTTCTAAAAGATCCATATTTTACTTGTCGTACATTTATGACAATTTTAATCTCTGCATTTTGGTCTCTTTTTTTAAAAAAACTACTTGGTATAATAGAGGTCTATAGCGTCCAGCACCTGTATCATGTAAAATATATTATTCTCAAGATTTGATATGATTTTTTTTGTTAATACCTGGAGTGACCTAAGACTAGTGTGTATGTGTATAATGTATGTATCAGTAGTTACCTTAGCGGGTTTGGACTCGGCGGGTGCACTATCTCCCCCCTCCTGCTGCTGCTGCTGCTGTGACGACCTGTTAGTCTGGTCTCCCCTCCTTCTGGTTCCTCTTCTTCCAAAGCTGGGACCTCCACGACCACGGCCGCGGCGAGGTGGGCCACCCTCTCCTCGAGGCGCTCCCTCCTCACCACCATCTCCGTCCTGGCCTTGGTAAAAGTCCCGTCTTGGTCTGTAGTAGCTGCGGTAGAATGGAGGGCGGCGAGACCGGGAAGATCTCATCTCTCCACGGCCCTCGTTGCCCTCATAGTCTCCATCGCGGTTGTCCCGTCCGTCACGAGGCGGGCCGCGGCCACCACGGCCACGCCCACCCCGACCGAACGGACGGCCACGCGGAGGCCCCCACATGCGACGTTGTCGCCAGAAGGGCCTACGACCAGGCGGAGCGCCTCGTTCTTGCTGCTCCTCTCCGCCTTCATCTACCCACTGTAACCAGACAACACGGCTGTTAGTTCTCTACCTCAGGGCAACATTCACACATTTATGTATTTTAGTGTTTTATTAAGTAATTAATTACATAATACATAATTACATGGATTCAGCGCTTTGCCAGTCTTCCATCATAGAATAATCTTTACTTTTGTGATATATTTCTTTCTTCAGATTTCTTAATCTCAATTTTTAAATGAATCTAATTTCCTTTATCGACGTGACTTTCTGCTTAAAGCAGGTTTATAGATCCTAAGGGACTGGTATGGGGGAGTGAACTTCCCTCTGGCATTAATTTTATAAAAGAAGGAAAATTTCAATTTATTTGATATCTGGTTTTAATGTATGCAAATTGATTTTTGATGTCTAAAAGCATGTTTATAGGTTTTTTTATCACTAAGATATTAGCCCTTTAAGGATGGTATGATACCTTGATGCACCATGTCCTTGGTCGTCAGAATGCATGAATGCAGCCCTGGCAAGTAACTCGCTAGTGGTGTATTCAAGCATCATGCCAACCCTATGGGGTTGAGACACAACCAAAGGGTTAGGATAATGCACTTACTCGCACCAATGCAAGTTACGCGCTGGAGCTGCATTGGTACACCACAACGACAACAGGCATCTTTCAGCAACATGCCATCCTTAGAGGGTTAGGCCACCTTTTTTTGATAACTTGGATTACGGGCTTTTGGCTCCAAATTTTTGAAAGGGCAGAGGCAATTTTTTCTTTAAATGCTGCCCTACGGGAGGCACCAGATCACAAAATTTCCCAAAGGGCAGAGGCAAAAAAAAAAAAAAAAGGCATGGAACATCTCATTTCTGGGAATCTAATGATGATATATTGAGAATTATCCTCAATCTGAAAGGCCTCATTCTAATTTCTAAATTTTTTTTTTTTTTTTTTGCAAAATGCCAAAAATCTCAACGGCGGATCGGTAATCCAATTTATCAAAATAAAACGGCCTTAAGGCCACTCAAAAAAAAAAAATTGTTTCTCATCACCAAGCAATGAAAAATATGACGAGGGCGTTTTTTATTTTTACTCGGGCAATTTACATAGGGAAATTTGGACATTTCGCGATCAATTTTCACATTTTAGTAATTTGGAGTTTATTGATCAGCAAAAGTTGTAACAATGCAAGTGACACCTAGCTGATTGCATTGCTGACAGCATGAGCTTTAATTTGATACCAAATTTGCCAATATTTTTGCAATTTTAGCATATTTTTCATCAAAAATGTAAAAAAAAAAAAAAAAAAAAGTTTTCCCCAAATCATGATTTTTATGATGCGCACGGTGATGAGAAACAATTTTTTTTTTTTGAGTGGCCTAAGCTCTCAATACAAGATGTTGGTCTACTTACGTCACCCTGAGGTTGACCTCTCCCACCTCCGCCGCGCCCACCGCGGGGGTACCACCTGCTGTAACGGCGCCTGTCGGCCGCGTACTTACTGCCCTGCACAAAGTTACCTTCTGGACCGGTAACATTCGATGCTTCGTTCCCCTTTTCTCCTTCTACGACGTCAAATTCCACTTTCTCGCCATCGCCCACGCTACGCAGATATTTGCGTGGGTTGTTCTTCACGATGGCGGTCTAAAGGGGAGGATGAGAAACAGATTTAGTCTAAGATTCAGGATTATTGATTATATGAGGCCTACACCTTGCTGATCTGATAAAGATTTGACTCTTCAGTGTACAATAGTCAGAAGCTCCTGCCTATCTGCTTATGTCTCAGTAGATATTGTATCGTGCAGAAAGTGAGACATGTTAGCCCTCTTTGCACGAAAGTTACAGATCTTTGGTAACGTTTTTAAACATGTATATTGATTGATATAAGAGAAAGATAGGTGCTAGATCTGTGCTAGTCTACTGGGAATCAATCGGAAAAGATATAGCTATAAGGACATGTGCTTCTCATAAAAAATACCATCTAAATATGGATTCTCTATCAAACAATAGGCCCTTCACAGTAGTCAACGTGTAGATTAAGAATAAACACTATTTTTCGCTGGACAAAGTCCTGGGCCAAAAGACAAACTAACTTGAGTAAGGGTTTGAAGATGAATACGGAGAACGGGCTGTATTGATGGTGATATTTTGAGGCAGTTACAATGATTGAGAATTTAGGTTCACGCCAGGAATAAATTACTGGAGAAACATCAAAGATGATTACCTGATGCACAAAGACGTCTTCTTTCGTGTCATCCCTACAATCAGAGGATAAGAATACCTTGTAGTGAAAACAATTTTGCAAGCATTTTGTTAAATGTAAAATGGGGTGCTCAGGTAGTTTAATGCAAACTTAAAGCAATCAACCAAATCGTATTAAAAGTAGTTAAATTATCAAAATGTAACCAGTTTAGTTTATTATCCATTTTCTTTTTTCCCCTTCTGTGCAGAAAACTAATTTTTTCTTTACACAAGTTGAAGTAACTGCCAAACCAAGTTAACCTATCAATAGTAGTTATTTATTTGAGTAAATCATATTTTTCTTTGCACATGTCCTGGTGACAGAGGGAAGTTAGGGGTATGACTAAGCCTCAACTAGGTCATCAGAGTTGGGAGAATCACTCAGAGTGGGGTAGGTCTAGCCAGGAAAAGTGGAGCTGAGTCACCAAGAGAAAATGAAACACTACTGCTGCAGTACAGGCAGTACCACAGGGTGGGAGCCCACATAGCCAGCCCCACACTGCTGACACTGACATAGCCAGGGTGGAGGAAATGGGATGTGTATTGGAGTAAGCGTACTGCTGATGTGGGGCACACCCGGCCACATCTAGGTCTGCTGTACTGTCAATAACCCCAGTCTGTCTGGGTGTGGGTAGGGTGACGGGGGGGAGGGGGCTGGCTTCTAAACCCCGTCTGGTTTGTAGGTAGGTAGGTAGGTAGGTTTCTTTTCAGCTTGACTGCACCCTAGACTAGAGCTCGAGCTGTCATCCACTTGTCAATAATATTTTCTCCGGGGATTATTTATCTTGTAAGCTTATCTCACCCGGTGTAGATAAGGAGATACAGCGGATTATATGCAGGGGCAAGGGCAGACCAAGTCAATCTGACAGTTGAGAAGGGGAGGAGGGAGGGGGAACTGCTTTGCCGTCAAGTGAGTACACCACGAGACGGCGGCCATGCTTTTCCATGCTCGCAATGGCCGAGCCACGTGGCTTTGGAAATAAAATCTCGACAAGCTACTTAGAGGGTTCAGGACCGCAATCAACCAGTTCACTTCACACCGGGCTATCAATTAATCGTGATGTGTAGAGTATTTTCACCAAAGCACGCTAGACTCACCTATTTATGAAGCCATATCCGCTCTTCACGTTGAACCATTTTACGGTGCCCGTGACCTTGGTTGCTGAAGGGAAAAAACAACGGGAGGGTGTTACCAAAGGCTCGCCATGCCGTCATAATGCAACATAAGCTGTCCTATTGTTTTTTGTGAGAGTTTATTTGCTTTCCGGTGAAATTTAGATGGTAACGGAGGATTGGTTGCCCCGTAGACAAAGACCCCCCCACCCCAAACATGCCTGACCAAGTCCGAGCCCGAGATCCGAGCATGCCGGGCCGATCGGAATCTGACGCCCGGAAATCACTCCCCAGTAAAATCCAAATTGTGAGCAAACTACGCATCGGATCGTCAAAACCTACCTAGAACTTTCTTTTCCTTTGCAGCCGGCTTCTCCTCGATGATTTCTTCGGTGTCGGACATGGCTTCAGATGGTAATAAAAGATGTTAAATTTGTCCTCCCTCACTTGGGGCTCCCGGCAGCAGCTTGCTTTTGTTCACACTGCTAAAGATGGCCTCCCCACATGGGCCCAGAACGCCGGCCTGCTGCCCGCTCATTGGCTGAACAGAGACGACGTCATCCTAACGCCGTGCTCATTGGCTGAGCCGGCCTCACTCTCCAAGCAGAGCCACCAGACTTCAGAGCCAGGCACCAGACGCTGCTACGCGAGCCTCTGCTGGAACAAATCTCTGAACTTGCCGCCCTCCGAGCACAATCCCCACCCTGCTTGTGGGGCTTGTGGGGCCACAGACCCAAGAGAGTATGTGCTTGAAGCGTAGATCTTTGCCGCCGGTGCGAAGTCTGACTGGGTTCCTGGCTGGGTAGAAGTGGATTTATTGGTAGAAAGAGAAAGAAAAAAAAGTAGGGTTGATTCAGGTAAAGTGGGACACCTAACTTCCTAAGCCACTCAGACTTTTATGTAGGCCTACCATTCACACATTTGGTACAAATAGTAGAAAATGTCAAACACATCAAATGGATTCAGTATTTATTCTTTAAAAAAGATTAAAAAAGATATTAGGTACCGGGGTATTAAAGTTAGTAGTGCAGGAGCATTGTAGGGGCATGTCAATCACTATAAATAACTCTAAATAGTAAATGGCAATACTTGCTATAAATTATAAGAAAGTAGTACAGGTATTGGTGAATGATTTCTATTGTTTTATAAAAACCTCAATAGCCTACCCCGGTATAGCCTATATCAAATACCTATTCTAAACGAATTTACTACAGATTCCTACAGATTCAACATCATAATGTATGATTAAAAATCATTAAAGGTATGAAATCTCATGATAGGCCTAATTATCTGAATTATGATGGAAGTCAATAGTTTGGTCATCTAAAAAGTGACTATGAGTGAAGTGACTATAGATAAACCACAACCTCGAGCACTAACAAAGCCATCTTCTGGCTATTATATTCAATAATTTCGTATTATTTTCACAGCTAAGTATTGTAATGATATTTCCTATGATGTTTCTTCTCTTTATAAATCAAAATATAGGCATATCGGGTAATGCGCCTATCCTACCAGTTGGATAGCCTGGGAGCAGGCCATCATCCCATTGGCCAATACACACCCATTTGCGCCACCAAACTGGTGCAAATGGGTATCAAGTGAGATGCATGTCTGCTCCCATACCATGCACAGCAGAGGGAGCCGGAACAGTGTTGGTATGGGAGTCCGAGACTGCACTTGGCCTAACACCTTCAGCTTCAGTGGGACACTTTAATACATTTAAGGTCTCAGTGCACTTTATTTCAATATCTGACTAATAAAAAACATCAAGATGTAAAGAAACAATCTATGTATCTAATAAAAACTTACATTTTGAAATATCATGTTATTATTCTTTATACCACTACTAACAAACGATTGTACTATTTCTTATGTACTTGCTAATTTATAGTGGGAAAAGTTGTTCACCCATATCATGTTGAAATTTAGAAGGTATAATTACCTCTTAACTTTGGTGAGATAGGTGCAATTAAAAGGGGTCAAACATGTATTTCTTAAAAAACACTAAATTTTACACCCAGGAGAGAAAACGACCGTAATGTTAATTGTCCCAATTTACCTGATGTCCCACTTTACCGGAATCAACCTCGGCACAACTAATACAGTAATTGGCCGAAAACAGTGAAACATGTTTTGGTAATCTCCTGTATGAATGGAAATCGTTTTTTCTCTAAAAATAAACTATTTGTAAACTATCTTTTACTATCTCCAAAGACTGTTCAGATCATTTGCTAATATGTGTAAAATATAAATTTGATAGATGGTCCCTAGCATAATTTTAGGCTTTTGAGCCTTTGAAGATGGAAAATAATGCAAAAGAAAACCAGAATAAATTACGTGATTAGAGCATTGCATGTAAGGTAAAATTGCAAAAGTCAATGTATAAATGGTCATGGTTTGGTACCCTTGATTATTTTGGGTAAGGATGATTCATTGGTAAATAATTCCAATGAACTAGCTCAAGTTAAAAATAGCAAATGTTGCTAGTTACCAATATTTAAAGTATAACAAAATGCACAATTTAGCTCCAACCAAATCCAAGCGTTGACTAGACACTGTTTGCAATAGAGGGGAAGGTTGCCAAATTAGACCGCGGCTCCTCAATTGGACCATCCCTGTTTCCCTTAGATACAGTATTTGGAACAAAATTTCTGTAATGCCACATATCGGGTAATTTCAAGTACATTCTCCACAATATTTTTTTTTGTCTTGCGCTCAGAAAAATGGTCCTTTTTAATTTTAGGGTAATTGATTTCGGGACTTATTAATCTTATTTGGAACGAAATCCCTTCAGATAGTAAGCTATATCATTTTATTTTGGGGTGAAAATAAAATAAAATTCACTAAAGGGTTATGCATAGAAGAGACAAAGTCAATGATAAACATGACAAGGTGCCTAAATTGGACCACATAGTTTCTATGGAAGCCGGTTGCTCAGGTCCAATTTAGGAGCCGGTTTCAAAACTGGACCAGCATATGAAGAGTTTGGATGTAATGGGGGAAAAGGCTACGATAGTAATGTCCAAATAACTATGGGTCTATTAATTATGATGTTCTCAGATGGTAGAATTCGCTTCATGCATGAACAGGTAGTACATAGGCTATTCAAACATCATAATAACAGCCCTGCTAGCATCACTCGTCAGAACTACATCATTAGTATGTAAAACTGACGTGTTTCTCGTCATTTTTACGTAATATTTACGTGATTTAGACAAGTGGTGCTGTACGGTGCTAGCAGGGAGGCAAGATATTTTATTTACTTTGACAGGTGAGTTGGGAAAACGCGTCCAGTTTTAATCCATACAGATAATTAGTTATGATGAGAATTGAGTTCAGACACAGAAGATGTTATAAACAGTAAAATCACGAAAGAGTAATCAGTAATCCAATAATAATATGCTGATACCATTCCAACACCAGAAGAATTAGCAGGTCTTCCATGAATTAGGAAATACAGGACTAGGGGTGACAAGGTTCAATATACCATAACACACAGTGGTAACAGCAGTGATAACAGTTGAGTGGTAAGACAGAGAGACACTGGAGATGGCTCCCCAGTATTAAGACAGGTGACTTAATGATGTTCAATTAAGGCACTCAAAGTGTAAAGATTGAAGGCTTCTTACAGGCATCACTGCCAGCCATCCTAACTGAATGGTGAGCCGCAATGTACTATTCGTACTAGTGTCCAGGGTCTCAAAAAAGGAAATCATATATTTTTCATCTTTAATATGCCAAAGGCTTCAATTTTGATTGTGTAATTAATGAGATAGTTGGATATCTTTATAAATCTAACACAATTATGTATGTTTTTAGTTGATAGCTTCTACTAAAGTCTCTCTATCAAACCAAGCTGCCACCTGGTGAGCAAACTTTTAACGTGAGATTCACCGTAAATGAAAAAACATTGTTTCACTGTACTGGTTTACGGATGTTCAATGTAAAAGTAATAAGTTTTACAGTGTCTCTCCCTTCTGGTAGCTAGATCCAGGGGTAGAGCCAAGACTATGGCAAAGCTAGGGCACAGTGGCACCATCTGGTGTTTCAGATTTTATCTACTGTATATGTCAGTATATACTCTCAGACTGAATGTACGGCCTATTGGAGATAATAGCAATTTATACCACAGCGGGCACGGAGAACAAAGCATTTCACACCTCTTGTATACTGCATACAGCCAGACTAACTGCTAGTGGTATAAGGTAGTTATAGGCCTAGTACCAATCTGTAGGGATATTCAGTGAAGGAGCCTATTCACTGTATTTCGCGTACACGTCCTATAACTACTACATAATTTCCCCTGTAATATAACATTGTCATATTTTACTGGTAATTGATATAGGGTAAATGTGGGTATTGTAGTTAGTGACGATATTACCTACATGTTCCTCACCAATCTAGTCCACTGTCATAAAGAACCGTTTGATATGCTTAAAAATAATCTAAAATAAAATAAAAAATGGAGGAAAAAGAAAAGCCAATGTTGTTATGTTGCTCACATCATTGTCAGTGTTATATCGCTCACACATTGATTTTTTAACGTTTTGAATGGAGATTTTTGATCCTCTCACAATACAAATGTATACAGAAAAGTAGTAGGTTGAAGAACAGTTTCAACAAGTGCACACAAGTTAAGACAGTGTAAAGAATGAAATATGAGTTGAGAAATAATGATAAGTGGTGATAAACGAAACAGGACGACATATACCGTAAAACCTCGCGTATAAGCCTAACTCGCGTATAAGCCGCACCCCTAACTTTGACAGATTATATAAGCCGCAGAGGGGGTCTGAAAATTGTTAATTTGGTACTGTAGTATACTTATAAAAAACTCTTGTATAAGCCGCACCTCATATAGGCATGTTTGGTGTCAAAAGAAAGCTGAGTCTGACTCGCGTACTAGCCGCGGCTTATACGCGAGGTTTTACGGTACACAACTAACACGGTCAGACTATACATGTACAAAAAGAAGAAATGACCAGATAGAGTAAGTAACAGAGTAGTGACAACAACAGATTGAGCACGTATATAATATAAAATAAGTCATTTGCTAAGCTCCGAGAATGAGTTGATCTAAAAAGATTAGTGGTGACAGAGTTCCTGAAGAATGAGGATAGGTGAAGTAATGCATATTATATCAATTTCCATCTACTTTTATCAGTACTGTTCCACATCGAGTTATTTCACATGTATGTATGGATCTGGAGGGATCAGTACCGAAAATTGCTTGTCAGAAGAGAATGAACGCTTGCTTCATTTGTTTGTTTGTATGACCCAACAGAACCACAACTATAATGTCAGAGAATAAATGATTTCCATCAGATGTTATGCCCCACAGACTTAGTTATGTTATCTCTTTTGAACATACATCATGTATTTCAGGCCTCAGTACAGTGTCGGGTATGTAGCTATGTACATATATTCAAATCAACACAATAGGGCACGGGGTTGTGATATACAGTGTATTTTACCATTTGGCTATATCCGCGCACCTGTTTTCACACCTAAAAGTGTCAAAACATGGTGCTCCACCCCACATGCTGTCACGCCTGCATGGTGAGGGGTAGCATCTCCAAAATAATACATGTATTAGATAACATACAAACCCACCTTGTAGGACTGTTCCACGTATCTTTTTTTGTTGTTGAAAAATGTGCCTTTTAGGGGTGGGGGGGGGGGTGCGCAATATTACCACATGCGCGGAATTACCCACATTTACCCTACTGTATTGATCCTGTTAATCATCATGCTTTTGAACCGTAATTCAAGTATCTGTTATGCCAACCATTACATAAATATTTTGATATCAAAGAAACAATGGTTGCCATCTTGTGCAATTTGCCATGTTCATATCTAGAATGCACAAACCCCGGGCCAACAACTGGAGCCAGGTGAAAAGGGGACGATAGGGCCGACCCTGTGCACATGCCAGTGGAAATAAATGATTTTAAAAAGAGGAGAAGTGATATATAATGAACTACGATGTACATTCTGCGTGTTGTTTTTGGCAATTTGGGGTTCCACATGTTGAGACATAAGGCTATACTTAAAGTGAGCAGTTTCCAAAAGTTCCACCAGATGGACCATGTGTGAATCATGGGCACAGCTAGTTCTAAAATTCCCCACTGCAGCAGGTCGATAGTTTAACAAACATGTACAGGTCCTCTCTGATTAGTAACAGCATGAATCTACGTCCATGGTAACAGCAACATTCACAAGTTGGATTCTAGATTTTCAAAATAATCCTTGAGGGTCATATTGATTCTACGAGGGACAACTGGACGAGGATATGCATTTGAGCCAGTTGTCAAAGACACGGCCTTTTTTTTTTTTATTAAACTTTAAGAACATGTGAAATTTTTAAAGAAAAAAAAATCATTCAAGCACCACCCACAGTTGACTGCTCACTGTCTCTCTGCCCACTGCTGACAGCTGACTGGCCAGCCCATTTGAGTTCCGCTTTCTCCCACTAGGTGGTGTGTGTGTGAGTCCTTCTCTTTGTAACAATACTCCAGTCAATTGTATGACCATTGACATATAGGGATGTCATTGATATTTACACAAAAGATGGAATTTAGCCCCGACTACCTCAGGTACCAGAATGTGCTAGTCCCGTATAGAATGCATAACTACCAGAGTTGGATCATCCGGGTGGAGCATACAAGCTGTGAGTCAGAGTGATGTTATACATTGTACATTATGTACTTCTTTATTATCAGTTGAGTTACCAGTAGATCTACATCAATACATGTTGTGACTCTGTCTGCCATGTGCGCTCAAGTCCGCCATCTTGGATTCTGGTGTTGCATGTAATGCGCCCCCCAACATCTCCCTTTTATCAAAAGATTTTTTTTTAAAGAATTAAACATCCCTGCAAACATGTATATTCCCAATCATAAGAAACACAATAGTGACGACCTCCATAGTCATATTATCCCATGATAGCAGAACTTTGCTGGAAAGAAACTGGGAACAATGAGGCATAAAATAATGTCACAGGGTTTAACATAGCAGGTAGAACGGGCATGAGGTCCCAAAGTTGGTTTTATGTGAGGTCTTAGTCATCATATTTTGTCGGTAGATATATGTCCCTCGTCCTTGTGCGACGAGCAGGTGAAGGGCTGGGTGCAAGGGCCAGTTTATTGCTCACAACTGGGCCAGTACCAGCACCAGGCCTTGGAGTAGACGGTGCGGGCCCCATAGGGGACTTCTCTGGAGAGCGAGGTGCTGTCACCCCAGGTTGTGACTCAAGCTGGTTGTCTTGTAGGTCTGGCTGACCTGGGGCCCTCGCCAGAGGGGGAGCGCAAAACGTGCCATGCGCTCTCGAGGGGGAGGCGTAAAAAATGTTTGCCCCTCAGCACGAAATCTCACCACCCCCCCCCCTGTAATTAATAAATGAACGGGGATGCCGATGGAGGTCTAGAATTATTCATAAAATATTCTTTAATTCTCTATCTCCTTTTGCATTCACCGAGTATCAAATCAGTAAAAACTAGCCATGTGGCCTTAGTAGGCCCTAGGCCTACTGGGCATTTTGCAAAAGTTGACCCTTGCCTAGGGAAATTCTTCTCAAAAGTGGACCCTTGCTTAGGGAATTTTAAGGGAGTGTTCCTCCATCGTTCCTCCACCATCCATAAGGTCCACAAAACGGACCCCGCACACCACCCAGAGCCAAACCAGCTGGCCAAACCTTTCGGGGCCGAGTTCCCCGGTCGAGTTCTCACGGGGCCCGACTTCATCGCGCACTGATCGCTTGGCGCGACGTACAAAGACTGTGATTGGAGAGTGTACGTCGCGCCTACGTCACTGTTCATCAATGAATGACGTCATAACCTGATGGGAGTGAGGTAAAATGAAACTTCTTAACCGAGTCCACCATAGGAAAACATTCAATGATGTTTTAGTTACCACTGATTCCCAAAGTACCTTGATAAAACCCACAGAATATGAGATGGATTGGTGTGCTCTGAAATGCCAAAGGACTTGTCCATGTCGGAAGGAAGATAGCTGGATAAAACCTCCGGTAAGACCCTAGTTTTGTTGATACTTGGTACCGAAGTTCAAAGCCATTTCCCTTGAACTCAAGATGTGTACGGAAGGCACGGGTACGGAGGGTCCTCGGGGAAGGCCCACTAATTTTGACAAAACATGTCATTGTCAACCCGACTAGCCTATAAAATCAGGGATGTAGAGAGGGATGGGAACGGGCGATCAGGCTCAGGATACCCCTCCTGCCTCGGATGCAAATCATTTATGAGTCACACTTGAGTGCACACTGTCACAGTGACACATAGCTCAGGGAACCTGAACTCTATATCTCCGTTCCCCTCCGCAATAGAGTTCAGGAAACCAGCGCTTTGAGAGTGGAGGAATGGGTGCGCGCATGTGCTTGCCCGCACATTTTCGGCCATAAATATTTGGAATTCCCTTATTTTTTTAACTGCGTTGGATAGCCTGACATTTTCTCTTTATCCTAGAAGAGTTTCAGATTTTTCTAAGCCCTAAAAGTGTATCAAAAACGAAATTTAAAAGGCCACCCCCCCTTCGCCACCAGACACGAGAGTGATGGCCACCTGCGCGCACCCATTCCTCCACTCTCAAAGCGCTGGTTTCCTGAACTCTATTGCGGAGGGGAACGGAGATATAGAGTTCAGGTTCCCTGAGCTAAGTGACACACCACCGAGTCCGAGGTCAGTGCACAGATGACAGATTAGAAAGGTTACCTAAGTCTTATTAGGTTAAGTAATCTGTGGTCAGTCACGCAGTGTACTATATATACTATAAGGTCAGTGAGTGAGGGCCTACACTGCCACCAGTGTACACTTTCTCTTGCAGGTAATGGTCTTCAGTCAAGCCAAATACTTTTATATCCTACACACTATAAATACTGTACAGTAAATTGAGTAATAGGCTACAGCATGTCCTTAGTCGTCATGATGCATGAATGCAGCCCTAGTGAGTAACTCGCCAGTGCAAAGTTACCATCCCATAACTTGGCATAAGAGTGCCTCTAGATCTACATGGGTCCCCACCTTTTCGACCATGTCGCCGTGTCGATTTTTTTTTGCAAACAGGCCGTGTTGTTATGTTGATTTTATGTGTGAAGGATATACTAGGACCTTGTATAAATGCCTGAGGCTGTCACTTTTTAAAAGGGCCATGTCGCACGTGTCGAGTTTTAAAACCCCTGTATCGCCGTGTCGCACGTGTCGATGTTTACCCATGTCCCAGTGGGCACAGAATTCAGTTAATCGTTGAACCAATGTTGAATCAATATGGAATCAACATTGACAACCAGTAATCAATGTTGATTCAATGTTCTGTGCCCACTGGGGTAGAGACACATCAGGGTTGATGTAGGCCTAGATTAGCCCCAGCTGGGGACCAGCATTGCATAAGAGTGACAGCTCAGGTTCCCAAAAGTATGAGTTGGTCAGGTTTCAGATGACGAGATTATTTTATTAATTTGTTATAATACATTACAATAGTGTATAAGTCAGCCTAGTCCAATACACTAGTGCCACCAAGGGTTCGCATAATGTATCACCACGTCTTTCCCTGTGAGCATGGATACCGGGCTCTATTGTTAGGCCACGTGCCGAGCCTGTACCTGAGTCAAAGGTCACTGTCCACATACTACTCACTCCCCAGCTCTAGGGGAGGAGAAGTAAAACACAGTACTAATAGTAAAATTCAACAGTTTACAGATTCTCATTCATGTTCAACAAGAAGGAAGGTGTAGAATAAATACCAGCACACGGGAATAACTTTAGCCCAGACCCCCCCCCCCCCCCCCCACACACACACCGACATGCACATACAGATAACCTGAAAGTCCCAGCCCTTAGTATGTAGTGACTATCCCAGGTTGGTCATAGGGACATTGGTCAGGCATGACCAAGAAGTGATATTCAAGAATGACTCATACAAAACAACCCATGACTAATACCTTGCCCCAAAAAATGTAAAACTTAATTTAAAATGGAAAGCCTAAGGTGAGTTGGTCAGTACTGACCAACCTAGGTTGGTCGTATAGGGAGCCAAAAGATGACTGACTTGGTAAGGCACTAGTGACTAAGAGATTGGTCGTATAGGGAGCCAGAGAATACCAGTACAGACCCTCCCACTGCAACCAGAACACCAATCAGGAGGTGATCAGCTGAATGCCGGATCAGCTGTTATCCAGTCTCGGACTACCTGCCCAGAAGTGGCAATACATGTACCATGTTAGGGCTGGAAGCACCTGCTCTGGACTCTTGTGCCACTTTGGCGGTGCAATTGGGAATACACGCCCAACTACATAGACAAATGCCAATGCCCATTAATATTGTCTCTGCTATATTTCACGAGTGGGAGCTGGGGTAGTATCCCACGAACAGACAGATTCTTATCTAGAGCAAAAGGGTAATTGAAATAAGGCAAAAAAAAAAGAAACGGTTATGTTCAGGTATTCCGACCGACCCATTTTTTTTGGAAGGCATTTAATGTTTTTTGTTATCAACTGATTTGAATGATTTTTTTTACTGAAATCACGAGAAAATAGAGGAATTTCCACTCATAATCATTGGTAAAAAGAAAAATCGACCTACCGACTCTATCGTTTAGGCCAAGTTACCTGAACACAACTTTTTTAGGCATAATGTACACTTGCAGGGGACTACTGGTTAATCTACCCATATATGAGTAGTGTTAGGTGGGGTATTGCCAGGCTATCCAACCAATAGGATAGACGCTGGCCGAGGCTGTCTGTTATCAGAGATAGAGTGGGTCTAAAGGCTGCCCTTCCTTGTACATGCTCCCCACACCTGATCAGTTCACAATCAGTCTGTGACGAGCGTCCACGGCCCACCCACCTCCCCCACAGGTGAGACACGACCCACAGGAGGAGGAGGAGGACCTAGGTAGTCCCAGGACACAGAGTGAGCACGTCCCAGCTGGTGTCACCCACAGAATAGTGCAGGGCCAGGAGCGCACTGAGAGAGAATAGTGTAATATAATAAGGACACTATTGTATAATACAGAGTTTACTATTAAACTAGTGCTGAAACCCAGAGACAGCCGCTACCATGACGTCTAACGGCGCCCCCGTACACATCTCGGCGTCCGACTCGTTCCTGGACCGGGGCGGGCGGCGACCTCACGCCCCGCGCGGCTTTGTGGAGATCGAGGCCATGCACGCGTCCACCGGCTCCCTCAACTGGAGCGGCTCCCAGGCACATCTCTCCGCCAGCACGCGCCCCAGGGACCCCGAAGCACCCAAGATCATTGCACCCACGGTAGGGCCACCTTTTTTTGATTACTTAGATTTCCGGCTTTTACAGCAAATATTATGGGCGCAGGGAGGGGGGGGGGGGCGGGGAGCTGCCCTACAGGGGGAACTGGATCACAAAAATTCCCAAGGGGCAGAAGAAAAAATAAAAGAAAGCATGGGTCCTCAAAAGAAGGAAGGGTATTATAGCTCCGAGCTCGTTGACATTACTGCAGCACATGCCGCTCTCCGCTACTGTATTAAAGGGGCAATATCATCACTCACAACATAGAAGACTACCGTAGAACAGTACTAGACATGTGGACAGGACATACTCGGTGATTATGCCGCTTTAAAAGACATGTTTATTTATTCATGTATTTTCTTGTACATATATGTTAGGAGAGATATTTATGAACCATACACCACCGTTTATGTCTAAGACTGTTCATGGTGCCTCATATGGAGGGTCAAACCTGTCATGTGTTATTGGCATATACGGGACTAGCCTTCACATCACATGGGGCCGCCATCTTATCAGCATCCCTGACAGCCCTGTTCACACCCTTGATCAAAGACTGATCAGCTATACTGCACCCTTGTCATAATCACTTCAAGTACATTCCCTTTGTTCCAGATGTGTATTGGGGGTAACTTGATAAGGAGATGGGGGTGTAGCCCCGACTACCTGAGGTACCAGGATGCGCTAGTTCCGTATACCCCGGTACTACTTGTTACTCCGCAGCTGTTGCAAAACCTAGTTTACATTAGCCATTAGCCCGGCCATTAGCTACTGTTTGATTTACATTAAAACGTAAACTACCGGTACTTATTGGAACGTAAATTCTCTGAAAGGGGATGTAGATTTCTATTATTTCAATGCACATAACAATGACTCAACCAGTAATGAATATATGTTTTCAAAACAATCTAAATGTTCAAATGTTTGTAACATACCCCAATTGATCTTTATTTGATCTTACTGTAAAAC
Organism: Harmothoe impar; assembly: GCA_947462335.1. Lineage (NCBI taxonomy): Eukaryota > Metazoa > Annelida > Polychaeta > Phyllodocida > Polynoidae > Harmothoe > Harmothoe impar. The sequence goes on along the minus strand of OX381716.1, from coordinate 56,128,146 downwards.
CTCGCGTATAAGCCGCGGCTAGTACGCGAATCAGATCGGGGTTGCGGCTTATAGGACCAACCCACAGTCAGGGTGCGGTTTATATGTGAGTTTTTGCTACTATGATACAGTATTAAAGTCACCATAATCAGATCACCAGTGCGGCTTATAGGATCGGCCCAAAGTCGGGGTGTGTCTAATACGAGAGTTATGCTTATACGCGAGGTTTTACGGTAATACAGCTCAGGTGCGTCCCAAACTGTTGAAAATGAAAGTTTCAATCCAAATAAAGTTTGGAGTGCCAACTCACGGTCATTACTCTAGATTGAAAGTTGTGTTTATTCCAAATGGAGAGTAATCGTTGACAGTGTCCTAGAACTAGTGTCTCATCGCCACTCCTGGCAAAGTCATTAAGGTCGTCGAAGATATGTGTTATCCTAATCGCCTTTCTTACTCCGCAACACATCCTCGGAAGATGATTAACCCTTTAAAGGCTGATTAATAAGTTAACGTGCTGTGCCCTTTATCTTTCTCATCTTGATGCATGGATACAGTCCTGGCGCGTAACTCTTTAGTGCTGAATTTAAGCATTGTAAACTGTAGTTTTTTTGTACACTCCCGAAGGGTCTGCACAATGACTACAAAGTGCATATCAAAACACTGTGATGTCTTGTACATGTATATATTGAAGTAAACCGGTTTGGTCAGTGGCCACATCTCTGTTAGGGGAGATAGTATATCCTGATAATGCCCACTTTGAGTTTACTTAACTGTTTTCCTATCAGTAATGCTGTTTATCTGTTCCACTGAAGGGGGTATATGCCCATGCATGCCTTTATATTGCCATCCCATCCCCCTCCCACTCACCCCTAGACCTTTTGGTTACTATCAATGAATCTCAATAATATTTGTACATAGATGCCTCGGGCCAAAAAAAAGAAGTTGTGGTCAGGTATCCTGAATGACCCTTTTTTTTCTATCCTACCCTAATATTCTATCATTTTTTGTTTGTTTTTTGGAAGGCTTTTTTTTTTTTCATGTTTTCTTTTACAAAAAAAACAACTTTTTTTATTGACATTTTTTTTACTGAAATTATGCGAAAAAAGGGAGGAATTTCATCCCATAATCCTTAAAAAAACTATTTAAAAAACAAACCTACCTACCGTAAAACCTCGCGTATAAGACCGATCCATAAGCCGCACCAGGGGTCTGATTATGGCGACTTTAGTACTACCGTAGTGGCTTGAATAAGTGCAGGGGTCTCAAATAAGCGCAGGTCTTGAATAAGCGCAGGGTAAATGAGGGTATTGAAATGAAAATTTAGGCCATTTTTGTATCTTGAATAAGCGCAGGTCTTGTATAAGCGCAGGGTAAATGGTACCATCGAAATTGATAAGCGCAGGTGCGCTTATTCAAGCCACTACGGTATACCATAGCAGCATGAACTCGTGTATAAACTGCACCCCGACTCTGAGTCGATCCTATTCCGCATTAGCAAGATGATCACTGTACAGCGCCATTTTGTCTGGTACCAGTGCTGTTTCCTCTCCTTACTATAGCAGCCAGCTGATCAGCTGAAGCTGGTTCCTGTCATGTCTGAAATGTGGAGTTTTAGGGGTCATAACTTTTTGAATGATTAGTAGTTGAATATACCTTATGTCAGCTGTCCAGATTAGAGGAGTGGTTAGGACACAGGCGTGCCAATCCAGAGGTCCTGACTTCGAATCCATGCCAGGATTATTTGGTTTACACCATTTTAAAATGCTTTTTTTTGGGTTGGTCAAAATCGTATACAATTTGGCTGTAAAGATCCTTTACACAAGATAAATTATCTTAAATTAAGATAATTTTTCTGCAAATGCTATTACTGACCAACTAGGAAAAAAGGTCAGGTAACCATGCAGCCTTATCATGGATTCGAAGTCAGGACCTTTGGAGTGGTAGGCCTGTGTCCTAACCACTTCCCCAATCTGGACAGCTGACATAAGGTATATTCAACTAACAATCATTCAAAAATGCATGACCCCTAAAACTCTCTATTTTGAACAGGACAGCAACCAGCTTCAGCTATAGGTCTCACAAAGGAGAATCACTGCATCTCGCTAGTGCGGAATAAGCCACACCGGCGATCTGGCCGTGTACTAGCTGCAGCTTGTATGTGAGGTCTTACAGTACCCTATATTTTGTTGGGGCATGTTACCTGAACACAACTTCTTTATTTGGCCTAGTGCATATTTGCGTCCTTCAAGATGGAATTAATCATTTTGCTGTCCTTTTGCGCATGAAATATTCAGAGGTTGTAATCTGGATCTCTCTTTAATAAGTCAACAAGTATACACTACAGATAGAACAGCTTGTATGCAGATAAACTTGCACTTATCTCAAGGATAATTGCTTATCTTTAGTTATAAAACATCTTTTTTTTTCTCATTTAAACATGCTACAGTAACACTGAAAACGTATACTTTGTCCACTCTTCTAAGATAGGAAACCCACGTGGCATGTGCCAGGCCAAAACCGGATATGTGCCACAGTTGATAACTGTTTATACATTTCCAAAGGGTCAGCCCCGAGGGGGGCACTGACTCTATGTTGGTGAGTGGCAACTGCCCCAACTGCCGCGGTACCGCCCCTACTCCTCTCACTGGGAGGAGCTGAGGGGGTCACTGACCGCCCCTCCTTTTCATACTAAGGGGGATTATTGGAGTGACCACTCCCTAATCAGGTCAAATTATATCTAAGCCCCCTGCTTTGAGCATCAGGTGCCAGACATAACAATTGAATGGCAAACTTACCAATTAGCACCTAAATAACAATCAGAAACATGCTTGTTCTCCAATATTGCTACTCATAAGGGGCGGGGGGGGGGGGGGGGTTACCAACCCTTCTTTCCATTTTAAGAAAGGCTGACTGCCCCTGTATTTCATCCCCTCTGTCAACCCACCGCTACCGCTCCTGAGAGAGGTGCGGCAGTTGCTATCCAAAACATACCTCAGTGCCCCCCCACCCCCGGGGGGGTCGGCATGATGTATGAATGCAGGTTCAGTGAATAGACTCACTAGCGCTACATTCATGCATCAGGCCAACAAAGTGTATAATCTAAAGCACATTTAAAGCGGTATGCTGCGGTTAAAGGGTTCACTATTCTAATTTGACGACCTTAGACTTGTCACTTAGAATGTGTCACTGCCTGGGCTACACTGTAAAAATATTCCGTTGAATATACGGAGAATCAGTGTAAAATTTAACGGTGATTCATCATAACATATGATTACGGTGAGGCAATGTAAAATCAATCAATTTTCAGGGTTCCCACGTGTCATGGAATGTCATGGAAAGTCATGGAATTTGAAAGTTATCTGGAAAGTCATGGAATGTCATGGAATTTTGTAAAAAACTTGCCATTTGTCATGGAATGTCATGGAATATGAAAATAATGGAATTAACATGACAAAATTTCCTAGAATGTACCATTTGCTTTTTAGATTTTAGAAATTTTCTCGGGGGCCAAGCCCCCGACTTCCACAAATATGTCATGGAAGATTGAGATTTTTGTCATGGAATGTCATGGAAATGTCATGGAATTCAATCTGAATTTTTTTGTGGGAACCCTGATTTTACTTTGAATATCCGTAATCCAATACAGTGAAACACCGTTTATTTTTACAGTGAAACACAGTTTAGTTTACGGTGAAGCTACGTTTAATTGATTTCAGTTTTATCACACCAGGTGGCAGTTTGGTTCATGAAGAGATTTTCCTGGATGCTAGGAACACCATTTTTGTGGTGATAAGAAATATATATATATACAGATACAGCTGTAATGTTTGCTCTGTAGCCATCCTAGAGTGACTTCTGCTCATGGACTGGTATTACAAAGTGTCATGAAGCATTCTATAAGGCTTTCATAGACTAATTCCTAATGATTAGGTCTGAAGTCTTGACACTAAGATGATATTGCTGATTGGAACCAAATTGGGTTTGGAACCATATTGAGCATGGAGTTAGGTATAGGGGGATAAATGAACTGAATAACACTGGGACAAATCAGTTAAAATACACAAAATACCATTACAATTATTGTTTAGGCACTGAATCAGAATACAGTGATGTTTTGTATTCTGTTAAAGTAACGGTGATTCACAGTTCCGTAGAAATGACGGTGACTTTGGGAAAAACTGTGACCGTAACAATAACAGTGAAAGTCCGGCACCCAGTGTTGCGAGTGAATCACCGTTTTTTTAACGGTACTGAGAATCACTGTTAACAAAATTTATAGCGGAGATTTCTTGTTTAAAAATAGCGGTGACAGTTCCGTAAAAATAACGGTGACTTAGGAAAAATCGGTGACCGTAAAAATAACGGTGAAAGTCCGGCACCCAGTGTTGCCAGTGAATCTCCGTTATTTTAACAGAATTATTTTTAAAGTGTAGCCTTCAGATGGGAGATTTACTAGGCGGACGGCTGATGATGAGTAAACTCACCTGGCCTGTTCTCACCGACTACTGTGTACACGCTGTCTGAAGTACTATACAGCTCTAAGTACTGCCCAGTCATGTAATAGCCAGATATACTGATATACAGGTTTGTGACGGTCGTTACTTATGTAACTGCTCCAGATGATAGCAGTGGGTCACATCAGCTGGGGATTAACACTGTCACACGAGTTCTAAAGTTCTGTCAGGGCACCCCGGGCACGCGTGGCACCGAGTCCAGCATCCATGCCCTTTCTCCTTGCAGTGTTGCCGAAATGACATTGGCACATCGGCTTTTGCCAAAGTAGAATCGTATTGGCCGATGTGAGACCATCAGTCACCGGCCACAATGTCCGGCCATGACCTCAGCTTTCCTAAAGTGAAAGAATTTCTCAGATACTACTATCAGAAGCAGAGCTGTGACCATGTAAACATTTTTCAATCAATTTACTCATTCTAATCAATTTTGGCTATCTACCGGATTAGGTCGCCCTCAATTGCAATATACCATATTTCATGAGCTATATGATGGTTGAAAATAAAAAGTGGAATGCTAATGGCAGCAAACGGAACAGCACCGAGTGTAGTGTACATGTATCAGGTTATTTTATATTCAACTCAATGCACTCAACTCTATACACTACTATTTGCTTCCAGTGCGACCTAAAATCGAGTGCGACCTAATTATAAAATACCTTTAGGGCGACCTATAGCGGTAGTATATATAGAGAGGACACCCTTTCAAGCTAAAAGCATTCCAGGGAAAGGAATCCCGGGGGAAAGGGTTTTCCTTATGGGGCCTAAGAAATATAGAAAGAGGGGCTTGGAATTATTTTTTTTTTTTGGGGGGGGGGGGATTCAAGGTGAAATGGTTGAGGGCGACCTAAAATCCAGTGCGACCTAATTATAAAATACCTTTAGGGCGACCTATAGCGGTAGTATATATAGAGAGGACACCCTTTCAAGCTAAAAGCATTCCAGGGAAAGGAATCCCGGGGGAAAGGGTTTTCCTTATGGGGCCTAAGAAATATAGAAAGAGGGGCTTGGATTTTTTGGGGGGGATTCAAGGTGAAAAGTGCGACCTAATTATAAATACCTTTAGGGCCACCTATGGCGGTAGTAGATATAGGCAGGAGATCCTTTCAAACTGAAAGCATTCCATGAAAAGGAAGGTAGTATCTGTTCAAAAAATTGGTGGCTTTATTTTATTTTTTGAGGGGGACAATCTTTTGTAGTTTTTTGGGGTCTTCTTTGGAGAGGTTCAATCATTCACTTTATTTCGTTAATTTACTGCATGAATTGAGTGAGAAAAGGTTGCTTAGATGAATAGATATTACAATGATTTGATGTGTTTTTATGGGGAAAAAAGAATATGCATTAAATTAACGAAATAAAGGGAATCATATGAACCAGGAACAACTACCCCAGCCCTCCATGGTAGGACCATAGAATGCTAGAATATTTCAACATCTATAAACGGGAGGAACCCAAGAAAGCATATCCTACTTAATTTTAAGTAGTATAGGTAGGAAGTATATTTGTACATGAAGTAGGTAAAACAGAGTCATTCCGTATCTTTGATTAAGATTCCACTTTTTACTTCCAACCCCCGGGCGACCTAATCCAGTAGATAGCCTCAATTTTGTAAAGCACTGAAATACATTTACATCTATATTGTCACATACTGGTGCCTGTGATGTCACATACTAAATGGCCTGTGTAAGATTGTTGCGACACAGCCCACTTTGGCCTTTTTGCATAAAAAGTTTTCGACAGTACCCCTCTCTGGCTTCATCATTTACATCATTCTAAACGGCAAGGACTCTACCAGATTCAAATCTTTATTTACTTGATCCCATCTTTATTTTCTTGATCTCAGTCATCAAGGTTATGATCCATGTATAGGACAGACAGCGACATTGATTTAGCCTAAACATTTACCCCCGAAATAATACATAGCAAATCTGTGAAAATTTATACCTGCGAAAATATCTACTGTTACAGTATATGGTTCTATGCAGGCATTTATGTGTCAGGCTATGTCGGCCCACATTTAAATTGATGTTTAGAGAACAATGGATTGGACCCTCCTCCAATAACAATTTGCTTTCAATGCCCCTAATTCCCAATTACAAGATCCTCCCTTGGTTAATGTACAGCTCTATTGTGTCAAACTGTCAACCCACCTATGGACAGATATATTATATAGGCTCAGTCTATAGATTGAGCTCTAGTGTTTATCTTCCCATCCCAGTTATTTATCTTAAGTGAGGGAAAATGTGCTCCCATCTGTGCCCACCCATGAAGATAAGCAGTATTCTGTGCCCAATCTCTTTGACACATGTGATAACAGATAGGCCTCAGCTAGATCATCTCCAGATGTCTATTTCCATTGACAATAATCTAGTTTATTTAAACTAAGAGTGCTACAAGTACACTAGATTTATCTGGTTTAACAGTTGAGTTCAATCAATAATGATAACTGTTGATAAAATCACAGGAAGGATGAATGAATATAGTCTGTAGTGAATAATGTTGATTCACTTCATATGAAAATTAGTACAAGCTGATGTCATTATTATTGGTGCCATATACTACTTTTTTGCATTTCTAATTAACAAATGTATACCACGTCTCGAATGTGTTATTTGTTAATAAACGAGAGTTGAAACGAAAAATAGTCTGTTTGGAAATGTATATTCAGTAAAGAACATGCTGCAACATTTTGTCATATCTTACATACTAATCAGTAATTTGTTACTGCTGGTGTTCTACCTTGTGATCTCTCCCCAGTGAACCATGTCTGAGATATCAAACACCATGGTTTGTCTGGCCCTGCCTACTATGGTACTAGCCCAGGCAAATAGAAGAACACTTGCTCTCCTTCGAAAAAGAGTAGGGGATGTGCCCTAGTAGCTGTTTTCTCCCTCACCTCATAGATGCAGTCATTCATTCCATAGATTTGATCATCCATAGATGAGGTCACTCCTGTATTGAGCAAGCAGCATATAAAATCAACAGGTGATATGGGGGTTAGTGGCAAGGTCAGGAGGAAATGGAAATACAGTGGGGTATTGAAGTATTGAAAGCTGTATTTATAGTGACAGTGACGAGGGACATTCATATTTATAAACATTGACAGGCAGGATGTACATGTATACCCACATCCAGCCCCTGTATACTGAATCTGGGACCTGCTGGTGAGGCCAACAAAGGACTGGATACCCAATGTCTTCGTTTGACAAATTAGCAGGGCAATAAAATGTAGGGAGGGATTGGTGCTATTTCCAATGAATCCAACTGTGGGCTGCAAAAATAGCGGTAAATGTGGTAACCAGGAGGATGCAAACTTCATTGATAATGCCTGTAAATGACACTTAGGGTAGGTGTTGTCTACATTTTAATTGATATAATCAAGGTGCATCATAATGACCACACAATTGGGGGGCTTGCCAGCAGGTCCTAGATTGAGTATACTGTGGTCATACTTTATTTCGCTGGGTATACATTTTTGCTATATTCACGGAAATTGAAAATCCGCAAAATTCTTGTATGCTTCAATATGGAATAAATACCCACAAATTAGTCTTTTGTGCCACATCCGGTAAAATGTATACCCGTGAATATAAGTACTTTCCAGTGTTGCCGAAAGCTTTTTCTCAACGCAGGCCAAAGTGGCCTGCGTCTTGGCATCTTACGCAGGCCATATGAATTTTGATATTTTAAGGTACTTTCATAAACTTCATTATACCTTATAACTACTGCAAAAACTTTTAAAAAAGAAATTGAAAAAATATTCAATTCTACAAATATGGCCCTATCTTCTCTTCTAATTGGCCAATTTGAAAAATTCTTTCACCATTAGAAAGCTGAGATCATGACAGGCCATTGTGGCCTGCGTCCTAAGGCCCTACCCCGGCCAATAAGATTTCACGTCGGCAAAAGCTGGCATGCCGGCGTTATTTTGGCAACACTACTTTAGCCACCTCAGCATTGTTGTGCAATAGCTGATAGGCTTTACTGTTCAAGAGCAGATAAATGATAGTTAGTGGCTGATTAGCCTCCTATAGATACTGCTGAGCCCTCCTGTAGGTGTGTATTAATCCCCCTGGTTCACACTCCCAGGGCCACAGGGTGTCCTTATCACCTCAAAGACCCATCATCCTACCTGTACAGTGGTGGTTGCATAACTCCCTTATCAGAAAAGGCTTTATTGAAAGGGAAAAAATGATTGCAGATCTTATATGATTAAAGCCAATGTTGTCCCTAAACTGATATTATTTGGCTGCCTATACAACAAAATCTCTCAGTGACTATAGTGCCTAACCAAGTTAGTCATTTTTTGGGCTTATTATGTGACCAACCTAGGTTAGTTAATATTGTCAGGTTGGTCAGTACTGGCCAACTCACCATAGTCTTTCCCATTTTAGGCTGGGTCCTTCTGAGTGAGGCAGTAGTCATATATTATGTTGTTTTGCCTCAGTCATTCTTGAAGAGCACTTGGCCATGCCTGACTAATATCATACCTGGGATAGCCACTGCAGACTATAAGGCAACTTAAAACACATCTCGAATGAGCGCCAGTTTTAGCACATTTTGGACATAATTCTTAGCTTTTATAACTGGGAACAGATATTGATGTTAATACCTGGGGATCTTTCTTTTTCGTTTATTGATATTCTAATCATCAAGATCTACAGAGCTGTTCAAAGTTGCATAGTTACTTAGACAATGGGCGATAAATCACATTTTACCTATTTTATCTGGGAATATTAGCAGCTGTAAAATGATATGCAGCATTTTTGATTATCTATGTGACCCGCTGCCTTCTCTGCTTCACAAACTAGAGTGAAGAAGTTTATTGTTAACAACCACTTCAAATCCAGATACACTGTAAACCCCAGCTGAAACTGAATTTCCCCGCGTAAACTCGCTCTTGTCGCATAGACGATCTTGGCCTAGAGGTGAGGCTTTACCGTATCTACTAAAGGTAATATCTTATCAACAATCGCCTGGATATAAAAACAAATACACCTTTTTCATAAGTACATGTCATGGTCCTTGAGATATCTTTTTCAAGATAAGATAGGTGAGCAGAAGACCTTCAACATATTAATGAATAGAAAAGATAACAGACCATCATTCATAACATCATCTTCAGGAGAGACTCCCTTTTTCATATACACGGTGCAGGCTTATACCCGGGGCAGACTTGTAATATTTTCCAGCATTTTTTTTCTGATATCCTATTACGGTATATTTTTATATGGATTTAGCATGTATTATTGGTGTATATAGCAGATACTCTAATTAGAAGCGAAATTATGACCTATGCACGTTGGTAGTTAACATAATTTGCCCCCTAGCCCATGCTTATAAATATTATTCGGTGCCCAGCTTATAAAAACTAGCCCTTTTGCTTATAAATGGGGCAGACTTATATCTGGGGCCCGGCTTATAAACGGGGATATACGGTATAGGTAATAGTAGTGCAGATGAAGTAAAGCCATCCAATTGGCAAAGTGCTGTTCATAGTAAACCTATACTTACCTGTTATCAGTGTACTCCTTATCTCTCAGCACTTGACTACTGTTTTGTATCACCTGATTCAATGAATGGTTATGTATCACACATACAGAGTGTCAAATAGGAGGTCTTTGATATTACACAAACAGTGAGTTTGGTACCAGAAAGCGAGTTGATAGTTCCATTCCATACAAATGTATATACTTAGTGGCCAGGTAGCAGATTTTGAGCTGGGTGGCGCTATTATAAAAAATAGTTCCTAGAGAAAAGCAAAGTGAGAGTCAACTTGACTCACATACCACAGTCAGGCATGTGTAGCAAAAACACCCTGTTGTGATTGTTGATTGTAATGAGGGTCCAGCATTGCCTGACTTCCATGTCTATGTGAGTCTAGCATTGCCTGACTTTCTATCCAAGCAGGATCCAACAATGCCTGATTTGTTGGCGTGGAAGTCAGGCAATGCTGGACTCTCAGAGACTCTCTTTTGTATTCAACTACCAAATCCAAAAGAATGGTGTCTTACACTCTACTGTTATGCTCAGTACTGCATTGTGTGTCTCCACCTGGTAGCAAACAAAGAAGGCTCAGGCTAATTGACCCTCATCCCACAGTAGACTATGGAAAGAAAGTCAAACTGAATCTGGTATGACGAATTATCTTGCCTGACTGTCATTGACTCAGGGTAAACTGAGTTATACCTAATGACTGAAACACGTTTTAAGACGTTTTTGTTACATAGGAGAATGTCTATCATTCAGCCTGTGTTATAGATAGACATCAGATGACCAAAGGGATAGATGGGCAAGATTGGGGGACAAATGTTTCCTTTGAAAATAAATCAAATATCTCTTTTTTTCAATATGATATTGAACTGTGATCTTTCGACATGAATTTCTCTCTTTCACATAAACTCTTAACTACTGTTAAATTGCTACCCTCTAAATGAAAGCCACATACGGTTCAATGTTAAACCAAAGATAGAAATCACATTTTCAGCCACACTGCCCCATATTTCTCTCTTTACATGCAGAAATGCCATCTTGTACACTAGAAATACCCTCGAACACACAGTAAAGAACCATCTAGCTACTTTAATTTAAATTTTAGATTAAAGACACCAATACAGAGCAACAGGGGACAAATATTATAGTTCCTGTTGCAACCGTCATGCAGAGGGTGGCGCCACTGCGGCTTCTCGTGCACTCCGAGAACTGCGCGAGATGTCAACGTGTGCAGACAAAATTGTACCGTCCGATCAACTCACTTTTTAATAGGGACAAAAGGCGGTGCATGCCCGCAGCCTTCAACTGTCGCCCACACCCACCTGCACACCCACACCCACCTGCTCTCTCACACCCACCTGCTCACCCACACCCACCTGCTGGCCTGAAATGGAATAACATACATGTATGACACATGACTTGAGGGTACTTTTTAACAAGGAATTCATTTCTGATGTCAGAATTGACCAATGAATGATTATAAGGGAGTACTATATCTAATTACATGATAAGCTCCAGCTCCAGCTTACCCTGAGTCATCTGTGAGGCTACTCACACGCTCAATCTTTCAAGGATGAGGCTGCCTCTCAAAAGAGTAATTTTATGGTACCATTAAATGACCTATATATCAGTTCAATGGATTGTCGATTGCCTGGATGGCAGTTGGACTGTTGATTGCCTAGAAGGCAATTGGACTGTTGATTGCCAGGATGTCAGTTGGACTGCTGATTGCCAGGATGACAGTTGGACTGTTGATTGCCTGGATGGCAGGGGCTGTTGATTGTCTAGATGGCAGTTGGGCTGTTGATTGCCTGGATGACAGTTGGACTGTTGATTGCCTGGATGGCAGGGACCGTTGATTGCCTAGATGGCAAGGACTGTTGATTGCTAGAATAGCAGGGGCTGTTGATTGCCTGGATGACAGTAGGACTGTTGATTGCCTGGATGGCAGGGACTGTTGATTGCTAGAATAGCAGGGGCTGTTGATTGCCTGGATGACAGTAGGACTGTTGATTGCCTGGATGGCAGGGACTGTTGATTGCTAGAATAGCAGGGGCTGTTGATTGCCTGGATGACAGTAGGACTGTTGATTGCCTGGATGGCAGGGACTGTTGATTGCCTGGATGGCAGTTGGACTGTTGATTGCCTGGATGGCAGGGCCTGTTCATTGCCTTTCCTTCTCTGTGACCAGGGTCAGCCACAAAGGGTCCACTATTGCCTGACTTTCACCTCAATGAGTCAGACATTGTTGGACCCTATTTGGAGAGAAAGTCGAGCAATGCTGGACTCACATTGGCATGGAAGTCAGGCAATGCAGGACCCTCTTTGCAGTGAAAGTCAGCCTATAACTTTCACATGAGGGTGCTTTTGGCGACACATGCCTGACGCATGTGTGTCCAGCTGACTTTTAATTTTTCCTCTGTGCCCTTACAATTCAAGTTATCTTCATTTGCTATATGCATGGAGTATACGTACAATGCAGTCTATATCTACAATCTAAAACCACGGCTGGACTCTTAACCTGTATACACATCATCCAGTTCAGATAACGACACTTATAGGCTTTGTTATAGGCAAAAACTACATGTACATGATATTAAATGTGTCAAGTACATCACTATCATGTACAATATAGTTATTGTGTCCAGTATTTGATATCTCCATATAGAGTGTTCATGCTGCTGATATAAACCCTTTAAGGATGGATGTCATTAAAAGATGAGATTTGTCGTCATGATGCGAGTTACTCGCCAGGGTTGTATTGGTGCATCATGACGACTAAGGGCATGATGCATTAATCCCAGCTAGCACCTTATGTAAAAAGCATGTCTTTTACTGGTCATATTCACGTTAATACGTGAAAATGACCTCATCGCGACATCTTGAGGGAGTAAATCCTTTTACATAGTAATTTGACAGGAAACTGACATATTATTTATATCTAAATGGCAATGTGAAAGAGACACTAGTTATATGATATCATCTGTACGTTTGAATGTGGTAATTCTTTTATGTTATGAGTGGTTAAATCTTGATTAGAATATTATATCTTTTTTTGGAGAAATTATACACATAATACATTCATGTCAAATTCATGCCTTAAGGTGAATGCTAAAATAATGTGATAGATTTGACACCAACATTACGTATACTTTACATATGTTGTACATCTTTAGCTGGTCAGATTATGATGTCTATAACACATCTGTACTTTACCTCTCAAGTAGTTCACACTTTTGACACAAGATGTCTCCCTTAACCGATATCAATAGAATTCAATCTACATTGGCAATAGTGTGACCATAAATGAGTATCTATTCAACACAATAAATTTACATAGAAGATGAAACTTGAATAACTTTTTCTCTGGAATGTATGATCTGTTATTTTTGTTTCGATAGAACAATTATTAATCGAAAAACCAGGATATTAGTACGAGCACACCTTTTCTGTGGTTGCTAAATCTATTCAAATCCCATAGACTGACCATAAGCTGACATCACATCTTGGCCTCTGTGCTAGGATCAATGTGCTAAATGTCTGCAGGAATATAGGTGATGTCTAGAGGCAAAATGTTCTCATAAAATCAATTGCCTCAGATGTTACTTACTTCTTATGGAGAAGTCCTACTCTAGGTATAGGGTAGACGTTAGATACATGTCTTTTCATGATGTCTAAAATGTGTTTGCATCTGGTATCTTATTTATGATATAAATGTTACCACACAATTAAAATGATTTTGGAATATACCCACCTCACACAATGTTATAATCATTCCACTTACTAACATCTTTATATCGCATCTTTCTGATGTCCTTTAAATATTTCAAAGCAGGTCATACTAATATCATTATGTTACATTGAAAAGATGTCAGAAGAGTGACGTCTAAACCATTTGCATATAAGACGTCATGAGGCCAAGAATACGACGTAACCAAATGTAGTAAATATCTGTTGAGAAAAGATGTAGAGATGACATGATTTACTACGAGTTTTGCTAGCTGGGAAGGCACTATGCCGCCCTTAAAGGGTAAAGCTATGTCAGGTATCCTATCTGCCTGGACGTTAGGCTACTACACCCCTTTTTAAGTGTACCTGTACTCAGGCCTACAATAAAACCATGAGATACGCAGCAAGGTTGGTGTCACTCATTGAGGACAAATTGACAAATATGGTATGTATCCACCCCAAATTAAAAACAGGTTTGGTCCTCCTAAAAATCAGATGGCTCCTTAAATACTATAGAATCAAAAAGAACCAGAGGTACTCATGCTATCCTTTGTGTTGGGATGGCAAATACAAGGGGATATATTTTTTCACAATTTTTAGCATTTCTGAAAAAAAAAATCAGTGAAACCATATATATGTATTATCCAATTGATTATTTAGTACAAACCGTGCATATGTAATATATCTATATTAAGGAGCAAAGATAAGAATGAAAAAAAAGCTTGCTGAAAAGGACTATTTAGTTTCATTTTGAACTTAATGCTTGAAGTAAAAGATGATATTGTCGTCTTTATTGAAGGACACTTTTTCAGTGTAATATCTAAGTAGAAAAAACAACAGATTCAGGCCTCTCGTACTTTTCAAGTACTTTTGAAATATTGAAGCTTATGGCCATCACAAGGGGGGGGGGGGGTGCCCATACTTGATTTTTCTGGAAGGGGACATGACCATCACCCACCTTACAAAAGAGAGGGTTGAAACTCCACCTTGTAGGCTATGAACGGGTATGGCTATGCAACATAACTATACCCAAACATGCACAGGAAGTATACACAGTTGTCTATGACCTGATGGCTAGCATTGTTGTCTTTAGGCTAGAGGATTAGAATTAACCTAGGTGCGTTCGAATCCAGGAGGATCAGGATGGGAGGTTACTAAAGTGCTCTTTATCAAACGCGAGCTTTATATGTAGCTATATATCGCTCCAGATTGCCACAAGATGGAGCCAATGTGAGGGGAATTTCGGCCATAACTAGACTGCCACAAGATAGTTTTTAAAGTTTGACTAGTTGTTAAAAAATAAGAAATAATACCGCCCGTGCCAGTGGCGCGAAAACTGAAGTACAGTACTCCTTGCATGGGGCAAACATGCATGCCGGACATATGTATGAATTGGAATATATGAATCCTTCTTTGTTCTTATAGAAAATCCAAAACAACAATGTCATGAAGTTACCATAATGGTATAGGATAAATGCATGGCAAACCTGATTCCTACACCGTGATATTGGCACTCATGTCCTTGAGATTAACAATTGAGCCCGGCAATTGAGTTTGGAGGTTGGGTCATTCCGGTTCAAGTGTAGTAGCTACCTCTGCCTTTGTCATCCTGGTACTATCAGGATTGGGTTACTACGGTAGTAATAGTACTAATAGATGAGCTGACTTTAGCCTACACATGCTCATACATAATCACCCATTGTCACAATGACAGATTAAAGCTAATTGTGTGTAGTCTTAACCCTTGAAGGCCTGGACTCTGATATTCTGTTACAATACCCTCTCATTGTCATGATGGTGATGCATGAATGCAGCCCTGGTGAGTAGCTTGTTATAGTGCTGCATTCATGCATCATGCCGACTTGGTTTTTAGTGGCCTTATATGATTGAAATACTATCCAATTTAATTTTAGTATGAAGTAGGTCTGTAGATCCCACCTAGAACTATAACTGGTCGTATAAGTGGATACATTTCTGTTGTAAACTTGGGGAATCTGAGTGTATATTGCATTTATTTTCACTATGTAATGTTCATATAAAAATTCAGTTTTTCTCAACTTGGTAAGTATGGCGCTATAATTTCCAATTATAAAGACATGAGACATGACATAATAAACAGATGTGATACACAATGATTCATTTTGAAGTTTTTTGCATGTTTTACACAGACCCCCATACTGACATTGTGATATCACACCACATCACCTCCTTTGTGTGTACATATCAGCTTAAAGTTACCGCTTGCCTTTTCTCCATGCCTGGGGGTGCAGAGGGGTCCCACCCCCCCCCCTCAGGTCGGAAAGTCGCCAAAATTAAGGGCCCAAGATCACAAAGTCGCTTTTTAGACCATTTTTACTGTTGCCAAATCTGTCCAAAAGTCGCCAGGTCGCTTAAATTAATGGGGGTGCAGATGGGTCCCCCCCTAAGGTTGGAAAGTCGCCGAAATTAAGGGGCCTAGGTCACAAAGTCGCTTTTTTGAACCCTTTATCCTATAGTCATTTTTGACCAAAAGTCGCTAGGTCGTTTTTATTATTGCCTTAGGTCGAAAGTCGCCTCCAAAACGGCCCAGGTCGCCAGGTCGCTTTTGACCCATCTGCAGCCACATTAATATATCAGGTCGCCAGCCTGGAAAACAGCCCAGGTGGGGCCCTTGTTGGGGGGGGGGGGGTGTACAACCACTATGTGTGTCATAACCGCTATCTGTGTCAATAACATATAGAGGTCGACCATCCAACCGCTATCTGGGTAAAAAAAACGCTAACTGTAGTAACCATCCAACCGCTATCTGTAGTAATGACCGCTATCTGTGTCAAAATCTTCTACACTGTGTTTCATGGTCTATAGGCACATCCAACCTCTATCTGTGTCAATAAACGCTATCTGTGTCATATCAGCAATTTCTATCAAAAACTCATACCAAGCATGTATACACCAATTACCATGTGGGTCACGGGGGGGGGGGGGGGCATTATTTAACAGGGGGCAGCAAATTCGGATCCCTTGAGGGAGGGGGGTAGACTGAAAAAAAGTGGATCACTACTGGGGTGTGTGAGGCCAGACAATTTTGCCATGCCCACACTAAAATTCAAAGACCCCCTAATTTAATTCAAAGTATTGTAGCGGGAAGGAGCCGCTGCGGAGTCGGGAGCGCAGGAGTAGTGCGTCCGCCGCCCACCAGAGGGCGCCTCCGTAGCGAGCCCTATATTAGGGCGCGCTGCGGAGTCGTGCCTCAGTCTACTCTGGCTCAAGCTTGGCGACGGACGTACTCCCTGGGCTCCTAACTCCGCAGTTGGTCATAAGAACTGTTGATGTGCCTTGTGTATAATAAATAACAACTAGTCAAGTGTCTTCCTGAATACAAGCCTTTATTCCTAAACTGTTTGTGTTCTCGTGTTCCTTGCATTCCCCAGCCGGCCTTAGCCTTTCTATTACAGTATGGTTGATACAGATAGTGGTGTTATTACAGATAGCGGTTGGTAGAGCAAAGAACGGCAATGCGCCGATACCCTGTAATTACTTATTGTAATTAATTACCGAATAAATACATTAAAAAAAAAAAGGCTATCTGTGTCAAGGTTATAAAATATACACGGGAGTACTATGGCCACTATACCCTGCCCTAGCCTGATGTGCTGCCCCAAAATTGACCTACACCTGTGCACTGAGAATATTTTGACCTTACCTGACCTTTCCTGCATTTCCTGGCTATCCTACCCTACCCAATAGTAAGGTTGATACAGATATCGGTGTTACTACAGATAGTGGTTGGTAGAGTAACCGCTATCTGTGTCAAGGCTATAAAATGTCTTAAAGTTCTATGTAACCTTTTTTATAACCAAAGAACTGATGTCAACAATAACAAATAGGACTATTTGACACTTTTCTCGCAGAATTGGCCATTTTCAGGAGAATTGCATCTTCTATGAGTTTTTACCGTTTTCCCAAAAATTTACTTTTTTCAGGGACATTCGCAATTTTTCTCTCCGAATTGAATATTTTCGGGAAAGTCGACTTCTTTGCAATTCCCCCCCCCCCCCACAAATTTAGCCATTTATACGGAAATTTGTCTTTTTTAAGATTTTACATTTTAGTGGCTGCACAGCAACCATTTTCTGGAATTTTGTATTTTAACCATGTCCTTTTTGCACTTTCCATGTTCTTTTACTCGGTTCTCCCCAAATCTACTATTTTTTGTGATCATTTCCCACTTTCTCATATTTAGGTATTCTGAGAAGGTATTGACTTTTTCAAGATTTAGCAGTTTTTCTCCGGAAATTGGCCATTTTCACCAAAAATTGATGTTTTCTAAATATTTTACCTTTTTCTCCTAAAATTGGTCATTTTTAGGGAAATTTACTTTTACATGTTTTTTTTCCATTTTCTTGCAAATTTGGCCATTTTGAAGAAAGTTAACTTTTTCAAGATTCTTTTTTTCATTTTTCAAGTTTTCTTTCAGATCTGGCCCTCCTAGGATTCTGTCCCAAACTCCCTACAGTTATTACACATCCACAAACCCAATGTGTTACAAAGTCACTACCAAACCATTTTTGACACACTTAGTGTAAGAAGAAATATCAGATATGCTTGACACAGATAACACCTTGTTAATACACTTAATTTGACACATATAGCATTTTTTTGACACAGATAGCGGTTGGATGGTCGACCTCTATATGTTATTGACACAGATAGCGGTTATGACACAGATAGTGGTTGTACAGGGGGTCCCCATGTCCCGTGTCGATCTTAAGAAATGCTCATGTCGCCATATCGATCTTAAGAAATCCCCCATGTCCCATGTTACTATCTTTTTTTTCCTCCTGTCCCATGTCACTATCTATTTTCTCCTCATGTCCCATGTCACTAGGGCCATAAAAGGTCCATGTCGCCGTGTCGAATTTAAGTAGTTCCGATGTAACCCACTGAGCTACGCGTGTGGGTTACGCCGGCGCTGCTTGGCAAAAGCTGGGAGTCAATGCGACCCAGGCTGGGTCGCAAAACACAGGCAGCCCATAGACGGTGGCGCCATCTAGCGGGAATTTTTGGTAGGCTCAAAGAGGATCCTAGAATTTGCCTATCAGCTGCAGCCCAACCTACACGGAGTAGTAGGTTGGGTAAGCTCAACTAAATTTAAGGGTCTAGGGCCATCCAGGACCTCTCTGGAGCCACATGCCTCCTCCCTCCGGTCTTCCCCCAAACCTGGCCCATCCCCACTCCCGGGTCCCATCATTCCGGCTCCCTGCCAGCCCAACCAGTGACTTCCTCTATGGAAGTGACTGGTCCAACTGGTAGATGTAGGTGGCTGCAGATGGGTCAAAAGCGACCTGGCGACCTGGGCCGTTTTGGAGGCGACTTTCGACCTATTGCAATAATAAAAGTGACCTGGCGACTTTTAGAGAAATTTAACAGTACTTTAGGGGGTCCAAAAAAGCGACTTTGTGACCTGGGCCCCTTAATTTCGGCGACTTTCCGACCTCAGGGGGGGACCCCTCTGCACCCCCATGTAGTAATAGTCACGAGGAGCAGCTGCGTGTCGGCGTAAAGCTGGTAGAATAGACGCTGGGTAACACGCAGTGTACACGGACATGAAGTTTACGGGTCAAATTATTGACAAAATATGTGTTCGACTATTACTATAGGAGGACATATCAACCATAAAACTTCTCGCCCAATAAGGGACTCGAACCCTTGACCCTCAGATTAAAAGTCTGATGCTCTACCGACTGAGCTAACCGGGCTCGTGCTAGCGCCGAGGACACATAATCGTACAGTATATAAATAACCCCAGTTACAATAGAGAAGGGATGAAACATTTCAACGAGTGCCTTCAAGTATGACAAAGTCCAATGGCATGAAAATTAAAACGTTGTATTTGTCTTTTGAGGGCTTTTGTTCAGGGAACTCGAATTAAAATTTCACTTTATTTTGAAAATGCTCAATTTTAACAATGGATGGTATATATTTTAGTTGCAAATTATCACGAATCATATACATGCAAAATGGAAAACCATTTACACGTTTATCAGGAATGGGGTGGTAGCCTAGGGGTGGGAGTACATGTCATGACATCGACTACAGTGTACAAAAGTAGGGTCGGGTAACCTGAAACATATCTTTTTGGCCTATTAGCCTCTTCTCAGTCTTATTATTGTGAAGAATGCATAGGAGAATTCCTATAATTATTGCAGGCATTAAGCAAACTGTACATGCATCTGATTGACGTGAGTAGACGTGCCCCCGACGTGCCCAGTTCATTGTCATTGTCATTGTCTGTACGGGCCCTGCTTTGACCACTCCGTCTTTACATAACTACATAACATGATTAACACTGCCCTATGTATCGAAAGATATGCGACAGGAGCCGGGACAGGAGGCGCGAGGTGTCGCTGTTAAAGCCTACGGGGGGTGGCAAGTCTACGGAACAGGACCTTGGTCCCGGGGGTGGGTGGCAAGTCTATGGGCGGCAGTTTGTGGTGGGGGTGGGAGGCAAGTCTATGTAAGGGAGGAGGTGGGAGTACCAGGGGTGGGGGCGGGTGGCAAGTCTATGGACGGAGGATGGGGCGGGAGTGCCAAGGGCGGGTGGCAAGTCTATGTGAGGGAGAGGGACGGGAGTGCCGGGGGTGGGTGGCAAGTCTATGGGCGGTAGTTTGTGCTGGGGCGGGTGGCAAGTCCATTAAGGGAGAGGGGCGAGAGTGCCGGGGCGGGTGGCAAGTCTATGGGCGGAGGTGGGTGGCAATTCTATGGGAGACGGAGGACTGGGTGGGTGGCAAGTCTGTGAGGGAAAAGCCGGGGGGAGAAGGGGCGGGAGTGCTGGGGCTGGGGGCTGGGGGTAGTAGACTGGGGGCGGGTGGCAAGTCTATGGGCGGAGCCTGCCTGCAGCAGCCAGTACGCGTGCACCCAGACGCCTTTCACCCCCACCACCCTCCCCCCACTCACCAGCCGCCGCCTCCAACCTCCACACCACACCTCCACCCCACCCCCACCCCCTGCGAGCTGGGGCCTGCTTGCTGACATGCGGCAACAGCAGCAGCTGGCGGCAGGCAGTGTGGTGTGGAGGCGGGAGTCGGGGCAGTCAGCGTCAGGCCGTGCAGGCAGCTACAGCAGCAGCCGACATTTAGCCGCCAGCTGACTGCAGCAGCAGCCACGTCGTCCTGTTACCTCCAGGACACAGGCGGGATGGGGGACGGCCGCACCGAGGTGCTGCCGGGGGGAGACGGCGGGACACGCGGGGGGAACCACCCCCACCCCCCGGGCTCTAACGGCGACGTGCGGGTACCGCTAGTGTCGGTGTTAGGACGCGGGGAGCCGACCACCCCGGCCAGCAGCAAGCTGCCATTACTGCCGAGCACCGACCTGGGGGAGGCTCTCCCCACCTGGGACGACTGGCAGCAGGACTGGGCAGACGACAATAAGTCCGAGTGTTACAACGTGGCCGGACAGGTGGGTTACATCAAAGCATGCCTGGTTTTTTTTTATAGGAATAAGCTGTTGGCGCGACTATCATCGCTATGTTTAATAATTGGTGCCGTCCTTGTTTCATGAGCTCGTCCTTCCACCCCTACCTCCCCCCACCATGCAGCCATGGGCTTGGCCGTGGGCGCTGCCTGCCTCGCCCAATCACAGGCCGCCTTACGGAACGCCCATGGCGCCACCCGCATAGTGATGTAAACAAGCGTTGGTACAGCCCACGTGGTTGGTGGGGTGGTGGGGTGTGGTGCTTTTTTTGCGTGTGTCAGTTTTTCCATGTTTTGGTGAGGGGTATACATCATAGTCTGGGAGATGACGTAAATAACGACCTTCAACTGATGGATTAGCTGTTGCTGCAGCTAGAATAGAACAGGCGCTATTTGCTGCTCCCAGCTGGGAGGAACTGATTTGTGGAAGCTGTACTGTACAGTGTACAGGCTGGCACTGTGATAGTGCTGGCCAGAATCATGTCTGACATGTCTCATGTGAGGCCTGGGTACTATTAGTATAGCCTATAGGAAAGTTTTTCATCACCATGCAGTCTGATACTTAGGGAGTGGTATTTAAAAAAACAACAACAGGGGGTGAGATGGGTTATGCCATGACCCACCCCATCCCCTGTTAAAGGCTGTTGTCAAAACTTATGGACCAAGGGGTATCACTTTCTTGGTGAAATTCTCTAATGCCCACCAAAACCTATGGACCAAAACACATCTAGACTCCTTGGGGAAGTGGTAACCGACAAAATTTGGACTTCTAATATTGAGAGGAGAGGCCGCCAGAGGGGGACAACACCTTTTTATTTTCAACAAACAATAACTGTGACGACGATGAAACTCATGAATGGTACTGCCATCTGTTGTATATTGCCACTGCGCTAAGGCCAAAGCTATGTCACCCATTTTAAACAAAAACGAGCAAAGCTACTCAGTAAACGAAATCTGCAGCGGGAGGCTGGAAAAATTGGATTCGCTTCCAGGGAAGACCTAAAGAAAAAAATGTATGCTAGCTGACCCCCCTCCCTCCCTGTTAAAAGTGACTACTCCCCTACCCCCTGATTGTAATGGTGTCAGTCAGTCTGAATGGTGCCTGGAGGCAATTATCGTACATTGCATCATGCAAACCTTACTAGACTTACTAGTGACTGATATGGGCTACAGCACTGCCAAGCTGCATATATTAACATACATGCAGTAGCCTAGAGCTATAGTCATATGGACATGTCAGTTTGTCACAGATTAATATGCTGCATGCTCAATGCATGTGCCATATGCTACTATAAAACCTCGCGTAGAAGCCACGGCTAGTACGCGAGTCGGATCGGTGGTGTGGCTTATAGGATCAGCCCAGGCTCAGGGTGCGGCTTATACTGGAGTTTTTGCCACTATGGTACAGTACTTAAGTCACCATATTCAGACCCCTGGTGCGGCTTATAGGATCGGCCCAAAGTCGGGTGCGCTTATACGCGAGTTAGGCTTGTCGCAAGGTTTTACGTTATATTCTCTATATCTTTGTCCAAAGACACTGTTTGCTAAATATCCCAAATATTTAAACGGAAACTGTGTCCATTAACAGGAGCCTAGGTAATAACAGCAAACATATAGCCCAGTAAACAAAAAACGTTATACAACGTTAAATAATGTTTCTCTATGGCTCCTTCTGGCAAAACGTTATATAAACAGTTATTTTGACGTAAAATAACGTATTTTTGTTAGCTGGGAGATATGATATTAGCTATTATATTAGCACCTGGCCCCACTATACTGTCCTCAGTATAGGTATGCATGTATTGGAAAGTTCCATGGCCTAGATGCTGTATCTGTAACAGTGTATTCTGAAAAGTATCTCGTGAGGCCTGACCGTTGCAGTTAGAAGAAAGAAGAAGATAATTAACCATCTAAGATTCTCCTCCGCCATCAATATTCGGTACACAAGGATGTACGTATCAGGTTTGCGGATTATTCCACTGCCTATAGTGGAAATACTTTATGCACATCTTTCTGAATCCCATAGTTTTCTGAGTAGACTTGAGTGTATGGATATCTCCCAAATGTGTGACCCTTTATTAGCGTTGGGTGGATCATATTAAAGGTATGTAGTGAAGTTATCATGTCTGGTATTCAGAGCACAAGGTCCTTGATAAATATATGTTTAGGTGACTTTTTACAGCAAGCAGTCAGTAAGAAGCAGTATATACAGGGACGAGGGGGGGGGGGTGATTGGCAATCTGCCGAGAATGCCGACTGGTGTGAAAAGAAAGAGGATAATTATAAGCTTTGGTGCTTGGTCATGGTTACATAAACCGGCTGAATGTTGTATATATACCTGGAGTATATTGAGTTATGTAGTAAGGGCCATAACCCATTAACTATTTTTGATGCATTATTGGCCGATACACCCTCAATAAACGGGTCCAATCAAGTACTTTGCTGTATAATATTGTAGATGTACAGTCGGCCCTCACTTTCTCGAATCTTAAAAATGTAACAAAAAATGTCTGAGAAAGCAAATTATCTGAGGGATTAAGTCCAAATATAATGCAGTGTTGCCGAAATGGCGCCGGCACGCCGGCTTTTGCCGGCGTAGAATCTTAATGGCCGGCGTATGGCCTTAGGACGCAGGCCAGAATGGCCTGTCATAATCTCAGCTTCCTAATGGTGAAAGAATTTTTCAAATTGGTCAATTAGAAGCGAAGATAGGGCCATATTTGTAAAATTGGTTATATCAAATACTTTTTGCAATATCTTTTAAGTTTTTGCATAATATAAAACAAGTCATAATGAAGTTTATGAAATATCAAAATTCATATGGCCTGCGTGAGAAAGAAATGGCCTGCGTAAGACGCCATGGTGCAGGCCAAGGTGGCCTGCGTTGAGAAAAAGTTTTCGGCAACACTGTAATGGCACTGATAAGGACAGTTGCCAGGCACCTGTCTGAGGAAATGAGGGATCCCAGTAAATGTTTGAGGTAGTGAGGGTCGACTGTACATGACATTCTCCGTGTGCTTTGTGGAATAAAGTGTCTACACCTACACTAGTAGTGGAGGACATCCCACTACTACTCTGAGCACATTGTGGGATTTGTGAGACCCAGCACAGTCTCTCACAGCAACTCCACAGCAGGCAGAATCAACTCTCATGTCTCAGAAGCAATGATAGAGTCGCTGACATGATATTTCAGCTCCCTATATTAAAGATCTACCACGTGTTTAGCAGAGCTAGTATACTTGATATCTGAGTACCCACAAGGTAGACGTGCAACCATTTATAATGGGTCCGTCCATATATCACATATGTAATCATGCCAAAGAACAGCTCCTAAATGAAGGCCACCCATTAACCGGAGCACCTACAGGTGGTATTTAGGAGTCAGTTATCATGACCCGAGCTGAACCAGCTGTTATTTATCTGGTTTAACTAGAATTACAATCTAGCCATGTCTGCCAGAAATGTAATAGGTTCAAAAGTTGATCTGCATTTGTGGAAAGTTGACATTTGTCAAGTACAATAATGTGATAGGATTGATACCATTTGCACGTACATCCAAGTGCATTGGTGCCATGATGTGAATCCTCATCTATATAAAGACAGGGCTGTGAAAGCTCAGATTAAAATCTGAATTCAGATAGTTTGGTCTTCAGATTGGTCATTCTTGTGACTCGTCCATATCCAACAAGAAATTTGTTTCACTTTATGTAGGGGAGGGACTTGGAAACTTCAACCGAATAGATCACTAAAATACATCAAATTGCACCAATTACCTACTTGATTTTCATAATTGTTTTGGGGGCATGCCCCAATATATTACTATATACCTGTCCTGTTGTGATGTGTACCCCCAGATTATTTTGTCTTTTCCCGGTTTACACCCTTGAAAGGGCAGATACAGGCACCATCCACTGAGCTAAATTATAAATAAAAGAAAGAGGAAAAACCCCGTTGTGACACCAACCTTCATATGACATATACTCACCATGTGAGTGGCACAAAATGTCATCACAGTTTACCAAAAACAGATTAGATTAGAGGTTAGTCCAAAGTACCGGAAGTGGACGATTAATCAAGTCTGTTTATTTGTGTTTTCACATCAACAGGCACCAACTTGGTGTACGTCTAGACTGTTCACCCGTTAAGGACAGCATGATGCATTCATGCATCATGCCTTGGTCGTCATGATGCATGAATGCAGCCCTGGCGAGTAACTCGCCAGTGCTGCATTCAAGCATCATGCCGACCAAACAGGGTTGAGACACTCCTGAAGGTTGGCATGATACAACAGTGCAGCACCCACAAGTTACTGGCCAAGGCTGCATTGGTGCATCATGACAACAAATGTCATCTTTTAGCGACATGCCGTCCTTAAAGGGTTAAGGCCCGCATAATACTAGTACTCTAACGCATTATGGCCTTGGCTGTCATGCTGCATGAATGCAGCCCTGGCCAGTTTAATCTTGCACCAATGCCGAACCTTCCAGGACTTACCAATCCCATAGGGTCGGAATGGACAATGCTGCATTAAAGCACTATGCATCCCCTGTAAGGATTAAAGTGCTACTTAATGGTCTGCCCGAGATCAGTCAGTCATGCGGACAGTGCCAAGTTAGTGCTTTATAAAAGTAGCATATACCCAGTAAACGTTATACAACGTCATATATTACGTTTCACTGTGGCTCTTTGTGTGGCAAAACTTTATATAACGTTAAAAACGTTATTTAGACGTAAAGTAATGAATTTTTGTTTGAGTAGTTTTGATGCAGAAGAGTTAGCATTTATCTAGTCAGCTTTAGGACTAACTTATATCCTGCACTTAAAAGTATGGATGTAATAGATGAGGGATGCCCCATCAGTACTGTTTAGTGAATGGCGTTCACAAAGTTACTGATGCATACCGTTTTGGCACACTTGCCAAACTTTTTTAAAAATAATATTCATATAATAAACAAAAGCAAATATATTCGGTATTCGGTATTTGACATAGACAGTCAAGATATCCATTTTTGTGTGCCATGGCTTGCTGAATCCAGGTCATATGATTAATTATAGAATGCCTCCTGCCAACTCCTTGTCAATAATTGTGAAATGATATGGTATAGATCTACTTGTAAAGGAGTTTTATCTGTCTGTGTTGATCTTCAAACAGACCCCAGCCATTCATAAATAGATACCCAAGTAGGACACCAAAACACTAAGGGGGTGATGGAGGGATTGTGAGGGACAAAAATGGTATCGGATCACAATGATCAGAACAGAGAGACATCGAGGACACCAAAACACTAAGGCCAAAAAAAAAAAGAAGGTTTGTTTCAGGTCACCCGACCGACCCTATCTAAACAGGGCCGACCCTACGTTTTTTTATGCAATTTTGAAGACATTTTTATATTTTTAGACTTTTTTGGGGTCAATTTTAGGTTTACAAAATTTTGGAAAAAAATCTCTCCATTTTTACACTTTCTCGGGTCAATTTTAGAGGGGAAGTAAAAAAAAAAAGTTAACAAAAAAAAAAAATCCGACCTACCGACCCTAGAGTTTCTTCCCATGTTACCTGAAACAAAACTTTTTTTAAATTTGGCCTAAGGGGGAGGCATTGAGGGATTGGGAGGGATAAAAATGGTATCAGCCTAACAATGATGTAGTGGGACAGAGGTATAGTTAGACCACTCCTTCTCCTGCCACATTGTGATTGAGTAGGGGAGAATGCTATTTTAGGACGTAAATAACTAGTTTTGTGTTATATTTCTAAAGGGAGATATACGTGGCTGGAATGTGACACTGGGATCTTTATGGTAGAAAAGAAAAGCGTTCATCACGAGGGGGATGGGCCAGTGGATGCTTGAGGACATTGCCCGGGGTGGGCACTGAGCCTTTGAGGGTAGATAATAACTGCCGGCCTACCGCCCCTACTTTTCAGAGGGTGGGAGATTTGACCGCCCTACTTTTCAGAGGGTGGAAGATTTGACCGCCCTACTTTTCAGAGGTTGGGAGATTTGACCGCCCCACTTTTCAGAGGTTGGGAGATTTGATGAGCTATACAAGATTAGGTCTCTGAATTTTGTACAAATTCAATTTTATTCATCCCCTTTAGCAAAAACTTGCTTAATTTAATGATACGATTTTAACCACCCTACTTATCAGGGCCTTGACAACGTCCGACCGCCCCCCTTTTCAGGATCTAATGAAAATTTACCGACACCACTTTTGAGAGTTGTGCTGCAGTGGTTATCCAATACATGGTAGAGTAGCCCCCCCGGGGGACATTGACTACAGTAAATTCGCGCGTATACATAAGCCTCATTCATGTATAAGCTGCATCCCTAACTTGTCACCCCACTGAGTTTGACTTACATACAAGCCGCGGCTTATACCGTAAAACCTCATGTACAAGCCATGGCTAGTACGCAAGTCAGATCGCCGGTGCGGCTTATAGGATAGGCACAGAGTCAGGGTGTGGCTTATACGCGAGTTTTTGCTGCTATGGTACAGTACTAAAAGTCACCATAATCAGATCTCTGGTGCGGCTTATAGGATTTGCCCAAAGTCTAGGTGCGGCTTATACACGAGTTGGGCTTATACACGAGAGTTTACGGTATGCGGCCCTCAAAGCTGTACTTGACATCTACCTGTGTCTACGAGAGGAGTCTGTTAGTGGCAGCAGCCATCTGATGAGATGTCATTGACCTGTTAAGTAAGTTCCAATTATACATCGAAACGCACTAAAAGATGCAACCTATGATCAATTGCATACCTGTCAGCCATCTTCGGTTGGCCACAATTTCCACTCCTGCCTTAGTACAAAAAATAAAGAAGGCTGTTTTCAAAGCTCCATAGAGGCATCCATGTTAGCACCTTGAAGACAGCATAGTGCTTTAATGCACCATGCTATTTTGTCACCATGATGCATGAATGCAGTACAACTCGCCGGTACAGCATGATGCAGATCCTACAGGGTTGGTTGCTTCCAATGCACAGCGAGCGAGTTACTCCGCGGCAACACTGCATTGATGCATCAATGATCATGACGAAGCATAATAAAGTGTTGAGGGAGCTGTGAGAGCTGGCCGTGGCTGTGTGTGTGTGTCTATTGATTACAAGTACCTACAATACCTTAATGAGTGTATACATACATGGCCTGCCACGTACAGGTAATGAAGCATTCACTGTCCCGGCGTTAACTGAGCTTCTTGCCGCATGCTCTCGTCCCCAGAGCTTCCAGAAGGCTCTAGGGACAATCGCCATGACCTTAAACTTGAAGTTTGCTAGGTTTGGTTCTACTGGTAGGTTGGAACCAGTATGTATGATGGTCAGGAACTACCGTAAATTCCCTCGTATAACCCGCATCTCGTGTATAACCTGCACCCCGACTTTGTGAGAACCCTATTACCCGCACTAGGGGTCTGACATTATAGTGCTTTTATTACTGTCCTATGCTGCCAAAACCCCTCGTATTACCCGCACCAGACTTTAGGAATTTTGTATAACCCGCACTGAGGTTTTGGTTCGCGTATAACCCGCCGGTTATAAGCAAGAATTTTCGGTAGTATGTCGTATGTATGATGGTAGTTAGCGGAGGTTTAATCTGCAACTCTAAGCACCCCTATATTTAAGGCGGAGGGTTTACAGTCATGTTTGGTCTGTATGGAGCGGCCCTTGACACAGTGTGTCTGTCTGCATTGTGTATGGGATCACACTCAGTGCCCTTCTCTCCATGACCATGACCTTCACAGTGCTAGTTTCTAAAATCGACTACACTAGTCTCAATTGCCCATAAACCACTGTCACACACAATACTACAGCCTGGGGTATTTGGTCCTATTTAAGTGACTGTTTGGCCCATTTGACCTGTCAGGTCTGACAAAAGGTCCATCCCACCCATCCTGTAGGGTTAGAAAGTTAAGCCTTTAATTCAAAGTACTAGACTTGCCCAAGTCTTTAGACTCCCTCCTCTTACCCCACATTCTTCCCATCTCCCCTTTGCCATACACGGGGACGGTAAGCAGTCTAATACAGTAGGTGCAGCCTAGCAAGGGCATGAACCTACATCTCCAAGCACAGTCTTGGTAGTTGGGTGGGTAATATAGAATAAGGGTCTGTCACTAGAAGTCCCCCATCTCCTTTGAGCATCCCATTCTGATGAAAATACATGTACATTGTATTTAAATGCATTGAAAGGTGACATAATTATCATAAGGATTTTCCTGGTATCTAGGATTTGCAAAGAATTTTTAAACTAATGATATAGCCCCTTTAAGCAAAGTCCCCCGTCTGCCTTGCACCAACCTTCCTGCGGGACTGACCTCCATAGCCACAGCACAGTAGGGGAGCAAAATATGACAGAGAACCATGCACAGGTTGCCAGTGTAGGGCCCAGAGTGACGCATCCTTCTTCTATTAATAGTAAGTAGGTCACGGCCCCATATCAGTTGCGGCCCATGCAGCCTAGTGAAGACATCCCTTTAAAGACCATATCCGGAGGTTCTTAAATGGCAATTTCGTTATTGTATACAGGTACTTAGGTATATTAACTGACTTCTCATATTGAATCAAACTCCTGGGGAGCTATATTTATGTATTTATTAATTGGTTTAATTGGGCGCCACTCCATGAGACCTATGATCCGAAATATCAGCGGATGTGCTGCCTCCAGAGAGAAGCACATGAACTAGAGTCCAAATACCCAATGTGACTGCATATTGGGTGACAACCAACCCAATGGGGGGGCCACCCCCATATTTTCTAGAGAAACTATATGTATGTGCGAACATCACTATGAATTTGGTACCCTTAAAACAAGAGGTAAATCAACAAAATAGCACTAATTTCATGGGAAATACCTCCCAAGCCCTTTAACCTATAGGGCCCAAAAAATGACATTTTCCCTTGAAACCGTGCTCACAGATGCTAGCCATAGCTAGGGGAGTGCCCCCCCCCCCCTGGTCACCTGCTGTGGTCAGCCCGCCACAAGGAGGGGGGGGGGGGCAGGGGGTTGGGGGTTGGGGTTGGGAAGAGGTAATCAAATTTAAGGTAGCTGTCTAAGATTTAATGCTCATACATTGTGACATTTTCTGTGCATGTATAGGGTGCCATGTATACAGTAATACTTGTAGAAAATACTTTTATTTTTCGAAATACAATATAAAAGTAGCTAGGGACCCCCTACTTTTCTTCTCCCATGTTGTATTGCAAATGATGTAAGGCATGTTGTGAAATGAGTTGTAGGAAATACTTTTGACCCATTATAGACATCCACCTAAAGTGCCCCAGGCCAGGTAGGTCACAGATTCTGCAGTAGTTGGACTGGGCTAGGGTTTGCACTGGGGGTATAGATGGGGGCGTCCCCATGTCGCATGTCGATTTTAAGAAAAGCCCATGTCCGATGTCACTTAGAAAAACCCAATGTTACTAGTGTCATTTAGGAATTTTGTTGAAATAGGCCTATTTTTTACCCCTGCCCCCTTCTTCTACAAAATGATGTCATGCAGAAGGTTGGTTTCCAGTTACTCAACCGGGTCACCCAAAACAGAGCAGTGGCATTTGAAAAAATATTTTGAGATGCCACTTTTTACGGTTTGTAAATCGGACAATTGTTAAAGATTCTAGAGTTTGGGAGGGGGGAGAAGACCTTCTCTATAGGGGGAGCTGACTCCCAAAAATTCCCGGGGGGCAGGTACCCACGGGTGTATGGGAGCATGCCCCTGGAAGTACCCTTCCCATAATCTCCCAGGATTTGGCGAGACCACAAATTCATTAAACTCCATTAAACTAAATGTGACACTATCCCCCCCCCCCCCCGCCCACACACACACATAGCAGTCGCTGGCTTCTGACACCTTCCCCTATCGCATGTCAATTTTAAGAAATGGCCATGTCGCCGTGTCGATTTTAGGGGTCGACCCCCATTGTAGTGGGGAGAAGGGCCTGTATGCCCATGGCCCTAGTGCCACATACTGGTATACCCCCCCCCCCACTCATTGTCACAGGGTCGGGTCTGGGGTTAGGTAACTGCACCATGATAGCACGATTATACTGAAGCTTATTGTATTAACTTACCTAGGTTTTCAAATAGTCTGCAGTTTTTACTACAGTTAAATAATACATATATAAGAGGGTAACGTAGCAGGCTCAGTCTCACGACTTTGTAACAATTGGATAGTCTTTGACTGAGTAACGTCTTTGACTGGGTGATGTCTTTGACCGGGAGGCTAGAAAGGGCATATCTCTACTATTTGAAAAAAAATATGTGGACGGTTATTGCATAATACTTTGGACAGTGTAGCTCTTCAAAGTCCACATGATATAGAAAGTGAGGTCTTTGAAATGAGCAGAGGAAAAAATATAACATAATGCTATAATGGACGTGAAAGGACCTACATATGAATATAACAAACTTAAAATAAATTTCCTTTCATATAGTGTGAAAATATCCTTTGACTTTTTCCACCCATTTCTTACTATATAGGTCTAATCTATTCTATAATAACGCTTCCCGGTCAAAGATGTCACCCGGTCAAAGACGTCACCCGGTCAAAGACGTCACCCGGTCAAAGACGTCACCCGGTCAAAGACGTCACCCGGTCAAAGACTATCCAATTGTTACAAAGTGGTGAGACTGAGCCAGCATAGATTCAGTTTATAATGATTTTGTATATGGTTATTTAATTGTAACTGGGTGATACATGGTTCATATACCCTATACAGTATTACCCACGTGGCGTCTGTTTGCCCCCACTGTTCTATTATTAGGTGCAATCTACAACTCCTGCTATACCTCTACAATCTACAACTCCTGCTATACCTCTCCTTAGCAACGGGGTATACGGCTCAGTGTATATAACCATTCACTGCCAGGCCCCCTTGTGTGAAATAGGGAAAACACACATTTTTCAATTCGATATTTTGGGAGGTTTACTAGTTTTGTTGAAAGGACCACTTTATTCATACATATATACAATGTCAATCAAAGGATGATTTAAAACACTATGATTGTAGTAACTTTTTCTGCCTTCTTCATTTTGTTCAAAACCTCCGGATATGGTCTTTAAGAGTTGAGGGATTGGGACTCATACAAGCATGAATGTATGTATACATCACATCAGCCTAGGAGCTTATTAAACACACCGATATTAGGTGCTTTACATGTATCAAGGACTATTCAAGGACAGTATGGGGGTGGGGCTGAACACCTAAAAAGGGCCCATAAGAAAGACTTAGAATGAGAAGCCCCAATAAGAACCATGCAATCAAAGATCAAAGAGGAGGGGGCAATCACCACTTTCCCAATACAGATAAAAAGGCAGAATGCGACGTTGGGATTTTATGGTCTTGTTAAGCAAATCCCTGAGCACACCCCCAATCACGTGAGTGTGCCTCCTGAGGTGAGACAATTACCGGTAATTAGGTCACTGACATCAGTGGGTGCTTCATTCTCCGGACCAAAAATCTGATAGAATCTAGAAAATTATGAAGAAAAAAGGGTTGACCCTATTTCAAAGTAAAGGTCGGGTTACCTGAAACACACCTTTTTTGGCATCACACTGCTACGCTCCAGGCCCGGTGGTGATGGCCCATCCCGGGCTGGGTTCAGGACAACGTTGTCTTGTCTATACTTAATCTGGGACCTGCTGGCAAGCCCCCCATGAGGTCATTATGGCTCACATTGGTAATATCAATTATAATGTAGACAACACCTACTCTAAGTGTCATTTAAGGCACTATCAATAAACTTTCCATCCTCATAGTTATCACAGTCACCACTAGTCTTACAACCAACAGTGGGATCCTTGAAGATGGCCTTGGAGAGACATTGGGTATCCAGCCCAGCTCATTAAGGAAGCTCTTTGTCGGCCTCGCCAGCAGGTCTGACATAAGGTATACCTGGAGATTTATGTGTCTAGCCGTCACAGGTCACAGTCATTACACAGGTCAGCCAAGGTCACACGGCTGCCCTACATAGGGCCATTCAGACTACCGGGTACCTGTGTGAAGTATGGCAAACTCTGCCTGCCTACTTGTAGAGCATTGTGGAGTAATCATCACGTGTCACAAAAAAAGTTACTGCACATATTTTAGAGAAGATGGTTTTTACTGGGTAAGGTTAGTTTGTTGAACATGTTAGCTAAGGCCAAAAAGAAGTGTTTTAGGCAACATGGTCTTCAGAATCAGGGAGGAAGGATTTTTTTTGGATTTTTTAAAACTTTTGAAGGTACCCAGAATGAGTCGTGAATCACACATCGACTCGCGGGTCAACAGGAAGACTCACTGATTCATCCAGCAAAAAGAAATATCACAAAATTTTGGATATACTTGTCTAAAAAGCAGTTTCCTGAAGTCAGACAATAATTTAGGCCAAAGAAATAAGTAGGAGTCTTTCCGACCTGATTTTTTCTAAAATCTAGGAAAATATGAATATTCACAGCAGCAAAAATCCTCAAAATCGAGAAAAATGATAGGGTCTATTTAGAATCTAGGGTCGGATTGCCTGAAAGATACCTTTTACCCCTAAAATCGACCTTAAAATGCACCAATTTGTGTCAAAATTTTCAAAATTTTCCTTGGGGGCAATGCCCCCAGACCCCCAATACATTTTTCAATGTGTCGCTTTTAACGCGCGGAATCGCGCACCCTTCTGAACTTTATTTGGTTTGGCCGTGGCCCCCCCAAAGTCAAGTTGCTTCCGACACCCCTGAAGTGGGACTACTTATTGGGTCAGAGCCTGAGATCACGCAGTGCACACGTGGTCTCCTGCATGTCTTATGTCACTGTCAGCCTTTATACCTCATGCTGAAGCGGACAACAGGTTATGTACACCCCCATACACAGCGTACACATCCTCCTTCATGTTTCTCATTGTCCATTACCCTGTGAGGTTGTGGTTAGTCAATTTAGTTAATATACATTTGTACCTGGGAAGTTAATGTACCTCAAATATACATTTAATGGTATTGTGACTTAATGTTTAATGCAGCAGAAAGCATCACGTAACGGTAGCTTTAATAACCCCTATATAGACTCTGCATACAGTAGCACGTTGTGTAAGTATTAGGTGGGAAGCTTTGTAAAGCTTTATCTAGTGATGAGCACTGGGGTATGATAAAAGCTGCCTGTTCAGGTTCATAAGGTCAACTACCGAGAGGCCTAGGTCGGTAGTTAACCATTTAAAGGTGGTATGTTGCTAATGCCATTGAAAATCATGCTGCATGAATGCGTCCATCGATTTCATGGCAAGACTACCTGCCAAGGCAGTACACAGTAGTTATGCATCATGTTAACCCAACCCTTCAGTAACCTGAACTGAAGAACGATGCAAGCAATGCATGAATGCAGTGTATAGGCAGGGGCGGATCCAGGGGGTGGCCTGGGGGGCACGTGCCCCCCCTAGACCCCCTGAAAAGGGGCCCTTGGTATGACTCTTAACTATAGGAAATGTAGTACAGGATCCGGCCTGTGCCCCCCCTAGACCAAATTTTCTTCGCTGTGCCCCCCCTAGACCACCCCTTCTGGATCCGCCCCTGATAGGCCCTACTCGCATTCATCCATACTGATGTCAAAGGGTATAGCCCATTAAGCTGACCCTACAGTGTTGAACACTCCAATAGGATTGGCATTATGCATCAATTCAACCCATATGGTCTAAAGCACTATGCGGCCCTTATTAATTAACCCTTCGAGGACGACTTAATGCATTCATGCATCATACCCTTAGTCGTCATGATGCATGAATGGAGCCCTGGCGAGCTAGCTATGCGCCAGTGCTGCATTCAAGCATCATGCCGACTACTGAGTTAAGACACTCCCATAGGGTCGGCATGATGCACCAATGCAGCACCAGCGAGTTACTCGGCGGGGCTGCATTGGTGCATCATGATGACAAATGTCGTCTTTTAGCGACATCCGTCCTTAAAGGGTTAAAGGGTTAATGCCTCCCTGTGGTACTTACACCAGTTACACACCTCCTGGTCCTGTACAGGATCCTCACCTGTCACGTGACCCGTGAGCATCTACAGAGGGCACCAGAGGGCGCCAGCTGAGCCGTGACGTAACTAATGACGTAATGACGGTGTGTGACGTATGGTGCTGGCTGTGCTTGAGACTGGGTAGTCTATATGCTTAACTCCATCCAAGCTAATAATTATGAGGGTCGGACGCAAGAATTAGAATAAGGCCAAAAAAAAGGTATGTTTCAGGTAACATAGA
This sequence comes from Harmothoe impar, assembly GCA_947462335.1. Lineage (NCBI taxonomy): Eukaryota > Metazoa > Annelida > Polychaeta > Phyllodocida > Polynoidae > Harmothoe > Harmothoe impar. The sequence goes on along the minus strand of OX381716.1, from coordinate 56,092,781 downwards.
AAGAAAATGTCGGGTAGGTAGGTCGGATTTTTTTAAAAAGTTTTTTTCTAAACAAGAAAGCACTAGCCAAGTCTCTGAAGACCCTGAAATTGACCAAAAAAGGTAGAAATACGAAAATCTCTTCAAAATTGCATAAAAGAAACGTAGGGTCGGGCCTGTTTTGAAAAAAACTTTTTTTTGGCCTGAGGGGGCGAGGTTCAGTAAATACCAACGTACCAAAAAGCAGCAATCTTGATGAATCAAAATATCAGATTTAAGAAAAAGAAATTCTTCCCAAATGAGGGAGGGAGCGGACGACCGCCATCCCCCTAGATCTGGCCCCACCGTAAAACGTCGCGTATACGCCTAACTTGTGTATTAGCCGCACCTCTATTTTGGCAGGATCCTATAAGCCGCACTGGCGATCTGCCTTGCGTACTAGCCGCACCTTCTACACAAGGTGTTACGGTAGCTCATGTAAATGCAAGACGCATGTACACCATAGTTCATGTATAGTCTCTACTTATTGCCATACTCTATGTGAACCATTCAATTCATGCTCTAAAATATACGCTTCTATCCAATAGCATAGTATTGATAATGTGAAATAGAATATGTTCATGTAGATTATATCACGATAAGGATTAGAACAATACATGTTGTGATAGGAGTGGAATGGACACTTTCAATAACTTCCCAGTGTTCAATTACAGGCGGTAATATTGGTGAGATATAAAATGTATGAGCTATGTATTTAATCTTGTGTTGAGAACTGATCCCTAAAGCTCTAGTACCCAGGTGCAGTGCTGGCATGTAAACCGACCCGTTATGTAACTGCTGCCAATGTCCACATGGCTGTCGGTGTGAGAGCTAATACATAAAGGCGCTCATCTTGAATACATTGTTGGCTGTGTCTCACCAAGGGGGCCAATGCGAAAGTCTTTAGCCAGGTGCCATCTTCAGTGGCGTAGGAAAAGGGGGGGGGGCAGGGGGGCCCGGGCCCCTCAATCAAATTGGAGGGGGGGCCTGAATATGTTTGGGCCCCCCCAAAATTTACCAAGACCCCTATGATAAACGTACCTTTCCCACATAGGGAAAAGTGGGGACATTGGGGCCTGGCACCCAATCATAACTAAAGGGGGCTCAAATTCTACTTTTCTATACAATTCCTATATGAGCGTGTAGATATGCTCTTTCATATTGAAAGCCGATATTCAAGGTCAGTTAGGTTGGGCCCCCCTGCCCCCCCTCTTTGACCGACTTGACAGAAAACGGTTGATCTAGGGCAGATGAAGATATAAATGGTCTGAAAGACGCGAAGACCTGTACTTAATCATAGAGGACCTTTATTTAGGGACCTCTATCTGAACATGCCAAGTTTTTTTTAGCTTAATCACTTTCATCCCTGTATTGGGCAAGCAGCATTTTAACCGGTTGCCACCCCCTGCAATTTAAAGATTGCGTTATGCCTCTGTCACTTAATACTTATGAGTACTTTTGGAAGCTGGCGCTAATGCGCCACTTTTTCCAGCTCCTTTTAGTTTGTTAAGCTTGACTGGGTAGGGGTTCCCACTCCCAATCAAATTTAAGTGGGTGCTTACTTAAATATGTTCACATTTTCCGCCAGTACATCTTCGTTTGGTAGGCTGTTCCATGAGCGTACCACTCGCCATGAGAAGCTATTCACATTGTTCCCTGTTGATTTGATTCTTTTTAAAATCCTGCCATTGTCACTAGAGCCCATGCATTATGTCGATTTTAAGAAACGTTCATGCTGGCGTGTTGAGTGACCCATATTGTAGAGTACTATTCTATAGTACAGAACAGTATTGAGGATCCATAGACAGCCTGCATGCCCCCATACCCCGCCAGGTGGGCCTGGTCAGCATACACTGTGTGCTCAGGGAGAGTAAACCCGTTAAAGACGGATGTCGCTAAAAGGTGACATTTGTCGTTGTTAAGCCCCGGCGAGTAACTTGCCAGGGCTGTATTGGTGCAATATGACGGCCCTCCGGGAGTCTCACCCCGTAGGGTTGGCATGATGCTTGAATGCACCACTGGCGAGTTACTTGCCAGGGCTGCATTCATGTCTCATGACGATCATGGGTATAGTGCATTAAGACAAGATGCCATTCTTAAAGGGTTAACGCTTTCATGACCGCATGATGTCTTAAGCGTTCAACTTGATGCGTTGGCATGATATACTAGCGCAGCGCCAGCTAGTAACTCACTCACACTGTATTGGTGCATCATGTTGACACTTGCGGTGTATCATTATACGCCGGAGCTGCATTAATTCATGCATCATGACCACAAAGGGCATAATGTTTTATTAAAGCATTATGCTGCCATTAAAGTACCTTTCTACAGCCATGCATGGTATTATGTAAGAGCGGTGCAGTGGACTTAACCCAAGACTTAAGCCATAGAGATAGAGATAAACCAACTCCACTACGTGTCAATATTAAAAATTGTTGTATATGAAAATGACATTTTGATAAGATAATAACAAAAACAACATGTCACTCCTATAAAATAAATTGTTGAGAACAGAAAATGAAATGCCCCATGATGTAACAGGCTGTGGACTACTGTGTAGCAGTTAGAGGTAATACAGGAGGACATCCAGACTACCCTAGGGCTGTATAATAGTATAGATATCACTCAGGCGTCAACAAAAAGTAGGAAATCTTACAATTACAATTAACAGAAATTGCTACATAAATTCCTGCAGAAGAGTAGGAATGCCTTAGGAAGCTAGAAGCGGCGTATCTGATATTAACACAGGTCCATGTAGAGTAGAGTAGACTAAGGCTGTATTATACAGCACATACACTCAGTGTTTACACAACAACACCCCTGACGTCCGGCAGAAAGCTCAATGGCTGAGCCGGCCGTGTCTGGGGCCGGGGGGGGGGGGTGCAGTATGTATAGACTACCACCTCCTACATCCTCACCCTACACACCCGCCTAAATACTACGCCGTCTATAAATGCATCAGGCTGCATGACGTAGAGGGGCGTGCCGTGACGTCACGACGTGACAGAGTGTCTGGGGGCTGTGCTTGGAGGCACGTAGAGTAGCACACAAAGCCTGTGCTTGGAGAGCTGCTCTAACCTTGAGTTGCTCCACCCGGGGTGGGGCGGCCACTGCCCCATGCTAATACATAGCAGGATGAGGCACTAAGAGAGGGGAGGAGAGCGCATTTCTGATGGGCTCAGGAGTCTGGCAGTCTCAGCGTTATTTCAGAAACTGTGTTTTTGTATAAATACCAGCAGCTCCGCTGCCGGAGATTGGCGCGGGAAAATAGTGGAGGCAGCGTTCGTTTGCCCTACTATACTGCATGGCGGGAATGCCTTAGCATATCGCAAATAGGATCGGAGTGGCGCAATATTTTCAATCTCCAAGTCTGAGTCCGAGGTAGAACTTATAATGGGGCCAGCTTGGGGCGCGGTGCATCCCTGGGTAGCGATCTCTTTTACTGGTATGTGTAATAACATTTACATCCCCAGTCACCAAATGTTAACCGTGTTCCAGGACAAGTGAAGTCACTGGGCACTAGAGGCCCATGTGTTAACCCTTGTAGGGCCTCAAGACGCTATGTTTATTTGTCGTCATTATACATGAAGGCAGCAATGTTGAGCTCCCAGGAGAGTCATACAGGTATACCAACTGAAAAGATGACAACCGCACGCTATAACACTGCAAAAAGTTGGTTGCCATTTTTGTACATGTACAGTAGAAAGTGTAGGTAAACAGTAGATTCTATTGTAGATCTACAGTAGATTCTACTGTGTACATTGTTCATACACGAACTATTTACAGTGTACTCTGGTTAAATAAGACCCTTGAAACTTGACTTGAGTAGGTTCTAACTCGCCGACCCTGCATGATGCATTAATGGTGAACCCTCAGGGAGTGCATCAACCATGTAGGAACTGTATGATGCATGAATGCAGCAATAGCAAGTTACTCGCCAGTGATGCATTCATGAGGACACAACAGTGCTGGCATGTAGAGGTGTAGGAAGCAAATCTTCATGGTGGGGGGGGGGGGGCAGGTGGGGCCCACTCCAAACAACCTGAAGTATCAGCCTTTATACATGATGTATCACATACACACATAAATATTGGATTGGATTGGAATGTAGTTTTTGAGCCCCCTTTAGTTCAGATTGGGAGCCCAGACCCCTCTGCTCCCATTTTTTTCTCTGCAAAAACAGATTGAAAAGTGTGTACATTATATTATAAATCTTGACAAATTGGGGCCCAAACATATTCAGCCCCCCCCCTCCTTAGTGATGGGGGGGGGGGGCGGGCCCCCCTGGCCCCCCTTTCCCTACGCCGCTGTCATGAAAGGGTTAATGAGGTGCATGTCTCTTGCTGTTACTGACAGACAGTTAACTGGGCCATGCTCTCTGATCTAGGTAATTACATATAGAGCTGAATCGGCGTACTTAATTAGCAAAGACGTCCATTGGCAGGTCCCGGCATTATGGTGTTCTATTGGGGGCCCTGTGTTACCATAAAACCTCGTGCATAAGCAGCGGCTTATACACGCTGGTGCCGCGCGGCTTATAGGATTGGTCCAGAGTCAGAGTGCGGCTTATACACCCCCCGAAAATCGGCTCGCGCGCGTGCCCTTTGAAGCGCAGGCTTTTTGGCTCAAAACAGGTTAAATTATTTTGACCCCCCTCCCCATAGGGGTCCAAATTTTTTTGCCCCTCCCCGGTCAAGGGCCCCCCCCCCAACCCACCACCCCCCCCCCCCCTGTTGTTAAAAAATGATCACTCCCTAAAGTCTAGGTGCTGTATACGCAAGGTTTTACGGTAGTGTTTCGTGACCAGAACAATGATAAATCAATGAGAGTGATGGCAGAACAAATACATAGACAACATTTAGGAGCAACAGGTTGCTTTATTGCATCATGCCCTTTTATCCCATGCCCTTTGTTGTCATGATACATCAATGCAGCGCTGGTGATACCTTTGTAGAGCTGTATTCTTGCATCATGCCAACCCTACAGGGTACACTCAGAATGTTAATGCAGCAACTCGCCAATGCGGCTCTGGTGAAAACAAATGAAAGGAAGCCTTGGGGCATGATGCTGTCCATAAAGATATCTATCATGATGTATCCTACAGGTGCGCGGCCCCCAGTAGCCCAGACCACACGTCTGGATGCTTCTATCCCCCGGGGTGGGTACTGTGCATTTGAAGGTAGATAACAACTGCCACCCTACCGCCCTACGTATCAGAGGTTGGGGGATTCGACAGTCCTATGTTATTAACACAAAGCTGTACATGGACTACCCTACTCCAACCACCGCCCCTGGATTATCTCAGGGCTGACTGTTCCTAGCGCCACTGTGTGGACTATATTGCAAACCTGGGCCATCCAAAAACTTCCAGAAATTCCTAATTTTAGCTAAAAATTTAAAAGAACTACCGAAGTTAGAGTTATAATTTTTACCACCCTACTTATCAGGGTCTTGAGAACCGTTGACCCTTCCCCTTTTCAGGATGTTATGGCAACTGACTGCCACCACTATTGACAGAAGTGCTGCAGCGGTTAGCCAAAGAGTAGCCCCCCCCCCCCCCCCCACCACGTCCCCGGTTCTACTCACAGTCTGCAGTCAGCTGAGCAACTCAGCTGGGCTGCTCACACTCTCCAACCACAGTTTTAGGCACTACAACCAGAGTTAGCAGCGCCTGTTTGGAGAGTGAGCTGCTCTAGAGAGCAGAAGTGTGGAGAGGTCAGGTGTGCCATGAAAAAGTTCGGAATGCCAACCGGTAGGTAGCCGGGCCAATACCCACTGCCACAACACTCTGAGTGCTTTGGGGCAGCCATGTTACTCTTTCGCCGGCAAAAGGTAGCAGAAAAGAGGAATGCCGACTCGATCGGTCAATTTTGTATAGGTATAGCGTTGCCACTGCCCCCCTCCAGTTCCCTATGCCATTGACAGGGAATATGATAGAATGGCAAATATTAATAACCTCCTTTGTCAATGTCTGCGTTGTATTAGGCACTAGCGAGATACTGGTGCTGCCACCAGGTGTTGCTCTGGTACCAATTGTATCCCCCTTGTCACCAGCATCCAGCTCAGCCAAATCTCGGGTCCGAGATTAGGGTACAAACAAGGTGTGAGTATTGTCAGTGGGTTGTACCTGAGCATTCCTTATGTCACCTGTCCCTCATAGAGTAATGGTTAGCATGGTGGATTCATGATGCTGGAGGTTACACTGGTTTCACTGGTACCAATCAACATGGCGCTGTACACAGGACATCTTGCTAATGCGGAATACGATATGCTCCGTGTACAAGTAACAGAAGGTATACATGACACGCGGAACACTTCATTGAAGTGAGAAACTCTGTGGATTGTATTTAGTATGTATTTTTAATAGAATTCCAAGCAATTACCCAGCTAACAAAAATACGTCAAAAATGTTTACGTCAAAATAATGTTTTTAACGTTATATAACCTTTTGTCATAATAAAGAGCCATAAAGAAACGTTATATAACGTTGTATTTAACATGTTTTTGTTTACTGGGTTAGTTTATTCATATTCATATAGCATGACGTCGTAAATTATAGTATATGGAACAGATGGCAGAAAACCACCCACAGTACACATACAATGCACTGCTACATGTATACTGCAGCGATTATTGACTTATCAATGTGTAACAACAGAATGTGTATATCAGGTGGTGGGGACCTGGCACGGCGCCAACACTGTGTGTGTCTACCAGAGCCACTTTGTAGACGTACAGGTTAACCCTGAAAGGGCCACATACCGTAAAACCTCGCGTATAAGCCTAACTCGGGTATAAGCCTGATTCGGGTATAAGCCTAGCTCGGATATAAGCCTAACTCGGGTATAAGCCTAACTTGAGGATAAACTCGTGTATAAGCTTAATTTGAAGATAACCCTAACTCGCGTATAAGTAGGTAGGTCAATTAGAGACCGGGATCCCGGGCCCGTATGTGTCCCCATGCTAAACACTCTCAATGAAATGGTGGTTTTCTCTGCAATATAGCATGGTATCATAAAACTACCAAAATCATGAAGAAGGGAAAGACTATGTGTTTCATATCCTCTTTTATTTCTAGGTTTCCCATTGTCAAATAATGAGATATTAATTGGTAAAATAAATACAATGCAGTGTGAATAAGTATATTGGAACAGTTTTTGTATGATAGGCATTGGTGCTACCTGCACAGAAAAGGGGGTGAATCACATGAAATTTCAGTTGTGTGTATGAGATCTCATACATATGGACTCTCCTGACATAGTAGACTTTGTAGATATCTTACTCTTATTTCTGTCACAATAATTACCTAATAAAACCATGTGTTACTTAGTAACATCATTTATAGAGGGGAGTTGTATAGTCAAGAGCCCCCTACAACCATCCAAAACCCCCACGACTAGGTAGAATATAGATTTGTGAGTAATATTCTTTTGGTTTGGTGTAAAAATATGCTGGCGAAAATTGGCTAAAGTAGTTACCCTGGAACTAGGTAATCAAACATATAAGGCCCCTGTTACTTCTTTTTACTATAGGAATTATTATCATTTTATGTGGGCACATACATTGCCCTCTTAGTGAGGGTCTTAAACAATCAAATCCCACAAACAGATAGTCAATTAAGCAAATATTCTTTGAACAAGAGCAATATCCCTATTGCACGCAGCATGATAGGCCCACATAAACACTCCCCAATGCTCAGAGTGGCGGGACACAGCAGGGCCATGCAGACTGGCAGCAAGTGACAGGTCGATTATGCCAACTTTTATTCCTTAGAAATTCATATAAAATAATCCATTAATGATAGAGGCACAATTCTTGCGGTTCTAGGTTCTGCTTGATCTAATGGCCATATTGTATATTATACGATGGTTTCCTCCAATTTCCTGAAGATCCGCTGTCCTACCTAGTATAAGCCTAAGCGCATAAGCCTGACTCGCGTATAAGCATAACTCGCGTATAAGCCGCCCCCTCACTAAGGAGCCGCACAGGGGTTAGTGCTATAGTACATGTATACTACTAACAAGTCTCGTATAAGCCACATCCCCACTGTGTGACGATCATATAAGCTGCACTAGATTTCTTTTACAGTGGTGCCTTATAGTGTGCTACGTTCTTTGTTGTATGATGCTTGAATGCAGCCCTCGCAAGTTACTACATGTATAGGACTGTCATCGTTACATATTACTAGAATTACAATTATCGAATAGACAACACACTTTTATATCATTACTAGGAATGGCCTAATAATTCACGTTTCTAAAGTTGTTAAAATTGTGTAAATATTCCATCTAGCGCTGTCTTATTATCCAATTGTGAAATTGTGCCCTTTCAAAGCCCTTGTAGGTTAATGATATCAAGGGAAATGGACGTCAGATTGTGTTCAAGGTGCTTCCACTTCCTCCAGTATGATGACGTCAGTAAACAGATTAAGATAACCTTATTTCAAGCAGATATTAACTGTTGTGTGATATCGAAATAAATTACTATAATGGAGAAATCGAGACCAAAATAGTGATAAGCGAAATCTAAATAAATTGGATACCCAAAGACTTGGACCCTGTCCAAGCCCGTGTGTCTCCTATAATATAGATCCACTTTGTTCATATAACCCTTTAAGGGCGGCATGTCACTAAAAGATTACATTTGTTGTCAAGATGCACCAAATGAGCCCCGGCGAGTAACTCACCAATGCTGCACTGGTGCATCATGCCGACCCTTCGGGAGTGTCTTGACCCCATAGGGTCGGCATGATGCTTGAATGCAGCACTGGTAAGTTACTCGCCAGGGCTGCATTCATGCATCATGATGACCAAGGGCATGATACATTCATGCATTATGCCGTCCTTAAAGGGGTAGGTGCCCCCGGAGGCGTACAAGGTGACGGTGTTATCAGAGAGACATGACACCAGGACAGAGTACTATAGTACTACTACTATCACCTTATCAGCCGCACACACAGCTCTCCTGACAACAACAGCCTGAAGGAGGTGTGAAGCAGACATTAGGCCCATTAGGACCTCATCCTGCTATCTGCCACGTACCTCAACAAGCTCCCTGTCAAGGCCCGGGCACACTGCGCCTGGAAATCTAAAATAAAGGTATAGCAGGCATCTATCTTACCCATCTCTTACATCAGCCTGTTATATAACCTACACTGGCCTCCTGCACCTCTCCCTTTCTAAGTGTCCTGGTGACCACAGACGCTCTGGGTGTCAGGTTCCACGTCCCAATTGGGGAGCTTTTGAGTCTCATATGCGTCCGTCTGTTTTATAATACCAAGACAATTGCGGTGGGGAGTCAAGACAGATGTTTTGCTGCAAAACATTTTTGTCTTGGAACACTTTTGTCTTGGAACGCCTGTCATACCTGTCTTGGAATTGAAAGCATTTGTTGTGCAACAATTGTCTTAGCATTTGTTCTTGATCTCACGACCAGTGTGACCGGGCCTTCAACCTAAGGGAGTGATCATTTTTTAACAACAGGCGCATCAAAAAATTGTATACTTTTCGCGCCCCTTTATAGCATAGTAACACACAGGCTTTTTTACTCAAAACAGGTGGAATTTTTTGCCCACTCCACCCCAGGAGGGGTCTAAATCCCCCCCCCCCCCTCCGGGTCAAGGGATCCGAATTTTTTACGCCTCCCCTCCATAAAGGCCGCTATAAAGGACTGCATGTGGCTAAAAGATGACATTTGTCGTCATGATGCACCAATGCAGCCCCGTGAGTAACTGACAGGTGCAGCATTGGTGCATCGGGCTGACCCTCTGGGAGTAGCCCAACCCGCTTGAATGCAGCAATGGCGGGTTACTCACAAGGACTGCATTCATACATCATGATGCACCAATGTATTATGCTGCCTACAAAGGGTTATGGTTCCCTTGGTGGTCATGTTGTGTGAATGCAGCCCTGTTCTGCAAATATGCATCATACCAAGCCTTACGGGGTGTATCATCCCGATAGTGTCAGCATGATCGCCAGGGCTACATTCATGCATCATGAGGACAAATGGGCATGATGCATTAAAGTACTATGCGGCCCTCAGAGGGTTATTGCTATGATTGTTGTCATGATGCACGACCACAGCACTGACCAGCAACTCACCAATGCAGCATGAGTGTATCAAGCTCATCCTCCGGGAGTGTATCCCACCCATAGGGTCGGCATGATACCTGAATGCAGCAGTGGCGATGCATCATGCCGCTGACTGTAAAGGGTTGCGGTGGTTGACCCTGGAGAGGAGCCATGCTGACGCCCATCAAGTACCTGGGGGCGTCACTAACACCTGTGTAGTGAGTCTGTTAGTCTAAGTGACACATGCATTATCGTACCTGGAACACCGCCTAGTGCTTTAGTATTGTGGTCTGCACTTTGTCAGCATGATGCATCAATGCAGCACTGCCGAGTCTATTCTTCCATGCATCATGCTGACCCTTCTGGAGAGTATCAGTCGGATCATAAGAGGCTGATGCTTGAATGCAGTGCTGGTGAGTTTCTCGCTAATGACAGTAATGTGCCTTTATGAATTATGATGACAAAATGTATTGCGTGTAATTGAACACCGTGCCGTCGTTAACGGGTTACGTTTATTGCCCACCTTAATCTTGTTGACAAACCACAGGAGTGGGTCTAACGCGGTATCAGTCCCTTGTTTATCTCAGGGCATGCCCCCCCCCCCCACCTCACACACTCCCTTCACCTTTAGAGCAAGACCAAAAGGGTCAAACCTATATAGATTCAACCGATAAATGTAAAGAATGAAAGATATATTCATTATGGTTGGTTGAGGTGGCAACATATGTTAGGGGCGTGGCAACTAGGGGACGGGGGGACATGAGCCCCTCCCCCCTCACTTTTGACCAAACCCCCAAAAGTCAAACCAAAAAGGTCAAGTGAAAGGAAGCCAGAAAGGCCCCCATACTTTGAAACTGCTTGCCACGCCACTGTAATAATTTAATTTCTTTTTCACACAAAAAGGTCAGTTTCTGGCTTCTCAGTAAAGTCAGTTTCTGGCTTCTCAATGAAATCTGTGTGTGGCTTTTATATAATACCAGTTCATGGCTTCTCTGTGAGATTAGTTTGTGGCTTCATAGTGAGGTCAATACGTGGCTTCTTAATAAGGTCAGTGTGTGGCTTCACTGTGAGGTCCATTTATGGGTTCTCAATGAAATCGGTTTCTTGTTTCTATGACCACGTGAAGTCAGTTTTTTTGCTTCTAAGTGAAATTTATAGATTCTCAAGAAGACACATACCTCTTTGATTTGATACAGTGATAACAGTGATCTCCTATCCTATTGAATTGCCACATTCTCTAGCATATAATTATATAAGACACATTTTAGCAGTTAAAGATAAGTCCGGGGCCTCATTGTACACTTGGATGTTAAGCAAATCAGTCAAAAACATACATAATTATATTAAAGCAGGCACCTGGATGACATGTTGGGTAATGCTGGACTCCTGCTGCCCGTATTAGGCAAAAAAAAAGAAGTTGTATTCAGGTATCCCTAGCGACCCTATTTTTTTGGCCCTACCCACATTTTTATTTTATTTTTCATTTTTTTTGGAAGGCATTTTTGTGTTTTTTTTCTACCAGAAAAACACTTTTTTGTGTGAAACATTTTTTTTACTGAAATTATTAGGGAAAATCCGAGGAATTTTGTCTCCAAATCCTTAAAAAAATAGTTTGAAAAAGAATTTAAAGATCGACCTACCTACCCTATTTTCTTTGGGCCATGTTACCTGAACACACCTTTTTTTTGGGCCTAAGCCTACCTCTAAGAGCTCAGTGCTAAAACCCGAGAGGTGAGCGGATCTAACTGGACGCACTGGCAGCATACCTGCCGTCCTGGCCGGTACCCAACGTACCTGTACCTCTGCCAGGACAACCGTGAGTAACCAGCGCAAGGTGCCAGTGACGTCATCATAATAGCTGCATTATGAGATGTATATTATCGGTTAACTCTGGAGGGTCAGCATCGTGCTTTAAGTAGGCCTGGGCTGGTGAGGAACTCAGCTGTGCTGCTTGCATACATCATTGATATTAAACAGGACAAGCTCAACATATACTTCAGTATAGAGTTGATACACTCCTAAAGTGTCGGCATGATGCATAAATGAGTTAGTGCATCATGACACTAAATATATCTTGAGGCCTCATGCAACCATTGGCATAAACTTTTGATGCATGATTCCTTTGGTTGTCATGACGCATGAATGCACCCCTGGCGAGTTACTCACCAGGGGTACATTTCATAAATCATGCTGACCCTACAGGGTTGAGGCACTCCCAAAGGGTCAGCATGATGCACCAATGCAGCACCGGTGAGTTACTCCCCAGGGCTGCATTGGCGCGTCATGAAGACAAATGTAATCTTTTAGCGACATCCGTCCTTAGAGGGTTAAACGCGGTATTACCTGGCTGGGTTCACCTGTCGGCTACAGCTCGTGGACCTGCTGTATTTGATGCAGCACTAAGTGAGTGCTACCTGCGTGGTTATGTCGTAACGCCTCATCACCCACCGAGCCCCACCTATTGGTGTGCGCTTATCGTCTTAAGTGTAAAATGTAGATATTGATCCCAGAACGTTTCCTTGTACAATGTACATGTATTGTCAATAACTTGGTACTTCTATTGGTATTACACCCGCTATGTCTAGAATGACTTGAAGTTGAGTTGGATTCTGCGATATGCATACATTGGTAGACTTTAAACCACGGTGGACGGCTAAGACAAAGGCTTCACACCTTGGCTATATTGCATACTGTGGTTTAAAACAGATAGACAATGGTTATGAAAGGGTATTAGAATTAACCACAGTACGCTGGTAGGGCTACTTGGGCTTCGCCCTCGTCTGGCTCCACCAGTCTGCTGTGGTTAATTCTAATACCTTTTCATAACCATAGTCTATCTGTTACATATAACCAGTCATTAATAATAGGACTCATTCATGCAATCCAAACTTAATTTACTGTATTGGCAGAAACAGTGGGCGTAGTAATATTATAGTATTATCCTCGGTGTAGGTAGGCATAATGGGTCCCGCCCAAGGCTATTGTAGGAATGGGTTATATGGACAGAAATTGTCCAATGATTCATTAACACTTTATGGATGGCATATTGCCTTAATGCAACATATTTCGTCCTGACTTACCACTGCAGCGCTGGTGAGTAACTCGCCGTAACAGTACTGATGCATCATGCTGACCCTTCGGGAGTGACTCAACCCCTACAGTCGGCTTGGTTCATGACTGCAGCACTTGCGAGTTACTCGCTAGGGCTGTAATCATGCATCATGATGACAAAAGATATGGTGCCTTAAAGCACTATGTCGCTGTCAAAGGGTTAAACAATATCGGAAGCATGCAGCTGGAAAGTATATTCAGAGATGCTAACTTGAGCTGGTTACATAGCATACCTTACACACAGAGTGTAAAGGTGACAACTTCTCACTAAGAGTTTACGGACGTCAGGCAGATGGTGATATCAGGTGTCCTTAGGTGTTTGAAAGTCATCAGGTACTATTCTATAAATAGAGATCTTCATACAGTACATGTAGCAGGAATTAGACTGACCTATTGACAGGAAGGTTTAGGGAGTGGTCATTTTTTAACAACATGGGTTTGGTGGATTTGGAGGGTGGGGGAGGACCAAAAAAATGTGGACCCCTCTTGAGGGGGGACGAAAAAAAACGCACCCCTTTTTAGTGAAAAAGTCCATGTGTTACCATAGCTCAAAGGGATCGGCTGCACTCAATTTCAACTTGCCTGAGGGGGGGACCAAAAAGATTTCGACCCCTCCCGTGGGGGGTGACCAAAAAAAATTCGACCTGCTCGCGTGGAAATCCACCGAGTTGCATCACTTGAGTATCCATCACTGAAGTGGGAGACTACTGGTAGTGGTATAAAGGGTTTACGACTACAGCACTGATAAAGGATCATCTGAATGCCCTCTAAACAACAGGAAAAGAAGAAGAAGCTGTCCTTGTATAAATACATGATGTTAAGATTGCCCACATGTGGTATAAGGAGTGCTGACTGTCACGTGTTGGTCACAACCAATCAACAGCTGCCTGAGACAACAACATCACTCTCCCAGCACAGTCCCAAATAAGAGTCTGCCCAAAATCTTTTGAGACAGAGGGGGGGGGGGGGTGGTACTATCTCTCCTATCCCTATCACACACTAGTCTCAATGCACCAAAAAAAGTTCCAAAGAATATCTTCAATTTCGACCATGAAAATATCTCCAATACTTCTATGAATTTTAATATTTGCTCTTCATACATCTCTTCAAATATTTGATGAATTGATATTCTAATGAATCGATTCATAGAGAGTTGTATAAATAGAAATTTCAAAAAGTTATCTGCCACATTTTGACAGAGAGGAAGTAGTGCCGGTACAAACGGATGAGAAAATCTGCTGGGAGATTGCAGCAACAAAACACCCAAATGTCGTCTGCTTTTACTGCGTCCCTGTTCCCGTCATTTCACTTCAAACCCCATCTGGATTTCTGCCACTCGGAAAGAGAAATGAACAAAAATGCTGCCAATTCTGAGAAAACGGTTAGATTTTGTCCAGAGACTGAACTAGGATAACAAATACTGCCGGGTGCTGCCAATGTCTGTCACGGTCCCAGTGACGCAGATGTAGGGGGCGCCACCAGGGGCGGGGGGGGGCATTCTGTGGTGAGAGGTGGCGCCACCCGAGCCGATGACCTCTCTGTACGGATACGGCCATCTTAAGTCACCGTCGGCTAATGTATGATGACTTATAGATACAACTGGGTTTGAGTTGAGACAAGAATGTGCTAGGAGAGTTACGTCTCTGCTACAGATTTAGACACCTCAGAGAAAGATTCCTTAATCGGCCTTTGTCCCAGAATGGGAGTGCCCCTGGTTGACATATGATCAGAGGCGGGGGGGGGGGGTGAAATCCTGCCCACAAAAGGGACAAACACGAGGAGCTGTGAGCTACTTAAAGGGCCTGACAGCCACAGCCCCTTACAGTGTGACGTGTACAGGGAGCAGCTCAGGGGAGCCTACACAAGGCACAGAGCAGCTCTGGGCACTGGGGACACTTTTGATGAAGTTCCTTCAGATAATTTTGTGGAAGTACACGGACCTCTTGAAGCCGCAAGTCATAAACTGGTCCTCACTAAAAAGAGGGAACTCTTGTGAGCTGCTCAAGTAAAGTGTTGGATCTCATCGACTCTAGCTGAGGCCTTGCTTTGCCTATGGGGACATTTCTGTGCTACATGTAGGACCTCCTGAAGCCACGCCCTTAAATATTAGTGGAAGTCATAAACTGGTCCTCAATAAGAAGAGGGGACTCAGAGTGGGCAGAGACTGGCAGAAGCTTGTTCTCTTGTGAGCTGCTCAAGTAAAGTGTTGGATCACATCCACTCTGATTGAGGCCTTGCTTTGCCTATAGGCTATGGAGACATTTCTGTGCTACATAGGGACTCCATAGGGCATTTACAGTGCTGAAGGACTGTAAAAGCGCCAGAGAGAAGACAACGCATAAAGGACTGCCAGCTCCAAAGGACATAGTGCTGAGAGATTGTAGATACACCAAGTCTGAGGTCACCATGGTGGTGGCACGGCCAGACCCAGAGCTGCTGAAGGTAATTAGATTAATGAGTAAGCAATAACTAGACCGACAGGAACCCAACTAGACCTTTGTCAACATGTTGCATACATGTGCACTTAATAATAGTCATAATCATTAGTAGCTAGAAACATGATGAAAGGTACATTCTATCAGTTGTGTGAATTGTGGAAGTGTCCCACAAGCCCAATTAGTCAATTTGGCCAATTCTTAGAGGTTAATATCTGGCAAGTGGCTAGCGGAATCCCAGCAATGTAGTACCGGTAAGCCTGGTTTACGTTGGAGCACAAGGAAGGGACATATGTATGTTTACTTTCCTCAGCAACTACCCCTTGATATAAATGTATCCAGTGTAAGGGTTTTAATCCCATGAGGGCTTGTACATTGTACCAGGAACTAAATGCTTCAGCGTCATTGATTTACATTCCGAGAAAGTAGGCTACTTTTATACCCGTGAACTTTAAAATTATTACGTCACCAGTTGATAGGGGAAACCACCCAAAAACTGACTGGGGGGGGGGGCTTCAAAAGAAAAGGGTGCCAAAAACTAGTGACATGATACCACATCATTTATTAGTGTTAGTGAAACACTTTCTAAATGTACTATTATAAATATCGCCATCATAAGGATTTTCCTAAAAACTTAACTCCAGTAACAACATGGTGTGTGTGTGGAAGTAGGAGTGGCTCCTGAGGCGTGTAAGGAGTGGGAGAGGCTGTATGTCAATGTAAGCCTGGCAGAGTGCTTTAGTGCCCTTTGTCATGATGCATGAATGCAGCCCACATGACTACCTCACCAGGGCTGCATTCATGCATCATTTCAAACCAGCGGGATTGATGTAATCGAAAAGGGTTGGCATGATGCACCAATGCAGTGCCCGTGAGTTACTTCCCAGCACTGCATTAGTGCATCATGACGACGACGGTTGCTGTACGGTAGCATTCGTCATTACAGAGTTAGACGTGGAACCAGAGATGATAAGAACCTACACAAGCTTACCCCACAGAGCGCTCTCCCGTTTCTCAGGACCTCTCCCGATAGTTGTTTTTGGGGGTAGTTCTGTAGAATCGTGACAAGGCCAGGAGAAGGGCCGTCCCAAGGGTAGACAGCAGAGGACGTGCACAGCTCTCGTACTGAACTCATGATACCTCAAAGCTTCATGTTCATTTGGTGTCATGATGCACCAACCAACACAGCGCATCATGAGCCTGAGGGGGTGTGTCTACTCTTGAAGGGGCAGCATGATGCATGCATGCAGCCCTGACCAGTAACTGACAGGGCTGCATTCACGAATACAAAAGAGCAAAGGGGTACGTGGTACTTTGCGGCCCTCAACCCTTCAAGGACGGCATGGCGCTAAAGTATGACATTTGTTGTCTTGATGCACTAATGCAGCCCCAGCGAGTAACTCGGCCCTTCAGGAGTATCTCAACCTTTTAAGGTCTGCATGATGCTTGAATGTAGCCCTGGCGAGTTACTCGCCAGGGCTGCATTTATGCATTATGACGACAAAGGGTATGATCGATTAAAGCGTAATGTCGTCCGTAAGAGGGTTAAAGAGCACGAGGTGCAGGTTTACCGGGCGGGTTGAGATGGTAAACCCACGTTATACTGAATCTGGGACCTGCTGGCGAGGCCTCCACCTGTGAGGTCATTATGGTCCACATTGATAATATCAATTTAAGTTTAGACAACAGCTAACTTAAGTATCATTTGCAGGCACTATCAGTGGACTTTGCATCCTCCTGGTTACCACATTTACCACCAGTTTTACAGTGGACACCCTTGAAGATAGCACCAGCCCCACCCTATTTTTTATTGCCTTGCTAATTTCTCAAAGACAATGGGTGTGTAGTCCAGCTGTGAGCTCATTAGCGAAGCCCTTTGTCGGCCTCGCCAGCAGGTCCCAGATTCAGTATAACACACTATGCGGCCCTTACAGGGTTACCAGGTGCGGGTGTACCGGGCGGGGTGAGACGGGGATACACCCGGTACGTGAGCTGCTCAGGGCGTCCTGCTCAGGGCGTCCTGCTCAGGTCACAGGTCACAGGTCAGCCCTGGCTGTCTTATCACAGGCCTACAGCTCCATGTGTACCCTGACTGTGGTGTACAGGGACTACATGGAGGTAGCTCTCCCTCACTGTAACCATGTCAGGGTTCCCACCTGTTAATCAAATGTCACTTTTGTTTTGTTTTGCTCTAAAAGTCAGTTAAAAAAAGAAATTGTCATATTTTGTCAGTTATTTTCTAGATTTTGAGAAAATGTCAGTTAAAAGTCAGTTAAAAAAAAGATTCTGATCAAAGTTTTCAAAATACTACAATAGATGCCGGAATGCACTATTTGACTTCTAGATTTTCCAAAATTTCTGGGTGCAGTTATAGGCGAAAAGTGTGTTATACGGGGAGGGGGGGGGAGGGGATGGTACTAAACTTGTCAGTTGAAAGGATCATTTGTCATTTTAAAGTCACTTAAATGTCAGTTAAAACTGAGACTGAAAAATAGTCGGAATGTGTATGGGGCCTTTAATACCACCGTACCGTCACGTTTAAGCGCTGGGGTTTGAATAAGCGTTGGGGGTATGGGAACCTTCAAATACATCTCAAGCACTAAAACCGAATCTTGAATAAGCGCCTGTACAGTTGCTGTTACGTGTACTGTGACTAGACCAATATAACAAGGAAGGGTGACTTTTCAGGAAAGTTGTTGATAAAGTTTTTAAGGTGGGTCGCTACTCTTTGATGAAAGTCAACAGAATTGCCCTATTTTTTCTCTACAGATCCTCTTAATCATTTAGAATGGGAAAATGAAAAGAAAAATGGGGGGTCCCGAACTACTTTTTTAAATATGGAATTTTGAAAAATAAAAGTATTTTCATTTTTCTCTAAAATTTTGATGAAAATGTGAAAACTTTCCCAATTTTATTTTGTAACAATCGTTTTGTCCAAAAATATGAAAAGTCGCATGTAAAACGCCTATATGTTCTCCTTTATTGCAAAAATAATTTTATAGTCGTATGGCTGGGTATTCATGGTAAAAGTGTTATGTTTCAGGAAAAGATATGAATAAATTGTCATTATTTTATAGCCATATTAATCAAAAATAGTATTCAAAGTCAACAGAATTTTTTTCAACTCTCTCAGAATATTGTTCAGATCATTTGCCAACATAAAAAAGTAGTTTTGATAGTTGGTCCCGGGCATAATTTGAGGGTTTTGGGCCTTTGAAATTATAAAATTATGCAAAAACGGACTAAATTTCATATTCAAAGCATTGCACCATGGGTAAAAGGGCAAAAATCTGAATATAAAATACTCCCATTATATGCCTTAGGTTCCTAAGAAAGCAAAATTTGCAATCTTACAGTATTTCAAAAATGTATTGTTGTTTTAAAATAACTGTATAATCCATAACTATAATATTGTAGAAAATGGCAAGAAATAGCACTTATGAATGTATGAAATATTCAAAGTGCTCTAAAATGCTCAATTTTACTTAAATATGTCCAATCTTCGAAGAGGGTATTGGTAATCTATATATGTATCTGGGTATTCAATTTGGGGCTATTCTAATGTTTTTAACCTATATGCGCATAGACCTGCGCAGTGGGTTCACATTCAACAACTAGCGACCAACCTTAAATGTTTCTGAAGCGTGACCGACATTTACATGAATATGACCTCAAAATCCTGCATGCTATGTGATATGAGATGTTTGCAAATATAGCCATTACAGGCAATGTTATGAGAATTCTACTGAAACCAATGTAAATACAACTTTATTTTGTAAAAGTCACTCTTTCTTGCTGCATTGGTTTACAGGCCCAATGTGTACATGTGTATGATCATTGGTGACTGATACTCAGATTCCCACCACAGTGGGAGACAGTTGCATCGTTCTCCCGATTGTTTGACCCGAGTTGTATCTCAGAAGACAGTAGTATAGCCAGAGACTGATACATGTAGGATAATATGACCTAGGGTCCAACGATTGAAGAACAATGCAATTGTAACCTGCCGAGTGGGATGTTGTATTTCCCACATACTGAAAACTTAATAAAAAAAACAATTCAATTCAGTTTGATTTAGAGTCAAATGAGTGACATCACAAGCCATAGTATACAGACAAACTGTATGCCACGAACATTTAGGTAAGACAAAATATCTCATGTCTCCGACCCCTGTACTGGACCAAAATAAAGCAGGTTTTATCAGCATGTACTGATTGTGATTGATTCTAATGTCCCTCTGTTGCCTTACAGGGTCGGCTGACAGCGCCTCTGGTCATCACAGCGTTTGTCTCGGCACTCGGCAGCTCCTTCCCTCACGGCTGGAACACAGGAGTCCTCAACGCACCCACACAGGTATGTGTACAGTCTGGTGTAATACGCACCCACACAGGTGTGTGTACAGTCTGGTGTAATACGCACCCACACAGGCATGTGTACAGTCTGTGTAATACGCACCCACACAGGTATCTGTACAGTCTGGTGTAATACGCACCCACACAGGTGTGTGTACAGTCTGGTGTAATACGCACCCACACAGGCATGTCTACAGTGGTGTAATACGCACCCACACAGGTGTGTGTACAGTCTGGTGTAATACGCACCCACACAGGCACGTGTACAGTCTGTGTAATACGCACCCACACAGGTATCTGTACAGTCTGTGTAATACGCACCCACACAGGTATCTGTACAGTCTGGTGTAATACGCACCCACACAGGTGTGTGTACAGTCTGGTGTAATACGCACCCACACAGGTACATCTGCAGTCTGTGTAATGCGCACCCACACAGGTATCTGTACAGTCTGGTGTAATACGCACCCACACAGGTATCTGTACAGTCTGGTGTAATACGCACCCACACAGGTATCTGTACAGTCTGGTGTAATACGCACCCACACAGGTATCTGTACAGTCTGGTGTAATACGCACCCACACAGGTATCTGTACAGTCTGGCGTAATACGCACCCACACAGGTGTGTGTACAGTCTAGTGTAATACGCACCCACACAGGTATCTGTACAGTCTGGTGTAATACGCACCCACACAGGTACATCTGCAGTCTGGTGTAATACGCACCCACACAGGTATCTGTACAGTCTGGTGTAATACGCACCCACACAGGTACGTGTACAGTCTGGTGTAATATGCACCCACACAGGCACGTGTACAGTCTGGTGTAATACGCACCCACACAGGTACGTGTTCAGTCTGGTGTAATACGCACCCACACAGGCACGTGTACAGTCTGGTGTAATATGCACCCACACAGGCACGTGTACAGTCTGGTGTAATACGCACCCACACAGGTACGTCTACAGTCTGGTGGGATACGCACCCACACAGGTACGTCTACAGTCTGGTGTAATACGCACCCACACAGGTATGTGTAAAGTCTGGTGTAATACGCACCCACACAGGCACGTCTGCAGGTCATTTTGATACTAGAGGGATAGTACATGTACCTCTACATGGGTACAAATTTACACGGTCGACACAGCCCTTTTAAAAATCGACGGACATGGTAAAAAAAATCGACATAACGACACACTGTCACACAGGCCTTTTAAAATTCGACATGGGCGACATAGTCTCTTTAAAAAGCGACATGATCGACCCAGGCATTTTAAAAATCGACGGACACAATGTATTAGAATATCAAAATTGACACACTCAGAAATTTGGGTACCCCATGTAGAGGCACAGGGATGGTCTCTCTGTCTCTCTGATGGTTCAATCTCAAACAGCAGTGTCTTTCTCCGGATATGGTTTTGTGTAGATGCTAATTCAGAGACATCAATTAGCCTCCGGGCCAAACTGAAACATGGTGTCAAAGTTACAAAAAGAAAATCTCCCTCCTTGTCCTTTTAAGGCCATCTTTATCCACTATCAGCTAAAAATTGGTACATTTGGGTCTCCCAAAGACTAGCTAACACTGGTCAGTGTCCTAAGGCAATTTTCGCAAATGATGTCAGCACTCTTGGAACCTTCCCCCCCCCCCCCAACAACTCTTGCCACTTTATTTGGAGAATTGCCTATGCAAATGATAGTATAGTCCCAGCCCCCCTTCATCAACTCAACATAAGGGCCCCAGACAGGCGTGTCTACTATTTGTCGTGTCTTGTGTCGTTTGTCGCGGTGAAGAAAAGCCTCTTGTCCCGGTTACATAATGCTCTTATCGCCTTGTCACTGTTAGGGCTGCTCGCTGTGAATTTGGGTGCTGCATTCAGCACGAAGGGCTTGTGCGAATAACGGCCTCTATTTGTACGAGGAGCTCCTGAAAATAAGGGCTGTTATTCGCACGAGGAACCAGCATCATTTTCTTCTGGACACACTGCATTGGCGGATCCAGAGGGGTGGCCCGACGGGCCTTGCCCCCCCCCCCCCCCTCCCCCCCCAAAAAAAAAGAAGAAGAGAGGAGCTGTATAATGATGCTGAGAGCCGTATATGTGAAGGTTTAGGGTGTGAATGGGTGCAGTGACCCCCCTCCTGTACCCCTGTACCCCCCTCACCCACATGACATTGGCCTTGTATTAGGTCCAGCACCGTATTGTAAGGTGAATGTAAAGGCCCGGGTGTAAAGGTCACTATCTGGGTCATTTTAAACCTAATAAGGCGGCATGTCGCTAAAAGGTGGCATTTGTCGTCATGGTGCACCAATGCAGCTCCGGCAAGTAACTCGCTGGTGCTGCATTGGTGTAATGATGCTGACCCTTGAGAAGTGTATCAACCCCATAGGGTCAGCATGATGTTTGAATGCAGCATTGTTGGAATACATGCATCATGACGACCAAGGCATGATGCGTTAAGTCATTGTGCCGTCATTTAAGGGTTAACAGGTTATTTTGGTTTTATTGCTAACCTCCCCCTATTGTGTTGGTTGACCCTTCTCAAAGGGTCAGATTGTAAAGAGCACATCAGTAGTTCACACAGACTACAACCTTTAGCTGATTCTATCATCTACCGTACCATCGCGATTAAGCGCCGGGGCGCTCTTCAATTTGGCGTGACTCTTACACAGGCGCTTATACAAGACAGGCGCTTATTCAAGGTCATGATTTTAGTGCTTAAGAAATATTTGGGTGCCCTTATACCCCCGGCGCTTATTCAAGACCGGCGCTCTTTCAAGACCAGGCGATTTATCGCGACGGTACGGTATGTAGTTATGTGAGAATACTTCCGCGGGATTTAAGCCAGGGATATAAACGCCAGGATGCCAGAATGAAGAAAATTTTTGCTTGCACTTGCAAAAATACACAAAAGCCCTGTTGTTAAATAACGATCATTTGCTGAACAGAAGCAAAGGGATAGCACTTGATTACATATTATATAGTTAGGCCAAAAAATAAAAAAGGTTCGTTTCAGGTCACCCGACCGACCCTATCAAAACAGGGCCGACCCTACGTTTTTTTTAAATGCAATTTTGACGAAATTTCCTTATTTTTACCCTTTTTGGGTCAATTTCCAGGTCTTCAGAAAGGCCGGGTAGGCCTAGTACTTTCGTGTTAAAAAAAAAAAAGTTAAAAAAAAAGAAGAAAATCCGACCTACCGACCCTACAATTTCTTGCCATGTTACCTGAAACAAACCTTTTTTTTGGCCTTACAGGGCATTTTAATACATGGGGTTTATGTCGCGATCTGAGAGAAATTTGATATAAAGTCAAGAAATTTAGTAGAACTCCCTTGTCGGTGGCAACCCTGTCTTTGCCATCCTCCCAGGATGGTTTACTATAGCTTATTATCCCCCCTGTGTTAGTGGGGACCTTCATCATTGGGGTATGAAGAAAAATAACTTCATCGGGAGCCTTCGATAATAACAATGAGCTTACCGGAATCGTAAAGACTACTACTATTGTCAATCAATCAATCTGAGAACTATAGCTCATCATGTGATGGCAGGGGCATATTGGCTGCAGGGGAGTGTGAACAGGGATTAACATGGTGCAGGGAGAGTGTGGCAGGGTAAACATCCACCACATGGGTGCGGTCGTCTGTCGTATAAATACGCTGCTCTAGCACCTGTCATACACTCTGTGCTGAGGCCTCAACTGTACAAAAAGGGAGTAACAGAGCCACATGGGCCGCCTTCATGCCACATTAAGATATGGCCAGTATTCAGACCAAGTGAGTACCGTAAAACCTCGCGTACAGGCCGCGGCTAGTACGTATGCGGGTCTGATCACCATTGCAGCTTATAGAATCGGCCAAAAAACTAGGTGGGGCTTGTACACGAGTGTATAGATGTATACTGCAGTACTAAAGTCGCCTTAATCAGAACCTCTGCGCGGCTTATATGTGAGGTTTTACGGTATAACCCCCACCTCGCGTATCGCCGCACCTAGACTTTGAGGAAACCATATAACCTGCACTTAGGGTCTGATTACAGTTAGTTTAGTACCTGCAGGTTCCACGCAAGGTTTTACAGTCGTCTGGATCATTGAATAAGTGCGTACACAAGCAGTGGGTATGGACTACTATGGTGTAGAACCCTTTAAGGACGGATGTGGCTAAAAGATGACATTTGTCGTTGTAATGTACCAATGCAGCCCTGGCGAGTAACTCGCCGGTGCTGCATTGGTGCATCATGCCGACCCTTCAGGAGTGTCTGAACCCTGTAGGGTCTCAACCCTGTCGGGTGGGCATGATGCTTGGATGCATCAATGGCGAGTTACTCGCCAGGGCTGCATTCATGCATCATGACAACCAAGGGTATGATGCATGAATGCAGCATGCCGCCCTTAAATAGATAAGGGAGAAAGGGATAATAGTTTAGTACCTGCAGTTTCTACGCAAGGTTTACAGTCGTCTGGATCATTGAATAAGTGCGTACACAAGCAGTGGGTATGGACTACTATGCTGCATAAGGGTGCTCCGGGTGGTGGGCATGGACTACTTTGGTGTATACGGGTGCCGCGGGTGTACACAGCGCGGTGTTACGCCACCACCCACACCTGTGGACACGCCCCACCACACCTGGTGTCAGTGTCCGGCTGGTCAGTAACCAGACTGTGTCGTGGGTAGGGTACAAGTGACCTGCTGTATATGGCTGCATATGTCTCATGGGATGTGGCCAATGTGAACGTCTTTGACTGGGTGCCCTCTTTGACCGGGTGCCATCTTTGACTGGGTGCCATCTTTGTTCGGCTTGATAGAAAACAGTTTATCTAAGGGAGATGCAGATATAAATGGGTTACTAATTACTAATTCAAAGTGTTATAACATCCATTAACCTTTTGAGCCCATTTATATCTTCATCTGCCCTAACTAATTCATTTTCTATCAAGCATGTCAAGGATGGCATTCAGTCAAAGCTGTCACCTGGTCAAAGATGTTCACATTGGCCAGATCTCATGAGACACAGCCATAAGTGTTATAAGCCAAGGATAGGGTAATTGTCCAAGGCGCCAGTCCCAGATAATTACCATTGTCCAAGGCTTATAACATTTATGGAGCTGAGCACATGTATCGTATCTGACTTACACTCACAGTAGGAGAGTGTGCTCAATGGGCCGCATTCACATACAGCCATGGATGTTAAATACAGTCTGGCCATTTCTTTTCTTCTCTCAGCCAACTGTGGTGTAAGGATTTATAAAGTTCATCAGTTGCGCCACTACTCTACCAACATCCTGAAAACACCAACTATAGCTTGCTACATGCTTGCTACATGCTTGCTAGATGTGCATGTTATATTTGATCTCCCTACCTCCTTAGGGATGAGTTTTCAAGTTTTTCCCTGATTTCAAGTTTTTTTTTAATGTCATGGAGAAGTGTACTTAACTATTTATTCAGGGGCCTCAATTTGAACATTTCAAGTTTTTGAGATTGGTCACTTTCATCCCTGCCTCTGTTCTGAGCCAAGATGGCCCCAGCCTCTCCTCAGACGCGTCCGAGCGACATCTGAGGGGCCATTACCACGTCACCTCGCCCGTATATTGGGAGGGGAGATCCCTTCAGGGTACCCAGCTACATTTTTTATATCACAGCAACCAGCGTGCCGGGACTACTTGCACCAAGAAGATTTGGTGCCAGCGATGACGTTCGGGAACAGAGGTCAAGATGGGGCCAGCTTGGTTCTTGGCTTGTAACGGGAAACACACTAGTGCTTTACGCTGATCCTCCGCAGTAAGTCAGATGCTTGAATGCAGCACTGGTAAGTTACACACCAGTGTTGCATGTATGCATCATGACCACCAAGGGCTAGGACTGTCATTGGTATCCAATTATCTCGATTCCGATTATCACTATTTTGCAGTCTCCGTGAAAACTTTTTCGCCATGCAGGACATTTGGTCCTGCAAATCCTATATTCTGCTGGACCGGCTCAATTTTTGCAGGCCTGGATACCTGAGGCAATTTCATAAACAGATATATAAAGCAAAAATTGGTATTGAATGAATACAGCTTTCCTGTATATTCATTTTTAAACATTGAAATATGCACAACTTTGACAAATGTTTATGCAACATGTGTTTCTCTCTAGAAACCTTAATAGTGGTCCGATTTACAAGCCGTAAAAACTGACATGTAGCTAATGATCTAGCCAGTTGTTTGGACCGGCAGTACGACCAGTCCAGCCGGACCAGCAGCTTTTTAGCCGGCTATAGCCGGTGTCCGGCACGTTTTCACGGAGACTGTTTTGGTCTCGATTTTCCGATTATATTGATCTATTTTGATCTGATATACATGGTTAAATTATACTTGAAAATAAATGTTTCCAGTTGTTTATTACAAAAGCTAGCTAATACTATGTCAAGAGAATGGAAATATATGGGCTTTATGCAGAACTTCTGTTCGATTTTGATGCACATTCGGAAGTTTATTTCCCAAAAAATTAGGGCTTTTAAGTGCAACATTTTCAACTTAATAAATAAGTTAGTTCTACTTGGAATTTCTACACAATTTTTACAATTTTGCAAAGGTAAATTCATTGAAAACCTGCGGATCATTGGGTGTATCGATATAATGCATTTGTCGATGCGATAATCGGAATTCTGTAAATGTCGGTGTATCGATTTGGGGGGTATCGATGACAGTCCTACCAAGGGCATGATACATTAAGGCATCTTGTCTCCTTTTGTCTGTGTGATGCATAGATGCAGTACTGTCCGCCAGGGCTGCGGTCATGCATTATGCTAATTGTATGCTATTGATCCATCCCTAAGGTTTGGCAAGATGCACCAATGTAGCACTGGCGTGTTACTCCATGAGCGATGCATTGTTGCATCAGGACGACAAGTTGCTGGTACAAGTATCATGAAATAATCATCATGGGATTTAATGAAGCAGATGTATGCCCTTTGTCGTCACGATGCATGAATGCAGCCTTGGTGAGTAACTCACCAGTGCTGCATTCAAGTATCACACTACCCCTAAGGGGATGATATACCCCAAAGGATTGGTAAAGGCCATGAAAGTTAAACTCTTGCAATTTGAAAATATATATACCCCCAATTCAGGACAGGAAACCACTGCCCTATACCGTACGCTTTAAGTATGCATTCGGGATAACTTGAATATTTCTTTATCCAGGTGATTTTTTAAATGTGAACTATCAGGATATATGCCGGATACACCATGATATAAAGAATTTCCAAGTAGAGAACTTTCATTGCTGAGAAAGAAAATGTCCTCAAACCTCCATAGCATGAAATCACTTCCTTTCTGGTCAAAGCGCTTAGAGGTTAACCCTTTAAGGATGCATGTCACTTAGAGGTGACATTTGTCGTCATGATGCACCAATGCAGCCCCGTGCTGCATTGGTGCATCATGCCGACCCTTCGGGAGTGTCTCAACCTCATAAGGTCGGCATGAAGCTTGAATGCAGCCCTGGCCAGGACTGCATTCATGCATCATGACGACAAAGAGCATGGCACATCAATGTGCTATACGTCCCTTAAATGTTAACAGGTTGGCAGGCACGCAGTAGCAGTCTACCCCAGCCCGGAGCCGATTAGGGATTTGTGGTATTTATATTTATATAAGGACGTGAATAGTAGGGTCAAGGTCAAGTCTAGTGAGAGGGCCTTCACTGGGAACGGTGCCAAAAGATTAACACGCATGTAAAAGGGGAAAGTTTGCAAACACGAGCTGTATATAAATGACGTCGTTACTCTAGACTTGGGTGTGGGGATTTCATCTTTTATTTACCCTGAATTTCAGGGTTCCCACCAGCCAGTTTAAAGTCAGTTTTGGGTTTAAAAGTCAGTTTAATGTCAGCAAAAAAAGAAATTGTCGTATTTGGTCAGTTATTTTCCAGATTTTGAGGAAATGTCTCTTAAAAGTCAGTTAAAAAAATATTCCGAGCAAAGTTTTTAAAATACTAGATGCTGCAATGCACCATTTGACTTCTAGATTTTTCCCCAAAATTTCTGGGTGCAGTTATTGGCGTAATATGTGGGAAATAATGGTAGTAAACTTGTGGGTTAAAATTCAGTTAAATGTCAGTTAAAACTGAGACTGAAAAATATTGGTAACCCTGTAATTTACATCAAATTAATTCCACTTTTCTGTAAAACATATGTCAGCAATAAGTGCAATAGCGTATAAACAGTGCCCATTTGTGGGGTTTGTTGGAGATATTGTGATATAGCTCTGTGGGACAGAATATAAATATATGAATGTGTGTCCCCGACATTGGTTTACATATTATGTCAAAGACATGATAGATTCAAAGCAGGTCTTGACCGATTTGTAAAGGGTAACTCTGCAACAAGCAACACAATATCCGTCAGCTCCAGATGTCCTTATTGTAAACATAAGGCCTTGTCGTATACCGTAAATTCCCCAGTTATAACCCACGGGTTCTACGCGAAACCTCCAGTATGGGTTATACAATATTTTCAGTCATGGGGCGCGTTATACAAGGGTTTTACTAAGTATACTACAGTACTAAAATGGCGATTTTCAGAACCCAGGTGCAAGTTAAAATATTTTCCCAAATTCGGGGTGCGGGTTATACACGGGAATTTACGGTATTAAGGGTATTTCCCTTGTCTATAATCCCCTGTTACTTTTGTCCCATGTCAATTGGGTTGTCAATTGTCAAAGTGGCCTTGTCGTCATGTCGATTTTACTAGTCAGCGGGCCCTAGAGGTTTATTTTAGGTTACTCCATCTAACCTAATACCGTATTCGACGTAATAAGCGCCCTGGGCGCTTAACAAATTATTTTGAGTTGAAAAATCAGCCCCAAATATCCATTCTAATAAGCGCCCCCCCATTGCTGTATTATACAGACTACTTGACCACCTCAGCAGGCTCTACATTGCTTCTACTCACCCCTATGCCTTCACACCTGGCTTGGCCTTAACACCTGGACAAGTGTGAAGTGTTTCATGTCACACAAGGTGTGAAAAACAGTAACAAAATCGGACAAACATCTGAAAAAGGGGGGGGGGCGCTTATTAGGGGGAGGGCGCTTATTAGGTCGAATACGGTAAACGTAAACTCCGCAACCCACAAAGGGTTACACCCAGTTCTCGTCTTATAATGTAAAAGCCAAGATCATACCGCTTGTTAACTTACAAAGGATTATTCTTTGTTTTTGCAGCTCATCAAAGATTTCCTCAATGAGACGGCGACGATACGAAGTGGGGGGACGCCGGCGTCAGACGGCCTTCTTAACTTGTTATGGGCCCTGTCGGTGGCCATATACCTGGTCGGGGGCTGTGGTGGCGCCTTCGCTGCCGGCAACCTAGCAGACAAATTTGGCAGGTGAGTTATAATAATTGGTCATAAACGGGTAATATGTCAACTGCAGTCCCATAATAATGGTATATTAGCATTACCGAGTATAGCAAGACCTTACCCAAGCTGGATAAAGCATGAGGTATATAAAGGTAAATACTGTTAACAGGCCGGACAGTGCTCTAATGTGTCATGCCCTTTGTC
Organism: Harmothoe impar; assembly: GCA_947462335.1. Classification (NCBI taxonomy): domain Eukaryota; kingdom Metazoa; phylum Annelida; class Polychaeta; order Phyllodocida; family Polynoidae; genus Harmothoe; species Harmothoe impar. Next base: position 56,063,253 of record OX381716.1, on the reverse strand, counting down.
GCCATGATGCATTAAGGGCTGGTATGGGTTGATACACTCCTGAAGGGCTGCCATGATGCATGGATCTCCGTATAGCATGCCTTGAGCATAAAGTTTAAAGCAGTGAGCTTGGGGTTCTCCGAAATTGACAAAGATCCGATAATTAAGATAAGGGTGGTCCCACTTTTGTCTTTTGTACCCTATTGCTTAAGTAGCTCTCTAATCCCCAAAGAAATGAACTGTAAAGGCCCAGCTTGTCTAGCTTACTGTAAACGTATATATTTTCGCGCATGTATATTTTCGCAGATTTACTACAAAGTGCAATTTCACGTGTATTTAAATTCGCGTAGTATGCTTATACTGGATAAATTTTTGCTCTGTACATATTTTCGCGGATTTTTAAATCAGTGAAAATCGTGAAAATATGTACAGCGTGAAATAAAGTACATTTACAGTATTCAGTAATGTACCGTGTGGTCCTCCTGAATAGTGTTATATCAGAGGAACGAATGCAATATCTGGGCTTCAAATGCCACCAGACCACATTAATCAATAATACATGTCAGAGGTGCAGTTTATAAAAACACATATTCTATTACTTTCAGGAAGAAAGCCATTCTCATTTGTCACGTGTTCAACTTTATCGCCGCCATATTGTTTGGATTCTGTGAATATGCAAAGTCATTAGAAATGCTCATTATTGCTCGGTTCCTGGTTGGCTTCGGGTGTGGTGAGTTGACATTAATATAAACCATAAAGCGTATTATCCAACTTTTAAAATTAACGAAACTATCAATATAGAATCAAAGTATTGAGATACTGTTGTTTGTCAATAAGTAAAGGAGGTAATCTTTGACATGAATTATAAACCTTCAAAAGAAAAGTAGACAACGTATTCAACCTTCCCCACTTCTGTGGCCGAATTTTAGAAAATAAATCATAATTTCATAAATTAAAAAGAATATATTTTTAGCCTAATTTAACTCTTAACTACTAGAAATGTGTTCATTGTATGTGTTAACCCTTTAAGGATGGCATAATACATTAATGCATCATGCCCTTTGTCGTCATGATGCATGAATGCAGCTCTGGCAAGTAACTCGCCAGTGCTGCATTCAAGCATCATGCCGACCCTACGGGTCGAGACACTCCTGGAGGGTCAGCATGATACGCAAATGCAGCACCTACCGGCGAGTTAATCGGCAGGGCTGCATTGGTGCATCATGACGACAAATGTCAAACAACATCTGTCCTTAAAGGGTTAAGGGAGTGGTCATTTTTTAACAACAGGGGGGGTTGGTGGATTTGGGGGGGGGACCAAAAAAATTTGGACCCTTTGAAGGGGGGGGGACCAAAAAAATTTGGACCCCTCTTGAGGGGTGACCAAAAAATTATACCCCTTTTTAGCGAAAAAGCCCGCGCTTTACTATAGCTCAAAGGGGTCGGCCGCGCTCATTTTCAACCTGCCTAGGGGGGAGACCGAAAAATTTGTGACCCCTTCCGCGGGGGGGGGGACCAAAAAAATTTCGATCCGCTCGCGCGAAAATCCACCGACCCCCCCCCTGTTGTTAAAAAATGACCACTCCCTAAGCTCTGTGTAAGTATACAGTATACTTATGTGTGGTTGGTGTGTTGTAGGTGCGGGCAGTGGGCTGGTCCCCATGTACCTGACAGAGATCTCACCCGTCAACTTCCGGGGCGCCATGGGCGTGCTGCATCAGTTTGCCTTAACGTGCGGCATCCTCGTCTCACAGATCATAGGCATCCGACAAATACTGGGTACGGACACCTTCACTGTACTGGTCATATCCATACAATTGTCATAAACCATGACATTTATTTTTTTGAAATACAAGATTTACTATGCTTAAGTACTGGAATGGCCGTACTGTAAACATAGATATTTTCGCTGGTATAAATTTTCGCGGATTTGTTATGAAGTACAATTTCGGGCGGATTTAAATTCGCGGATTTTGACACTTGGTAGTAATACTACTACATAGGATAAATTTTCGCTCTACATATTTTCGCGGATTTTAAAATCCGGGAAAATCGCGAAAATATGTACAGCGCGAAAATATCTACATTTACAGTATTCAATGCCCCCCCCATTAAATACAATGTGGCCGTATTCAATGGGCTAAGAAAAAGTTGGTTTTCCTTCCTTAAATGGCTTCAAATAAAAAAATAAACACAAATGCCAACTTCATTGATACCACGCTGATGTATTTCACGAGTGGGGGCTGGGGCGCATCCCCCTCAGCCTGCGGCTTCGTGGGATACTGCCCCAGCCCCCACTCGTGAAATACAGCAGAGACGGTATCAATGGGTGTTGGCATTTGTCTATTTCTTTTTCATTCAAACCAATGTCAATATACAGAAAATTCCTACGGTATATATAACCTGCATCCCCACTTTGGCAATACAACCTGCACCTGGGTTTTGTCTCTCCTACAACCCGCAGGTTAGAGGCAGGAATTTACGGTTGTATTTTGTAGATTCTAGCCAAAAGCTGTCTCTCAGGGTGCTTGTTAATTCATTGGGTATTTCAAGATAGACCTTGCAGCATCACTACCTTTCTTCTCTAGGTATGTGCCAACACTCTCAATGGTGCAATGCATAGTGTGACTGCCATGAAGCAAAGTGTCAAGAGAATTTACAACTGTAAAATGGCACAATACCCATCACTTATAAGCTCCATTCATGCCACTCAGGCCAAATTAATAAAAAGGTGTGTTTCAGGTTACCGGACCCTACCTAGCAAAACAGGGCCGACCCTAGAACTTTTTGTCCAATTTTGAAAAAGTTGTATATTCTAAGTTATTTTGGGCCTATTTCAGAGTCGATTTGATAATCAACGAGTCAATGCCGTTGTTGGCGAGGAGTCGATGCTGAACTTTGCGACTCAATTTCTGGGTACTTTTCAGTCTATAGTTTAAAAAGAAAAATTTTAAAGAAAAAGAAAATCTGACCTACCCTACCTAGATCTTTAGACCTGAAACACATCTTTTTTGCCTCATTAGTAGTTTTGGTGTTTAATAGCTCATTGACTTTGTTCCCCCAGGTACGGAGACCCTATGGCCAGCGCTGCTTGCCCTCACCGCCTTGCCGTGCCTAGTGTCGTGTATAGTGTTACCGTTTTACCCCGAGAGTCCACGATACCTCTTTGTAAATAAACAGGATGAGGAGGCAGCTAAAAAAGGTATGTAGGCTTAATAAAGGCAAAAAGGCAATTTCTTAAGCATTGTCTAAATTCTGAGGATTTTTGAGGCAATTAAACTCTAACTCTTGAAATGGTATCAAAAAACTTTTATAAGCGGCATGGTCGCAAATACGTAGGTAGAGGCCTATCCTAACCCCTTTCAAAAAAAGGGGGAAAACGTGTAAATAAATAGAATACTAAGCATTTATAATCATCTATGGTGAAAAACAGACTTTTAGTATGGTATAGTGTCACTGGTGGAACCAAGACAGATCAGGATGAATTTGGTGATTTTAGTATAACCAGTCATGCTTGTATATGTACCGGTAGTTAGTATCTTAATCTGACGGCTAATGTTCTTCTGATTGTTAATATATGATGCCCAAATTTGGGAATTATTCAATGGAAATACCCATGTCCATAGATAGTTGTTGATTTAGAGAATAATTATCAACTTTTCTTAGGAAAAAATTGATACTATATGACATGAGAATTTAAGTTTCTGATACGGAACCCAAACTCGTACAATTCTATATCTGCATTGTGTATTTGATTCCAGCCTTGAAAATATTCCGTGGAACGGATGATATTTATTTGGACATCGAGGAGATGCGAGCTGAGTCGGAGCAGCAGAAGTCGGAGCCGGAGTGGTCGTTTAAACAGCTGCTGGCGAGCAAGTCGCTGCGCATGCCTCTCATCATAGTGTGTGTCCTCACCGTGGCTCAGCAGCTGTCTGGTATCAACGTGGTGAGTGGCAGGGGATCCATGTTAGGCCTTAAGCCGGTGATCCACTGCTGCCTATGTGCTGCGAATACACCCGTACAAGAGAAGCTTCAGGTGGTCTCGCAAAAATCGAAACTTTTAGATTTCTGTGAGTACAGTCGTACAGCTTGTCCCTCGCGGGGATGTTGTCGCAGCACCTGATCCACTGCTGGAACTTATTTTCCGTGCTTACTCGCACGAGTGTGATTCGCAGCAAAATCGCAGCAAATTCACGGCAGTGGATCACCAGCTTTAAACTGTTAGGGGGATGCATAGTGATTTAAAAACCCTTTAAGGACATATGTCGCTAAAAGAAATTTGTCGTCATAATGCACCAATGCAGCCCCAGCAATTAATTCATTCGCTGATGCATTGGTGCATCATGCTGGCCCTTTGGTGAGTTGCTCACCAGGGCTGCATTCATGCATCATGGTGACCAAGGCTATGATGCATTAAGACATTATGCCGTCCTTAAATGGTTGATGCATTGTTCCCTTTATAGTCATGTAGGTTGATTTAGATGCGTTTATTGTACACTTGACTTATAATTACACAATATTCACACCATTATATAGCAGCAACATCCCAATGTTTGAATGTTTAAAACTAATGAGAGTAATGTAAGCCCCGAAAGTTCAACACCAACTAATACCACATAAATACAGTCTTCTCTAACTGAGGTTGTCTATCCATGCTTTTCCCTGACAGGTATTTTACTACTCAACGGACGTGTTTTTAAGAGCAGGCATCCCGATGGACAAAACACAATACGCTGTTATCGGTACGGGTATCATCAATGTCCTCATGACCGGCATATCAGTAAGTATCTTCAACATCAACTCTATATTTCTAAGATTATCTATGGGGTCTAAAACTAAAAAACTTTATTTAGAAGTAATTTTGAGACAGAATTAGATACATTTCTTATTGATAATGAATGTCATGTGCAAAAATAGCCATTTATCTGTAGCTACTAAATGTAGAATATCATTGTCATGTAAATCCACAATTTTCTTAGTCAAGACCACATTTTTACCTATTCTACCCCATGGTATTTCAGACCACATTTATCAATTCCCGACTACATTCTAACAATTTCACACTATATTTCACCAATTCCAGGCCACATTTTACCAATGTTAACTTAAGTGTCCCTTTCCACTTGTCGCTAGGTGCCTCTGATGGAGAAGTCCGGTCGGCGGCCGCTGTTACTGAGTGGTATGGTCATCATGCTGCTGTCAGCTATCACCATCACGGTGGCGCTCCTACTACAGGACCAATTCAAGTGGATGGCCTATGTCTGCTTTGTCTGTTTCATCTGCTTTGTCATCGGCTTCGCCATCGGCCTCGGTAAGTTTATTGCGGTTAGAACATGATAAAAACGGAGAGCTTTGTAGCAATTCCTACTTTTCCCCTGAGATTTCCATATTCAATTTATATTAGTTTCGTATAAGCTAGCCAATATGTGGAGATTTCCTGCTACCATTAGTTCCCGCTTATAATCTGCGGGTTATATGCAAATCAAACCTCCAGTGCTGGTTATACAATATTCTCAAAGTTTAGGTGCGGGTAGTATGAGGGTTTTGTAAGAATGGTACATTAGTAAAATGACGATTTACAACTCCATGTGTGTTGACAAGAATTGGCATCTAAAATATTGAGTCCCTTCTCGGGCTTGGAATAAGGTTTACGTATGGATTCTACTACAATCCATTGATAAATATAAATAATTGACAGTGTTCATCTTGCATGTTCAGGGTCCATCCCACAGTTTATCGGGGCAGAGATCTTCAAACAGGGCCCGCGTCCCCCCGCCATGTCTATCGCCGGTTTCCTCAACTGGCTCTGCAACTTCCTGGTTGCCATTTTATACCCCTTCATTGAGGTAAGGTACCGCTGCATGTCTTCAGTCAAACAATGTCTTTAAAAAAAGTGTTTTTTTTAACTATTTCTCATTGCAAAATTTAATGACATATGATACGAGTAACTCAGGCTTGGCGCTACAGCCATCCTGCTATTGGTATCACATTACGCAAAATTCATAAATGCCACTTTTCCTACTTTTGCAGGAATTCCAACTTTTTGGCTGGAATTTCTGTATTGAATTATGTGAATTTCCTACCCAAAAAATTGACACACATTTTAAGATTTCCTACTTATTGTTGATGCCTGAGTTGCATCTCTGAAAGTTACATCTCGCAAGTGTATTAATCATAAGAACTAGCTGACATAACTAACTAATTCATCTCCAATTTGTTTTTACATCAAATCCTACAGCAGTTAAAGTCGTGTATCACATGTCTATAAATCTGGAAGATAAAAGGGTTGAGTGTAAAAATTCTTTTCAGTTTGTGATAGTAACCTTCAGAAAAGCTTTGTCTGTACACGGCATTAGTGAACATACATTCTATTAATTTAACCTTGAATTAATTCTGATGTAGCATCCCCCAATATAGTAGCTGCATTGCTGACGATACCACTACATGTTGCTAACTGACAATCTCTTTCAACTCTGAATTGTAACGTTGTCTTATTTTGTACGTTGCAGGCTGCCATTGGGGCCTACTCATTTTTAATATTCATCACCTTCTTGGTCGTGTTCGGCACGTTCCTCTACTTCAAACTTCCTGAGACGAAGAGCAAGACATACGAAGAGATTGCCAACATGTTAAAGTCACCGAGTGAGCGTGATGTACGTATATAATATGTACTATATAGTCTAAGATTAATATGGCAGAGAGATGTCACCTTTTCTTCCTTTCACTGCATGCTTACTTTGGCTTAGTGTTATGAAATTAAATGGTGATCGCTGGTTCCTTTTGATGTTTAATGGGACAAGAAGAGATTGGGGGTGGGGGGTGGGGATTATATCAAACTCAGGTTGCCATGGATGGATGTTTCCATACTGGAGGAGGTGACGCATTCTGGGGAGTACACAGACAAATACCGACGCCCATGGATACTGTCTCTGCTGTATTTCATGAGTGGGTGCTGGGGCAGTATCCCACTCAGCATGTGCCCCAGCCCCCACGATCGAAATACATCAGGGTAGTATCAATGTAGTTGGCATTTGTGTAATTTTTTTTAGCCCATTGAATATGGCTACATTGCATTCAATATGGGAGGGGGGGGGTATTGAATACAGCACTTCCTATACTTAAGCATAGTAAATGTTGTATCTCAGAAAAATATAGCTAAAGACTTGTTAGTCTTCCTATCATAATTCTGCACTGCTGAGCACTACTTTGCCGAATTCTACTGCACTGCATAGTTCACAATATACGTAATATTATGCATTTAAGAAATATATACTCGTATATATTATACTTTTCTTAAATGAAAAAAATAAGATAAAACAAAATAAAAACAAATTATACATGGTTTTTGACATGTATTAATGATAACCCTGTCTTGTCAATTACAGGAAGAAGCCAGGAATGGCACCAAAAGTCCAGAGTCGCAGCAGTTGATGCACCACTGTTCTACGGCCCCCGGCCTGACCATGTCCCCCTCCGCCCTCACCGAGACCTCTTTTGTGTCCAACGGGGACAAGACCAAAGTCTAACCCCCCCCCCACCACACACATCAACAGAGATGCCACTTTTCATACTTTTGCAGGAATTCCTACTTTTTTGCTGGAATTTCTGTATTAAATTGTGTAAATTTCCTACAGAATATTGACCAAAATTGGAAGATTTTCTATTTTTTGTGTGGCATCGCAGCATCAAAGACTGCTATCCCTTCACATGGCGCATCCCCCTATGACAAAACCTATTATAGCAGATGCTAATATTTTCATATACATTTCGACGAAAGGTGGAATGAATCAGTCTGTAGTGTGATCTGTATTTCAAAAGGCATTAGTCAATTACTGTCAGAGTTGTGTTTGAATTTGAGAATATGTTGAGCGTAGATAATCAGCGATCGCTTTATTCAAAATGAGGAAATGTGATATTTAGGCTGCTTTAGCTAGGAATGACTGCATGTGACATGGTCCGTGTCGGTCGTAAACGGTAACGACAAGTGGACACATCTGCCTTAGTATTCTTATAAAATACTGTATTATTTTCATTGTCCGATGCAATGACTGCTCAAATATCAATAGAAAATATGAAAAATAGATAAATACCTATTTTTATACCATAACCCCACAGATGTTAATATATACAACATATATGAATTATACAGCAGATATTTACACTACTTTATCTCATCCCACAAATGCAGTATGCTGTAAATGTAGATAATTTCACGGGTATACATTTTCCGCGAAAATATGTACTGCGCGAAATATAATACGTTTACTTACAGTACTGGTTTTTGTTGAAAATGGAATACATGCATTCATTATCAATTCACGAAGAAGTCATTGCTTACAATTTCAATGAAGACATTTACTTCATTGGTTTTGAAGCATGGGGTCACTTGAAGCTGACTTGTGCATTGGTTGTCTGAGGTTGTGACTGGTGACTAAAGTCATGTTGCCAACACGAGTGCCAAACGCTGGATACCTCAGCGCTCCAGTAGCATCAACTTTGTGCCACAGGCAAGGGCTTACTTGAAACCTGGCAGTCAAACACAACAGTACTCCAGATTATTTCATCTGGGGATCGGCAGCTCCAGTAGTTCAGTATAGGGACACTCGTTCCCCACAGGCGCGTGGAGAAACCAGATGTCTTGTTTTTATCGCAGCCACATTCTCCATGGCTACCAATCTTTAAATGTCTTTACATAAAAATTTAAATAAATAAAAATTTTAATGTCTAATCTAAGTAGAATTAATCAATACCGGTAATTACATAAAATATAAACAGAGCTCCACTCCAAAGTATCCACTCCTGGTTCTTCATTCACAGGAGGTTGGGATGTTTGAAATCAGCGTCAGCGCCTCTCGTGAAAAAACTGTCTGCTTGAACACTTTACGGTGTAGCTTTGTTTACTGACCAGCAATTCTTTTGAAAAAATTAGGTTTTATTTCTTGAATAAGATCCATCTGAGAAGATACAATGAATGACATACATTGTTATACAAGTGTCTGCCATGATCTTAGCTCTGGTGGTCAGGGTTTAGGAGCAGAGGTCATTCCACTGGGACTTATTGTAGCCACCTTGACCAAGGTTGTAGAAGTATGAGGTATTAAAGGGCTTCATGTGAATTATCCTCATGAAGCAGTGGTTGTATGTAACTTGACGTCCCCAGTCTTTAACTCTTTAAGGACGGCATGTCGCCAAAATACGACATTTGTCATCATGATGCACCGATGCAGCACCGGCACTTAAGTAACTGCCATTGGTGCATCATGCCGACCCTTTGGGAGTGTTTCAACCCCGCAGGGTCGGCATGATGCTTGATTATAGCACTCGCGAGTTACCCTCCCGGGCTAGATGCAGTACTGGCTAGTTACTCACCAGGGATAGATACAGCACTGGCGAGCAACTTGCTAGGGCTGCATTCATGTATCATGATGACCGAGGGCATGATGCATTAAGGCATGATGCCGTCCTTAAAGGTTACGTGGGTAGCATTCTGGTGCTCAACATTCATCTCGGATTCAGGGTAAACCACGGGGATCTCAGGTGTCGTGTGACCGAGTGAGAATGATGTGTGCAATCCTGACACAGCTTGTGCTTTAAACGTTTAATACTAAAAGATGACATTTGTCGTCATGATGCACCAATGCAGCCCGGCGAGTAACTCGGCGGTGCCGCATTGGTGCATCATGCCAGTGCTTCAAGAGTGTCTCAACCCCATAGGGTTGGCATGCTGCTTGAATGCAGCACTGGCGGGTTACTCGCCAGGGCTGCATTCACACATCATGACGACCAAGGACATGATGCATTAATGCATTATGCCGTCCTCTAAGTACACCATAGTGCTTTATCACCTTTTTGTCATGATGCAGGACTGCAGGCCTTGCTAGGGCTACATTCATACATGCCAACTCAATGGGGCTGATACACTCCCAAAGTATCAGCATGATGCACCAATGCAGTGCCGGCCATTTACTGGCGAGCACTGCATTGGTGCATCATGATGATAAACGTTACTTTTAGGAAACATGATGTCCTAAATACGTCTAAACGCCTAAATAAGTCTAAACTGCTGAGATTGATGTGTGAAATATGTACCGTAAGACCTCACGTATGAGCCGCACCTAGACATTAGGCTGATCCTATAAGCCGCACGAGGGGTTTGATTATGGCGACTTTAATATTGTACTATACTATATAGTAGCTGAACCCGTTTATAAGCCGCACCCGGACTCTGGGCCGAACCTATAAGCTGTGCCCGGCGATCTGTCTCGTTTATAAGCCGCGGCTTATACCCGGGGTTTTACGGTAGTTTCTATTCACTTTACCTCTGATATATATATAACCTATATATCACTGATCTGTCCAAAAAGGGGAGGTCAGCTTATACGCAGGGTAAAATATAAAATGACCCATACCGTAAAATTAAGTTTCCTGGGAAGCTTTAAGTTGAGGGGTCAGCTTGTTTCCAGATGTGGATGGATAAATGAAATGTGCAGAACTCCTGTGACTGTGATTACATTAAAACATAGTTAACATGTGATGTGTTTAACAAGGGATTCTGGAGCTGAGTTGCTCATAAAGGCTGGAAGAAAATATACTAAGGTGGTAAATAAAATACCATAAACTTTTACATTTACTTCAGATTTCTTTCAAGCAAATTAAGATGAGTTATATTATAAACGGTATTGTATATACCGTATTGTTATAGGGATGATGTTTCCCATGACCCCTTAAGGACGGCATGTCACTAAAAGATTACATTTGTCGTCATAATGTATGAATTCAGCCCCGGCGAGTAACTCACTGGTTCTGCATTGGTGCATCATGCCGACCCTTTGAGAGTAACTCCCATAGGGTCAGCATGATGCTTGAATGCAGCACTGGCGAGTTACTCGTCAGGGCTGCATGCATGCATCATGACGACCAAGGGCATGATGCATTAAAGCATCATGCCGTCCATAAAGGGATAGCAGAATGTAGGAGGGAATGGTATGAGAGGTTATTGTGGAATGGTCTCGGTTGACACAGGTTGTACAAAGTATAAGTTTAGCAAAGGGATGTTTCAGGTTGTCATGTGCTTAATGAGTGACTGGTGCTGAGGATATGACTGGAGAGTGACATATGACTGGAGAGTGACATATGACTGGAGAGTGACACATTGTCATCAGTGGTGACCGATGAGAGTGCCAATGTGGTCAAATTCCTTCCAAATTGTCCCAAACTTTATCAAATGTTTTATTGACTTCCCAGATACTATTTACAGTTCTGACTTAATCAGCAGCATTTTAGAATATATAATAGTAGAAATATTTTGACTGGCTGCTAATGGTAGATCCTTATGATCCACAGGTATTACCAATCTTATAAGCAACCCCAAAAAGGAGCCTTGCCTGCTGTAAAATATTTTATACTTATACATGGATTGACTAACAAGCAAATCTTGTTTTATAATTCAGTGTACTGTCAAGGCACATATTTTCCTGTGTATGAATTTTCCCGGATTGCCCCAAAAACATAATTTCAGGTGTATTTAAATTCGTGGATTTCCGAAATGTGGCATTCTAATTCAATACTGGATCAATATTCGCGCTTTACATATATTATCACGGATTTTTGTGAAATGAAAATTAGCGAAAATATGTACAGCGCAAAGTAAAATATTTTTACAGTATTTGCTCTGGTATGATAAGGGATGGAGTATGACAATATATGACATTGTGGTGAGTGTGGTGCGTTAGGATGCTGTACATTCTGCTTGTTTCAGAGAGCATGAGGTGGGCTGTATGGAAAATCTGGTCATGTTAGGAAATGTTTCTAATGGGGTTTACATATCCCACAATGTGTTCGATATTGCGGGCATTTGGAAATATATATATATACACATAATTATACTTCTAAGGACGACAGTGTAATATAAAAGTAATATATAGAAGTGTATATTCATGTACTTCCTTGGAAATGTTGTCCTTACCGAAACTTGAATTTTTATATTAGTTGCAATTATTGAAGAAAATCTGAGATTAATTCAAGCCTTAATTAACCCTTTAAGGATGGCAGTGTGCTCTAATGCATAATGTCCTTTTGTGGTCGGTGAAGGGGTCAGGGATGTAAGTCTTCAGAATTTTGTCTGATTTCAGAAAATTGATGAATGTCAGAATTTGCCCTCAAAAACTTTTATAACATGTATACATCTCCCTTCTGAAGCACTGCCTGATGATGAATATATTCTACTTATGTTTCTTATTCCCTTATTCCCGAGTTCAGTGCATATAATCACTATAGCTATGCTCACAGGGCAATTCAGACGAGGTTCAGACAAGATTTCAGAAAATGGAAAATCTGAAATCTAGATTCAAGAAGTAAATGGATCTCTGACCTCTGATTGGTTAATAATCAGGCAGTGCTGGTGGTGGACGAGGGAACTACTGTTCTCCTTCTGCTGAGAAGGAGATATCTTGTCTGTCAGTGGACACATGGACATGATAAATCATTCTACTCAGAAGGGGATATCTGTCTCTGGACACTTAGTCGTGTCGTTCTGGAGGGTCTACAGTATTTAAAGACACAAAAGACATGATAAATCATTATGAACTTTGTAACTATAGTAAAGCATATTAAGTTCCCAGGTTTCAGATTTTTCACATAGCCCCGACTTACATCCCTGAGGGGTAGCATGATGAATGCACCGGCACAATGCCGTGGAGTAACTTGTTGGCGCTGCGTTGGTGCGAACGTACTTTATTTCGCTAGGTATATATTTTTGCGGAAATGGCAAATCTGCTAAATTTTTATATGCTTAAGTATGGAATAATTACCCACGAATTTGTCTATTTTCACTCTTCTGTGAAATTTAAAGCCGTGAAAATAAATACTTTCACAGTTACCAGCACAAATGAACATCAAGCCTTGAGACATCATGCTGTCCTTAAAGGGTTAAAGAGTAAAATATATACAGGAGAAGAGTTGTATTGTAGTTTATTTACAGCTGTATCAGTCATATTCATATGCAATTCAATATATAATTACTCATCAGAGAAGGACATAATGGAAAACGCTACACATATATTTTAAAGGTTGTCTGATAATACTGCTGTTGACAAATTCTCAAACCCCTAAGTGCAGATGCTGCAAAAATAGTGCATAGCTTCTTGAAAAGAAGTCTAGAACAGTTGGTAACATGCTCTAGCTCCTAATGGCGGCATGGTTGTACATAACAGTTGTATATTCTGCTTGAAACAGTATTACAAATATATATAATAAACCCATTGTGCAGCTATGAAAATCCTGAATCATGCCAAGGTGTGTGGTCTACAGATAATACAAAAGAATGGAAGATGAGTTTTTGTGCATTTTAGTGATTTTCTTCATAAAACAATAAAAGTTGGGTTCAGACATGAAGAAGCAGCGATTTATGTATATAATATAAACGTGTACATTTTTGAAGACAATTGAGAATAAACCTGTTGGCTTTCAATTCTGTTGTTTTCACCTTTATTATCAGCATAACAAAGATCATTATATGTATAGATGTAATCATTGATGCTGAAATGTGCAAAGTAAACTAATGACCAACTCATATGAAGAACAGGGATGCCATTTTTCCTAACTTTTTCGGAATTCCGAATTTTGAGCTGCGATTCGTATAATATAATTCATCTCATTTCCTATTAAAATTGAGAAAAAATTGGATAATTTCCGAATTTTTGGTGACCAGTGAGTCCGTGGCACCAAGAAAGGGACTATTGAATTAGGCTTGTTTTCTATGTGAAATAACATCTAGTAACAATTCAAATGGGCACAAAATATTTCCCGATGAAGAGCTAAACACATACACATGAGATTAAATGTTTACAATCAGGGAAATTGTTCATTCTCTTGCTTGTAAAGTGCAGTTTCATGACAATATTGGTAAACACTCTTTATTGCACACTAGAAGTATAGGGAATATCATCAAAACTTCCCCAAAATATTGATTTTAAGCAATTTTTGAATATTTCGATCTCACTTTGTGCAAGGCTCACATTTGCATTTCTTTAACCAGAATGTTCTAAATGGTATCATTGTGAAGAAAAAATTGTTCCCTCATTTATTTGATGACTAATTCCATCTCTGACAGTGTATTTCAATTTCTATAGGTGCTAATCAAAGTCAACAAAGATGCAACATTTCAAAAATGTTTCTAGGGTATTTACAAATTTCACAATTACCCACATTTCTCCAGAGAAACATGACATTGTCATTACCTTAAACTACAGAGTCTCGACTAAAAATTGTTTTTGACATGAAGATGATGCGGCTACTAGTGCCAAAGTAGTGCAAAAGGGCAAACATAGTTTGGCAGTCCCTTTCTTGGTGCCGCAGACTAAGAAAATACATGTCCTTAGGACAGTTAAAGCAAACTACCAATACAACAACAATGAACAAGCCTGATGAAATATAGAAAATGTAGTCATCGATGATTAGGCCGTTATAATTTGATGACTTGGATTACGGATCCGCCGCTGAGATTTTTGCATTTTCCTCTTGCCTGACTTTCTGGGATAATTTGGCTCTGGTATGCCATCTAGTGACTCTAAGTTAAACTCATCCCCAAGTGTGATACCATTCAGTGGGAGAGGGCCCAATCCGTCTCAGTCTATGCACTCATGGGTGTGTCTCACCAGATCGCGCCAGTGTAAAAGTCTTTGACCTGCTTGACAGAAAACGGTTTATATTCCGCATTAGCGAGATACAGTGGCTCCACCTTTTGGACCACTGGTAACAATCATAACCCTTTGCTCTGCAAGGACCAGCTCAGCCAAATCTCGTGGCCGAGATTAGGGTACAAACAGGGCTCAGGTATTGTGAATAGGTTGTACCTGGACACTCCTAATGTCACCTGTGTCCAGTATAGTGTAGTGGTTAGCACTGTGGACTCATAATACTGGGAGCCCAAGTTCAAATCCCTACCAGGCCAAATAACACTATGTCCTTTAAATACATATTTCTAAATTTTCTTTAGTATTGTGAATAATGTATTCTGTTTCCAAAATTGCTATACTTATGAATTTGATTACCAGGCATTGCCTGGAAGAGATTTGAACTCAGGTACTCTGCATCATGAGTCCACAGTGCTAACCACTACACTATACTGGACACAGGTGACCTTAGGAGTGTCCAGGTACAACCTACTCACAATACCTGAGCCCTGTTTGTACCCTAATCTCGGCCACGAGATTTGACCAAGCTGGTTGCTGTGAGTACTGGGAATAGACCTAGTACCAGTGGGAATGGCGCTATCCACTGATCATCTTGCTAAGGCCCTATAGGGCAGGTAAAGACATAAAAGGGTTGAGAAAGGTAATGTATGTTATAACACTCATTTCATTCGACCTAAATATCTATCTGCCATAAATAAACTGTTTTCTATCAAGCCAATCAGAGATGGCATCCGGTCAAAGACTTTCACATTGGCCCGATCTGGCGAGACACAGCCTCATCTTCCACAGAATGGTGAGACACTTACCTTCTCGATCATTTTTCTTACCACCAGCCTACGCCAACCTTTATAATTATTTCAATTTCAATTTTGAAAGATTACCTAGATCCATGACAGGGGTTTAGGAGGCAATATAATAGGGGACTTAATAGCTGATCCAACTGGTCCTACTGGGCAGTGTCAGCCGACTCCATATCTCGGGGGGGGGGGGGGGGGGGGGGGCGACGGTAATATCCTTCAGGAGAACCATCATATTGATCTCCAGAGTTTTTTTTGTGTCCTTTTAACAATTTGATATCTATTGGCTAAAAACAACAACAACACACAATTGATCACATTTAAGATTATCAAAACGAGTCTTATTTTTCTGAGTCCCAACCATCAGAAAATGATGTTTAAAGATTGCGGACAGAAAAAAAGTTTATAACTTTCACATATCGACTCATAGATTAGCCAATAATTGTCCTATTCCCGCAATTCAAACCGTTTTAGAAAGCTTAAGACGTCATGTTGACAGGCTACATGATCATTTAATCAGAAAGTAGACAATATTTGCTTTCCAACGCTTTGAGTCCCGAGACAATCGGACCAGCGGTTGCTGAAATATCTTGATTTGAAGTTTTGCGGATGAGGCGAATAATCTTCGCAATCTTTATTGGACAAGAACATATCAATTTCTATCGCGTGAACCGATGGTCTTAGAGACATGGGACTGATGGCATATTGAAGCTGGTTGCAAGGGCTATCCATGTAAAATACAGTGGGGGGGCAGGAGGGGGGGTTGAGGCAGCGGTAAACTGCAGGGCGAAATTTGCCCTTCGGTCTGCCAAACCCCTCCCAGCCGGCCATCCAGACGGCATGATGCACCATATGTTGAGTCATAGGTCAGCATATAATGAGCCAAGACAGTTTGCATTGAGAATAAACCTAAACCTCTGAATCCATATTTGGACCAATAAGACCCATATTCCCAGTCAAGGTCACAAATAGACTCTCCAGGGCTGCATTCATGCATCACCATGTTACACAGACCTGTGTCATTTATTATATGAAATAGTATTTTACATGAAATATATTTTCTACGATGGACTGGAACACCTGTATATATTGTCAAACTCATATAACATCAAGCCAATAAAGTCAATCTTGTTGGAAAAAAAAAATCATGACCACAAAGGTCATAGCATGTTAAAGCATGATGTGGCCCGGTTTAATGGGTCCTAGCTTAAATAATGCAATGTACACATCCTAGATTAATTCCATTTACTATATATTTGTTACTATTCAAACTAATAAAACACTTTAGTGAGAAAAATACTCACCGACTAAAGTCCAGATGGCAAGTCGTACAGGTGCGCTCATGATGAGGCGGACGGGGCCTGACATCCAGTCATGGGTCATCTCCTTCCAGTTCTGACAGGCACAAGACACACACCACATTACACGGTTCCCCCAGGGCGAGGCCCCTCCATTGCACTACGGTTGGGTTGACCCTTGCGATCATCCCAAATGTGGATGACTCGGGTGCGCAATTTTTGTTAGGGGGGGACTGCGTCCGCGCTATCCCCTGACATCTAAACCAAAGTAAAAAGAAGACACCTCTCGCTCTCGAACCCCGTTCCCCGGGCACGTCGATGCAGCACGCACAAATGTCCACTCCCTAATTCCAAACTGCCGAGTTCGCCCGCCTCTGTAGACCTTGATATTTGTCCGATTCGAAATCCGCGAAAGCCGGCCCGTAGCTAAGGAATCGGACAAGGCAGCCCAGCTGCCGTACACGATGCTGCGCTCATTGCCCTGGCCGTAGCGCTCGCGGAGCCGCGCGTCCGCCGTACTAGCACCGTGTAAAGGTTAACGCGGGCCCATATATATATAGATATATTCCATTTTCGGCACCAGCATGAACGATAGGACCACCCTAGTATGCCCCTCCCACCCCTCTCTATGTACTTCTGATGGCCCACTCCTGGTATTTTAGCAGTGCCATGCCTGCCTGATGGCATGATGCCATCAGGCAGGCATGGCACTGCTAAAATACCAGGAGTGCCCTTTTGAGGGCAGGCCTGCTCCTTGCCACGGCCTGTCTTATAGAACGATATCATGTAATATACGTCATGTGCAAAATAAAATGTCCCCACTGCTCCATTGGGCATTGCCACTATCATTTCCTTTATGGATTCACATTCTATCCGTGGTCCTGGGCTGTTTCAGTACATGTACAGAGCCTTTTCGGTCTGACCAGAGCACAGGTCTAGAGGGCTGGTCAGTTGCCGAATCCCACACCAGAGGGCAGGGTATGGTAGCAGTGGATGGCACTGCAGTGCTGCAAAGCTGGTTCCGCTCTCTCTCCCCAGATGCCAGCACCATCCAGTCTGGAGATAATTCCCAAGCCAGCCGGGCAAATTCGACGCCTTAAAGCAGGCATAAAGTAGTGGCCCCAGCATAAGTCTCTGCTTAAAGCGGCTCACGGTTGATCAGCCATGTAGGTTCTCCATGCGTGTGGGAGGAGAGGCCGACAAAGGACGGGCATTCCCCGTCGTAGGGCTTGGACACCACATCCCTGGCGAAAAACGTTGTACATAGCCTAGGACTGACCTCGGCAACTCATACTTACCTGGCACAGGAGACACCGTGATCTATGCGGCGGTTCCCCCAGGGCGAGGCCCCTCCATTGCACTACGGTTGGGTTGACCCTTGCGATCATCCCAAATGTGGATGACTCGGGTGCGCAATTTTTGTTAGGGGGGGACTGCGTCCGCGCTATCCCCTGACATCTAAACCAAAGTAAAAAGAAGACACCTCTCGCTCTCGAACCCCGTTCCCCGGGCACGTCGATGCAGCACGCACAAATGTCCACTCCCTAATTCCAAACTGCCGAGTTCGCCCGCCTCTGTAGACCTTGATATTTGTCCGATTCGAAATCCGCGAAAGCCGGCCCGTAGCTAAGGAATCGGACAAGGCAGCCCAGCTGCCGTACACGATGCTGCGCTCATTGCCCTGGCCGTAGCGCTCGCGGAGCCGCGCGTCCGCCGTACTAGCACCGTGTAAAGGTTAACGCGGGCCCATATATATATAGATATATTCCATTTTCGGCACCAGCATGAACGATAGGACCACCCTAGCATGCCCCTCCCACCCCTCTCTATGTACTTCTGATGCCATCAGGCAGGCATGGCACTGCTAAAATACCAGGAGTGCCCTTTTGAGGGCAGGCCTGCTCCTTGCCACGGCCTGTCTTATAGAACGATATCATGTAATATACGTCATGTGCAAAATAAAATGTCCCCACTGCTCCATTGGGCATTGCCACTATCATTTCCTTTATGGATTCACATTCTATCCGTGGTCCTGGGCTGTTTCAGTACATGTACAGAGCCTTTTCGGTCTGACCAGAGCACAGGTCTAGAGGGCTGGTCAGTTGCCGAATCCCACACCAGAGGGCAGGGTATGGTAGCAGTGGATGGCACTGCAGTGCTGCAAAGCTGGTTCCGCTCTCTCTCCCCAGATGCCAGCACCATCCAGTCTGGAGATAATTCCCAAGCCAGCCGGGCAAATTCGACGCCTTAAAGCAGGCATAAAGTAGTGGCCCCAGCATAAGTCTCTGCTTAAAGCGGCTCACGGTTGATCAGCCATGTAGGTTCTCCATGCGTGTGGGAGGAGAGGCCGACAAAGGACGGGCATTCCCCGTCGTAGGGCTTGGACACCACATCCCTGGCGAAAAACGTTGTACATAGCCTAGGACTGACCTCGGCAACTCATACTTACCTGGCACAGGAGACACCGTGATCTATGCGGCGGTTCCCCCAGGGCGAGGCCCCTCCATTGCACTACGGTTGGGTTGACCCTTGCGATCATCCCAAATGTGGATGACTCGGGTGCGCAATTTTTGTTAGGGGGGGACTGCGTCCGCGCTATCCCCTGACATCTAAACCAAAGTAAAAAGAAGACACCTCTCGCTCTCGAACCCCGTTCCCCGGGCACGTCGATGCAGCACGCACAAATGTCCACTCCCTAATTCCAAACTGCCGAGTTCGCCCGCCTCTGTAGACCTTGATATTTGTCCGATTCGAAATCCGCGAAAGCCGGCCCGTAGCTAAGGAATCGGACAAGGCAGCCCAGCTGCCGTACACGATGCTGCGCTCATTGCCCTGGCCGTAGCGCTCGCGGAGCCGCGCGTCCGCCGTACTAGCACCGTGTAAAGGTTAACGCGGGCCCATATATATATAGATATATTCCATTTTCGGCACCAGCATGAACGATAGGACCACCCTAGCATGCCCCTCCCACCCCTCTCTATGTACTTCTGATGCCATCAGGCAGGCATGGCACTGCTAAAATACCAGGAGTGCCCTTTTGAGGGCAGGCCTGCTCCTTGCCACGGCCTGTCTTATAGAACGATATCATGTAATATACGTCATGTGCAAAATAAAATGTCCCCACTGCTCCATTGGGCATTGCCACTATCATTTCCTTTATGGATTCACATTCTATCCGTGGTCCTGGGCTGTTTCAGTACATGTACAGAGCCTTTTCGGTCTGACCAGAGCACAGGTCTAGAGGGCTGGTCAGTTGCCGAATCCCACACCAGAGGGCAGGGTATGGTAGCAGTGGATGGCACTGCAGTGCTGCAAAGCTGGTTCCGCTCTCTCTCCCCAGATGCCAGCACCATCCAGTCTGGAGATAATTCCCAAGCCAGCCGGGCAAATTCGACGCCTTAAAGCAGGCATAAAGTAGTGGCCCCAGCATAAGTCTCTGCTTAAAGCGGCTCACGGTTGATCAGCCATGTAGGTTCTCCATGCGTGTGGGAGGAGAGGCCGACAAAGGACGGGCATTCCCCGTCGTAGGGCTTGGACACCACATCCCTGGCGAAAAACGTTGTACATAGCCTAGGACTGACCTCGGCAACTCATACTTACCTGGCACAGGAGACACCGTGATCTATGCGGCGGTTCCCCCAGGGCGAGGCCCCTCCATTGCACTACGGTTGGGTTGACCCTTGCGATCATCCCAAATGTGGATGACTCGGGTGCGCAATTTTTGTTAGGGGGGGACTGCGTCCGCGCTATCCCCTGACATCTAAACCAAAGTAAAAAGAAGACACCTCTCGCTCTCGAACCCCGTTCCCCGGGCACGTCGATGCAGCACGCACAAATGTCCACTCCCTAATTCCAAACTGCCGAGTTCGCCCGCCTCTGTAGACCTTGATATTTGTCCGATTCGAAATCCGCGAAAGCCGGCCCGTAGCTAAGGAATCGGACAAGGCAGCCCAGCTGCCGTACACGATGCTGCGCTCATTGCCCTGGCCGTAGCGCTCGCGGAGCCGCGCGTCCGCCGTACTAGCACCGTGTAAAGGTTAACGCGGGCCCATATATATATAGATATATTCCATTTTCGGCACCAGCATGAACGATAGGACCACCCTAGCATGCCCCTCCCACCCCTCTCTATGTACTTCTGATGCCATCAGGCAGGCATGGCACTGCTAAAATACCAGGAGTGCCCTTTTGAGGGCAGGCCTGCTCCTTGCCACGGCCTGTCTTATAGAACGATATCATGTAATATACGTCATGTGCAAAATAAAATGTCCCCACTGCTCCATTGGGCATTGCCACTATTCCTTTATGGATTCACATTCTATCCGTGGTCCTGGGCTGTTTCAGTACATGTACAGAGCCTTTTCGGTCTGACCAGAGCACAGGTCTAGAGGGCTGGTCAGTTGCCGAATCCCACACCAGAGGGCAGGGTATGGTAGCAGTGGATGGCACTGCAGTGCTGCAAAGCTGGTTCCGCTCTCTCTCCCCAGATGCCAGCACCATCCAGTCTGGAGATAATTCCCAAGCCAGCCGGGCAAATTCGACGCCTTAAAGCAGGCATAAAGTAGTGGCCCCAGCATAAGTCTCTGCTTAAAGCGGCTCACGGTTGATCAGCCATGTAGGTTCTCCATGCGTGTGGGAGGAGAGGCCGACAAAGGACGGGCATTCCCCGTCGTAGGGCTTGGACACCACATCCCTGGCGAAAAACGTTGTACATAGCCTAGGACTGACCTCGGCAACTCATACTTACCTGGCACAGGAGACACCGTGATCTATGCGGCGGTTCCCCCAGGGCGAGGCCCCTCCATTGCACTACGGTTGGGTTGACCCTTGCGATCATCCCAAATGTGGATGACTCGGGTGCGCAATTTTTGTTAGGGGGGGACTGCGTCCGCGCTATCCCCTGACATCTAAACCAAAGTAAAAAGAAGACACCTCTCGCTCTCGAACCCCGTTCCCCGGGCACGTTGATGCAGCACGCACAAATGTCCACTCCCTAATTCCAAACTGCCGAGTTCGCCCGCCTCTGTAGACCTTGATATTTGTCCGATTCGAAATCCGCGAAAGCCGGCCCGTAGCTAAGGAATCGGACAAGGCAGCCCAGCTGCCGTACACGATGCTGCGCTCATTGCCCTGGCCGTAGCGCTCGCGGAGCCGCGCGTCCGCCGTACTAGCACCGTGTAAAGGTTAACGCGGGCCCATATATATATAGATATATTCCATTTTCGGCACCAGCATGAACGATAGGACCACCCTAGCATGCCCCTCCCACCCCTCTCTATGTACTTCTGATGCCATCAGGCAGGCATGGCACTGCTAAAATACCAGGAGTGCCCTTTTGAGGGCAGGCCTGCTCCTTGCCACGGCCTGTCTTATAGAACGATATCATGTAATATACGTCATGTGCAAAATAAAATGTCCCCACTGCTCCATTGGGCATTGCCACTATCATTTCCTTTATGGATTCACATTCTATCCGTGGTCCTGGGCTGTTTCAGTACATGTACAGAGCCTTTTCGGTCTGACCAGAGCACAGGTCTAGAGGGCTGGTCAGTTGCCGAATCCCACACCAGAGGGCAGGGTATGGTAGCAGTGGATGGCACTGCAGTGCTGCAAAGCTGGTTCCGCTCTCTCTCCCCAGATGCCAGCACCATCCAGTCTGGAGATAATTCCCAAGCCAGCCGGGCAAATTCGACGCCTTAAAGCAGGCATAAAGTAGTGGCCCCAGCATAAGTCTCTGCTTAAAGCGGCTCACGGTTGATCAGCCATGTAGGTTCTCCATGCGTGTGGGAGGAGAGGCCAACAAAGGACGGGCATTCCCCGTCGTAGGGCTTGGACACCACATCCCTGGCGAAAAACGTTGTACATAGCCTAGGACTGACCTCGGCAACTCATACTTACCTGGCACAGGAGACACCGTGATCTATGCGGCGGTTCCCCCAGGGCGAGGCCCCTCCATTGCACTACGGTTGGGTTGACCCTTGCGATCATCCCAAATGTGGATGACTCGGGTGCGCAATTTTTGTTAGGGGGGGACTGCGTCCGCGCTATCCCCTGACATCTAAACCAAAGTAAAAAGAAGACACCTCTCGCTCTCGAACCCCGTTCCCCGGGCACGTTGATGCAGCACGCACAAATGTCCACTCCCTAATTCCAAACTGCCGAGTTCGCCCGCCTCTGTAGACCTTGATATTTGTCCGATTCGAAATCCGCGAAAGCCGGCCCGTAGCTAAGGAATCGGACAAGGCAGCCCAGCTGCCGTACACGATGCTGCGCTCATTGCCCTGGCCGTAGCGCTCGCGGAGCCGCGCGTCCGCCGTACTAGCACCGTGTAAAGGTTAACGCGGGCCCATATATATATAGATATATTCCATTTTCGGCACCAGCATGAACGATAGGACCACCCTAGCATGCCCCTCCCACCCCTCTCTATGTACTTCTGATGCCATCAGGCAGGCATGGCACTGCTAAAATACCAGGAGTGCCCTTTTGAGGGCAGGCCTGCTCCTTGCCACGGCCTGTCTTATAGAACGATATCATGTAATATACGTCATGTGCAAAATAAAATGTCCCCACTGCTCCATTGGGCATTGCCACTATCATTTCCTTTATGGATTCACATTCTATCCGTGGTCCTGGGCTGTTTCAGTACATGTACAGAGCCTTTTCGGTCTGACCAGAGCACAGGTCTAGAGGGCTGGTCAGTTGCCGAATCCCACACCAGAGGGCAGGGTATGGTAGCAGTGGATGGCACTGCAGTGCTGCAAAGCTGGTTCCGCTCTCTCTCCCCAGATGCCAGCACCATCCAGTCTGGAGATAATTCCCAAGCCAGCCGGGCAAATTCGACGCCTTAAAGCAGGCATAAAGTAGTGGCCCCAGCATAAGTCTCTGCTTAAAGCGGCTCACGGTTGATCAGCCATGTAGGTTCTCCATGCGTGTGGGAGGAGAGGCCGACAAAGGACGGGCATTCCCCGTCGTAGGGCTTGGACACCACATCCCTGGCGAAAAACGTTGTACATAGCCTAGGACTGACCTCGGCAACTCATACTTACCTGGCACAGGAGACACCGTGATCTATGCGGCGGTTCCCCCAGGGCGAGGCCCCTCCATTGCACTACGGTTGGGTTGACCCTTGCGATCATCCCAAATGTGGATGACTCGGGTGCGCAATTTTTGTTAGGGGGGGACTGCGTCCGCGCTATCCCCTGACATCTAAACCAAAGTAAAAAGAAGACACCTCTCGCTCTCGAACCCCGTTCCCCGGGCACGTCGATGCAGCACGCACAAATGTCCACTCCCTAATTCCAAACTGCCGAGTTCGCCCGCCTCTGTAGACCTTGATATTTGTCCGATTCGAAATCCGCGAAAGCCGGCCCGTAGCTAAGGAATCGGACAAGGCAGCCCAGCTGCCGTACACGATGCTGCGCTCATTGCCCTGGCCGTAGCGCTCGCGGAGCCGCGCGTCCGCCGTACTAGCACCGTGTAAAGGTTAACGCGGGCCCATATATATATAGATATATTCCATTTTCGGCACCAGCATGAACGATAGGACCACCCTAGCATGCCCCTCCCACCCCTCTCTATGTACTTCTGATGCCATCAGGCAGGCATGGCACTGCTAAAATACCAGGAGTGCCCTTTTGAGGGCAGGCCTGCTCCTTGCCACGGCCTGTCTTATAGAACGATATCATGTAATATACGTCATGTGCAAAATAAAATGTCCCCACTGCTCCATTGGGCATTGCCACTATCATTTCCTTTATGGATTCACATTCTATCCGTGGTCCTGGGCTGTTTCAGTACATGTACAGAGCCTTTTCGGTCTGACCAGAGCACAGGTCTAGAGGGCTGGTCAGTTGCCGAATCCCACACCAGAGGGCAGGGTATGGTAGCAGTGGATGGCACTGCAGTGCTGCAAAGCTGGTTCCGCTCTCTCTCCCCAGATGCCAGCACCATCCAGTCTGGAGATAATTCCCAAGCCAGCCGGGCAAATTCGACGCCTTAAAGCAGGCATAAAGTAGTGGCCCCAGCATAAGTCTCTGCTTAAAGCGGCTCACGGTTGATCAGCCATGTAGGTTCTCCATGCGTGTGGGAGGAGAGGCCGACAAAGGACGGGCATTCCCCGTCGTAGGGCTTGGACACCACATCCCTGGCGAAAAACGTTGTACATAGCCTAGGACTGACCTCGGCAACTCATACTTACCTGGCACAGGAGACACCGTGATCTATGCGGCGGTTCCCCCAGGGCGAGGCCCCTCCATTGCACTACGGTTGGGTTGACCCTTGCGATCATCCCAAATGTGGATGACTCGGGTGCGCAATTTTTGTTAGGGGGGGACTGCGTCCGCGCTATCCCCTGACATCTAAACCAAAGTAAAAAGAAGACACCTCTCGCTCTCGAACCCCGTTCCCCGGGCACGTCGATGCAGCACGCACAAATGTCCACTCCCTAATTCCAAACTGCCGAGTTCGCCCGCCTCTGTAGACCTTGATATTTGTCCGATTCGAAATCCGCGAAAGCCGGCCCGTAGCTAAGGAATCGGACAAGGCAGCCCAGCTGCCGTACACGATGCTGCGCTCATTGCCCTGGCCGTAGCGCTCGCGGAGCCGCGCGTCCGCCGTACTAGCACCGTGTAAAGGTTAACGCGGGCCCATATATATATAGATATATTCCATTTTCGGCACCAGCATGAACGATAGGACCACCCTAGCATGCCCCTCCCACCCCTCTCTATGTACTTCTGATGCCATCAGGCAGGCATGGCACTGCTAAAATACCAGGAGTGCCCTTTTGAGGGCAGGCCTGCTCCTTGCCACGGCCTGTCTTATAGAACGATATCATGTAATATACGTCATGTGCAAAATAAAATGTCCCCACTGCTCCATTGGGCATTGCCACTATCATTTCCTTTATGGATTCACATTCTATCCGTGGTCCTGGGCTGTTTCAGTACATGTACAGAGCCTTTTCGGTCTGACCAGAGCACAGGTCTAGAGGGCTGGTCAGTTGCCGAATCCCACACCAGAGGGCAGGGTATGGTAGCAGTGGATGGCACTGCAGTGCTGCAAAGCTGGTTCCGCTCTCTCTCCCCAGATGCCAGCACCATCCAGTCTGGAGATAATTCCCAAGCCAGCCGGGCAAATTCGACGCCTTAAAGCAGGCATAAAGTAGTGGCCCCAGCATAAGTCTCTGCTTAAAGCGGCTCACGGTTGATCAGCCATGTAGGTTCTCCATGCGTGTGGGAGGAGAGGCCGACAAAGGACGGGCATTCCCCGTCGTAGGGCTTGGACACCACATCCCTGGCGAAAAACGTTGTACATAGCCTAGGACTGACCTCGGCAACTCATACTTACCTGGCACAGGAGACACCGTGATCTATGCGGCGGTTCCCCCAGGGCGAGGCCCCTCCATTGCACTACGGTTGGGTTGACCCTTGCGATCATCCCAAATGTGGATGACTCGGGTGCGCAATTTTTGTTAGGGGGGGACTGCGTCCGCGCTATCCCCTGACATCTAAACCAAAGTAAAAAGAAGACACCTCTCGCTCTCGAACCCCGTTCCCCGGGCACGTCGATGCAGCACGCACAAATGTCCACTCCCTAATTCCAAACTGCCGAGTTCGCCCGCCTCTGTAGACCTTGATATTTGTCCGATTCGAAATCCGCGAAAGCCGGCCCGTAGCTAAGGAATCGGACAAGGCAGCCCAGCTGCCGTACACGATGCTGCGCTCATTGCCCTGGCCGTAGCGCTCGCGGAGCCGCGCGTCCGCCGTACTAGCACCGTGTAAAGGTTAACGCGGGCCCATATATATATAGATATATTCCATTTTCGGCACCAGCATGAACGATAGGACCACCCTAGCATGCCCCTCCCACCCCTCTCTATGTACTTCTGATGCCATCAGGCAGGCATGGCACTGCTAAAATACCAGGAGTGCCCTTTTGAGGGCAGGCCTGCTCCTTGCCACGGCCTGTCTTATAGAACGATATCATGTAATATACGTCATGTGCAAAATAAAATGTCCCCACTGCTCCATTGGGCATTGCCACTATCATTTCCTTTATGGATTCACATTCTATCCGTGGTCCTGGGCTGTTTCAGTACATGTACAGAGCCTTTTCGGTCTGACCAGAGCACAGGTCTAGAGGGCTGGTCAGTTGCCGAATCCCACACCAGAGGGCAGGGTATGGTAGCAGTGGATGGCACTGCAGTGCTGCAAAGCTGGTTCCGCTCTCTCTCCCCAGATGCCAGCACCATCCAGTCTGGAGATAATTCCCAAGCCAGCCGGGCAAATTCGACGCCTTAAAGCAGGCATAAAGTAGTGGCCCCAGCATAAGTCTCTGCTTAAAGCGGCTCACGGTTGATCAGCCATGTAGGTTCTCCATGCGTGTGGGAGGAGAGGCCGACAAAGGACGGGCATTCCCCGTCGTAGGGCTTGGACACCACATCCCTGGCGAAAAACGTTGTACATAGCCTAGGACTGACCTCGGCAACTCATACTTACCTGGCACAGGAGACACCGTGATCTATGCGGCGGTTCCCCCAGGGCGAGGCCCCTCCATTGCACTACGGTTGGGTTGACCCTTGCGATCATCCCAAATGTGGATGACTCGGGTGCGCAATTTTTGTTAGGGGGGGACTGCGTCCGCGCTATCCCCTGACATCTAAACCAAAGTAAAAAGAAGACACCTCTCGCTCTCGAACCCCGTTCCCCGGGCACGTCGATGCAGCACGCACAAATGTCCACTCCCTAATTCCAAACTGCCGAGTTCGCCCGCCTCTGTAGACCTTGATATTTGTCCGATTCGAAATCCGCGAAAGCCGGCCCGTAGCTAAGGAATCGGACAAGGCAGCCCAGCTGCCGTACACGATGCTGCGCTCATTGCCCTGGCCGTAGCGCTCGCGGAGCCGCGCGTCCGCCGTACTAGCACCGTGTAAAGGTTAACGCGGGCCCATATATATATAGATATATTCCATTTTCGGCACCAGCATGAACGATAGGACCACCCTAGCATGCCCCTCCCACCCCTCTCTATGTACTTCTGATGCCATCAGGCAGGCATGGCACTGCTAAAATACCAGGAGTGCCCTTTTGAGGGCAGGCCTGCTCCTTGCCACGGCCTGTCTTATAGAACGATATCATGTAATATACGTCATGTGCAAAATAAAATGTCCCCACTGCTCCATTGGGCATTGCCACTATCATTTCCTTTATGGATTCACATTCTATCCGTGGTCCTGGGCTGTTTCAGTACATGTACAGAGCCTTTTCGGTCTGACCAGAGCACAGGTCTAGAGGGCTGGTCAGTTGCCGAATCCCACACCAGAGGGCAGGGTATGGTAGCAGTGGATGGCACTGCAGTGCTGCAAAGCTGGTTCCGCTCTCTCTCCCCAGATGTCAGCACCATCCAGTCTGGAGATAATTCCCAAGCCAGCCGGGCAAATTCGACGCCTTAAAGCAGGCATAAAGTAGTGGCCCCAGCATAAGTCTCTGCTTAAAGCGGCTCACGGTTGATCAGCCATGTAGGTTCTCCATGCGTGTGGGAGGAGAGGCCGACAAAGGACGGGCATTCCCCGTCGTAGGGCTTGGACACCACATCCCTGGCGAAAAACGTTGTACATAGCCTAGGACTGACCTCGGCAACTCATACTTACCTGGCACAGGAGACACCGTGATCTATGCGGCGGTTCCCCCAGGGCGAGGCCCCTCCATTGCACTACGGTTGGGTTGACCCTTGCGATCATCCCAAATGTGGATGACTCGGGTGCGCAATTTTTGTTAGGGGGGGACTGCGTCCGCGCTATCCCCTGACATCTAAACCAAAGTAAAAAGAAGACACCTCTCGCTCTCGAACCCCGTTCCCCGGGCACGTCGATGCAGCACGCACAAATGTCCACTCCCTAATTCCAAACTGCCGAGTTCGCCCGCCTCTGTAGACCTTGATATTTGTCCGATTCGAAATCCGCGAAAGCCGGCCCGTAGCTAAGGAATCGGACAAGGCAGCCCAGCTGCCGTACACGATGCTGCGCTCATTGCCCTGGCCGTAGCGCTCGCGGAGCCGCGCGTCCGCCGTACTAGCACCGTGTAAAGGTTAACGCGGGCCCATATATATATAGATATATTCCATTTTCGGCACCAGCATGAACGATAGGACCACCCTAGCATGCCCCTCCCACCCCTCTCTATGTACTTCTGATGCCATCAGGCAGGCATGGCACTGCTAAAATACCAGGAGTGCCCTTTTGAGGGCAGGCCTGCTCCTTGCCACGGCCTGTCTTATAGAACGATATCATGTAATATACGTCATGTGCAAAATAAAATGTCCCCACTGCTCCATTGGGCATTGCCACTATTCCTTTATGGATTCACATTCTATCCGTGGTCCTGGGCTGTTTCAGTACATGTACAGAGCCTTTTCGGTCTGACCAGAGCACAGGTCTAGAGGGCTGGTCAGTTGCCGAATCCCACACCAGAGGGCAGGGTATGGTAGCAGTGGATGGCACTGCAGTGCTGCAAAGCTGGTTCCGCTCTCTCTCCCCAGATGCCAGCACCATCCAGTCTGGAGATAATTCCCAAGCCAGCCGGGCAAATTCGACGCCTTAAAGCAGGCATAAAGTAGTGGCCCCAGCATAAGTCTCTGCTTAAAGCGGCTCACGGTTGATCAGCCATGTAGGTTCTCCATGCGTGTGGGAGGAGAGGCCGACAAAGGACGGGCATTCCCCGTCGTAGGGCTTGGACACCACATCCCTGGCGAAAAACGTTGTACATAGCCTAGGACTGACCTCGGCAACTCATACTTACCTGGCACAGGAGACACCGTGATCTATGCGGCGGTTCCCCCAGGGCGAGGCCCCTCCATTGCACTACGGTTGGGTTGACCCTTGCGATCATCCCAAATGTGGATGACTCGGGTGCGCAATTTTTGTTAGGGGGGGACTGCGTCCGCGCTATCCCCTGACATCTAAACCAAAGTAAAAAGAAGACACCTCTCGCTCTCGAACCCCGTTCCCCGGGCACGTCGATGCAGCACGCACAAATGTCCACTCCCTAATTCCAAACTGCCGAGTTCGCCCGCCTCTGTAGACCTTGATATTTGTCCGATTCGAAATCCGCGAAAGCCGGCCCGTAGCTAAGGAATCGGACAAGGCAGCCCAGCTGCCGTAGACGATGCTGCGCTCATTGCCCTGGCCGTAGCGCTCGCGGAGCCGCGCGTCAGCCGTACTAGCACCGTGTAAAGGTTAACGCGGGCCCATATATATATAGATATATTCCATTTTCGGCACCAGCATGAACGATAGGACCACCCTAGCATGCCCCTCCCACCCCTCTCTATGTACTTCTGATGCCATCAGGCAGGCATGGCACTGCTAAAATACCAGGAGTGCCCTTTTGAGGGCAGGCCTGCTCCTTGCCACGGCCTGTCTTATAGAACGATATCATGTAATATACGTCATGTGCAAAATAAAATGTCCCCACTGCTCCATTGGGCATTGCCACTATCATTTCCTTTATGGATTCACATTCTATCCGTGGTCCTGGGCTGTTTCAGTACATGTACAGAGCCTTTTCGGTCTGACCAGAGCACAGGTCTAGAGGGCTGGTCAGTTGCCGAATCCCACACCAGAGGGCAGGGTATGGTAGCAGTGGATGGCACTGCAGTGCTGCAAAGCTGGTTCCGCTCTCTCTCCCCAGATGCCAGCACCATCCAGTCTGGAGATAATTCCCAAGCCAGCCGGGCAAATTCGACGCCTTAAAGCAGGCATAAAGTAGTGGCCCCAGCATAAGTCTCTGCTTAAAGCGGCTCACGGTTGATCAGCCATGTAGGTTCTCCATGCGTGTGGGAGGAGAGGCCGACAAAGGACGGGCATTCCCCGTCGTAGGGCTTGGACACCACATCCCTGGCGAAAAACGTTGTACATAGCCTAGGACTGACCTCGGCAACTCATACTTACCTGGCACAGGAGACACCGTGATCTATGCGGCGGTTCCCCCAGGGCGAGGCCCCTCCATTGCACTACGGTTGGGTTGACCCTTGCGATCATCCCAAATGTGGATGACTCGGGTGCGCAATTTTTGTTAGGGGGGGACTGCGTCCGCGCTATCCCCTGACATCTAAACCAAAGTAAAAAGAAGACACCTCTCGCTCTCGAACCCCGTTCCCCGGGCACGTCGATGCAGCACGCACAAATGTCCACTCCCTAATTCCAAACTGCCGAGTTCGCCCGCCTCTGTAGACCTTGATATTTGTCCGATTCGAAATCCGCGAAAGCCGGCCCGTAGCTAAGGAATCGGACAAGGCAGCCCAGCTGCCGTACACGATGCTGCGCTCATTGCCCTGGCCGTAGCGCTCGCGGAGCCGCGCGTCCGCCGTACTAGCACCGTGTAAAGGTTAACGCGGGCCCATATATATATAGATATATTCCATTTTCGGCACCAGCATGAACGATAGGACCACCCTAGCATGCCCCTCCCACCCCTCTCTATGTACTTCTGATGCCATCAGGCAGGCATGGCACTGCTAAAATACCAGGAGTGCCCTTTTGAGGGCAGGCCTGCTCCTTGCCACGGCCTGTCTTATAGAACGATATCATGTAATATACGTCATGTGCAAAATAAAATGTCCCCACTGCTCCATTGGGCATTGCCACTATCATTTCCTTTATGGATTCACATTCTATCCGTGGTCCTGGGCTGTTTCAGTACATGTACAGAGCCTTTTCGGTCTGACCAGAGCACAGGTCTAGAGGGCTGGTCAGTTGCCGAATCCCACACCAGAGGGCAGGGTATGGTAGCAGTGGATGGCACTGCAGTGCTGCAAAGCTGGTTCCGCTCTCTCTCCCCAGATGCCAGCACCATCCAGTCTGGAGATAATTCCCAAGCCAGCCGGGCAAATTCGACGCCTTAAAGCAGGCATAAAGTAGTGGCCCCAGCATAAGTCTCTGCTTAAAGCGGCTCACGGTTGATCAGCCATGTAGGTTCTCCATGCGTGTGGGAGGAGAGGCCGACAAAGGACGGGCATTCCCCGTCGTAGGGCTTGGACACCACATCCCTGGCGAAAAACGTTGTACATAGCCTAGGACTGACCTCGGCAACTCATACTTACCTGGCACAGGAGACACCGTGATCTATGCGGCACTTTTTCCAGGTTTTTTCGGTAGCCATTGCCACTCCTTAAGCACACTTGTAGCGTCTCTTGCACGCTGCCACTGTGTTGTATTAAGGACAGCAACTGATGCTGCACGGTCATCCTTAAGCACACTTACAGTGTCTCTTGCACACTGCCACTGTGTTTCATTAAGGACAGTGCCGGATGTCTTCTGAGACTCCGGGCCAGGGGCCAGGAGGGCCGCAGTCCATGGAGGACGGCCTCCTCACCACTCAGGAAGATCTGATCACCCCAGGTCAGCGGACGCCGGAGGCTCTGTCGGAGCTGGACCAGGACGATGAGGGTGGCTTCACGGTGGTGGACCACAACAAGAAGAAGGGAAGGAAGCGAGACATCTCCCCGACTCCATCGCTCCAAGATGCACAGCGAGTGCCTGAGACCCAGGGGACGGCGGAGGCTCCGGCCAGAAAGACACCGACTCATGTGGCTGTGGGTGCGACAGGAGGAGATGTTGGGTTCGATGGTGAGGAGGTACGGATGATCTACAGAACGGCTGCCATCGAGACCGGGTACAAGAATCTGGACCGATCGGAATTGGCACGCCAGGTATGTGACGCCATTGGTGAACGTCACATTTTGTCTATATATCGTCAGCCACAAGAGTGGCAGGTAGTGTTTACCAGTTTAAAGGCATGTGATGAGTTTGTTGCTCAGAGGTCTATTACAGTAGACGAAGATTCTTATGTGATTCGTAGAGTTGCCGAGCGGTCACAGACAGGTACAACCAAGTGGGTGCGTCCGTACTCCATTGTGAGGCTCCACTGGTTGCCCCGTTTTGTTGAGGATGACTGCATCAAGAGTAGGTTGCTTGGCAATTTGAATGTTCAATATGTAGTAGCCGAAAAGGCAGTAACAGATGATAAAATAGAAGGTAATGTGAGAAAAGCCAAAGTATATGGGGATGTAGACAACTTGCCGTTCAAGACGGAGATAGTGTTTGAAGGGGCAAAATTCCCAGTACGTATAACAATTCCGGGTCGCCCAAAAGTTTGTTGGAAGTGTGGCCAGACAGGTCATGTAAAAAGTGAATGTACTTGGAGAAGGGGTGGAGGGGGTTTTTCTTCCCTGTTTAAAACAGCTGAGAACATCGGGATGATGGAGCAGGATGATGTGGAGGATGACCAGAAGCTAGCCGAAAAGACGTTGACCGGGACACAAGCTCCAACCCGGCCTCCCCCGCCATCCCCGAGGCTGACCGCACCGTGGATCGAGAAGGAGCGAACGTCGAAGCTGGCTTCTGCGGCTGCAGGTTCTGAAGGTTCGAGAGGCCCGGTGAAACAGGTTAAGCAAGTTGTAAATGGTGAAAAGGTTACAAGGGAAAAGAAGGGTCCAGAAGTAGAAGAAAGGGAGGAGAGCGTGGAAACAGAAGGGAAAGTAACTGGGGCAAAGGGATTCCTAAAGATGGGAGTCAACATGGTCAAAAATGTGGGGAAGGCTTTGGGAAAGGGGAATGGGGGTTCTGGGCATGGGGAGGGAGGGGGTTCAGGGGAAGGTAAAGGTGGAGGGGAAGGGGTGAGAGACTCGGTCGGGGAAAACCATCAGGGTGAGATGGAAGACGAGTCTTCAGGGAGGAAAAGGAAGAACGAGTTTTGTCATGTCCCGGTGGCGGCAATGCCGTCCCCAGCCACTCAAAGAAGAGCTCTGGCTAAGAAGGCCAAGGGACAACAGTCCACCTAATTGATGTCCAAGATGGGTTTTAGAGTAGCCACCCTAAATGCAAGAGGGCTGCGAAACCCCAACAAAGTTTCGCTGTTATCCTATTTCCTTTTACATCACTGTATAAATATACTTTTTTTACAGGAGACTCACCTTGTGTCAGACGAGGAGGCCAAGAGAATGGCCGACACCCTTGGTTCTCATGGTTTTTGGAGCCATGGGGATAACTCCAGTAGGGGGGTGGGTATACTTATAAAAAAGTCTCTAAATTTTGATCTGGGTACCTGGTACTCGGATGAAAACGGAAGAGTTATAGCAGTAAACATAAAAGTGGAAGGTGTTGCATTTAGCCTTATTAATATTTATGCCCCAAATGATGGGATGGATAGGAGGGCTCTATTTGCTTTTCTACCCAATTTCCTGAGGGGTAATAAAAACATAATATTAGGTGGTGACTTTAACTGCATTGAAAACCGCACCTTAGATAAGGTGGGGGGTAGCATTGATAATGGTCATAATGTCCAAGGTACTAAGGAATTAGGAGAATTGAAAAAAGATTTTCAATTGGAAGATGTTTTTCGCTCTAAATTTCCTCTTGGCCGAGAATACACTTGGAGTAATGATAATGGTATTTATTGCAGGTTGGATAGGTTTTACAGCAACTCTGACCTGTTACAATTTATTTCCAGAATAGCTACTCACCATTGTTCTTTTTCTGACCATAATATAGTTGTGATGGAAGTCCGGGACTTTGAGCGAAAGCTCACAGGGCCGGGCTTCTGGAAATGTAACACTTCCATATTGGATGATTCAGGTCTGGTTGCAGATATCAAAAAAGTGTGGAATTATCTATCAAAAATAGTTCATAAAGATCTGGACTGGTGGGAATTTTGCAAACAGTGTTTTAAGGATGTGATCATAAAACATTCGAAAATAATTGCTAAAAAGAAAAGGGAAGCTATTGATAAAACAGAGAAGGAGCTGAGTTTACTCAGAAAACTGGAACTGGATTATCCTGGTAGATTCTCCCAAGCAATTATGATAGAAGAAAGGTATTTGCAGAAACTTTTACAAGAGAAAGTAGATGGAGCCCGAGTGCGAGCCAAGTTGGATCATCTGGAATATGATGAGAAACCCTCTGCTTTCTTCTTGAGAAAAGAGGTGTCTAGAGGGAAAGACAAAGTCATAGAAAGTTTGATTGTTAATGATGTCCCTATTACAGGTCAGGATGAAATTCAGGATGCCTGTAGAGATTTCTACAAAGATCTTTTTTCATCTGAGCCTATAGATACAGATATTGTCGATGAATTTACTTCTAACCTACCTTTTCTAGCAGTGGAGGACAAGCTTTATTGCGAAGGCCCCCTTACAGCCGCCGAGTGTCTTGAGGCCCTGAAGGGTATGAAGGATGGCAAGACTCCAGGCATAGATGGTTTGCCTAAGGAGTTCTATGCTCATTTTTTCCCCCTTTTTGGTAAGGATTTTGTACAAATCATTAACAATGCCTTCGACCAAGGTTTATTATGTCCATCCCAGAGAAAAGGGGTTGTAACTTTGATCTGTAAAGACCCCAACAGAAAGGAACATCTTACCTGTTGGAGACCTATTACTCTTTTGACAGTTGATTATAAAATCATCTCTAAATCTATGACAAATAGACTTTCTAAAGTAATTTCTTCTGTGGTTGGACAGGAGCAGACCTGTGCTGTACCAGGAAGGTCTATAACAGATCATCTGCACCTTATTCGATCCCTTTTTGACTATGTCCAGATGAAGGATGTCCCATGTGGCATCCTGAGTCTGGACCAAGCCAAGGCGTTCGACCGAGTGTCGCACCAGTATATGTTTCTTTGCTTACAAAAGTATGGTTTTGGCCCAGATTTTATATCCTGGGTCAAATTACTATATAATGATATTGTTTCATCTATACAGGTGAATGGCTTCCTGTCTGAACCGTTTAAGGTGGACAGGTCAGTCCGACAGGGATGTGGTCTTTCCCCTTTGCTATATGTCCTATGTATTGAACCTCTAACCAGGATGCTTTGTTTATCCCCCCATATACAGGGAGCAAACGTCCCAGGGTTCGAGGGCGAACTAAAGGTTATCCAGTATGCGGATGACACCTCTATTATCATCCGGAACGAGGCTTCGGTACGAACCGTTCTGGACATTTCTAATAAATTCAGAAAAGCCTCTGGGGCTAAACTAAACGAGGAAAAATGTAAAGGAATGTGGTTTGGGAGGTGGGCTTCCAAACGTAACTATGTTTTTGGGATGAATTTTACTTATGATAGTCTAAAAATGTTGGGGGTTTATTTCTCCAGAAACGTAGAAGAATTGTCTAATATAAACTGGAACCCAATTACTGTCAAATTTGGAAATGTACTAGACTTTTGGCTATATAGGAAGACCTCTTTTAGAGGTAGAGCCCTTTTGGCCAACATTTTTGCCTGTTCTAAGCTGTGGTATGTCGGAAAGGTTCTACAGCTAGACAGGAAGCATCTGAAAATTTTTGATTCAAGAATGTATACTTTCATATGGAAAGGTCAAGATCGAGTAAGGAGAACGGTGATGGTCTCCGACCGAATGGAAGGAGGCCAAAAAGTTGTCCATATTCCGACTAAATTGAAGGCTTTTCGCATTATGCATGTTATTGATCTTCTTTACAAAGATGTCCAGAACTACTGGACCTATTTTGCTGTTTACTTCATCGGTTTCCATTTAAGGAAGTGGAAAGAGGAGCTGGGGAGGAATTCAATTCCTCACTGCGACTCTATTCCCCCCTTTTATAGGGAATGCCTAACAGACTTTAAGAGTTTCTGTGAGGACAATCCAGAGATAGATTTAAAGATAATGTCTTCCAAAAAGGTTTATTCTATATTGTTACCCGATGTACAAGAGAAGGCGCAAGTTTCTCTAAAACATGAAAATGCTCATTTAGATTTCCAGCTGGTATGGAAGAATACCTTCCACCCCTTTTTGTGCCCCCTTTTAAAGGACTTCAACTGGAGGGTGTGTCATAGTATTCTGCCAGTAAGGAGTCTTTTGCATAAGCAGAACGCTTTTACAACACCCACAGATAAATGTCCCCTCTGTAAAACTGGAGTAGAGGATATTTTTCATCTGTTTTTAATATGTCCCTTCACAAAGCCTGTTCTGGCAATCATAGAAAACATTATAAAGGACATGACAGGTTCTACTATTATCCTAGACAGGAATGCCCTTTTTTTCAACTTGCTCCCAAAAGAGTGTAGCAAGTTTATTCCCCTTTGTCTGTTAATTATATCTTTGTTTAAACATAATGTTTGGACTATTAGATGTAAAGTCGAAAAAGAGAGAAAAATTTTCAATTCTAATAGTTTACTAGAGATGTTGTTAGCAGACCTGAAGTTTAGGTTTCAGGTCGATCTTAAAAGATTAAAAAGCCCCCAGTTTAAAAAGATGTGGCTCTGTAACGGAGCTCTGTGTACCCTCTCCAACGAAAGTTGGAGCTTCAACTACTGAATAAAAACCTGTATATACATAACCTGTACCATGTTTTTAGTTTACAGCAAGGGCCGGTTACCCGAAAGGGGCTGGAACCCGGAAACCAGTGAAATGATTGCCATGGGGAAGGGCAGTAGAGTGGCAGAGCTCCTCATTGCGAGGGCCTGAACCCGAAAATGATGAATGATTGTAAATAAAAAATAAATATGTTTGGGAAATGGGAAAGGAGGGGAGAAGAGGGACTAAGTCCCCCAAAAAAAAAAAAAAAAAAAAAAAAAAAAATGCGGCGGTTCCCCCAGGGCGAGGCCCCTCCATTGCACTACGGTTGGGTTGACCCTTGCGATCATCCCAAATGTGGATGACTCAGGTGCGCAATTTTTGTTAGGGGGGGACTGCGTCCGCGCTATCCCCTGACATCTAAACCAAAGTAAAAAGAAGACACCTCTCGCTCTCGAACCCCGTTCCCCGGGCACGTCGATGCAGCACGCACAAATGTCCACTCCCTAATTCCAAACTGCCGAGTTCGCCCGCCTCTGTAGACCTTGATATTTGTCCGATTCGAAATCCGCGAAAGCCGGCCCGTAGCTAAGGAATCGGACAAGGCAGCCCAGCTGCCGTACACGATGCTGCGCTCATTGCCCTGGCCGTAGCGCTCGCGGAGCCGCGCGTCCGCCGTACTAGCACCGTGTAAAGGTTAACGCGGGCCCATATATATATAGATATATTCCATTTTCGGCACCAGCATGAACGATAGGACCACCCTAGCATGCCCCTCCCACCCCTCTCTATGTACTTCTGATGCCATCAGGCAGGCATGGCACTGCTAAAATACCAGGAGTGCCCTTTTGAGGGCAGGCCTGCTCCTTGCCACGGCCTGTCTTATAGAACGATATCATGTAATATACGTCATGTGCAAAATAAAATGTCCCCACTGCTCCATTGGGCATTGCCACTATCATTTCCTTTATGGATTCACATTCTATCCGTGGTCCTGGGCTGTTTCAGTACATATACAGAGCCTTTTCGGTCTGACCAGAGCACAAGTCTAGAGGGCTGGTCAGTTGCCGAATCCCACACCAGAGGGCAGGGTATGGTACCAATGGATGGCACTGCAGTGCTGCAAAGCTGGTTCAGCTCTCTCTCCCCAGATGCCAGCACCATCCAGTCTGGAGATAATTCCCAAGCCAGCCGGGCAAATTCGACGCCTTAAAGCAGGCATAAAGTAGTGGCCCCAGCATAAGTCTCTGCTTAAAGCGGCTCAAGGTTGATCAGCCATGTAGGTTCTCCATGCGTGTGGGAGGAGAGGCCGACAAAGGACGGGCATTCCCCGTCGTAGGGCTTGGACACCACATCCCTGGCGAAAAACGTTGTACATAGCCTAGGACTGACCTCGGCAACTCATACTTACCTGGCACAGGAGACACCGTGATCTATGCGGCGGTTCCCCCAGGGCGAGGCCCCTCCATTGCACTACGGTTGGGTTGACCCTTGCGATCATCCCAAATGTGGATGACTCGGGTGCGCAATTTTTGTTAGGGGGGGACTGCGTCCGCGCTATCCCCTGACATCTAAACCAAAGTAAAAAGAAGACACCTCTCGCTCTCGAACCCCGTTCCCCGGGCACGTCGATGCAGCACGCACAAATGTCCATTCCCTAATTCCAAACTGCCGAGTTCGCCCGCCTCTGTAGACCTTGATATTTGTCCGATTCGAAATCCGCGAAAGCCGGCCCGTAGCTAAGGAATCGGACAAGGCAGCCCAGCTGCCGTACACGATGCTGCGCTCATTGCCCTGGCCGTAGCGCTCGCGGAGCCGCGCGTCCGCCGTACTAGCACCGTGTAAAGGTTAACGCGGGCCCATATATATATAGATATATTCCATTTTCGGCACCAGCATGAACGATAGGACCACCCTAGCATGCCCCTCCCACCCCTCTCTATGTACTTCTGATGCCATCAGGCAGGCATGGCACTGCTAAAATACCAGGAGTGCCCTTTTGAGGGCAGGCCTGCTCCTTGCCACGGCCTGTCTTATAGAACGATATCATGTAATATACGTCATGTGCAAAATAAAATGTCCCCACTGCTCCATTGGGCATTGCCACTATCATTTCCTTTATGGATTCACATTCTATCCGTGGTCCTGGGCTGTTTCAGTACATGTACAGAGCCTTTTCGGTCTGACCAGAGCACAGGTCTAGAGGGCTGGTCAGTTGCCGAATCCCACACCAGAGGGCAGGGTATGGTAGCAGTGGATGGCACTGCAGTGCTGCAAAGCTGGTTCCGCTCTCTCTCCCCAGATGCCAGCACCATCCAGTCTGGAGATAATTCCCAAGCCAGCCGGGCAAATTCGACGCCTTAAAGCAGGCATAAAGTAGTGGCCCCAGCATAAGTCTCTGCTTAAAGCGGCTCACGGTTGATCAGCCATGTAGGTTCTCCATGCGTGTGGGAGGAGAGGCCGACAAAGGACGGGCATTCCCCGTCGTAGGGCTTGGACACCACATCCCTGGCGAAAAACGTTGTACATAGCCTAGGACTGACCTCGGCAACTCATACTTACCTGGCACAGGAGACACCGTGATCTATGCGGCGGTTCCCCCAGGGCGAGGCCCCTCCATTGCACTACGGTTGGGTTGACCCTTGCGATCATCCCAAATGTGGATGACTCGGGTGCGCAATTTTTGTTAGGGGGGGACTGCGTCCGCGCTATCCCCTGACATCTAAACCAAAGTAAAAAGAAGACACCTCTCGCTCTCGAACCCCGTTCCCCGGGCACGTCGATGCAGCACGCACAAATGTCCACTCCCTAATTCCAAACTGCCGAGTTCGCCCGCCTCTGTAGACCTTGATATTTGTCCGATTCGAAATCCGCGAAAGCCGGCCCGTAGCTAAGGAATCGGACAAGGCAGCCCAGCTGCCGTACACGATGCTGCGCTCATTGCCCTGGCCGTAGCGCTCGCGGAGCCGCGCGTCCGCCGTACTAGCACCGTGTAAAGGTTAACGCGGGCCCATATATATATAGATATATTCCATTTTCGGCACCAGCATGAACGATAGGACCACCCTAGCATGCCCCTCCCACCCCTCTCTATGTACTTCTGATGCCATCAGGCAGGCATGGCACTGCTAAAATACCAGGAGTGCCCTTTTGAGGGCAGGCCTGCTCCTTGCCACGGCCTGTCTTATAGAACGATATCATGTAATATACGTCATGTGCAAAATAAAATGTCCCCACTGCTCCATTGGGCATTGCCACTATCATTTCCTTTATGGATTCACATTCTATCCGTGGTCCTGGGCTGTTTCAGTACATGTACAGAGCCTTTTCGGTCTGACCAGAGCACAGGTCTAGAGGGCTGGTCAGTTGCCGAATCCCACACCAGAGGGCAGGGTATGGTAGCAGTGGATGGCACTGCAGTGCTGCAAAGCTGGTTCCGCTCTCTCTCCCCAGATGCCAGCACCATCCAGTCTGGAGATAATTCCCAAGCCAGCCGGGCAAATTCGACGCCTTAAAGCAGGCATAAAGTAGTGGCCCCAGCATAAGTCTCTGCTTAAAGCGGCTCACGGTTGATCAGCCATGTAGGTTCTCCATGCGTGTGGGAGGAGAGGCCGACAAAGGACGGGCATTCCCCGTCGTAGGGCTTGGACACCACATCCCTGGCGAAAAACGTTGTACATAGCCTAGGACTGACCTCGGCAACTCATACTTACCTGGCACAGGAGACACCGTGATCTATGCGGCGGTTCCCCCAGGGCGAGGCCCCTCCATTGCACTACGGTTGGGTTGACCCATGCGATCATCCCAAATGTGGATGACTCGGGTGCGCAATTTTTGTTAGGGGGGGACTGCGTCCGCGCTATCCCCTGACATCTAAACCAAAGTAAAAAGAAGACACCTCTCGCTCTCGAACCCCATTCCCCGGGCACGTCGATGCAGCACGCACAAATGTCCACTCCCTAATTCCAAACTGCCGAGTTCGCCCGCCTCTGTAGACCTTGATATTTGTCCGATTCGAAATCCGCGAAAGCCGGCCCGTAGCTAAGGAATCGGACAAGGCAGCCCAGCTGCCGTACACGATGCTGCGCTCATTGCCCTGGCCGTAGCGCTCGCGGAGCCGCGCGTCCGCCGTACTAGCACCGTGTAAAGGTTAACGCGGGCCCATATATATATAGATATATTCCATTTTCGGCACCAGCATGAACGATAGGACCACCCTAGCATGCCCCTCCCACCCCTCTCTATGTACTTCTGATGCCATCAGGCAGGCATGGCACTGCTAAAATACCAGGAGTGCCCTTTTGAGGGCAGGCCTGCTCCTTGCCACGGCCTGTCTTATAGAACGATATCATGTAATATACGTCATGTGCAAAATAAAATGTCCCCACTGCTCCATTGGGCATTGCCACTATCATTTCCTTTATGGATTCACATTCTATCCGTGGTCCTGGGCTGTTTCAGTACATGTACAGAGCCTTTTCGGTCTGACCAGAGCACAGGTCTAGAGGGCTGGTCAGTTGCCGAATCCCACACCAGAGGGCAGGGTATGGTAGCAGTGGATGGCACTGCAGTGCTGCAAAGCTGGTTCCGCTCTCTCTCCCCAGATGCCAGCACCATCCAGTCTGGAGATAATTCCCAAGCCAGCCGGGCAAATTCGACGCCTTAAAGCAGGCATAAAGTAGTGGCCCCAGCATAAGTCTCTGCTTAAAGCGGCTCACGGTTGATCAGCCATGTAGGTTCTCCATGCGTGTGGGAGGAGAGGCCGACAAAGGACGGGCATTCCCCGTCGTAGGGCTTGGACACCACATCCCTGGCGAAAAACGTTGTACATAGCCTAGGACTGACCTCGGCAACTCATACTTACCTGGCACAGGAGACACCGTGATCTATGCGGCGGTTCCCCCAGGGCGAGGCCCCTCCATTGCACTACGGTTGGGTTGACCCATGCGATCATCCCAAATGTGGATGACTCGGGTGCGCAATTTTTGTTAGGGGGGGACTGCGTCCGCGCTATCCCCTGACATCTAAACCAAAGTAAAAAGAAGACACCTCTCGCTCTCGAACCCCGTTCCCCGGGCACGTCGATGCAGCACGCACAAATGTCCACTCCCTAATTCCAAACTGCCGAGTTCGCCCGCCTCTGTAGACCTTGATATTTGTCCGATTCGAAATCCGCGAAAGCCGGCCCGTAGCTAAGGAATCGGACAAGGCAGCCCAGCTGCCGTACACGATGCTGCGCTCATTGCCCTGGCCGTAGCGCTCGCGGAGCCGCGCGTCCGCCGTACTAGCACCGTGTAAAGGTTAACGCGGGCCCATATATATATAGATATATTCCATTTTCGGCACCAGCATGAACGATAGGACCACCCTAGCATGCCCCTCCCACCCCTCTCTATGTACTTCTGATGCCATCAGGCAGGCATGGCACTGCTAAAATACCAGGAGTGCCCTTTTGAGGGCAGGCCTGCTCCTTGCCACGGCCTGTCTTATAGAACGATATCATGTAATATACGTCATGTGCAAAATAAAATGTCCCCACTGCTCCATTGGGCATTGCCACTATCATTTCCTTTATGGATTCACATTCTATCCGTGGTCCTGGGCTGTTTCAGTACATGTACAGAGCCTTTTCGGTCTGACCAGAGCACAGGTCTAGAGGGCTGGTCAGTTGCCGAATCCCACACCAGAGGGCAGGGTATGGTAGCAGTGGATGGCACTGCAGTGCTGCAAAGCTGGTTCCGCTCTCTCTCCCCAGATGCCAGCACCATCCAGTCTGGAGATAATTCCCAAGCCAGCCGGGCAAATTCGACGCCTTAAAGCAGGCATAAAGTAGTGGCCCCAGCATAAGTCTCTGCTTAAAGCGGCTCACGGTTGATCAGCCATGTAGGTTCTCCATGCGTGTGGGAGGAGAGGCCGACAAAGGACGGGCATTCCCCGTCGTAGGGCTTGGACACCACATCCCTGGCGAAAAACGTTGTACATAGCCTAGGACTGACCTCGGCAACTCATACTTACCTGGCACAGGAGACACCGTGATCTATGCGGCGGTTCCCCCAGGGCGAGGCCCCTCCATTGCACTACGGTTGGGTTGACCCTTGCGATCATCCCAAATGTGGATGACTCGGGTGCGCAATTTTTGTTAGGGGGGGACTGCGTCCGCGCTATCCCCTGACATCTAAACCAAAGTAAAAAGAAGACACCTCTCGCTCTCGAACCCCGTTCCCCGGGCACGTCGATGCAGCACGCACAAATGTCCACTCCCTAATTCCAAACTGCCGAGTTCGCCCGCC
This sequence comes from Harmothoe impar, assembly GCA_947462335.1. Taxonomy (NCBI): domain Eukaryota; kingdom Metazoa; phylum Annelida; class Polychaeta; order Phyllodocida; family Polynoidae; genus Harmothoe; species Harmothoe impar. Next base: position 56,019,889 of record OX381716.1, on the reverse strand, counting down.
TCTGTAGACCTTGATATTTGTCCGATTCGAAATCCGCGAAAGCCGGCCCGTAGCTAAGGAATCGGACAAGGCAGCCCAGCTGCCGTACACGATGCTGCGCTCATTGCCCTGGCCGTAGCGCTCGCGGAGCCGCGCGTCCGCCGTACTAGCACCGTGTAAAGGTTAACGCGGGCCCATATATATATAGATATATTCCATTTTCGGCACCAGCATGAACGATAGGACCACCCTAGCATGCCCCTCCCACCCCTCTCTATGTACTTCTGATGCCATCAGGCAGGCATGGCACTGCTAAAATACCAGGAGTGCCCTTTTGAGGGCAGGCCTGCTCCTTGCCACGGCCTGTCTTATAGAACGATATCATGTAATATACGTCATGTGCAAAATAAAATGTCCCCACTGCTCCATTGGGCATTGCCACTATCATTTCCTTTATGGATTCACATTCTATCCGTGGTCCTGGGCTGTTTCAGTACATGTACAGAGCCTTTTCGGTCTGACCAGAGCACAGGTCTAGAGGGCTGGTCAGTTGCCGAATCCCACACCAGAGGGCAGGGTATGGTAGCAGTGGATGGCACTGCAGTGCTGCAAAGCTGGTTCCGCTCTCTCTCCCCAGATGCCAGCACCATCCAGTCTGGAGATAATTCCCAAGCCAGCCGGGCAAATTCGACGCCTTAAAGCAGGCATAAAGTAGTGGCCCCAGCATAAGTCTCTGCTTAAAGCGGCTCACGGTTGATCAGCCATGTAGGTTCTCCATGCGTGTGGGAGGAGAGGCCGACAAAGGACGGGCATTCCCCGTCGTAGGGCTTGGACACCACATCCCTGGCGAAAAACGTTGTACATAGCCTAGGACTGACCTCGGCAACTCATACTTACCTGGCACAGGAGACACCGTGATCTATGCGGCGGTTCCCCCAGGGCGAGGCCCCTCCATTGCACTACGGTTGGGTTGACCCATGCGATCATCCCAAATGTGGATGACTCGGGTGCGCAATTTTTGTTAGGGGGGGACTGCGTCCGCGCTATCCCCTGACATCTAAACCAAAGTAAAAAGAAGACACCTCTCGCTCTCGAACCCCATTCCCCGGGCACGTCGATGCAGCACGCACAAATGTCCACTCCCTAATTCCAAACTGCCGAGTTCGCCCGCCTCTGTAGACCTTGATATTTGTCCGATTCGAAATCCGCGAAAGCCGGCCCGTAGCTAAGGAATCGGACAAGGCAGCCCAGCTGCCGTACACGATGCTGCGCTCATTGCCCTGGCCGTAGCGCTCGCGGAGCCGCGCGTCCGCCGTACTAGCACCGTGTAAAGGTTAACGCGGGCCCATATATATATAGATATATTCCATTTTCGGCACCAGCATGAACGATAGGACCACCCTAGCATGCCCCTCCCACCCCTCTCTATGTACTTCTGATGCCATCAGGCAGGCATGGCACTGCTAAAATACCAGGAGTGCCCTTTTGAGGGCAGGCCTGCTCCTTGCCACGGCCTGTCTTATAGAACGATATCATGTAATATACGTCATGTGCAAAATAAAATGTCCCCACTGCTCCATTGGGCATTGCCACTATCATTTCCTTTATGGATTCACATTCTATCCGTGGTCCTGGGCTGTTTCAGTACATGTACAGAGCCTTTTCGGTCTGACCAGAGCACAGGTCTAGAGGGCTGGTCAGTTGCCGAATCCCACACCAGAGGGCAGGGTATGGTAGCAGTGGATGGCACTGCAGTGCTGCAAAGCTGGTTCCGCTCTCTCTCCCCAGATGCCAGCACCATCCAGTCTGGAGATAATTCCCAAGCCAGCCGGGCAAATTCGACGCCTTAAAGCAGGCATAAAGTAGTGGCCCCAGCATAAGTCTCTGCTTAAAGCGGCTCACGGTTGATCAGCCATGTAGGTTCTCCATGCGTGTGGGAGGAGAGGCCGACAAAGGACGGGCATTCCCCGTCTTAGGGCTTGGACACCACATCCCTGGCGAAAAACGTTGTACATAGCCTAGGACTGACCTCGGCAACTCATACTTACCTGGCACAGGAGACACCGTGATCTATGCGGCGGTTCCCCCAGGGCGAGGCCCCTCCATTGCACTACGGTTGGGTTGACCCATGCGATCATCCCAAATGTGGATGACTCGGGTGCGCAATTTTTGTTAGGGGGGGACTGCGTCCGCGCTATCCCCTGACATCTAAACCAAAGTAAAAAGAAGACACCTCTCGCTCTCGAACCCCGTTCCCCGGGCACGTCGATGCAGCACGCACAAATGTCCACTCCCTAATTCCAAACTGCCGAGTTCGCCCGCCTCTGTAGACCTTGATATTTGTCCGATTCGAAATCCGCGAAAGCCGGCCCGTAGCTAAGGAATCGGACAAGGCAGCCCAGCTGCCGTACACGATGCTGCGCTCATTGCCCTGGCCGTAGCGCTCGCGGAGCCGCGCGTCCGCCGTACTAGCACCGTGTAAAGGTTAACGCGGGCCCATATATATATAGATATATTCCATTTTCGGCACCAGCATGAACGATAGGACCACCCTAGCATGCCCCTCCCACCCCTCTCTATGTACTTCTGATGCCATCAGGCAGGCATGGCACTGCTAAAATACCAGGAGTGCCCTTTTGAGGGCAGGCCTGCTCCTTGCCACGGCCTGTCTTATAGAACGATATCATGTAATATACGTCATGTGCAAAATAAAATGTCCCCACTGCTCCATTGGGCATTGCCACTATCATTTCCTTTATGGATTCACATTCTATCCGTGGTCCTGGGCTGTTTCAGTACATGTACAGAGCCTTTTCGGTCTGACCAGAGCACAGGTCTAGAGGGCTGGTCAGTTGCCGAATCCCACACCAGAGGGCAGGGTATGGTAGCAGTGGATGGCACTGCAGTGCTGCAAAGCTGGTTCCGCTCTCTCTCCCCAGATGCCAGCACCATCCAGTCTGGAGATAATTCCCAAGCCAGCCGGGCAAATTCGACGCCTTAAAGCAGGCATAAAGTAGTGGCCCCAGCATAAGTCTCTGCTTAAAGCGGCTCACGGTTGATCAGCCATGTAGGTTCTCCATGCGTGTGGGAGGAGAGGCCGACAAAGGACGGGCATTCCCCGTCGTAGGGCTTGGACACCACATCCCTGGCGAAAAACGTTGTACATAGCCTAGGACTGACCTCGGCAACTCATACTTACCTGGCACAGGAGACACCGTGATCTATGCGGCGGTTCCCCCAGGGCGAGGCCCCTCCATTGCACTACGGTTGGGTTGACCCTTGCGATCATCCCAAATGTGGATGACTCGGGTGCGCAATTTTTGTTAGGGGGGGACTGCGTCCGCGCTATCCCCTGACATCTAAACCAAAGTAAAAAGAAGACACCTCTCGCTCTCGAACCCCGTTCCCCGGGCACGTCGATGCAGCACGCACAAATGTCCACTCCCTAATTCCAAACTGCCGAGTTCGCCCGCCTCTGTAGACCTTGATATTTGTCCGATTCGAAATCCGCGAAAGCCGGCCCGTAGCTAAGGAATCGGACAAGGCAGCCCAGCTGCCGTACACGATGCTGCGCTCATTGCCCTGGCCGTAGCGCTCGCGGAGCCGCGCGTCCGCCGTACTAGCACCGTGTAAAGGTTAACGCGGGCCCATATATATATAGATATATTCCATTTTCGGCACCAGCATGAACGATAGGACCACCCTAGCATGCCCCTCCCACCCCTCTCTATGTACTTCTGATGCCATCAGGCAGGCATGGCACTGCTAAAATACCAGGAGTGCCCTTTTGAGGGCAGGCCTGCTCCTTGCCACGGCCTGTCTTATAGAACGATATCATGTAATATACGTCATGTGCAAAATAAAATGTCCCCACTGCTCCATTGGGCATTGCCACTATCATTTCCTTTATGGATTCACATTCTATCCGTGGTCCTGGGCTGTTTCAGTACATGTACAGAGCCTTTTCGGTCTGACCAGAGCACAGGTCTAGAGGGCTGGTCAGTTGCCGAATCCCACACCAGAGGGCAGGGTATGGTAGCAGTGGATGGCACTGCAGTGCTGCAAAGCTGGTTCCGCTCTCTCTCCCCAGATGCCAGCACCATCCAGTCTGGAGATAATTCCCAAGCCAGCCGGGCAAATTCGACGCCTTAAAGCAGGCATAAAGTAGTGGCCCCAGCATAAGTCTCTGCTTAAAGCGGCTCACGGTTGATCAGCCATGTAGGTTCTCCATGCGTGTGGGAGGAGAGGCCGACAAAGGACGGGCATTCCCCGTCGTAGGGCTTGGACACCACATCCCTGGCGAAAAACGTTGTACATAGCCTAGGACTGACCTCGGCAACTCATACTTACCTGGCACAGGAGACACCGTGATCTATGCGGCGGTTCCCCCAGGGCGAGGCCCCTCCATTGCACTACGGTTGGGTTGACCCATGCGATCATCCCAAATGTGGATGACTCGGGTGCGCAATTTTTGTTAGGGGGGGACTGCGTCCGCGCTATCCCCTGACATCTAAACCAAAGTAAAAAGAAGACACCTCTCGCTCTCGAACCCCGTTCCCCGGGCACGTCGATGCAGCACGCACAAATGTCCACTCCCTAATTCCAAACTGCCGAGTTCGCCCGCCTCTGTAGACCTTGATATTTGTCCGATTCGAAATCCGCGAAAGCCGGCCCGTAGCTAAGGAATCGGACAAGGCAGCCCAGCTGCCGTACACGATGCTGCGCTCATTGCCCTGGCCGTAGCGCTCGCGGAGCCGCGCGTCCGCCGTACTAGCACCGTGTAAAGGTTAACGCGGGCCCATATATATATAGATATATTCCATTTTCGGCACCAGCATGAACGATAGGACCACCCTAGCATGCCCCTCCCACCCCTCTCTATGTACTTCTGATGCCATCAGGCAGGCATGGCACTGCTAAAATACCAGGAGTGCCCTTTTGAGGGCAGGCTTGCTCCTTGCCACGGCCTGTCTTATAGAACGATATCATGTAATATACGTCATGTGCAAAATAAAATGTCCCCACTGCTCCATTGGGCATTGCCACTATCATTTCCTTTATGGATTCACATTCTATCCGTGGTCCTGGGCTGTTTCAGTACATGTACAGAGCCTTTTCGGTCTGACCAGAGCACAGGTCTAGAGGGCTGGTCAGTTGCCGAATCCCACACCAGAGGGCAGGGTATGGTAGCAGTGGATGGCACTGCAGTGCTGCAAAGCTGGTTCCGCTCTCTCTCCCCAGATGCCAGCACCATCCAGTCTGGAGATAATTCCCAAGCCAGCCGGGCAAATTCGACGCCTTAAAGCAGGCATAAAGTAGTGGCCCCAGCATAAGTCTCTGCTTAAAGCGGCTCACGGTTGATCAGCCATGTAGGTTCTCCATGCGTGTGGGAGGAGAGGCCGACAAAGGACGGGCATTCCCCGTCGTAGGGCTTGGACACCACATCCCTGGCGAAAAACGTTGTACATAGCCTAGGACTGACCTCGGCAACTCATACTTACCTGGCACAGGAGACACCGTGATCTATGCGGCGGTTCCCCCAGGGCGAGGCCCCTCCATTGCACTACGGTTGGGTTGACCCTTGCGATCATCCCAAATGTGGATGACTCGGGTGCGCAATTTTTGTTAGGGGGGGACTGCGTCCGCGCTATCCCCTGACATCTAAACCAAAGTAAAAAGAAGACACCTCTCGCTCTCGAACCCCGTTCCCCGGGCACGTCGATGCAGCACGCACAAATGTCCACTCCCTAATTCCAAACTGCCGAGTTCGCCCGCCTCTGTAGACCTTGATATTTGTCCGATTCGAAATCCGCGAAAGCCGGCCCGTAGCTAAGGAATCGGACAAGGCAGCCCAGCTGCCGTACACGATGCTGCGCTCATTGCCCTGGCCGTAGCGCTCGCGGAGCCGCGCGTCCGCCGTACTAGCACCGTGTAAAGGTTAACGCGGGCCCATATATATATAGATATATTCCATTTTCGGCACCAGCATGAACGATAGGACCACCCTAGCATGCCCCTCCCACCCCTCTCTATGTACTTCTGATGCCATCAGGCAGGCATGGCACTGCTAAAATACCAGGAGTGCCCTTTTGAGGGCAGGCTTGCTCCTTGCCACGGCCTGTCTTATAGAACGATATCATGTAATATACGTCATGTGCAAAATAAAATGTCCCCACTGCTCCATTGGGCATTGCCACTATCATTTCCTTTATGGATTCACATTCTATCCGTGGTCCTGGGCTGTTTCAGTACATGTACAGAGCCTTTTCGGTCTGACCAGAGCACAGGTCTAGAGGGCTGGTCAGTTGCCGAATCCCACACCAGAGGGCAGGGTATGGTAGCAGTGGATGGCACTGCAGTGCTGCAAAGCTGGTTCCGCTCTCTCTCCCCAGATGCCAGCACCATCCAGTCTGGAGATAATTCCCAAGCCAGCCGGGCAAATTCGACGCCTTAAAGCAGGCATAAAGTAGTGGCCCCAGCATAAGTCTCTGCTTAAAGCGGCTCACGGTTGATCAGCCATGTAGGTTCTCCATGCGTGTGGGAGGAGAGGCCGACAAAGGACGGGCATTCCCCGTCGTAGGGCTTGGACACCACATCCCTGGCGAAAAACGTTGTACATAGCCTAGGACTGACCTCGGCAACTCATACTTACCTGGCACAGGAGACACCGTGATCTATGCGGCGGTTCCCCCAGGGCGAGGCCCCTCCATTGCACTACGGTTGGGTTGACCCTTGCGATCATCCCAAATGTGGATGACTCGGGTGCGCAATTTTTGTTAGGGGGGGACTGCGTCCGCGCTATCCCCTGACATCTAAACCAAAGTAAAAAGAAGACACCTCTCGCTCTCGAACCCCGTTCCCCGGGCACGTCGATGCAGCACGCACAAATGTCCACTCCCTAATTCCAAACTGCCGAGTTCGCCCGCCTCTGTAGACCTTGATATTTGTCCGATTCGAAATCCGCGAAAGCCGGCCCGTAGCTAAGGAATCGGACAAGGCAGCCCAGCTGCCGTACACGATGCTGCGCTCATTGCCCTGGCCGTAGCGCTCGCGGAGCCGCGCGTCCGCCGTACTAGCACCGTGTAAAGGTTAACGCGGGCCCATATATATATAGATATATTCCATTTTCGGCACCAGCATGAACGATAGGACCACCCTAGCATGCCCCTCCCACCCCTCTCTATGTACTTCTGATGCCATCAGGCAGGCATGGCACTGCTAAAATACCAGGAGTGCCCTTTTGAGGGCAGGCTTGCTCCTTGCCACGGCCTGTCTTATAGAACGATATCATGTAATATACGTCATGTGCAAAATAAAATGTCCCCACTGCTCCATTGGGCATTGCCACTATCATTTCCTTTATGGATTCACATTCTATCCGTGGTCCTGGGCTGTTTCAGTACATGTACAGAGCCTTTTCGGTCTGACCAGAGCACAGGTCTAGAGGGCTGGTCAGTTGCCGAATCCCACACCAGAGGGCAGGGTATGGTAGCAGTGGATGGCACTGCAGTGCTGCAAAGCTGGTTCCGCTCTCTCTCCCCAGATGCCAGCACCATCCAGTCTGGAGATAATTCCCAAGCCAGCCGGGCAAATTCGACGCCTTAAAGCAGGCATAAAGTAGTGGCCCCAGCATAAGTCTCTGCTTAAAGCGGCTCACGGTTGATCAGCCATGTAGGTTCTCCATGCGTGTGGGAGGAGAGGCCGACAAAGGACGGGCATTCCCCGTCGTAGGGCTTGGACACCACATCCCTGGCGAAAAACGTTGTACATAGCCTAGGACTGACCTCGGCAACTCATACTTACCTGGCACAGGAGACACCGTGATCTATGCGGCGGTTCCCCCAGGGCGAGGCCCCTCCATTGCACTACGGTTGGGTTGACCCTTGCGATCATCCCAAATGTGGATGACTCGGGTGCGCAATTTTTGTTAGGGGGGGACTGCGTCCGCGCTATCCCCTGACATCTAAACCAAAGTAAAAAGAAGACACCTCTCGCTCTCGAACCCCGTTCCCCGGGCACGTCGATGCAGCACGCACAAATGTCCACTCCCTAATTCCAAACTGCCGAGTTCGCCCGCCTCTGTAGACCTTGATATTTGTCCGATTCGAAATCCGCGAAAGCCGGCCCGTAGCTAAGGAATCGGACAAGGCAGCCCAGCTGCCGTACACGATGCTGCGCTCATTGCCCTGGCCGTAGCGCTCGCGGAGCCGCGCGTCCGCCGTACTAGCACCGTGTAAAGGTTAACGCGGGCCCATATATATATAGATATATTCCATTTTCGGCACCAGCATGAACGATAGGACCACCCTAGCATGCCCCTCCCACCCCTCTCTATGTACTTCTGATGCCATCAGGCAGGCATGGCACTGCTAAAATACCAGGAGTGCCCTTTTGAGGGCAGGCTTGCTCCTTGCCACGGCCTGTCTTATAGAACGATATCATGTAATATACGTCATGTGCAAAATAAAATGTCCCCACTGCTCCATTGGGCATTGCCACTATCATTTCCTTTATGGATTCACATTCTATCCGTGGTCCTGGGCTGTTTCAGTACATGTACAGAGCCTTTTCGGTCTGACCAGAGCACAGGTCTAGAGGGCTGGTCAGTTGCCGAATCCCACACCAGAGGGCAGGGTATGGTAGCAGTGGATGGCACTGCAGTGCTGCAAAGCTGGTTCCGCTCTCTCTCCCCAGATGCCAGCACCATCCAGTCTGGAGATAATTCCCAAGCCAGCCGGGCAAATTCGACGCCTTAAAGCAGGCATAAAGTAGTGGCCCCAGCATAAGTCTCTGCTTAAAGCGGCTCACGGTTGATCAGCCATGTAGGTTCTCCATGCGTGTGGGAGGAGAGGCCGACAAAGGACGGGCATTCCCCGTCGTAGGGCTTGGACACCACATCCCTGGCGAAAAACGTTGTACATAGCCTAGGACTGACCTCGGCAACTCATACTTACCTGGCACAGGAGACACCGTGATCTATGCGGCGGTTCCCCCAGGGCGAGGCCCCTCCATTGCACTACGGTTGGGTTGACCCTTGCGATCATCCCAAATGTGGATGACTCGGGTGCGCAATTTTTGTTAGGGGGGGACTGCGTCCGCGCTATCCCCTGACATCTAAACCAAAGTAAAAAGAAGACACCTCTCGCTCTCGAACCCCGTTCCCCGGGCACGTCGATGCAGCACGCACAAATGTCCACTCCCTAATTCCAAACTGCCGAGTTCGCCCGCCTCTGTAGACCTTGATATTTGTCCGATTCGAAATCCGCGAAAGCCGGCCCGTAGCTAAGGAATCGGACAAGGCAGCCCAGCTGCCGTACACGATGCTGCGCTCATTGCCCTGGCCGTAGCGCTCGCGGAGCCGCGCGTCCGCCGTACTAGCACCGTGTAAAGGTTAACGCGGGCCCATATATATATAGATATATTCCATTTTCGGCACCAGCATGAACGATAGGACCACCCTAGCATGCCCCTCCCACCCCTCTCTATGTACTTCTGATGCCATCAGGCAGGCATGGCACTGCTAAAATACCAGGAGTGCCCTTTTGAGGGCAGGCTTGCTCCTTGCCACGGCCTGTCTTATAGAACGATATCATGTAATATACGTCATGTGCAAAATAAAATGTCCCCACTGCTCCATTGGGCATTGCCACTATCATTTCCTTTATGGATTCACATTCTATCCGTGGTCCTGGGCTGTTTCAGTACATGTACAGAGCCTTTTCGGTCTGACCAGAGCACAGGTCTAGAGGGCTGGTCAGTTGCCGAATCCCACACCAGAGGGCAGGGTATGGTAGCAGTGGATGGCACTGCAGTGCTGCAAAGCTGGTTCCGCTCTCTCTCCCCAGATGCCAGCACCATCCAGTCTGGAGATAATTCCCAAGCCAGCCGGGCAAATTCGACGCCTTAAAGCAGGCATAAAGTAGTGGCCCCAGCATAAGTCTCTGCTTAAAGCGGCTCACGGTTGATCAGCCATGTAGGTTCTCCATGCGTGTGGGAGGAGAGGCCGACAAAGGACGGGCATTCCCCGTCGTAGGGCTTGGACACCACATCCCTGGCGAAAAACGTTGTACATAGCCTAGGACTGACCTCGGCAACTCATACTTACCTGGCACAGGAGACACCGTGATCTATGCGGCGGTTCCCCCAGGGCGAGGCCCCTCCATTGCACTACGGTTGGGTTGACCCTTGCGATCATCCCAAATGTGGATGACTCGGGTGCGCAATTTTTGTTAGGGGGGGACTGCGTCCGCGCTATCCCCTGACATCTAAACCAAAGTAAAAAGAAGACACCTCTCGCTCTCGAACCCCGTTCCCCGGGCACGTCGATGCAGCACGCACAAATGTCCACTCCCTAATTCCAAACTGCCGAGTTCGCCCGCCTCTGTAGACCTTGATATTTGTCCGATTCGAAATCCGCGAAAGCCGGCCCGTAGCTAAGGAATCGGACAAGGCAGCCCAGCTGCCGTACACGATGCTGCGCTCATTGCCCTGGCCGTAGCGCTCGCGGAGCCGCGCGTCCGCCGTACTAGCACCGTGTAAAGGTTAACGCGGGCCCATATATATATAGATATATTCCATTTTCGGCACCAGCATGAACGATAGGACCACCCTAGCATGCCCCTCCCACCCCTCTCTATGTACTTCTGATGCCATCAGGCAGGCATGGCACTGCTAAAATACCAGGAGTGCCCTTTTGAGGGCAGGCTTGCTCCTTGCCACGGCCTGTCTTATAGAACGATATCATGTAATATACGTCATGTGCAAAATAAAATGTCCCCACTGCTCCATTGGGCATTGCCACTATCATTTCCTTTATGGATTCACATTCTATCCGTGGTCCTGGGCTGTTTCAGTACATGTACAGAGCCTTTTCGGTCTGACCAGAGCACAGGTCTAGAGGGCTGGTCAGTTGCCGAATCCCACACCAGAGGGCAGGGTATGGTAGCAGTGGATGGCACTGCAGTGCTGCAAAGCTGGTTCCGCTCTCTCTCCCCAGATGCCAGCACCATCCAGTCTGGAGATAATTCCCAAGCCAGCCGGGCAAATTCGACGCCTTAAAGCAGGCATAAAGTAGTGGCCCCAGCATAAGTCTCTGCTTAAAGCGGCTCACGGTTGATCAGCCATGTAGGTTCTCCATGCGTGTGGGAGGAGAGGCCGACAAAGGACGGGCATTCCCCGTCGTAGGGCTTGGACACCACATCCCTGGCGAAAAACGTTGTACATAGCCTAGGACTGACCTCGGCAACTCATACTTACCTGGCACAGGAGACACCGTGATCTATGCGGCGGTTCCCCCAGGGCGAGGCCCCTCCATTGCACTACGGTTGGGTTGACCCTTGCGATCATCCCAAATGTGGATGACTCGGGTGCGCAATTTTTGTTAGGGGGGGACTGCGTCCGCGCTATCCCCTGACATCTAAACCAAAGTAAAAAGAAGACACCTCTCGCTCTCGAACCCCGTTCCCCGGGCACGTCGATGCAGCACGCACAAATGTCCACTCCCTAATTCCAAACTGCCGAGTTCGCCCGCCTCTGTAGACCTTGATATTTGTCCGATTCGAAATCCGCGAAAGCCGGCCCGTAGCTAAGGAATCGGACAAGGCAGCCCAGCTGCCGTACACGATGCTGCGCTCATTGCCCTGGCCGTAGCGCTCGCGGAGCCGCGCGTCCGCCGTACTAGCACCGTGTAAAGGTTAACGCGGGCCCATATATATATAGATATATTCCATTTTCGGCACCAGCATGAACGATAGGACCACCCTAGCATGCCCCTCCCACCCCTCTCTATGTACTTCTGATGCCATCAGGCAGGCATGGCACTGCTAAAATACCAGGAGTGCCCTTTTGAGGGCAGGCTTGCTCCTTGCCACGGCCTGTCTTATAGAACGATATCATGTAATATACGTCATGTGCAAAATAAAATGTCCCCACTGCTCCATTGGGCATTGCCACTATCATTTCCTTTATGGATTCACATTCTATCCGTGGTCCTGGGCTGTTTCAGTACATGTACAGAGCCTTTTCGGTCTGACCAGAGCACAGGTCTAGAGGGGTGGTCAGTTGCCGAATCCCACACCAGAGGGCAGGGTATGGTAGCAGTGGATGGCACTGCAGTGCTGCAAAGCTGGTTCCGCTCTCTCTCCCCAGATGCCAGCACCATCCAGTCTGGAGATAATTCCCAAGCCAGCCGGGCAAATTCGACGCCTTAAAGCAGGCATAAAGTAGTGGCCCCAGCATAAGTCTCTGCTTAAAGCGGCTCACGGTTGATCAGCCATGTAGGTTCTCCATGCGTGTGGGAGGAGAGGCCGACAAAGGACGGGCATTCCCCGTCGTAGGGCTTGGACACCACATCCCTGGCGAAAAACGTTGTACATAGCCTAGGACTGACCTCGGCAACTCATACTTACCTGGCACAGGAGACACCGTGATCTATGCGGCGGTTCCCCCAGGGCGAGGCCCCTCCATTGCACTACGGTTGGGTTGACCCTTGCGATCATCCCAAATGTGGATGACTCGGGTGCGCAATTTTTGTTAGGGGGGGACTGCGTCCGCGCTATCCCCTGACATCTAAACCAAAGTAAAAAGAAGACACCTCTCGCTCTCGAACCCCGTTCCCCGGGCACGTCGATGCAGCACGCACAAATGTCCACTCCCTAATTCCAAACTGCCGAGTTCGCCCGCCTCTGTAGACCTTGATATTTGTCCGATTCGAAATCCGCGAAAGCCGGCCCGTAGCTAAGGAATCGGACAAGGCAGCCCAGCTGCCGTACACGATGCTGCGCTCATTGCCCTGGCCGTAGCGCTCGCGGAGCCGCGCGTCCGCCGTACTAGCACCGTGTAAAGGTTAACGCGGGCCCATATATATATAGATATATTCCATTTTCGGCACCAGCATGAACGATAGGACCACCCTAGCATGCACCTCCCACCCCTCTCTATGTACTTCTGATGCCATCAGGCAGGCATGGCACTGCTAAAATACCAGGAGTGCCCTTTTGAGGGCAGGCCTGCTCCTTGCCACGGCCTGTCTTATAGAACGATATCATGTAATATACGTCATGTGCAAAATAAAATGTCCCCACTGCTCCATTGGGCATTGCCACTATCATTTCCTTTATGGATTCACATTCTATCCGTGGTCCTGGGCTGTTTCAGTACATGTACAGAGCCTTTTCGGTCTGACCAGAGCACAAGTCTAGAGGGCTGGTCAGTTGCCGAATCCCACACCAGAGGGCAGGGTATGGTACCAATGGATGGCACTGCAGTGCTGCAAAGCTGGTTCAGCTCTCTCTCCCCAGATGCCAGCACCATCCAGTCTGGAGATAATTCCCAAGCCAGCCGGGCAAATTCGACGCCTTAAAGCAGGCATAAAGTAGTGGCCCCAGCATAAGTCTCTGCTTAAAGCGGCTCAAGGTTGATCAGCCATGTAGGTTCTCCATGCGTGTGGGAGGAGAGGCCGACAAAGGACGGGCATTCCCCGTCGTAGGGCTTGGACACCACATCCCTGGCGAAAAACGTTGTACATAGCCTAGGACTGACCTCGGCAACTCATACTTACCTGGCACAGGAGACACCGTGATCTATGCGGCGGTTCCCCCAGGGCGAGGCCCCTCCATTGCACTACGGTTGGGTTGACCCATGCGATCATCCCAAATGTGGATGACTCGGGTGCGCAATTTTTGTTAGGGGGGGACTGCGTCCGCGCTATCCCCTGACATCTAAACCAAAGTAAAAAGAAGACACCTCTCGCTCTCGAACCCCGTTCCCCGGGCACGTCGATGCAGCACGCACAAATGTCCACTCCCTAATTCCAAACTGCCGAGTTCGCCCGCCTCTGTAGACCTTGATATTTGTCCGATTCGAAATCCGCGAAAGCCGGCCCGTAGCTAAGGAATCGGACAAGGCAGCCCAGCTGCCGTACACGATGCTGCGCTCATTGCCCTGGCCGTAGCGCTCGCGGAGCCGCGCGTCCGCCGTACTAGCACCGTGTAAAGGTTAACGCGGGCCCATATATACATAGATATATTCCATTTTCGGCACCAGCATGAACGATAGGACCACCCTAGCATGCCCCTCCCACCCCTCTCTATGTACTTCTGATGCCATCAGGCAGGCATGGCACTGCTAAAATACCAGGAGTGCCCTTTTGAGGGCAGGCCTGCTCCTTGCCACGGCCTGTCTTATAGAACGATATCATGTAATATACGTCATGTGCAAAATAAAATGTCCCCACTGCTCCATTGGGCATTGCCACTATCATTTCCTTTATGGATTCACATTCTATCCGTGGTCCTGGGCTGTTTCAGTACATGTACAGAGCCTTTTCGGTCTGACCAGAGCACAAGTCTAGAGGGCTGGTCAGTTGCCGAATCCCACACCAGAGGGCAGGGTATGGTACCAATGGATGGCACTGCAGTGCTGCAAAGCTGGTTCAGCTCTCTCTCCCCAGATGCCAGCACCATCCAGTCTGGAGATAATTCCCAAGCCAGCCGGGCAAATTCGACGCCTTAAAGCAGGCATAAAGTAGTGGCCCCAGCATAAGTCTCTGCTTAAAGCGGCTCAAGGTTGATCAGCCATGTAGGTTCTCCATGCGTGTGGGAGGAGAGGCCGACAAAGGACGGGCATTCCCCGTCGTAGGGCTTGGACACCACATCCCTGGCGAAAAACGTTGTACATAGCCTAGGACTGACCTCGGCAACTCATACTTACCTGGCACAGGAGACACCGTGATCTATGCGGCGGTTCCCCCAGGGCGAGGCCCCTCCATTGCACTACGGTTGGGTTGACCCATGCGATCATCCCAAATGTGGATGACTCGGGTGCGCAATTTTTGTTAGGGGGGGACTGCGTCCGCGCTATCCCCTGACATCTAAACCAAAGTAAAAAGAAGACACCTCTCGCTCTCGAACCCCGTTCCCCGGGCACGTCGATGCAGCACGCACAAATGTCCACTCCCTAATTCCAAACTGCCGAGTTCGCCCGCCTCTGTAGACCTTGATATTTGTCCGATTCGAAATCCGCGAAAGCCGGCCCGTAGCTAAGGAATCGGACAAGGCAGCCCAGCTGCCGTACACGATGCTGCGCTCATTGCCCTGGCCGTAGCGCTCGCGGAGCCGCGCGTCCGCCGTACTAGCACCGTGTAAAGGTTAACGCGGGCCCATATATATATAGATATATTCCATTTTCGGCACCAGCATGAACGATAGGACCACCCTAGCATGCCCCTCCCACCCCTCTCTATGTACTTCTGATGCCATCAGGCAGGCATGGCACTGCTAAAATACCAGGAGTGCCCTTTTGAGGGCAGGCTTGCTCCTTGCCACGGCCTGTCTTATAGAACGATATCATGTAATATACGTCATGTGCAAAATAAAATGTCCCCACTGCTCCATTGGGCATTGCCACTATCATTTCCTTTATGGATTCACATTCTATCCGTGGTCCTGGGCTGTTTCAGTACATGTACAGAGCCTTTTCGGTCTGACCAGAGCACAGGTCTAGAGGGCTGGTCAGTTGCCGAATCCCACACCAGAGGGCAGGGTATGGTAGCAGTGGATGGCACTGCAGTGCTGCAAAGCTGGTTCCGCTCTCTCTCCCCAGATGCCAGCACCATCCAGTCTGGAGATAATTCCCAAGCCAGCCGGGCAAATTCGACGCCTTAAAGCAGGCATAAAGTAGTGGCCCCAGCATAAGTCTCTGCTTAAAGCGGCTCACGGTTGATCAGCCATGTAGGTTCTCCATGCGTGTGGGAGGAGAGGCCGACAAAGGACGGGCATTCCCCGTCGTAGGGCTTGGACACCACATCCCTGGCGAAAAACGTTGTACATAGCCTAGGACTGACCTCGGCAACTCATACTTACCTGGCACAGGAGACACCGTGATCTATGCGGCGGTTCCCCCAGGGCGAGGCCCCTCCATTGCACTACGGTTGGGTTGACCCATGCGATCATCCCAAATGTGGATGACTCGGGTGCGCAATTTTTGTTAGGGGGGGACTGCGTCCGCGCTATCCCCTGACATCTAAACCAAAGTAAAAAGAAGACACCTCTCGCTCTCGAACCCCGTTCCCCGGGCACGTCGATGCAGCACGCACAAATGTCCACTCCCTAATTCCAAACTGCCGAGTTCGCCCGCCTCTGTAGACCTTGATATTTGTCCGATTCGAAATCCGCGAAAGCCGGCCCGTAGCTAAGGAATCGGACAAGGCAGCCCAGCTGCCGTACACGATGCTGCGCTCATTGCCCTGGCCGTAGCGCTCGCGGAGCCGCGCGTCCGCCGTACTAGCACCGTGTAAAGGTTAACGCGGGCCCATATATATATAGATATATTCCATTTTCGGCACCAGCATGAACGATAGGACCACCCTAGCATGCCCCTCCCACCCCTCTCTATGTACTTCTGATGCCATCAGGCAGGCATGGCACTGCTAAAATACCAGGAGTGCCCTTTTGAGGGCAGGCCTGCTCCTTGCCACGGCCTGTCTTATAGAACGATATCATGTAATATACGTCATGTGCAAAATAAAATGTCCCCACTGCTCCATTGGGCATTGCCACTATCATTTCCTTTATGGATTCACATTCTATCCGTGGTCCTGGGCTGTTTCAGTACATGTACAGAGCCTTTTCGGTCTGACCAGAGCACAGGTCTAGAGGGCTGGTCAGTTGCCGAATCCCACACCAGAGGGCAGGGTATGGTAGCAGTGGATGGCACTGCAGTGCTGCAAAGCTGGTTCCGCTCTCTCTCCCCAGATGCCAGCACCATCCAGTCTGGAGATAATTCCCAAGCCAGCCGGGCAAATTCGACGCCTTAAAGCAGGCATAAAGTAGTGGCCCCAGCATAAGTCTCTGCTTAAAGCGGCTCACGGTTGATCAGCCATGTAGGTTCTCCATGCGTGTGGGAGGAGAGGCCGACAAAGGACGGGCATTCCCCGTCGTAGGGCTTGGACACCACATCCCTGGCGAAAAACGTTGTACATAGCCTAGGACTGACCTCGGCAACTCATACTTACCTGGCACAGGAGACACCGTGATCTATGCGGCGGTTCCCCCAGGGCGAGGCCCCTCCATTGCACTACGGTTGGGTTGACCCTTGCGATCATCCCAAATGTGGATGACTCGGGTGCGCAATTTTTGTTAGGGGGGGACTGCGTCCGCGCTATCCCCTGACATCTAAACCAAAGTAAAAAGAAGACACCTCTCGCTCTCGAACCCCGTTCCCCGGGCACGTCGATGCAGCACGCACAAATGTCCACTCCCTAATTCCAAACTGCCGAGTTCGCCCGCCTCTGTAGACCTTGATATTTGTCCGATTCGAAATCCGCGAAAGCCGGCCCGTAGCTAAGGAATCGGACAAGGCAGCCCAGCTGCCGTACACGATGCTGCGCTCATTGCCCTGGCCGTAGCGCTCGCGGAGCCGCGCGTCCGCCGTACTAGCACCGTGTAAAGGTTAACGCGGGCCCATATATATATAGATATATTCCATTTTCGGCACCAGCATGAACGATAGGACCACCCTAGCATGCCCCTCCCACCCCTCTCTATGTACTTCTGATGCCATCAGGCAGGCATGGCACTGCTAAAATACCAGGAGTGCCCTTTTGAGGGCAGGCCTGCTCCTTGCCACGGCCTGTCTTATAGAACGATATCATGTAATATACGTCATGTGCAAAATAAAATGTCCCCACTGCTCCATTGGGCATTGCCACTATCATTTCCTTTATGGATTCACATTCTATCCGTGGTCCTGGGCTGTTTCAGTACATGTACAGAGCCTTTTCGGTCTGACCAGAGCACAGGTCTAGAGGGCTGGTCAGTTGCCGAATCCCACACCAGAGGGCAGGGTATGGTAGCAGTGGATGGCACTGCAGTGCTGCAAAGCTGGTTCCGCTCTCTCTCCCCAGATGCCAGCACCATCCAGTCTGGAGATAATTCCCAAGCCAGCCGGGCAAATTCGACGCCTTAAAGCAGGCATAAAGTAGTGGCCCCAGCATAAGTCTCTGCTTAAAGCGGCTCACGGTTGATCAGCCATGTAGGTTCTCCATGCGTGTGGGAGGAGAGGCCGACAAAGGACGGGCATTCCCCGTCGTAGGGCTTGGACACCACATCCCTGGCGAAAAACGTTGTACATAGCCTAGGACTGACCTCGGCAACTCATACTTACCTGGCACAGGAGACACCGTGATCTATGCGGCGGTTCCCCCAGGGCGAGGCCCCTCCATTGCACTACGGTTGGGTTGACCCTTGCGATCATCCCAAATGTGGATGACTCGGGTGCGCAATTTTTGTTAGGGGGGGACTGCGTCCGCGCTATCCCCTGACATCTAAACCAAAGTAAAAAGAAGACACCTCTCGCTCTCGAACCCCGTTCCCCGGGCACGTCGATGCAGCACGCACAAATGTCCACTCCCTAATTCCAAACTGCCGAGTTCGCCCGCCTCTGTAGACCTTGATATTTGTCCGATTCGAAATCCGCGAAAGCCGGCCCGTAGCTAAGGAATCGGACAAGGCAGCCCAGCTGCCGTACACGATGCTGCGCTCATTGCCCTGGCCGTAGCGCTCGCGGAGCCGCGCGTCCGCCGTACTAGCACCGTGTAAAGGTTAACGCGGGCCCATATATATATAGATATATTCCATTTTCGGCACCAGCATGAACGATAGGACCACCCTAGCATGCCCCTCCCACCCCTCTCTATGTACTTCTGATGCCATCAGGCAGGCATGGCACTGCTAAAATACCAGGAGTGCCCTTTTGAGGGCAGGCCTGCTCCTTGCCACGGCCTGTCTTATAGAACGATATCATGTAATATACGTCATGTGCAAAATAAAATGTCCCCACTGCTCCATTGGGCATTGCCACTATCATTTCCTTTATGGATTCACATTCTATCCGTGGTCCTGGGCTGTTTCAGTACATGTACAGAGCCTTTTCGGTCTGACCAGAGCACAGGTCTAGAGGGCTGGTCAGTTGCCGAATCCCACACCAGAGGGCAGGGTATGGTAGCAGTGGATGGCACTGCAGTGCTGCAAAGCTGGTTCCGCTCTCTCTCCCCAGATGCCAGCACCATCCAGTCTGGAGATAATTCCCAAGCCAGCCGGGCAAATTCGACGCCTTAAAGCAGGCATAAAGTAGTGGCCCCAGCATAAGTCTCTGCTTAAAGCGGCTCACGGTTGATCAGCCATGTAGGTTCTCCATGCGTGTGGGAGGAGAGGCCGACAAAGGACGGGCATTCCCCGTCGTAGGGCTTGGACACCACATCCCTGGCGAAAAACGTTGTACATAGCCTAGGACTGACCTCGGCAACTCATACTTACCTGGCACAGGAGACACCGTGATCTATGCGGCGGTTCCCCCAGGGCGAGGCCCCTCCATTGCACTACGGTTGGGTTGACCCTTGCGATCATCCCAAATGTGGATGACTCGGGTGCGCAATTTTTGTTAGGGGGGGACTGCGTCCGCGCTATCCCCTGACATCTAAACCAAAGTAAAAAGAAGACACCTCTCGCTCTCGAACCCCGTTCCCCGGGCACGTCGATGCAGCACGCACAAATGTCCACTCCCTAATTCCAAACTGCCGAGTTCGCCCGCCTCTGTAGACCTTGATATTTGTCCGATTCGAAATCCGCGAAAGCCGGCCCGTAGCTAAGGAATCGGACAAGGCAGCCCAGCTGCCGTAGACGATGCTGCGCTCATTGCCCTGGCCGTAGCGCTCGCGGAGCCGCGCGTCCGCCGTACTAGCACCGTGTAAAGGTTAACGCGGGCCCATATATATATAGATATATTCCATTTTCGGCACCAGCATGAACGATAGGACCACCCTAGCATGCCCCTCCCACCCCTCTCTATGTACTTCTGATGCCATCAGGCAGGCATGGCACTGCTAAAATACCAGGAGTGCCCTTTTGAGGGCAGGCCTGCTCCTTGCCACGGCCTGTCTTATAGAACGATATCATGTAATATACGTCATGTGCAAAATAAAATGTCCCCACTGCTCCATTGGGCATTGCCACTATCATTTCCTTTATGGATTCACATTCTATCCGTGGTCCTGGGCTGTTTCAGTACATGTACAGAGCCTTTTCGGTCTGACCAGAGCACAGGTCTAGAGGGCTGGTCAGTTGCCGAATCCCACACCAGAGGGCAGGGTATGGTAGCAGTGGATGGCACTGCAGTGCTGCAAAGCTGGTTCCGCTCTCTCTCCCCAGATGCCAGCACCATCCAGTCTGGAGATAATTCCCAAGCCAGCCGGGCAAATTCGACGCCTTAAAGCAGGCATAAAGTAGTGGCCCCAGCATAAGTCTCTGCTTAAAGCGGCTCACGGTTGATCAGCCATGTAGGTTCTCCATGCGTGTGGGAGGAGAGGCCGACAAAGGACGGGCATTCCCCGTCGTAGGGCTTGGACACCACATCCCTGGCGAAAAACGTTGTACATAGCCTAGGACTGACCTCGGCAACTCATACTTACCTGGCACAGGAGACACCGTGATCTATGCGGCGGTTCCCCCAGGGCGAGGCCCCTCCATTGCACTACGGTTGGGTTGACCCTTGCGATCATCCCAAATGTGGATGACTCGGGTGCGCAATTTTTGTTAGGGGGGGACTGCGTCCGCGCTATCCCCTGACATCTAAACCAAAGTAAAAAGAAGACACCTCTCGCTCTCGAACCCCGTTCCCCGGGCACGTCGATGCAGCACGCACAAATGTCCACTCCCTAATTCCAAACTGCCGAGTTCGCCCGCCTCTGTAGACCTTGATATTTGTCCGATTCGAAATCCGCGAAAGCCGGCCCGTAGCTAAGGAATCGGACAAGGCAGCCCAGCTGCCGTAGACGATGCTGCGCTCATTGCCCTGGCCGTAGCGCTCGCGGAGCCGCGCGTCCGCCGTACTAGCACCGTGTAAAGGTTAACGCGGGCCCATATATATATAGATATATTCCATTTTCGGCACCAGCATGAACGATAGGACCACCCTAGCATGCCCCTCCCACCCCTCTCTATGTACTTCTGATGCCATCAGGCAGGCATGGCACTGCTAAAATACCAGGAGTGCCCTTTTGAGGGCAGGCCTGCTCCTTGCCACGGCCTGTCTTATAGAACGATATCATGTAATATACGTCATGTGCAAAATAAAATGTCCCCACTGCTCCATTGGGCATTGCCACTATCATTTCCTTTATGGATTCACATTCTATCCGTGGTCCTGGGCTGTTTCAGTACATGTACAGAGCCTTTTCGGTCTGACCAGAGCACAGGTCTAGAGGGCTGGTCAGTTGCCGAATCCCACACCAGAGGGCAGGGTATGGTAGCAGTGGATGGCACTGCAGTGCTGCAAAGCTGGTTCCGCTCTCTCTCCCCAGATGCCAGCACCATCCAGTCTGGAGATAATTCCCAAGCCAGCCGGGCAAATTCGACGCCTTAAAGCAGGCATAAAGTAGTGGCCCCAGCATAAGTCTCTGCTTAAAGCGGCTCAAGGTTGATCAGCCATGTAGGTTCTCCATGCGTGTGGGAGGAGAGGCCGACAAAGGACGGGCATTCCCCGTCGTAGGGCTTGGACACCACATCCCTGGCGAAAAACGTTGTACATAGCCTAGGACTGACCTCGGCAACTCATACTTACCTGGCACAGGAGACACCGTGATCTATGCGGCGGTTCCCCCAGGGCGAGGCCCCTCCATTGCACTACGGTTGGGTTGACCCTTGCGATCATCCCAAATGTGGATGACTCGGGTGCGCAATTTTTGTTAGGGGGGGACTGCGTCCGCGCTATCCCCTGACATCTAAACCAAAGTAAAAAGAAGACACCTCTCGCTCTCGAACCCCGTTCCCCGGGCACGTCGATGCAGCACGCACAAATGTCCACTCCCTAATTCCAAACTGCCGAGTTCGCCCGCCTCTGTAGACCTTGATATTTGTCCGATTCGAAATCCGCGAAAGCCGGCCCGTAGCTAAGGAATCGGACAAGGCAGCCCAGCTGCCGTAGACGATGCTGCGCTCATTGCCCTGGCCGTAGCGCTCGCGGAGCCGCGCGTCCGCCGTACTAGCACCGTGTAAAGGTTAACGCGGGCCCATATATATATAGATATATTCCATTTTCGGCACCAGCATGAACGATAGGACCACCCTAGCATGCCCCTCCCACCCCTCTCTATGTACTTCTGATGCCATCAGGCAGGCATGGCACTGCTAAAATACCAGGAGTGCCCTTTTGAGGGCAGGCCTGCTCCTTGCCACGGCCTGTCTTATAGAACGATATCATGTAATATACGTCATGTGCAAAATAAAATGTCCCCACTGCTCCATTGGGCATTGCCACTATCATTTCCTTTATGGATTCACATTCTATCCGTGGTCCTGGGCTGTTTCAGTACATGTACAGAGCCTTTTCGGTCTGACCAGAGCACAGGTCTAGAGGGCTGGTCAGTTGCCGAATCCCACACCAGAGGGCAGGGTATGGTAGCAGTGGATGGCACTGCAGTGCTGCAAAGCTGGTTCCGCTCTCTCTCCCCAGATGCCAGCACCATCCAGTCTGGAGATAATTCCCAAGCCAGCCGGGCAAATTCGACGCCTTAAAGCAGGCATAAAGTAGTGGCCCCAGCATAAGTCTCTGCTTAAAGCGGCTCACGGTTGATCAGCCATGTAGGTTCTCCATGCGTGTGGGAGGAGAGGCCGACAAAGGACGGGCATTCCCCGTCGTAGGGCTTGGACACCACATCCCTGGCGAAAAACGTTGTACATAGCCTAGGACTGACCTCGGCAACTCATACTTACCTGGCACAGGAGACACCGTGATCTATGCGGCGGTTCCCCCAGGGCGAGGCCCCTCCATTGCACTACGGTTGGGTTGACCCTTGCGATCATCCCAAATGTGGATGACTCGGGTGCGCAATTTTTGTTAGGGGGGGACTGCGTCCGCGCTATCCCCTGACATCTAAACCAAAGTAAAAAGAAGACACCTCTCGCTCTCGAACCCCGTTCCCCGGGCACGTCGATGCAGCACGCACAAATGTCCACTCCCTCATTCCAAACTGCCGAGTTCGCCCGCCTCTGTAGACCTTGATATTTGTCCGATTCGAAATCCGCGAAAGCCGGCCCGTAGCTAAGGAATCGGACAAGGCAGCCCAGCTGCCGTACACGATGCTGCGCTCATTGCCCTGGCCGTAGCGCTCGCGGAGCCGCGCGTCCGCCGTACTAGCACCGTGTAAAGGTTAACGCGGGCCCATATATATATAGATATATTCCATTTTCGGCACCAGCATGAACGATAGGACCACCCTAGCATGCCCCTCCCACCCCTCTCTATGTACTTCTGATGCCATCAGGCAGGCATGGCACTGCTAAAATACCAGGAGTGCCCTTTTGAGGGCAGGCCTGCTCCTTGCCACGGCCTGTCTTATAGAACGATATCATGTAATATACGTCATGTGCAAAATAAAATGTCCCCACTGCTCCATTGGGCATTGCCACTATCATTTCCTTTATGGATTCACATTCTATCCGTGGTCCTGGGCTGTTTCAGTACATGTACAGAGCCTTTTCGGTCTGACCAGAGCACAAGTCTAGAGGGCTGGTCAGTTGCCGAATCCCACACCAGAGGGCAGGGTATGGTACCAATGGATGGCACTGCAGTGCTGCAAAGCTGGTTCAGCTCTCTCTCCCCAGATGCCAGCACCATCCAGTCTGGAGATAATTCCCAAGCCAGCCGGGCAAATTCGACGCCTTAAAGCAGGCATAAAGTAGTGGCCCCAGCATAAGTCTCTGCTTAAAGCGGCTCAAGGTTGATCAGCCATGTAGGTTCTCTATGCGTGTGGGAGGAGAGGCCAACAAAGGACGGGCATTCCCCGTCGTAGGGCTTGGACACCACATCCCTGGCGAAAAACGTTGTACATAGCCTAGGACTGACCTCGGCAACTCATACTTACCTGGCACAGGAGACACCGTGATCTATGCGGCGGTTCCCCCAGGGCGAGGCCCCTCCATTGCACTACGGTTGGGTTGACCCTTGCGATCATCCCAAATGTGGATGACTCGGGTGCGCAATTTTTGTTAGGGGGGGACTGCGTCCGCGCTATCCCCTGACATCTAAACCAAAGTAAAAAGAAGACACCTCTCGCTCTCGAACCCCGTTCCCCGGGCACGTCGATGCAGCACGCACAAATGTCCACTCCCTAATTCCAAACTGCCGAGTTCGCCCGCCTCTGTAGACCTTGATATTTGTCCGATTCGAAATCCGCGAAAGCCGGCCCGTAGCTAAGGAATCGGACAAGGCAGCCCAGCTGCCGTACACGATGCTGCGCTCATTGCCCTGGCCGTAGCGCTCGCGGAGCCGCGCGTCCGCCGTACTAGCACCGTGTAAAGGTTAACGCGGGCCCATATATATATAGATATATTCCATTTTCGGCACCAGCATGAACGATAGGACCACCCTAGCATGCCCCTCCCACCCCTCTCTATGTACTTCTGATGCCATCAGGCAGGCATGGCACTGCTAAAATACCAGGAGTGCCCTTTTGAGGGCAGGCCTGCTCCTTGCCACGGCCTGTCTTATAGAACGATATCATGTAATATACGTCATGTGCAAAATAAAATGTTCCCACTGCTCCATTGGGCATTGCCACTATCATTTCCTTTATGGATTCACATTCTATCCGTGGTCCTGGGCTGTTTCAGTACATGTACAGAGCCTTTTCGGTCTGACCAGAGCACAGGTCTAGAGGGCTGGTCAGTTGCCGAATCCCACACCAGAGGGCAGGGTATGGTAGCAGTGGATGGCACTGCAGTGCTGCAAAGCTGGTTCCGCTCTCTCTCCCCAGATGCCAGCACCATCCAGTCTGGAGATAATTCCCAAGCCAGCCGGGCAAATTCGACGCCTTAAAGCAGGCATAAAGTAGTGGCCCCAGCATAAGTCTCTGCTTAAAGCGGCTCACGGTTGATCAGCCATGTAGGTTCTCCATGCGTGTGGGAGGAGAGGCCAACAAAGGACGGGCATTCCCCGTCGTAGGGCTTGGACACCACATCCCTGGCGAAAAACGTTGTACATAGCCTAGGACTGACCTCGGCAACTCATACTTACCTGGCACAGGAGACACCGTGATCTATGCGGCAGTTCCCCCAGGGCGAGGCCCCTCCATTGCACTACGGTTGGGTTGACCCTTGCGATCATCCCAAATGTGGATGACTCCGCTGCGCAATTTTTGTTAGGGGGGGACTGCGTCCGCGCTATCCCCTGACATCTAAACCAAAGTAAAAAGAAGACACCTCTCGCTCTCGAACCCCGTTCCCCGGGCACGTCGATGCAGCACGCACAAATGTCCACTCCCTAATTCCAAACTGCCGAGTTCGCCCGCCTCTGTAGACCTTGATATTTGTCCGATTCGAAATCCGCGAAAGCCGGCCCGTAGCTAAGGAATCGGACAGGGCAGCCCAGCTGCCGTACACGATGCTGCGCTCATTGCCCTGGCCGTAGCGCTCGCGGAGCCGCGCGTCCGCCGTACTAGCACCGTGTAAAGGTTAACGCGGGCCCATATATATATAGATATATTCCATTTTCGGCACCAGCATGAACGATAGGACCACCCTAGCATGCCCCTCCCACCCCTCTCTATGTACTTCTGATGCCATCAGGCAGGCATGGCACTGCTAAAATACCAGGAGTGCCCTTTTGATGCCCCTCCATTGCACTACGGTTGGGTTGACGCTCGCAAATCCCAAATGTGGATGACTCGGGTGCGCAGCGTCCGAGCTATCCCCTGACATCTAAACCAAAGTAAAAAGAAGCCACCTCTCGCTCTCGAACCCCATTCCCGGGCGCGTCGATGCAGCACGCGCAAATGTCCAATTCCTGATTCCAAACTGCCTTGTTCGCCTGCCTCTGTAGACCTTGCCGGGCAAATTCGATGCCTTAAAGCAGGCATAAAGTAGTCACCCCAGCATAAGTGTCTGCTTAAAGCGTCTCATGGTAGATCAGCCATGTAGGTTCTCCATGCGTGTGGGAGCAGAGGCCGACAAAGGACACCCGTTCCCCGTCGTACGGTTTGGACACCACATCCCTGGTGAATAACGTTGTACATAGCCTAGCACTGAGCTCGGCAGCTGATACCTACCTGGCACAGCAGACACCGTGATCTATGCGGCAGTTCTCCCAGGGCCAGGCCCCTCCATTGCACTACGGTTGGGTTGACGCTCGCGAATCCCAAATGTGTATGACTCGGGTGCGCAGCGTCGGAGCTATCCCCTGACATCTAAACCAAAGTAAAAAGAAGCCACCTCTCGCTCTCGAACCCCATTCCCGGGCGCGTCGATGCAGCAAGCGCAAATGTCCAATTCCTGATTCCAAACTGCCGTGTTCGCCTGCCTCTGTAGACCTTGATATTTGTCGGATTCGAAATCCGCGAAATCCGGGACGTAGCTAAGGAATCGGACATTGCAGAACAGCTCCCGTAGACAACGTTGCGCTCATTGCCATGGCCGTAGCGCTCCCGGAGCCGCGCGTCCGCCGTACTAGCACCGTGTAAATGTTAACGAGTGCCCATATGACTTTGTATATATATATATTCCATTCTCGGCACCAGCATGAACGATAGCATGCCCTCCCACCCCTCTCTATGTACTTCTGATGCCATCAGGCAGGCATGGCGTTGCTAAAATACCAGGAGTGCCCTTCTGAGGGCAGGCCTGCTCCTTGTCAAGGCCGGTTGTGTAGCACGATATCATATAATATACGTCATGTGCAAACTAAAATGTCCCCACTGCTCCATTGGGCAACGCCACTATCATTTCCTTTATGGATTCACATTCCATCCATGGTCCTGGGCTGTTTCAGTATGAACAGAGCCTTTTCGGTCTGACCAGAGCACAAGTCTAGAGGGCTGGTCAGTTGCTGTATCCCCCGCCAGAGGGCAGGGCATGGTGGCAGTGGATGGCTTTGGACAACACCCCTCACTGCAGTGGAGCAAAGCTGGTTCCACTCTTTCTCCCCAGATGGCAGCACACTCCAGTCTGGAGAGAATTCCCAAGCCAGCCGGGCAAATTCGATGCCTTAAAGCAGGCATAAAGTAGTCACCCCAGCATAAGTGTCTGCTTAAAGCGGCTCATGGTAGATCAGCCATGTAGGTTCTCCATGCGTGTGGGAGCAGAGGCCGACAAAGGACACCCGTTCCCCGTCGTACGGTTTGGACACCACATCAGTAGTATAGTATGTATCGGAACGGGACTATGGTTAACTACGGTTTATTACTCAATCGATATGCAGCCAATCAGAGGCCGCCATTTGGTCACGTGACCCGTTGCCATGGTAACGTGACCTACTTAGGGCTCTCAGCCAATCAGAAGCCAGCATTATGGGTGACCTACTGACCTACTTAGAAGCTCTCAGCCAATCAGAGGCCGGCATTCTGGTAACCATGGTAACGTGACCTACTTACGTCACGTGACCTACTTAGGCTCAGCCAATCAGAAGCCGGCATTCTGGTAACTAGGGTAACGTGACCTACTTAGGGTTTGTTTGTAAACAACACCACGTGGCTCTCTTGTTTGTAAACAACACCACGTGACACGTGACTGTTTGTAAACAAACAACTTATATAGAGAAAATAAACACAACAAGTTCCATGTTATGCTAAAATTATATTTTCAAAAAAAA
This sequence comes from Harmothoe impar, assembly GCA_947462335.1. Lineage (NCBI taxonomy): Eukaryota > Metazoa > Annelida > Polychaeta > Phyllodocida > Polynoidae > Harmothoe > Harmothoe impar. Next base: position 55,992,274 of record OX381716.1, on the reverse strand, counting down.
GCACATCTGTTACAGCGTCTATGTGTAACTACGCGCGTTCTCATTCAAACACTATAACACTATTATACCGTAGCAGCAGCAGGTAGGACCGGAAGAAAAGCAAGCGCACGAGCAGAAGCGACGACACCAGTTGCACCATCCGGCCGTCGCGTTGGTAGCCCTACTACCCGTCGCGCGTTCAACTGGAGGTTTAAGAGTGACAAATGACGATTCTTTGTCGACGCGACTGCTAACATCAGCAGCATCAGCAGCATCAGCAGCAGCATCAGCAGCAGCGGCAGCAGCCTCGGCAGCAGCGGTAGCAGCAGCAGCAGCAGCGGCAGCAGCAGTAGCGTGAGCATTAGCAACAACAGCAGCAGCGACAGTAGCAAGGGCAGCAGAGCGTGCACTAGCAGCGTTATCAGCGGCGACATCGGCAGCCGCAACAGCATCAGCAGCAGCAGCGTCGGCATCGGCGGCATGAGTAGCTGCATCGGCGGCAGCAACAGCAGCAGTCACAGCCTCAGCGGCAACAACAACAACGTCATCACAACCAGCGTCACTAACAGCCGCAGTAAATGCAGCAGTAGCACGATGAGCGGCACTAGCAGCAGCAGTAGCAGAGGCTACAGCATCAGCTTCACATTCGCGCGCCGCTTCGTCATACCGCTTCATGTCACGGTCGCAACTTTCCATGGATCTGCAAATTGAGGCGTGGTGCTGGTGGTGGTGGTAGTAGTAGTAGTAGTAGAGTGAATGATGATTGACGATGACGAATACGGTTTCACTCCCCCTTATATACCCTTACTCCCCCCTTTTTTCAAGCCGCCGGCCAGCTGCCCACTCACGGCAGGTCTTTAGATTAGCCTTAAGTCGCTTACTACGCGCTCATCATCCCTCTAATCACATTTTCCAGCCGCCGGCCAGCTGACTGCTGACGACAGGAGAGGGTGATTTTTTTTCTTTAGATTTAAGCCGCTTACCACACGCGCGCCCTCTAGTCACAGACAGAGTGACAGAAAGGGAGGGGGTCGCTTTGTTCACGCTACCTGTAGTTGTGTTTCTATACACACTCTAAGCCAATGACCTGCTAATCCTTTATACAGGTAACACGCGTTCAACTAATTACACTATTGTATGACAGTCGGTACACAGATTAATTTTAAACCACCCTCCCATCTGGATCCATGTCTGGTGGGTGGAAGGATCCAGCTGAAAAGCGTGATTAGGGCTTTTGTTTCTCTTATGATAGCAGCAGGTCAGCATGCGACAGCTGAAAATGTCAGACTAAGTCGAACTCTCGCCGCTCCTATAAAAGACTGAGATGCATCTCTCTTTCCACACCCCCTTCTACCATCGCCGCCGACACCGCCACCGCCGGCCAGCTGACCGCCGCCACCGCCTGCAGTCACCGGCATCACGCCAGCAGGGAATTTCGAGCTGAGTCTGCTTATTGCTTATTTTTTTTCTTTGAGCTTTTTGTTTTTTAAAATTTTTATTTTCACTCAGTCTTTTTTGTTTCGGAGGAAAGAAATATGGCGCCGCAGAGGGCGCGAGTTTCTAAAAGACGGACATGCGAACAAAGTGCCCTCCTCAACTGCCCGGCTATTTTTTTATCTCAAAGGAGAGAGCGTCACGTAGTTGAGGTTCACGCTTCTCTTGAAGCGTACCGAATTCTCGAGAAAAGCAAAGCTGAGCGCCAAAGAAATCGTCGTTATACAAGAGCGGAAAAGGAAAACATAGCGACATGGCCGAGAGCCGTCTTCTCAGAACAGTATTTACTCTACCATTGCATAACAGCCGCTCTCAGCGCCCCCACTCGTTGGGCGTTTCATGAAAAGAAAGAGCGCCGCTACTCTCCTCACCCTGCCTCCTCTTATAAAGTGAGAATAAGCGCTATGAAACGATTCGACAAGCCGATCGGTTTCTTGGGAGCGACTGCAGCTCCCACTCGGTGGACGCGCGTTGTGGCCGACGTGAACACGGTCTCTGAACGTTTCGACGTCGTCACTTGTTATCCCGCATATTGCAACGCAGCCGAATTGAAGAAGATAGGGACGCACTATTTTAAACCATACGCTCCAATATGTATTTGTCACCGCCGCGCTCACACGCCTTATTGCTTTTTCGAGACGATCGTGTCACAACACAGAAATAGAAAAAAAAGCGGCAAAGCGACGAGCTTTGCCTAAATCATCAAAAAAAAATAAAAAAATCAATTAATCTCCTCCTCCTCCTCCTCCTCCTCCTCCTCCTCCTCCTCCTCTTCCTCCTCCTCCTCTTCTTCTTTTTTTTAAAAAATAAATATTTTTATTACACGACCTAACATTATCAATACGATCCTGTGTTTGTTTAACCATTAAAACGTACCAGCCCTAGGTGTGGTACGCACTTGCGTACCAACCCTAGGTGTGGTACGCTCTTTGGTGCCCTAGACCAATCAGAAGCCCGCATGTTGGTCACATGATACAACAATGGCGGCGATGTAAACAAAGCAGACGACGATGTAGATAACGGAATTAGCGATATAGATCATAAAACTAACGATGTAGACGACACAAAACACACCAGGAAGGTAAATGGAAGTGTTTTGATCGTGTAATAAAGCTTGTATTGTATGCTAGGGTCACGCATGCCCTGCACCAGCCCTCGGTGCATCTGGCTTATAAAGCCAGATGCACCTCTGGCTGGTACGGGGCAGACGTAACCCGATCATACAATACTGGCTATGTATCAGACTCCTCTGGAGTCTGATACAAACATTTATGACTATTGAGTGAAAATAGAATTTTATCGCAAAAATAAAAAGAAAAAAAAGTCACTTCTGCCGCCGCTACTGTGACACCGGCCGGTATCAATAAAAAGGTCGGCTGACTTTTCTCCACAACCATTCACTACCCACTTTGAGTGAGAAACACAGCAGACAGTCAGACACACAACTACTCTCTGACGCGTCCTGAAAAAAAAAAAAAAAATGTCGAGTAGTAAAAGCAAACTCTTCACAGAAATTCATTTCGACGCTCGACTACAAGGACCCTTTAGTTGTATCATTAGCGGTCCGTCGGGTTGTGGAAAATCGCGCTTGGTGGATCAATTTCTGAGCGACGTGAACAATTTGGTCACGCCGCCGGTGGAAAAGACTTTTTACCATTACGGCGAGTGGCAACCTCTGTTTGAAAAAATGCAAAATCAGTATGGTGTGGAATTCAGAGAAGGTCTTCCTAGCAAAGAGTCTATAGCGGGAGACGTGGAAGTAGCAGAAGACGCTTTACGACCACACACTCTACTGATATTGGACGATCTGATGAGCAGTTCCAATCAGCAAGTGGTAGCCGACATCTTTACTAAATACTCCCATCACTGGAACGTGAGCGTCATATATATCACTCAGAACCTATTCCAGAAATCACCCGACTTTCGAACTATGAGTCTGAACGCTCACTACATGATCGTTTTCAAGAACCCGCGCGACATGGGGCAAATAGCTAGTCTGTCTCGCCAGGTGTTTCCCTCCAACGCGGCGGCCCTCTCTAGTATATTTACCCATGAACTCAAGCGACCTCACTCATACCTCCTTCTGGACTTCAAGCAGTCAACACCTGACGATCTGAGAATACGCTCCTCTTTGACGTCCATACACTCTCAGCTAGTATTCGTACCGCTAGACAAAAAAAAGAACAAGAGAAAGCAGTAGCAAAAATGTCTTCTCATCTACTCGAAAGACACTTTGGTACTCTCAAGCACTTAGCTAAGTGCTTGCCAAAGGACTGCTCGCATCTAATAGACTCTGGAAGCGACGATCTGATCGCAGCGTTGAGTGAGATCTGTCACAATTTACTGGTAGGGAACATCCCGCTCAGCGACAAACAACTGGACAAGCTTCGAGAATCGGCTGACGTGTTGAGGGAGGTCGGCAAAAAATCTACGCCCATCAAAAAAAAGAGACGCGTCTTGGTACAAGAGGGAGGTTTCCTCATTCCGGCTCTCATAGGGATGGCCTTACCGTTTATAAAGAGCATTCTCCGTATATGAGACACCTCATTCGACACCTACTCGCCGACAGTACCACCACTACCGCCACCGCCAGCGTCATCGCCACTGTCGTCCCCATGACGGACTCAGAGCAGCAACAACACTACAAACGCTTAGCGCTCGTGGATCCTGAGACGCTCTACAAATCATCACGAGCAGGTCTACTTCATCATGTGCCCGCTGCTGCTACTACTAGCGCTGCTACTACTGCAGTCGCTGCTGCTAGTACTTCTACTGCTCCAAACCTTCCTCCTCTTCCTGATGAGCGTACTGAAAAGAACGAGAGTTCCGCTCCTGCCACCGCCGCCCGCCTACCTGCCGATATGGCCTATTACCACAAGCAGGCAGAACAGTCCCTTCATCCCGACGCGGCCTTGCACCAGGTGCTACAGTTTATCTACAGGGACTTGGACTTAGTGTTGAACGATCCCACTTTGGAATCGCGCGAGAAAATGTTGAAATACCGAAGGTTGTTGAATAGATTGCAATTTTTTCTCGCGAATCCCAACAACAGCAACATCTCTTCGTCCTACACTTCTTCGCCCCCGGCTCACCTCCGTCAGTCTGCTGAAGAAGCCAGCGCGTCCCTACTTGAGCGGTTGGTGAACCAAGTTCCCAAGAGGAATCGCACCCGGACCGTGGCGCTGTACAAACAATTGGAGAAATCCGGTGTGGTCAAGTGGAACGAGGACGGTGCGGTGCGCGAGATGTCGGGTCAGAGAATACCACCTGAGCATCGCATCAACATAGTGGACTTACTGAACGACGCCACCAGGTTCAGGAAGACGGCGCCCAGACCGGCGGGCTACTCTCCGTTCACAAAAGCGCTGCGCGAAGCAGTTCCCACAGACTCCTTGATCGGAAACCATCTGTATAAAGCGAGCGGACCTGGCCAAAGCTTGGACACACGGCTTGCTGACAGAGGTCGGAAACGACCGAGCTTCGACTCGGAAGAAGGAGAAGCAGCAGCAGCAGTAGCAGCAGCAGACTCTTCTCTCCAGGTGGACGATCAATCCTCTGATGACGAGGAGGGCAGTGAACTTTTCCAAACTCCGACTTCCTATAGGAGCGCGGCGAGTAAGAAAAGGAAAGGGAGCAACCGCCTAGCGGCGGCGGCGTCGTTCACGCCCCCAACAGGCCAACGATGGGCAAACCAGTGAAGAGACTGACCAAGAAGGAAAAAGAAAAGAAGCGCGTAGTAGCTAGATATACCGACATCAAAGCACCCTCCAGTTTCACTAGCGTGACTAAACTCCAGAAACATCATTTTCGCCACCTAAACCCGGCCGTCATCCGAGATGCTTTAGTGTCGCTGGACGCCTACACTAAACATAAACCCATTCGGAGAAAATTCGCAAGGAACAAGACTATAACCGGCGCAATCGATCAGCAGTGGCAGATAGATCTGATGGACATGCAGGCTTTGGCGTCTCACAACGACCGCTTCCGGTACGTGGTGACGGCGATCGACGTTTTCTCTAGGTACGCGTGGGCCGTTCCCATTAAATCCAAGAGCGGCGCTGATGTTACCGAGGCCTTCCGAAAGATGACAGACAATGGCGAGAGACGACCGCGCACTGTTCAGACAGACAAGGGGAAAGAGTTTTTGAACAAGATCTTTCAAGATCACTTGAAGAGCGAGGGCATACAGTTTTTCACTGGCGAGAACGACGACATCAAAGCTAGTCTAGTGGAGCGATTGAACCGCAGTCTGAAGGAGAAGCTGTGGCGTTATTTCACACACAAGCGCACGTATCGCTACGTAGACGTACTGCACCATGTAGTGTCTTCTTACAATCGCACTCACCACAAGACGTTGAAAATGGCGCCGGCTCAAGTCAGCTCGGAAAACAGCGAAACAGTTTTCTACCGACAAGATCTCCCAACTAACAAACAAATCGACGAAATATGGAAAAAGAAGAAAAAAACAAAGACGTCCGCCGTCGACGTCATCGCTCCGGGTGACAGAGTGAGGATGTTGAGAACTAAAGGCGCCTTCGACAAAGGGTACGAGGGAAACTGGCGCGAGGAAGTGGTCGACGTTGCTAAGACGTTGGGAAGCAGAGGGTTCGAGCTGAAAGACGACAAGGGCGAGGAGATAAAAGGCGTCTTCTACCCGGAAGAGGTTCAGAAGGTGTACAAGAGTCGTTACGACAACAACTACCTGATAGACGAGGTGTTGCGCCGCAAGACCGTCGACGGTAAAGAGTTAGCTTTCGTACGTTGGTTAGGTTACGACGACAAGTTCAACGAGTGGATCCCCGTCAAAAAAATAACGTAGAAAAAAAAAAAAAAAAAAAAAATGAACATCACCCTACCTAGCAACAGCTCTATGGAGTATTATCCTGACAACAGCTTGACGTCTTTCCGAACTCACTTCGACTCGCCGCTCCTTCTGCCCGAAGCGTACGAAGCGGCTCTGACTGAGATCATCCTCCCTACAGAATGGACTAACGTGCACGACGACGACTTGATCATCGTTGTTCCTCTGCGCACCAAGGGTTCGCTAGAGGAGGCGATCAACGTTTTAAAAGAGACTGTATTCGCCGAAGGAAGAAAACCGCAGGTAGACTGGAAGAGAATGAAAAACGCGAACGGTCTGAGCAAGCTAACGTTCAGCTCAAAATACCCGCTGAGCTGGAAGGAAGCGAGCTATGTAACGGTGGAAGAGATATCAGACACGTCGGAAGAGCAGCGATTGAAACCGGAAACAAAAAGGTTCAAGAGAGAGGTCGACTTGAGACAGACGAATGCCGTATACAAGCAGTTCTTGTCCCCGGCGGTGAAGAAGAAGGCGATCAGCGATCAAGCAAGACAGATGATCGAAAAGATGGAGAAAGACATGGGAGTGCGCAGTTTCATGCCAAACATATTCCAGATACCTCCTATTTTCACCGGAAGCAACCACACCCTTCTCGAGCGCTTGAGTGAGACGTTGCGAGATGACAGACTAGAGGGCGCCAGCTTCTTGCTCAAACCGATGCGGATCTTATCGTACGACGCCAAGACGAAACGCGTCACCATCAAACCGCCGAGACACTGTGCTGTCCTGCTGACTCCGCATCTCGCATGCGTTCTAGGCTTCGGAGAGAAGACGTGTTTCGCGTCGCCGACTACCGGCGCCTACTCGATGGATGTTTACGGGGACGTGCACTCTGTGTACATATACACCGACATGATCCAGGAGAGACGTGTGGGCGACATGCAAGTGCCGCTGTTGCGCTGCGTCGCGGTGGACAGAGGCGGAAAGCGTCGAGGTGGCGTGCAAGCTATCAGTTTTCCCCATTTGGATTATTTCCCCTTGAAATCCAAGAGGTTTACCGAGGTCGGCATCTATTTAAGAGACCGATCCAGTCATTCCATCCCATTCGGTAGAGGCAAGGTGACCGTGACACTTCATCTGAGACCTATTGAGCGCTGAAAGAGAAAAAAATGATGCGTCAACGCGTTCCGTACTTTCCACCCAGGCGCACCGTCGGCAGAGGGTACAGCGATTACTACAACGCGCAGCTGGGCAACGGCATCAACGTGTACAGCGGGCGCTCTTTCCAGAGCGGGCACGGTTTGGGCGGCGCTCTGTTAGGTCTGATGCGCTCGGCTACCCCGCTATTGAAGTCGGTGGGAAAAACGCTGCTCCGCGCCGGTGTGGGCGTAGCTAAAGATGTGCTGGCGGGTCGGACTTTAAAGAGCAGCGTGAAAGACCGAGGCGCAGGGGCTCTGAAGAGACTGGCGAGTACGGCGTTCTCGGGAGGAAAGACGACTGTCGCGTCTAAGAAAGGGTCGAAACGTCGCCGGCATTCTCCTCAGACGGGCGGTGGCTCTTGCAAGAGACGTAGAGGGGATGTATTCGACCGGTAAGCGCCTAGGCGTTCAGGTATAAATAAAAAGACTGGAGGCGGCCGGCGTCAGTCTGTCGTCCGCGTGAAGAGAGAACACAATGGCTTACGTACACGAGAGCAGTAACGAGTGCGCGCTCTCTGAGCTCGACCTGCACACCGTAGCGCCGACTCAGACTACTATCTTAAAGTCGTCTTTCCTGGGGATAGAAACAAAAAACTCTTTAGAGGATGGAGGTAACATAAATTTCACCATCAACAAGTCGCAAGAGTACACAGACCTGAACGAGAATTACCTTCATCTGGAATGTCAAGTGCTGAAAGCGAACGGAGCGGCGCTCGAGGACACCGACGCGGTAGCTCCGGTGAACAACTTGGCTCACTCGCTCTTCAAAGACGTCCAAGTCTCCATCGGCGGTTTCAAAGTGTCTGGCAACACCGAGACCTACCCTTACCGAGCTTACTTGGAAGGGTTACTCAACTACAACAAAGACGTGAAGAACGGCGTCATGAGCGCCCAGGGGTGGCATGAAGATACGCCTGGTCAGTTTGACGCGTTGACTGACGCGAATGCGGGGTACAAAGCGCGCAGGAAGCTAATCTCCAACAAGCGCTTTTCGCTGATGGCGCAACTGCACTTTGACCTGGCTCATCAACCGAAGCTCATCGTTGGAGAGACAGAAATCAATCTCACTCTGAAACAGGCAGCGCCCTCTTTCTATCTGATGTGCGCCGCTGACGCAGGCTACAGCTTGAAGATCTACAAAGCAAAGCTCTACGTGCGACGCATGTTGGTGGCGGACGCTGTAGCGGAAACGCACGAGAGAGCGGTGATAGAACACGGTCCCTTCGACTACCCGGTGAACAGAGTGGAGGTGACGACGTACGCCATCCCTCAAGGTAACAGAGATCACAGCTACACGCACTCCAACACAGGCCAGCTTCCCAAGTCGATGATGATTTGCTTCCTAGACCACGACGCCTTCAACGGTAGCTACACCAAGAACCCGTTCAAGATGAAGCATTACGACATCAGCTCGCTTCAAGTGATAGTGAACGATCAGAAAGTGCCGAACGACGCCTACGTGCCCGACTTTAAGACCAAAGCGGCCGTGAGAGAGTACTTGGCGCTACACACGGAAACGGGGATGTACGAGGGCGCGCGCTCCTGCGGTATTTCATACGATCAATTCCTGAACGGTTACACGGTGTTCCCCCTCGATTTAACCCCAGACAGATCGCACGACGGGTGTCGCGTGAACCTTATAAGAGCGGGTCAGCTGAGGGTGGAAGTCAGTTTCCGCTCGGCGCTACAAGCGACAACAACGGTGCTACTCTACTTGGTGTACGACAACGTCGTCGAGCTGACCCGAGATCGACACCCCATCACCGACTACCACATGAACTGAAGACAAGACAGCGGTACTTAGCGTATCGTATGAACACGCTTGAAATAAGCAGAGTGTTGAAGGAAAACGTTCACACAAAACATCGTTTCCTGGGTGTTTTCTCTTGTGACACTATTCCGAAGCACCCTATCAAAGACACTTGTTTCGTGAGCAACACAGATCCGCAACATTTACCAGGTCAGCATTGGGTGGCGTTTTACGTGTCGAGCACGGGTGAAGTGTACTACTTTGATTCCTTCGGCTTACCGCCGCTGAGTGCGGAGTTCTTGTCTTTCGTGGAACGCTCTGCTCCGTTCAAGTGGCAAAGAAACCGCGTTAAACTACAAGACACTTCTGCTGACACCTGTGGACCTGCGTTCATTTCCTAATTGAAGCATGTCGAACAAGAAACCCCAAGAAGTGCGTCATGCGCATGAGCAAAATCCCAAAGCTGAGCGACCGGACAGTGAGTCAGAAGCTATCGATGATGCTGTTGTGACGGGTTGTTGCGATGGCGGCCGTTTCATGGAGGCAAAGATTCTCTGCCTTGCCGAAATGGTGTTGGATTTATCCAAAGTCGTGCAATGTCTATTGGAGAGAAGTCGTCCGGGGTGTGGTGGTGCGAGTGACGGCGGCGTGAGACCTTGCGGCCTGTTGGGTTGTTGCAAATCGAAGAAGCGAGCTAAAAAAGCATAAACTTGTGTGTTTTTTTGATTGAAATGAAAATAAAGAATAAAATGAAAAAAAAAGAAATTATCTTGTTGTGTTTTTATTTCTATATATAAGTTACATAACTTTTTTGTTTGTTTGTTTACAAACAGTCACGTGTCACGTGGTGTTGTTTACAAACAAGAGAGCCACGTGGTGTTGTTTACAAACAAACCCTAAGTAGGTCACGTTACCCTAGTTACCAGAATGCCAGCTTCTGATTGGCTGAGCCTAAGTAGGTCACGTGACGTAAGTAGGTCACGTTACCATGGTTACCAGAATGCCGGCCTCTGATTGGCTGAGAGCTTCTAAGTAGGTCAGTAGGTCACCCAGAATGCTGGCTTCTGATTGGCTGAGAGCCCTAAGTAGGTCACGTTACCATGGCAACGGGTCACGTGACCAAATGGCGGCCTCTGATTGGCTGCATGTCGATTGAGTAATAAACAGTAGTTAACCATAGTCCCGTTCCGATACATACTATACTACTCACATCCCTGGTGAATAACTTTGTACATAGCCTAGCACTGAGCTCGGCAGCTGATACCTACCTGGCACAGCAGACACCGTGATCTATGCGGCAGTTCTCCCAGGGCCAGGCCCCTCCATTGCACTACGGTTGGGTTGACGCTCGCGAATCCCAAATGTGGATGACTCGGGTGCGCAGCGTCCGAGCTATCCCCTGACATCTAAACCAAAGTAAAAAGAAGCCACCTCTCGCTCTCGAACCCCATTCCCGGGCGCGTCGATGCAGCAAGCGCATATGTCCAATTCCTGATTCCAAACTGCCGTGTTCGCCTGCCTCTGTAGACCTTGATATTTGTCGGATTCGAAATCCGCGAAATCCGGGACGTAGCTAAGGAATCGGACATTGCAGCACAGCTCCCGTAGACGACGTTGCGCTCATTGCCATGGCCGTAGCGCTCCCGGAGCCGCGCGTCCGCCGTACTAGCACCGTGTAAATGTTAACGAGTGCCCATATGACTTTGTTAAACAACAACAGGGAAACCGGGAGCCTACCCAAGGATGCTTTTCGTTTTCTCACTCTCCATCCTACTCTCTGCGTTCAAGTAAAGGACACTACAGTCCTAACATCTGCTGGGAGAATGATTTTTTCACGACATTACCGAGTCTATTTGCGATAGGCTAAGGCATTCCCGCCATGCAGTATAGTAGGTCAGACGAACGCTGTCTCCACGATTTTCCCGCGCCAGCATCTCCGGCAGCGGAGCTGCTGGTATATATATATATTCCATTCTTGGCACCAGCATGAACGATAGCATGCCCTCCCACCCCTCTCTATGTACTTCTGATGCCATCAGACAGGCATGGCGTTGCTAAAATACCAGGAGTGCCCTTCTGAGGGCAGGCCTGCTCCTTGTCAAGGCCGGTTGTGTAGCACGATATCATATAATATACGTCATGTGCAAACTAAAATGTCCCCACTGCTCCATTGGGCAACGCCACTATCATTTCCTTTATGGATTCACATTCCATCCATGGTCCTGGGCTGTTTCAGTATGAACAGAGCCTTTTCGGTCTGACCAGAGCACAAGTCTAGAGGGCTGGTCAGTTGCTGTATCCCCCGCCAGAGGGCAGGGCATGGTGGCAGTGGATGGCTTTGGACAACACCCCTCACTGCAGTGGAGCAAAGCTGGTTCCACTCTTTCTCCCCAGATGGCAGCACACTCCAGTCTGGAGAGAATTCCCAAGCCAGCCGGGCAAATTCGATGCCTTAAAGCAGGCATAAAGTAGTCACCCCAGCATAAGTGTCTGCTTAAAGCGGCTCATGGTAGATCAGCCATGTAGGTTCTCCATGCGTGTGGGAGCAGAGGCCGACAAAGGACACCCGTTCCCCGTCGTACGGTTTGGACACCACATCCCTGGTGAATAACGTTGTACATAGCCTAGCACTGAGCTCGGCAGCTGATACCTACCTGGCACAGCAGACACCGTGATCTATGCGGCAGTTCTCCCAGGGCCAGGCCCCTCCATTGCACTACGGTTGGGTTGACGCTCGCGAATCCCAAATGTGGATGACTCGGATGCGCAGCGTCTGAGCTATCCCCTGACATCTAAACCAAAGTAAAAAGAAGCCACCTCTCGCTCTCGAACCCCATTCCCGGGCGCGTCGATGCAGCAAGCGCAAATGTCCAATTCCTGATTCCAAACTGCCGTGTTCGCCTGCCTCTGTAGACCTTGATATTTGTCGGATTCGAAATCCGCGAAATCCGGGACGTAGCTAAGGAATCGGACATTGCAGCACAGCTCCCGTAGACGACGTTGCGCTCATTGCCATGGCCGTAGCGCTCCCGGAGCCGCGCGTCCGCCGTACTAGCACCGTGTAAATGTTAATGAGTGCCCATATGACTTTGTATATATATATATTCCATTATCGGCACCAGCATGAACGATAGCATGCCCTCCCCGCCCTCTCTATGTACTTCTGATGCCATCAGGCAGGCATGGCGTTGCTAAAATACCAGGAGTGCCCTTCTGAGGGCAGGCCTGCTCCTTGTCAAGGCCGGTTGTGTAGCACGATATCATATAATATACGTCATGTGCAAACTAAAATGTCCCCACTGCTCCATTGGGCAACGCCACTATCATTTCCTTTATGGATTCACATTCCATCCATGGTCCTGGGCTGTTTCAGTATGAACAGAGCCTTTTCGGTCTGACCAGAGCACAAGTCTAGAGGGCTGGTCAGTTGCTGTATCCCCCGCCAGAGGGCAGGGCATGGTGGCAGTGGATGGCTTTGGACAACACCCCTTACTGCAGTGGAGCAAAGCTGGTTCCACTCTTTCTCCCCCGATGGCAGCACACTCCAGTCTGGAGAGAATTCCCAAGCCAGCCGGGCAAATTCGATGCCTTAAAGCAGGCATAAAGTAGTCACCCCAGCATAAGTGTCTGCTTAAAGCGGCTCATGGTAGATCAGCCATGTAGGTTCTCCATGCGTGTGAGAGCAGAGGCCGACAAAGGACACCCGTTCCCCGTCGTACGGTTTGGACACCACATCCCTGGTGAATAACTTTGTACATAGCCTAGCACTGAGCTCGGCAGCTGATACCTACCTGGCACAGCAGACACCGTGATCTATGCGGCAGTTCTCCCAGGGCCAGGCCCCTCCATTGCACTACGGTTGGGTTGACGCTCACGAATCCCAAATGTGGATGACTCGGGTGCGCAGCGTCCGAGCTATCCCCTGACATCTAAACCAAAGTAAAAAGAAGCCACCTCTCGCTCTCGAACCCCATTCCCGGGCGCGTCGATGCAGCAAGCGCAAATGTCCAATTCCTGATTCCAAACTGCCGTGTTCGCCTGCCTCTGTAGACCTTGATATTTGTCGGATTCGAAATCCGCGAAATCCGGGACGTAGCTACGGAATCGGACATTGCAGCACAGCTCCCGTAGACGACGTTGCGCTCATTGCCATGGCCGTAGCGCTCCCGGAGCCGCGCGTCCGCCGTACTAGCACCGTGTAAATGTTAACGAGTGCCCATATGACTTTGTATATATATATATTCCATTCTCGGCACCAGCATGAACGATAGCATGCCCTCCCACCCCTCTCTATGTACTTCTGATGCCATCAGGCAGGCATGGCGTTGCTAAAATACCAGGAGTGCCCTTCTGAGGGCAGGCCTGCTCCTTGTCAAGGCCGGTTGTGTAGCACGATATCATATAATATACGTCATGTGCAAACTAAAATGTCCCCACTGCTCCATTGGGCAACGCCACTATCATTTCCTTTATGGATTCACATTCCATCCATGGTCCTGGGCTGTTTCAGTATGAACAGAGCCTTTTCGGTCTGACCAGAGCACAAGTCTAGAGGGCTGGTCAGTTGCTGTATCCCCCGCCAGAGGGCAGGGCATGGTGGCAGTGGATGGCTTTGGACAACACCCCTCACTGCAGTGGAGCAAAGCTGGTTCCACTCTTTCTCCCCAGATGGCAGCACACTCCAGTCTGGAGAGAATTCCCAAGCAAGCCGGGCAAATTCGATGCCTTAAAGCAGGCATAAAGTAGTCACCCCAGCATAAGTGTCTGCTTAAAGCGGCTCATGGTAGATCAGCCATGTAGGTTCTCCATGCGTGTGGGAGCAGAGGCCGACAAAGGACACCCGTTCCCCGTCGTACGGTTTGGACACCACATCCCTGGTGAATAACGTTGTACATAGCCTAGCACTGAGCTCGGCAGCTGATACCTACCTGGCACAGCAGACACCGTGATCTATGCGGCAGTTCTCCCAGGGCCAGGCCCCTCCATTGCACTACGGTTGGGTTGACGCTCGCGAATCCCAAATGTGGATGACTTGGATGCGCAGCGTCTGAGCTATCCCCTGACATCTAAACCAAAGTAAAAAGAAGCCACCTCTCGCTCTCGAACCCCATTCCCGGGCGCGTCGATGCAGCAAGCGCAAATGTCCAATTCCTGATTCCAAACTGCCGTGTTCGCCTGCCTCTGTAGACCTTGATATTTGTCGGATTCGAAATCCGCGAAATCCGGGACGTAGCTACGGAATCGGACATTGCAGCACAGCTCCCGTAGACGACGTTGCGCTCATTGCCATGGCCGTAGCGCTCCCGGAGCCGCGCGTCCGCCGTACTAGCACCGTGTAAATGTTAATGAGTGCCCATATGACTTTGTATATATATATATTCCATTATCGGCACCAGCATGAACGATAGCATGCCCTCCCCGCCCTCTCTATGTACTTCTGATGCCATCAGGCAGGCATGGCGTTGCTAAAATACCAGGAGTGCCCTTCTGAGGGCAGGCCTGCTCCTTGTCAAGGCCGGTTGTGTAGCACGATATCATATAATATACGTCATGTGCAAACTAAAATGTCCCCACTGCTCCATTGGGCAACGCCACTATCATTTCCTTTATGGATTCACATTCCATCCATGGTCCTGGGCTGTTTCAGTATGAACAGAGCCTTTTCGGTCTGACCAGAGCACAAGTCTAGAGGGCTGGTCAGTTGCTGTATCCCCCGCCAGAGGGCAGGGCATGGTGGCAGTGGATGGCTTTGGACAACACCCCTTACTGCAGTGGAGCAAAGCTGGTTCCACTCTTTCTCCCCAGATGGCAGCACACTCCAGTCTGGAGAGAATTCCCAAGCCAGCCGGGCAAATTCGATGCCTTAAAGCAGGCATAAAGTAGTCACCCCAGCATAAGTGTCTGCTTAAAGCGGCTCATGGTAGATCAGCCATGTAGGTTCTCCATGCGTGTGAGAGCAGAGGCCGACAAAGGACACCCGTTCCCCGTCGTACGGTTTGGACACCACATCCCTGGTGAATAACTTTGTACATAGCCTAGCACTGAGCTCGGCAGCTGATACCTACCTGGCACAGCAGACACCGTGATCTATGCGGCAGTTCTCCCAGGGCCAGGCCCCTCCATTGCACTACGGTTGGGTTGACGCTCACGAATCCCAAATGTGGATGACTCGGGTGCGCAGCGTCCGAGCTATCCCCTGACATCTAAACCAAAGTAAAAAGAAGCCACCTCTCGCTCTCGAACCCCATTCCCGGGCGCGTCGATGCAGCAAGCGCAAATGTCCAATTCCTGATTCCAAACTGCCGTGTTCGCCTGCCTCTGTAGACCTTGATATTTGTCGGATTCGAAATCCGCGAAATCCGGGACGTAGCTACGGAATTGGACATTGCAGCACAGCTCCCGTAGACGACGTTGCGCTCATTGCCATGGCCGTAGCGCTCCCGGAGCCGCGCGTCCGCCGTACTAGCACCGTGTAAATGTTAACGAGTGCCCATATGACTTTGTATATATATATATTCCATTCTCGGCACCAGCATGAACGATAGCATGCCCTCCCACCCCTCTCTATGTACTTCTGATGCCATCAGGCAGGCATGGCGTTGCTAAAATACCAGGAGTGCCCTTCTGAGGGCAGGCCTGCTCCTTGTCAAGGCCGGTTGTATAGCACGATATCATATAATATACGTCATGTGCAAACTAAAATGTCCCCACTGCTCCATTGGGCAACGCCACTATCATTTCCTTTATGGATTCACATTCCATCCATGGTCCTGGGCTGTTTCAGTATGAACAGAGCCTTTTCGGTCTGACCAGAGCACAAGTCTAGAGGGCTGGTCAGTTGCTGTATCCCCCGCCAGAGGGCAGGGCATGGTGGCAGTGGATGGCTTTGGACAACACCCCTTACTGCAGTGGAGCAAAGCTGGTTCCACTCTTTCTCCCCAGATGGCAGCACACTCCAGTCTGGAGAGAATTCCCAAGCCAGCCGGGCAAATTCGATGCCTTAAAGCAGGCATAAAGTAGTCACCCCAGCATAAGTGTCTGCTTAAAGCGGCTCATGGTAGATCAGCCATGTAGGTTCTCCATGCGTGTGGGAGCAGAGGCCGACAAAGGACACCCGTTCCCCGTCGTACGGTTTGGACACCACATCCCTGGTGAATAACTTTGTACATAGCCTAGCACTGAGCTCGGCAGCTGATACCTACCTGGCACAGCAGACACCGTGATCTATGCGGCAGTTCTCCCAGGGCCAGGCCCCTCCATTGCACTACGGTTGGGTTGACGCTCGCGAATCCCAAATGTGGATGACTCGGGTGCGCAGCGTCCGAGCTATCCCCTGACATCTAAACCAAAGTAAAAAGAAGCCACCTCTCGCTCTCGAACCCCATTCCCGGGCGCGTCGATGCAGCAAGCGCAAATGTCCAATTCCTGATTCCAAACTGCCGTGTTCGCCTGCCTCTGTAGACCTTGATATTTGTCGGATTCGAAATCCGCGAAATCCGGGACGTAGCTACGGAATCGGACATTGCAGCACAGCTCCCGTAGACGACGTTGCGCTCATTGCCATGGCCGTAGCGCTCCCGGAGCCGGGCGTCCGCCGTACTAGCACCGTGTAAATGTTAACGAGTGCCCATATGACTTTGTATATATATATATTCCATTCTCGGCACCAGCATGAACGATAGCATGCCCTCCCACCCCTCTCTATGTACTTCTGATGCCATCAGGCAGGCATGGCGTTGCTAAAATACCAGGAGTGCCCTTCTGAGGGCAGGCCTGCTCCTTGTCAAGGCCGGTTGTGTAGCACGATATCATATAATATACGTCATGTGCAAACTAAAATGTCCCCACTGCTCCATTGGGCAACGCCACTATCATTTCCTTTATGGATTCACATTCCATCCATGGTCCTGGGCTGTTTCAGTATGAACAGAGCCTTTTCGGTCTGACCAGAGCACAAGTCTAGAGGGCTGGTCAGTTGCTGTATCCCCCGCCAGAGGGCAGGGCATGGTGGCAGTGGATGGCTTTGGACAACACCCCTCACTGCAGTGGAGCAAAGCTGGTTCCACTCTTTCTCCCCAGATGGCAGCACACTCCAGTCTGGAGAGAATTCCCAAGCCAGCCGGGCAAATTCGATGCCTTAAAGCAGGCATAAAGTAGTCACCCCAGCATAAGTGTCTGCTTAAAGCGGCTCATGGTAGATCAGCCATGTAGGTTCTCCATGCGTGTGGGAGCAGAGGCCGACAAAGGACACCCGTTCCCCGTCGTACGGTTTGGACACCACATCCCTGGTGAATAACTTTGTACATAGCCTAGCACTGAGCTCGGCAGCTGATACCTACCTGGCACAGCAGACACCGTGATCTATGCGGCAGTTCTCCCAGGGCCAGGCCCCTCCATTGCACTACGGTTGGGTTGACGCTCGCGAATCCCAAATGTGGATGACTCGGGTGCGCAGCGTCCGAGCTATCCCCTGACATCTAAACCAAAGTAAAAAGAAGCCACCTCTCGCTCTCGAACCCCATTCCCGGGCGCGTCGATGCAGCAAGCGCAAATGTCCAATTCCTGATTCCAAACTGCCGTGTTCGCCTGCCTCTGTAGACCTTGATATTTGTCGGATTCGAAATCTGCGAAATCCGGGACGTAGCTACGGAATCGGACATTGCAGCACAGCTCCCGTAGACGACGTTGCGCTCATTGCCATGGCCGTAGCGCTCCCGGAGCCGCGCGTCCGCCGTACTAGCACCGTGTAAATGTTAACGAGTGCCCATATGACTTTGTATATATATATATTCCATTCTCGGCACCAGCATGAACGATAGCATGCCCTCCCACCCCTCTCTGTGTACTTCTGATGCCATCAGGCAGGCATGGCGTTGCTAAAATACCAGGAGTGCCCTTCTGAGGGCAGGCCTGCTCCTTGTCAAGGCCGGTTGTGTAGCACGATATCATATAATATACGTCATGTGCAAACTAAAATGTCCCCACTGCTCCATTGGGCAACGCCACTATCATTTCCTTTATGGATTCACATTCCATCCATGGTCCTGGGCTGTTTCAGTATGAACAGAGCCTTTTCGGTCTGACCAGAGCACAAGTCTAGAGGGCTGGTCAGTTGCTGTATCCCCCGCCAGAGGGCAGGGCATGGTGGCAGTGGATGGCTTTGGACAACACCCCTCACTGCAGTGGAGCAAAGCTGGTTCCACTCTTTCTCCCCCGATGGCAGCACACTCCAGTCTGGAGAGAATTCCCAAGCCAGCCGGGCAAATTCGATGCCTTAAAGCAGGCATAAAGTAGTCACCCCAGCATAAGTGTCTGCTTAAAGCGGCTCATGGTAGATCAGCCATGTAGGTTCTCCATGCGTGTGAGAGCAGAGGCCGACAAAGGACACCCGTTCCCCGTCGTACGGTTTGGACACCACATCCCTGGTGAATAACTTTGTACATAGCCTAGCACTGAGCTCGGCAGCTGATACCTACCTGGCACAGCAGACACCGTGATCTATGCGGCAGTTCTCCCAGGGCCAGGCCCCTCCATTGCACTACGGTTGGGTTGACGCTCGCGAATCCCAAATGTGGATGACTCGGGTGCGCAGCGTCCGAGCTATCCCCTGACATCTAAACCAAAGTAAAAAGAAGCCACCTCTCGCTCTCGAACCCCATTCCCGGGCGCGTCGATGCAGCAAGCGCAAATGTCCAATTCCTGATTCCAAACTGCCGTGTTCGCCTGCCTCTGTAGACCTTGATATTTGTCGGATTCGAAATCTGCGAAATCCGGGACGTAGCTACGGAATCGGACATTGCAGCACAGCTCCCGTAGACGACGTTGCGCTCATTGCCATGGCCGTAGCGTTCCCGGAGCCGCGCGTCCGCCGTACTAGCACCGTGTAAATGTTAACGAGTGCCCATATGACTTTGTATATATATATATTCCATTCTCGGCACCAGCATGAACGATAGCATGCCCTCCCACCCCTCTCTATGTACTTCTGATGCCATCAGGCAGGCATGGCGTTGCTAAAATACCAGGAGTGCCCTTCTGAGGGCAGGCCTGCTCCTTGTCAAGGCCGGTTGTGTAGCACGATATCATATAATATACGTCATGTGCAAACTAAAATGTCCCCACTGCTCCATTGGGCAACGCCACTATCATTTCCTTTATGGATTCACATTCCATCCATGGTCCTGGGCTGTTTCAGTATGAACAGAGCCTTTTCGGTCTGACCAGAGCACAAGTCTAGAGGGCTGGTCAGTTGCTGTATCCCCCGCCAGAGGGCAGGGCATGGTGGCAGTGGATGGCTTTGGACAACACCCCTCACTGCAGTGGAGCAAAGCTGGTTCCACTCTTTCTCCCCAGATGGCAGCACACTCCAGTCTGGAGAGAATTCCCAAGCCAGCCGGGCAAATTCGATGCCTTAAAGCAGGCATAAAGTAGTCACCCCAGCATAAGTGTCTGCTTAAAGCGGCTCATGGTAGATCAGCCATGTAGGTTCTCCATGCGTGTGGGAGCAGAGGCCGACAAAGGACACCCGTTCCCCGTCGTACGGTTTGGACACCACATCCCTGGTGAATAACTTTGTACATAGCCTAGCACTGAGCTCGGCAGCTGATACCTACCTGGCACAGCAGACACCGTGATCTATGCAGCAGTTCTCCCAGGGCCAGGCCCCTCCATTGCACTACGGTTGGGTTGACGCTCGCGAATCCCAAATGTGGATGACTCGGGTGCTCAGCGTCCGAGCTATCCCCTGACATCTAAACCAAAGTAAAAAGAAGCCACCTCTCGCTCTCGAACCCCATTCCCGGGCGCGTCGATGCAGCAAGCGCAAATGTCTAATTCCTGATTCCAAACTGCCGTGTTCGCCTGCTTCTGTAGACCTTGATATTTGTCGGATTCGAAATCCGCGAAATCCGGGACGTAGCTAAGGAATCGGACATTGCAGCACAGCTCCCGTAGACGACGTTGCGCTCATTGCCATGGCCGGAGCCGGGCGTCCGCCGTACTAGCACCGTGTAAATGTTAACGAGTGCCCATATGACTTTGTATATATATATATTCCATTCTCGGCACCAGCATGAACGATAGCATGCCCTCCCACCCCTCTCTATGTACTTCTGATGCCATCAGGCAGGCATGGCGTTGCTAAAATACCAGGAGTGCCCTTCTGAGGGCAGGCCTGCTCCTTGTCAAGGCCGGTTGTGTAGCACGATATCATATAATATACGTCATGTGCAAACTAAAATGTCCCCACTGCTCCATTGGGCAACGCCACTATCATTTCCTTTATGGATTCACATTCCATCCATGGTCCTGGGCTGTTTCAGTATGAACAGAGCCTTTTCGGTCTGACCAGAGCACAAGTCTAGAGGGCTGGTCAGTTGCTGTATCCCCCGCCAGAGGGCAGGGCATGGTGGCAGTGGATGGCTTTGGACAACACCCCTCACTGCAGTGGAGCAAAGCTGGTTCCACTCTTTCTCCCCAGATGGCAGCACACTCCAGTCTGGAGAGAATTCCCAAGCCAGCCGGGCAAATTCGATGCCTTAAAGCAGGCATAAAGTAGTCACCCCAGCATAAGTGTCTGCTTAAAGCGGCTCATGGTAGATCAGCCATGTAGGTTCTCCATGCGTGTGGGAGCAGAGGCCGACAAAGGACACCCGTTCCCCGTCGTACGGTTTGGACACCACATCCCTGGTGAATAACTTTGTACATAGCCTAGCACTGAGCTCGGCAGCTGATACCTACCTGGCACAGCAGACACCGTGATCTATGCGGCAGTTCTCCCAGGGCCAGGCCCCTCCATTGCACTACGGTTGGGTTGACGCTCGCGAATCCCAAATGTGGATGACTCGGGTGCGCAGCGTCCGAGCTATCCCCTGACATCTAAACCAAAGTAAAAAGAAGCCACCTCTCGCTCTCGAACCCCATTCCCGGGCGCGTCGATGCAGCAAGCGCAAATGTCTAATTCCTGATTCCAAACTGCCGTGTTCGCCTGCCTCTGTAGACCTTGATATTTGTCGGATTCGAAATCCGCGAAATCCGGGACGTAGCTACGGAATCGGACATTGCAGCACAGCTCCCGTAGACGACGTTGCGCTCATTGCCATGGCCGTAGCGCTCCCGGAGCCGCGCGTCCGCCGTACTAGCACCGTGTAAATGTTAACGAGTGCCCATATGACTTTGTATATATATATATTCCATTCTCGGCACCAGCATGAACGATAGCATGCCCTCCCACCCCTCTCTATGTACTTCTGATGCCATCAGGCAGGCATGGCGTTGCTAAAATACCAGGAGTGCCCTTCTGAGGGCAGGCCTGCTCCTTGTCAAGGCCGGTTGTGTAGCACGATATCATATAATATACGTCATGTGCAAACTAAAATGTCCCCACTGCTCCATTGGGCAACGCCACTATCATTTCCTTTATGGATTCACATTCCATCCATGGTCCTGGGCTGTTTCAGTATGAACAGAGCCTTTTCGGTCTGACCAGAGCACAAGTCTAGAGGGCTGGTCAGTTGCTGTATCCCCCGCCAGAGGGCAGGGCATGGTGGCAGTGGATGGCTTTGGACAACACCCCTCACTGCAGTGGAGCAAAGCTGGTTCCACTCTTTCTCCCCAGATGGCAGCACACTCCAGTCTGGAGAGAATTCCCAAGCCAGCCGGGCAAATTCGATGCCTTAAAGCAGGCATAAAGTAGTCACCCCAGCATAAGTGTCTGCTTAAAGCGGCTCATGGTAGATCAGCCATGTAGGTTCTCCATGCGTGTGGGAGCAGAGGCCGACAAAGGACACCCGTTCCCCGTCGTACGGTTTGGACACCACATCCCTGGTGAATAACTTTGTACATAGCCTAGCACTGAGCTCGGCAGCTGATACCTACCTGGCACAGCAGACACCGTGATCTATGCGGCAGTTCTCCCAGGGCCAGGCCCCTCCATTGCACTACGGTTGGGTTGACGCTCGCGAATCCCAAATGTGGATGACTCGGGTGCTCAGCGTCCGAGCTATCCCCTGACATCTAAACCAAAGTAAAAAGAAGCCACCTCTCGCTCTCGAACCCCATTCCCGGGCGCGTCGATGCAGCAAGCGCAAATGTCTAATTCCTGATTCCAAACTGCCGTGTTCGCCTGCTTCTGTAGACCTTGATATTTGTCGGATTCGAAATCCGCGAAATCCGGGACGTAGCTAAGGAATCGGACATTGCAGCACAGCTCCCGTAGACGACGTTGCGCTCATTGCCATGGCCGGAGCCGGGCGTCCGCCGTACTAGCACCGTGTAAATGTTAACGAGTGCCCATATGACTTTGTATATATATATATTCCATTCTCGGCACCAGCATGAACGATAGCATGCCCTCCCACCCCTCTCTATGTACTTCTGATGCCATCAGGCAGGCATGGCGTTGCTAAAATACCAGGAGTGCCCTTCTGAGGGCAGGCCTGCTCCTTGTCAAGGCCGGTTGTGTAGCACGATATCATATAATATACGTCATGTGCAAACTAAAATGTCCCCACTGCTCCATTGGGCAACGCCACTATCATTTCCTTTATGGATTCACATTCCATCCATGGTCCTGGGCTGTTTCAGTATGAACAGAGCCTTTTCGGTCTGACCAGAGCACAAGTCTAGAGGGCTGGTCAGTTGCTGTATCCCCCGCCAGAGGGCAGGGCATGGTGGCAGTGGATGGCTTTGGACAACACCCCTCACTGCAGTGGAGCAAAGCTGGTTCCACTCTTTCTCCCCAGATGGCAGCACACTCCAGTCTGGAGAGAATTCCCAAGCCAGCCGGGCAAATTCGATGCCTTAAAGCAGGCATAAAGTAGTCACCCCAGCATAAGTGTCTGCTTAAAGCGGCTCATGGTAGATCAGCCATGTAGGTTCTCCATGCGTGTGGGAGCAGAGGCCGACAAAGGACACCCGTTCCCCGTCGTACGGTTTGGACACCACATCCCTGGTGAATAACTTTGTACATAGCCTAGCACTGAGCTCGGCAGCTGATACCTACCTGGCACAGCAGACACCGTGATCTATGCGGCAGTTCTCCCAGGGCCAGGCCCCTCCATTGCACTACGGTTGGGTTGACGCTCGCGAATCCCAAATGTGGATGACTCGGGTGCGCAGCGTCCGAGCTATCCCCTGACATCTAAACCAAAGTAAAAAGAAGCCACCTCTCGCTCTCGAACCCCATTCCCGGGCGCGTCGATGCAGCAAGCGCAAATGTCTAATTCCTGATTCCAAACTGCCGTGTTCGCCTGCCTCTGTAGACCTTGATATTTGTCGGATTCGAAATCCGCGAAATCCGGGACGTAGCTACGGAATCGGACATTGCAGCACAGCTCCCGTAGACGACGTTGCGCTCATTGCCATGGCCGTAGCGCTCCCGGAGCCGCGCGTCCGCCGTACTAGCACCGTGTAAATGTTAACGAGTGCCCATATGACTTTGTATATATATATATTCCATTCTCGGCACCAGCATGAACGATAGCATGCCCTCCCACCCCTCTCTATGTACTTCTGATGCCATCAGGCAGGCATGGCGTTGCTAAAATACCAGGAGTGCCCTTCTGAGGGCAGGCCTGCTCCTTGTCAAGGCCGGTTGTGTAGCACGATATCATATAATATACGTCATGTGCAAACTAAAATGTCCCCACTGCTCCATTGGGCAACGCCACTATCATTTCCTTTATGGATTCACATTCCATCCATGGTCCTGGGCTGTTTCAGTATGAACAGAGCCTTTTCGGTCTGACCAGAGCACAAGTCTAGAGGGCTGGTCAGTTGCTGTATCCCCCGCCAGAGGGCAGGGCATGGTGGCAGTGGATGGCTTTGGACAACACCCCTCACTGCAGTGGAGCAAAGCTGGTTCCACTCTTTCTCCCCAGATGGCAGCACACTCCAGTCTGGAGAGAATTCCCAAGCCAGCCGGGCAAATTCGATGCCTTAAAGCAGGCATAAAGTAGTCACCCCAGCATAAGTGTCTGCTTAAAGCGGCTCATGGTAGATCAGCCATGTAGGTTCTCCATGCGTGTGGGAGCAGAGGCCGACAAAGGACACCCGTTCCCCGTCGTACGGTTTGGACACCACATCCCTGGTGAATAACTTTGTACATAGCCTAGCACTGAGCTCGGCAGCTGATACCTACCTGGCACAGCAGACACCGTGATCTATGCGGCAGTTCTCCCAGGGCCAGGCCCCTCCATTGCACTACGGTTGGGTTGACGCTCGCGAATCCCAAATGTGGATGACTCGGGTGCGCAGCGTCCGAGCTATCCCCTGACATCTAAACCAAAGTAAAAAGAAGCCACCTCTCGCTCTCGAACCCCATTCCCGGGCGCGTCGATGCAGCAAGCGCAAATGTCTAATTCCTGATTCCAAACTGCCGTGTTCGCCTGCCTCTGTAGACCTTGATATTTGTCGGATTCGAAATCCGCGAAATCCGGGACGTAGCTACGGAATCGGACATTGCAGCACAGCTCCCGTAGACGACGTTGCGCTCATTGCCATGGCCGTAGCGCTCCCGGAGCCGTGCGTCCGCCGTACTAGCACCGTGTAAATGTTAACGAGTGCCCATATGACTTTGTATATATATATATTCCATTCTCGGCACCAGCATGAACGATAGCATGCCCTCCCACCCCTCTCTATGTACTTCTGATGCCATCAGGCAGGCATGGCGTTGCTAAAATACCAGGAGTGCCCTTCTGAGGGCAGGCCTGCTCCTTGTCAAGGCCGGTTGTGTAGCACGATATCATATAATATACGTCATGTGCAAACTAAAATGTCCCCACTGCTCCATTGGGCAACGCCACTATCATTTCCTTTATGGATTCACATTCCATCCATGGTCCTGGGCTGTTTCAGTATGAACAGAGCCTTTTCGGTCTGACCAGAGCACAAGTCTAGAGGGCTGGTCAGTTGCTGTATCCCCCGCCAGAGGGCAGGGCATGGTGGCAGTGGATGGCTTTGGACAACACCCCTCACTGCAGTGGAGCAAAGCTGGTTCCACTCTTTCTCCCCAGATGGCAGCACACTCCAGTCTGGAGAGAATTCCCAAGCCAGCCGGGCAAATTCGATGCCTTAAAGCAGGCATAAAGTAGTCACCCCAGCATAAGTGTCTGCTTAAAGCGGCTCATGGTAGATCAGCCATGTAGGTTCTCCATGCGTGTGGGAGCAGAGGCCGACAAAGGACACCCGTTCCCCGTCGTACGGTTTGGACACCACATCCCTGGTGAATAACTTTGTACATAGCCTAGCACTGAGCTCGGCAGCTGATACCTACCTGGCACAGCAGACACCGTGATCTATGCGGCAGTTCTCCCAGGGCCAGGCCCCTCCATTGCACTACGGTTGGGTTGACGCTCGCGAATCCCAAATGTGGATGACTCGGGTGCGCAGCGTCCGAGCTATCCCCTGACATCTAAACCAAAGTAAAAAGAAGCCACCTCTCGCTCTCGAACCCCATTCCCGGGCGCGTCGATGCAGCAAGCGCAAATGTCTAATTCCTGATTCCAAACTGCCGTGTTCGCCTGCCTCTGTAGACTTTGATATTTGTCGGATTCGAAATCCGCGAAATCCGGGACGTAGCTACGGAATCGGACATTGCAGCACAGCTCCCGTAGACGACATTGCGCTCATTGCCATGGCCGTAGCGCTCCCGGAGCCGCGCGTCCGCCGTACTAGCACCGTGTAAATGTTAACGAGTGCCCATATGACTTTGTATATATATATATTCCATTCTCGGCACCAGCATGAACGATAGCATGCCCTCCCACCCCTCTCTATGTACTTCTGATGCCATCAGGCAGGCATGGCGTTGCTAAAATACCAGGAGTGCCCTTCTGAGGGCAGGCCTGCTCCTTGTCAAGGCCGGTTGTGTAGCACGATATCATATAATATACGTCATGTGCAAACTAAAATGTCCCCACTGCTCCATTGGGCAACGCCACTATCATTTCCTTTATGGATTCACATTCCATCCATGGTCCTGGGCTGTTTCAGTATGAACAGAGCCTTTTCGGTCTGACCAGAGCACAAGTCTAGAGGGCTGGTCAGTTGCTGTATCCCCCGCCAGAGGGCAGGGCATGGTGGCAGTGGATGGCTTTGGACAACACCCCTCACTGCAGTGGAGCAAAGCTGGTTCCACTCTTTCTCCCCAGATGGCAGCACACTCCAGTCTGGAGAGAATTCCCAAGCCAGCCGGGCAAATTCGATGCCTTAAAGCAGGCATAAAGTAGTCACCCCAGCATAAGTGTCTGCTTAAAGCGGCTCATGGTAGATCAGCCATGTAGGTTCTCCATGCGTGTGGGAGCAGAGGCCGACAAAGGACACCCGTTCCCCGTCGTACGGTTTGGACACCACATCCCTGGTGAATAACTTTGTACATAGCCTAGCACTGAGCTCGGCAGCTGATACCTACCTGGCACAGCAGACACCGTGATCTATGCGGCAGTTCTCCCAGGGCCAGGCCCCTCCATTGCACTACGGTTGGGTTGACGCTCACGAATCCCAAATGTGGATGACTCGGGTGCGCAGCGTCCGAGCTATCCCCTGACATCTAAACCAAAGTAAAAAGAAGCCACCTCTCGCTCTCGAACCCCATTCCCGGGCGCGTCGATGCAGCAAGCGCAAATGTCTAATTCCTGATTCCAAACTGCCGTGTTCGCCTGCCTCTGTAGACCTTGATATTTGTCGGATTCGAAATCCGCGAAATCCGGGACGTAGCTACGGAATCGGACATTGCAGCACAGCTCCCGTAGACGACGTTGCGCTCATTGCCATGGCCGTAGCGCTCCCGGAGCCGCGCGTCCGCCGTACTAGCACCGTGTAAATGTTAACGAGTGCCCATATGACTTTGTATATATATATATTCCATTCTCGGCACCAGCATGAACGATAGCATGCCCTCCCACCCCTCTCTATGTACTTCTGATGCCATCAGGCAGGCATGGCGTTGCTAAAATACCAGGAGTGCCCTTCTGAGGGCAGGCCTGCTCCTTGTCAAGGCCGGTTGTGTAGCACGATATCATATAATATACGTCATGTGCAAACTAAAATGTCCCCACTGCTCCATTGGGCAACGCCACTATCATTTCCTTTATGGATTCACATTCCATCCATGGTCCTGGGCTGTTTCAGTATGAACAGAGCCTTTTCGGTCTGACCAGAGCACAAGTCTAGAGGGCTGGTCAGTTGCTGTATCCCCCGCCAGAGGGCAGGGCATGGTGGCAGTGGATGGCTTTGGACAACACCCCTCACTGCAGTGGAGCAAAGCTGGTTCCACTCTTTCTCCCCAGATGGCAGCACACTCCAGTCTGGAGAGAATTCCCAAGCCAGCCGGGCAAATTCGATGCCTTAAAGCAGGCATAAAGTAGTCACCCCAGCATAAGTGTCTGCTTAAAGCGGCTCATGGTAGATCAGCCATGTAGGTTCTCCATGCGTGTGGGAGCAGAGGCCGACAAAGGACACCCGTTCCCCGTCGTACGGTTTGGACACCACATCCCTGGTGAATAACTTTGTACATAGCCTAGCACTGAGCTCGGCAGCTGATACCTACCTGGCACAGCAGACACCGTGATCTATGCGGCAGTTCTCCCAGGGCCAGGCCCCTCCATTGCACTACGGTTGGGTTGACGCTCGCGAATCCCAAATGTGGATGACTCGGGTGCTCAGCGTCCGAGCTATCCCCTGACATCTAAACCAAAGTAAAAAGAAGCCACCTCTCGCTCTCGAACCCCATTCCCGGGCGCGTCGATGCAGCAAGCGCAAATGTCTAATTCCTGATTCCAAACTGCCGTGTTCGCCTGCTTCTGTAGACCTTGATATTTGTCGGATTCGAAATCCGCGAAATCCGGGACGTAGCTAAGGAATCGGACATTGCAGCACAGCTCCCGTAGACGACGTTGCGCTCATTGCCATGGCCGGAGCCGGGCGTCCGCCGTACTAGCACCGTGTAAATGTTAACGAGTGCCCATATGACTTTGTATATATATATATTCCATTCTCGGCACCAGCATGAACGATAGCATGCCCTCCCACCCCTCTCTATGTACTTCTGATGCCATCAGGCAGGCATGGCGTTGCTAAAATACCAGGAGTGCCCTTCTGAGGGCAGGCCTGCTCCTTGTCAAGGCCGGTTGTGTAGCACGATATCATATAATATACGTCATGTGCAAACTAAAATGTCCCCACTGCTCCATTGGGCAACGCCACTATCATTTCCTTTATGGATTCACATTCCATCCATGGTCCTGGGCTGTTTCAGTATGAACAGAGCCTTTTCGGTCTGACCAGAGCACAAGTCTAGAGGGCTGGTCAGTTGCTGTATCCCCCGCCAGAGGGCAGGGCATGGTGGCAGTGGATGGCTTTGGACAACACCCCTCACTGCAGTGGAGCAAAGCTGGTTCCACTCTTTCTCCCCAGATGGCAGCACACTCCAGTCTGGAGAGAATTCCCAAGCCAGCCGGGCAAATTCGATGCCTTAAAGCAGGCATAAAGTAGTCACCCCAGCATAAGTGTCTGCTTAAAGCGGCTCATGGTAGATCAGCCATGTAGGTTCTCCATGCGTGTGGGAGCAGAGGCCGACAAAGGACACCCGTTCCCCGTCGTACGGTTTGGACACCACATCCCTGGTGAATAACTTTGTACATAGCCTAGCACTGAGCTCGGCAGCTGATACCTACCTGGCACAGCAGACACCGTGATCTATGCGGCAGTTCTCCCAGGGCCAGGCCCCTCCATTGCACTACGGTTGGGTTGACGCTCGCGAATCCCAAATGTGGATGACTCGGGTGCGCAGCGTCCGAGCTATCCCCTGACATCTAAACCAAAGTAAAAAGAAGCCACCTCTCGCTCTCGAACCCCATTCCCGGGCGCGTCGATGCAGCAAGCGCAAATGTCTAATTCCTGATTCCAAACTGCCGTGTTCGCCTGCCTCTGTAGACCTTGATATTTGTCGGATTCGAAATCCGCGAAATCCGGGACGTAGCTACGGAATCGGACATTGCAGCACAGCTCCCGTAGACGACGTTGCGCTCATTGCCATGGCCGTAGCGCTCCCGGAGCCGCGCGTCCGCCGTACTAGCACCGTGTAAATGTTAACGAGTGCCCATATGACTTTGTATATATATATATTCCATTCTCGGCACCAGCATGAACGATAGCATGCCCTCCCACCCCTCTCTATGTACTTCTGATGCCATCAGGCAGGCATGGCGTTGCTAAAATACCAGGAGTGCCCTTCTGAGGGCAGGCCTGCTCCTTGTCAAGGCCGGTTGTGTAGCACGATATCATATAATATACGTCATGTGCAAACTAAAATGTCCCCACTGCTCCATTGGGCAACGCCACTATCATTTCCTTTATGGATTCACATTCCATCCATGGTCCTGGGCTGTTTCAGTATGAACAGAGCCTTTTCGGTCTGACCAGAGCACAAGTCTAGAGGGCTGGTCAGTTGCTGTATCCCCCGCCAGAGGGCAGGGCATGGTGGCAGTGGATGGCTTTGGACAACACCCCTCACTGCAGTGGAGCAAAGCTGGTTCCACTCTTTCTCCCCAGATGGCAGCACACTCCAGTCTGGAGAGAATTCCCAAGCCAGCCGGGCAAATTCGATGCCTTAAAGCAGGCATAAAGTAGTCACCCCAGCATAAGTGTCTGCTTAAAGCGGCTCATGGTAGATCAGCCATGTAGGTTCTCCATGCGTGTGGGAGCAGAGGCCGACAAAGGACACCCGTTCCCCGTCGTACGGTTTGGACACCACATCCCTGGTGAATAACTTTGTACATAGCCTAGCACTGAGCTCGGCAGCTGATACCTACCTGGCACAGCAGACACCGTGATCTATGCGGCAGTTCTCCCAGGGCCAGGCCCCTCCATTGCACTACGGTTGGGTTGACGCTCGCGAATCCCAAATGTGGATGACTCGGGTGCGCAGCGTCCGAGCTATCCCCTGACATCTAAACCAAAGTAAAAAGAAGCCACCTCTCGCTCTCGAACCCCATTCCCGGGCGCGTCGATGCAGCAAGCGCAAATGTCTAATTCCTGATTCCAAACTGCCGTGTTCGCCTGCCTCTGTAGACCTTGATATTTGTCGGATTCGAAATCCGCGAAATCCGGGACGTAGCTACGGAATCGGACATTGCAGCACAGCTCCCGTAGACGACGTTGCGCTCATTGCCATGGCCGTAGCGCTCCCGGAGCCGTGCGTCCGCCGTACTAGCACCGTGTAAATGTTAACGAGTGCCCATATGACTTTGTATATATATATATTCCATTCTCGGCACCAGCATGAACGATAGCATGCCCTCCCACCCCTCTCTATGTACTTCTGATGCCATCAGGCAGGCATGGCGTTGCTAAAATACCAGGAGTGCCCTTCTGAGGGCAGGCCTGCTCCTTGTCAAGGCCGGTTGTGTAGCACGATATCATATAATATACGTCATGTGCAAACTAAAATGTCCCCACTGCTCCATTGGGCAACGCCACTATCATTTCCTTTATGGATTCACATTCCATCCATGGTCCTGGGCTGTTTCAGTATGAACAGAGCCTTTTCGGTCTGACCAGAGCACAAGTCTAGAGGGCTGGTCAGTTGCTGTATCCCCCGCCAGAGGGCAGGGCATGGTGGCAGTGGATGGCTTTGGACAACACCCCTCACTGCAGTGGAGCAAAGCTGGTTCCACTCTTTCTCCCCAGATGGCAGCACACTCCAGTCTGGAGAGAATTCCCAAGCCAGCCGGGCAAATTCGATGCCTTAAAGCAGGCATAAAGTAGTCACCCCAGCATAAGTGTCTGCTTAAAGCGGCTCATGGTAGATCAGCCATGTAGGTTCTCCATGCGTGTGGGAGCAGAGGCCGACAAAGGACACCCGTTCCCCGTCGTACGGTTTGGACACCACATCCCTGGTGAATAACTTTGTACATAGCCTAGCACTGAGCTCGGCAGCTGATACCTACCTGGCACAGCAGACACCGTGATCTATGCGGCAGTTCTCCCAGGGCCAGGCCCCTCCATTGCACTACGGTTGGGTTGACGCTCGCGAATCCCAAATGTGGATGACTCGGGTGCGCAGCGTCCGAGCTATCCCCTGACATCTAAACCAAAGTAAAAAGAAGCCACCTCTCGCTCTCGAACCCCATTCCCGGGCGCGTCGATGCAGCAAGCGCAAATGTCTAATTCCTGATTCCAAACTGCCGTGTTCGCCTGCCTCTGTAGACTTTGATATTTGTCGGATTCGAAATCCGCGAAATCCGGGACGTAGCTACGGAATCGGACATTGCAGCACAGCTCCCGTAGACGACATTGCGCTCATTGCCATGGCCGTAGCGCTCCCGGAGCCGCGCGTCCGCCGTACTAGCACCGTGTAAATGTTAACGAGTGCCCATATGACTTTGTATATATATATATTCCATTCTCGGCACCAGCATGAACGATAGCATGCCCTCCCACCCCTCTCTATGTACTTCTGATGCCATCAGGCAGGCATGGCGTTGCTAAAATACCAGGAGTGCCCTTCTGAGGGCAGGCCTGCTCCTTGTCAAGGCCGGTTGTGTAGCACGATATCATATAATATACGTCATGTGCAAACTAAAATGTCCCCACTGCTCCATTGGGCAACGCCACTATCATTTCCTTTATGGATTCACATTCCATCCATGGTCCTGGGCTGTTTCAGTATGAACAGAGCCTTTTCGGTCTGACCAGAGCACAAGTCTAGAGGGCTGGTCAGTTGCTGTATCCCCCGCCAGAGGGCAGGGCATGGTGGCAGTGGATGGCTTTGGACAACACCCCTCACTGCAGTGGAGCAAAGCTGGTTCCACTCTTTCTCCCCAGATGGCAGCACACTCCAGTCTGGAGAGAATTCCCAAGCCAGCCGGGCAAATTCGATGCCTTAAAGCAGGCATAAAGTAGTCACCCCAGCATAAGTGTCTGCTTAAAGCGGCTCATGGTAGATCAGCCATGTAGGTTCTCCATGCGTGTGGGAGCAGAGGCCGACAAAGGACACCCGTTCCCCGTCGTACGGTTTGGACACCACATCCCTGGTGAATAACTTTGTACATAGCCTAGCACTGAGCTCGGCAGCTGATACCTACCTGGCACAGCAGACACCGTGATCTATGCGGCAGTTCTCCCAGGGCCAGGCCCCTCCATTGCACTACGGTTGGGTTGACGCTCACGAATCCCAAATGTGGATGACTCGGGTGCGCAGCGTCCGAGCTATCCCCTGACATCTAAACCAAAGTAAAAAGAAGCCACCTCTCGCTCTCGAACCCCATTCCCGGGCGCGTCGATGCAGCAAGCGCAAATGTCCAATTCCTGATTCCAAACTGCCGTGTTCGCCTGCCTCTGTAGACCTTGATATTTGTCGGATTCGAAATCCGCGAAATCCGGGACGTAGCTACGGAATCGGACATTGCAGCACAGCTCCCGTAGACGACGTTGCGCTCATTGCCATGGCCGTAGCGCTCCCGGAGCCGCGCGTCCGCCGTACTAGCACCGTGTAAATGTTAACGAGTGCCCATATGACTTTGTATATATATATATTCCATTCTCGGCACCAGCATGAACGATAGCATGCCCTCCCACCCCTCTCTATGTACTTCTGATGCCATCAGGCAGGCATGGCGTTGCTAAAATACCAGGAGTGCCCTTCTGAGGGCAGGCCTGCTCCTTGTCAAGGCCGGTTGTGTAGCACGATATCATATAATATACGTCATGTGCAAACTAAAATGTCCCCACTGCTCCATTGGGCAACGCCACTATCATTTCCTTTATGGATTCACATTCCATCCATGGTCCTGGGCTGTTTCAGTATGAACAGAGCCTTTTCGGTCTGACCAGAGCACAAGTCTAGAGGGCTGGTCAGTTGCTGTATCCCCCGCCAGAGGGCAGGGCATGGTGGCAGTGGATGGCTTTGGACAACACCCCTCACTGCAGTGGAGCAAAGCTGGTTCCACTCTTTCTCCCCAGATGGCAGCACACTCCAGTCTGGAGAGAATTCCCAAGCCAGCCGGGCAAATTCGATGCCTTAAAGCAGGCATAAAGTAGTCACCCCAGCATAAGTGTCTGCTTAAAGCGGCTCATGGTAGATCAGCCATGTAGGTTCTCCATGCGTGTGGGAGCAGAGGCCGACAAAGGACACCCGTTCCCCGTCGTACGGTTTGGACACCACATCCCTGGTGAATAACTTTGTACATAGCCTAGCACTGAGCTCGGCAGCTGATACCTACCTGGCACAGCAGACACCGTGATCTATGCGGCAGTTCTCCCAGGGCCAGGCCCCTCCATTGCACTACGGTTGGGTTGACGCTCGCGAATCCCAAATGTGGATGACTCGGGTGCTCAGCGTCCGAGCTATCCCCTGACATCTAAACCAAAGTAAAAAGAAGCCACCTCTCGCTCTCGAACCCCATTCCCGGGCGCGTCGATGCAGCAAGCGCAAATGTCCAATTCCTGATTCCAAACTGCCGTGTTCGCCTGCCTCTGTAGACCTTGATATTTGTCGGATTCGAAATCCGCGAAATCCGGGACGTAGCTACGGAATCGGACATTGCAGCACAGCTCCCGTAGACGACGTTGCGCTCATTGCCATGGCCGTAGCGCTCCCGGAGCCGCGCGTCCGCCGTACTAGCACCGTGTAAATGTTAACGAGTGCCCATATGACTTTGTATATATATATATTCCATTCTCGGCACCAGCATGAACGATAGCATGCCCTCCCACCCCTCTCTATGTACTTCTGATGCCATCAGGCAGGCATGGCGTTGCTAAAATACCAGGAGTGCCCTTCTGAGGGCAGGCCTGCTCCTTGTCAAGGCCGGTTGTGTAGCACGATATCATATAATATACGTCATGTGCAAACTAAAATGTCCCCACTGCTCCATTGGGCAACGCCACTATCATTTCCTTTATGGATTCACATTCCATCCATGGTCCTGGGCTGTTTCAGTATGAACAGAGCCTTTTCGGTCTGACCAGAGCACAAGTCTAGAGGGCTGGTCAGTTGCTGTATCCCCCGCCAGAGGGCAGGGCATGGTGGCAGTGGATGGCTTTGGACAACACCCCTCACTGCAGTGGAGCAAAGCTGGTTCCACTCTTTCTCCCCAGATGGCAGCACACTCCAGTCTGGAGAGAATTCCCAAGCCAGCCGGGCAAATTCGATGCCTTAAAGCAGGCATAAAGTAGTCACCCCAGCATAAGTGTCTGCTTAAAGCGGCTCATGGTAGATCAGCCATGTAGGTTCTCCATGCGTGTGGGAGCAGAGGCCGACAAAGGACACCCGTTCCCCGTCGTACGGTTTGGACACCACATCCCTGGTGAATAACTTTGTACATAGCCTAGCACTGAGCTCGGCAGCTGATACCTACCTGGCACAGCAGACACCGTGATCTATGCGGCAGTTCTCCCAGGGCCAGGCCCCTCCATTGCACTACGGTTGGGTTGACGCTCGCGAATCCCAAATGTGGATGACTCGGGTGCTCAGCGTCCGAGCTATCCCCTGACATCTAAACCAAAGTAAAAAGAAGCCACCTCTCGCTCTCGAACCCCATTCCCGGGCGCGTCGATGCAGCAAGCGCAAATGTCTAATTCCTGATTCCAAACTGCCGTGTTCGCCTGCCTCTGTAGACCTTGATATTTGTCGGATTCGAAATCCGCGAAATCCGGGACGTAGCTAAGGAATCGGACATTGCAGCACAGCTCCCGTAGACGACGTTGCGCTCATTGCCATGGCCGTAGCGCTCCCGGAGCCGCGCGTCCGCCGTACTAGCACCGTGTAAATGTTAACGAGTGCCCATATGACTTTGTATATATATATATTCCATTCTCGGCACCAGCATGAACGATAGCATGCCCTCCCACCCCTCTCTATGTACTTCTGATGCCATCAGGCAGGCATGGCGTTGCTAAAATACCAGGAGTGCCCTTCTGAGGGCAGGCCTGCTCCTTGTCAAGGCCGGTTGTGTAGCACGATATCATATAATATACGTCATGTGCAAACTAAAATGTCCCCACTGCTCCATTGGGCAACGCCACTATCATTTCCTTTATGGATTCACATTCCATCCATGGTCCTGGGCTGTTTCAGTATGAACAGAGCCTTTTCGGTCTGACCAGAGCACAAGTCTAGAGGGCTGGTCAGTTGCTGTATCCCCCGCCAGAGGGCAGGGCATGGTGGCAGTGGATGGCTTTGGACAACACCCCTCACTGCAGTGGAGCAAAGCTGGTTCCACTCTTTCTCCCCAGATGGCAGCACACTCCAGTCTGGAGAGAATTCCCAAGCCAGCCGGGCAAATTCGATGCCTTAAAGCAGGCATAAAGTAGTCACCCCAGCATAAGTGTCTGCTTAAAGCGGCTCATGGTAGATCAGCCATGTAGGTTCTCCATGCGTGTGGGAGCAGAGGCCGACAAAGGACACCCGTTCCCCGTCGTACGGTTTGGACACCACATCCCTGGTGAATAACTTTGTACATAGCCTAGCACTGAGCTCGGCAGCTGATACCTACCTGGCACAGCAGACACCGTGATCTATGCGGCAGTTCTCCCAGGGCCAGGCCCCTCCATTGCACTACGGTTGGGTTGACGCTCACGAATCCCAAATGTGGATGACTCGG
This sequence comes from Harmothoe impar, assembly GCA_947462335.1. Lineage (NCBI taxonomy): Eukaryota > Metazoa > Annelida > Polychaeta > Phyllodocida > Polynoidae > Harmothoe > Harmothoe impar. The sequence goes on along the minus strand of OX381716.1, from coordinate 55,956,445 downwards.
GTGCGCAGCGTCCGAGCTATCCCCTGACATCTAAACCAAAGTAAAAAGAAGCCACCTCTCGCTCTCGAACCCCATTCCCGGGCGCGTCGATGCAGCAAGCGCAAATGTCCAATTCCTGATTCCAAACTGCCGTGTTCGCCTGCCTCTGTAGACCTTGATATTTGTCGGATTCGAAATCCGCGAAATCCGGGACGTAGCTACGGAATCGGACATTGCAGCACAGCTCCCGTAGACGACGTTGCGCTCATTGCCATGGCCGTAGCGCTCCCGGAGCCGCGCGTCCGCCGTACTAGCACCGTGTAAATGTTAACGAGTGCCCATATGACTTTGTATATATATATATTCCATTCTCGGCACCAGCATGAACGATAGCATGCCCTCCCACCCCTCTCTATGTACTTCTGATGCCATCAGGCAGGCATGGCGTTGCTAAAATACCAGGAGTGCCCTTCTGAGGGCAGGCCTGCTCCTTGTCAAGGCCGGTTGTGTAGCACGATATCATATAATATACGTCATGTGCAAACTAAAATGTCCCCACTGCTCCATTGGGCAACGCCACTATCATTTCCTTTATGGATTCACATTCCATCCATGGTCCTGGGCTGTTTCAGTATGAACAGAGCCTTTTCGGTCTGACCAGAGCACAAGTCTAGAGGGCTGGTCAGTTGCTGTATCCCCCGCCAGAGGGCAGGGCATGGTGGCAGTGGATGGCTTTGGACAACACCCCTCACTGCAGTGGAGCAAAGCTGGTTCCACTCTTTCTCCCCAGATGGCAGCACACTCCAGTCTGGAGAGAATTCCCAAGCCAGCCGGGCAAATTCGATGCCTTAAAGCAGGCATAAAGTAGTCACCCCAGCATAAGTGTCTGCTTAAAGCGGCTCATGGTAGATCAGCCATGTAGGTTCTCCATGCGTGTGGGAGCAGAGGCCGACAAAGGACACCCGTTCCCCGTCGTACGGTTTGGACACCACATCCCTGGTGAATAACTTTGTACATAGCCTAGCACTGAGCTCGGCAGCTGATACCTACCTGGCACAGCAGACACCGTGATCTATGCGGCAGTTCTCCCAGGGCCAGGCCCCTCCATTGCACTACGGTTGGGTTGACGCTCACGAATCCCAAATGTGGATGACTCGGGTGCGCAGCGTCCGAGCTATCCCCTGACATCTAAACCAAAGTAAAAAGAAGCCACCTCTCGCTCTCGAACCCCATTCCCGGGCGCGTCGATGCAGCAAGCGCAAATGTCCAATTCCTGATTCCAAACTGCCGTGTTCGCCTGCCTCTGTAGACCTTGATATTTGTCGGATTCGAAATCCGCGAAATCCGGGACGTAGCTACGGAATCGGACATTGCAGCACAGCTCCCGTAGACGACGTTGCGCTCATTGCCATGGCCGTAGCGCTCCCGGAGCCGCGCGTCCGCCGTACTAGCACCGTGTAAATGTTAACGAGTGCCCATATGACTTTGTATATATATATATTCCATTCTCGGCACCAGCATGAACGATAGCATGCCCTCCCACCCCTCTCTATGTACTTCTGATGCCATCAGGCAGGCATGGCGTTGCTAAAATACCAGGAGTGCCCTTCTGAGGGCAGGCCTGCTCCTTGTCAAGGCCGGTTGTGTAGCACGATATCATATAATATACGTCATGTGCAAACTAAAATGTCCCCACTGCTCCATTGGGCAACGCCACTATCATTTCCTTTATGGATTCACATTCCATCCATGGTCCTGGGCTGTTTCAGTATGAACAGAGCCTTTTCGGTCTGACCAGAGCACAAGTCTAGAGGGCTGGTCAGTTGCTGTATCCCCCGCCAGAGGGCAGGGCATGGTGGCAGTGGATGGCTTTGGACAACACCCCTCACTGCAGTGGAGCAAAGCTGGTTCCACTCTTTCTCCCCAGATGGCAGCACACTCCAGTCTGGAGAGAATTCCCAAGCCAGCCGGGCAAATTCGATGCCTTAAAGCAGGCATAAAGTAGTCACCCCAGCATAAGTGTCTGCTTAAAGCGGCTCATGGTAGATCAGCCATGTAGGTTCTCCATGCGTGTGGGAGCAGAGGCCGACAAAGGACACCCGTTCCCCGTCGTACGGTTTGGACACCACATCCCTGGTGAATAACTTTGTACATAGCCTAGCACTGAGCTCGGCAGCTGATACCTACCTGGCACAGCAGACACCGTGATCTATGCGGCAGTTCTCCCAGGGCCAGGCCCCTCCATTGCACTACGGTTGGGTTGACGCTCGCGAATCCCAAATGTGGATGACTCGGGTGCTCAGCGTCCGAGCTATCCCCTGACATCTAAACCAAAGTAAAAAGAAGCCACCTCTCGCTCTCGAACCCCATTCCCGGGCGCGTCGATGCAGCAAGCGCAAATGTCTAATTCCTGATTCCAAACTGCCGTGTTCGCCTGCCTCTGTAGACCTTGATATTTGTCGGATTCGAAATCCGCGAAATCCGGGACGTAGCTAAGGAATCGGACATTGCAGCACAGCTCCCGTAGACGACGTTGCGCTCATTGCCATGGCCGTAGCGCTCCCGGAGCCGCGCGTCCGCCGTACTAGCACCGTGTAAATGTTAACGAGTGCCCATATGACTTTGTATATATATATATTCCATTCTCGGCACCAGCATGAACGATAGCATGCCCTCCCACCCCTCTCTATGTACTTCTGATGCCATCAGGCAGGCATGGCGTTGCTAAAATACCAGGAGTGCCCTTCTGAGGGCAGGCCTGCTCCTTGTCAAGGCCGGTTGTGTAGCACAATATCATATAATATACGTCATGTGCAAACTAAAATGTCCCCACTGCTCCATTGGGCAACGCCACTATCATTTCCTTTATGGATTCACATTCCATCCATGGTCCTGGGCTGTTTCAGTATGAACAGAGCCTTTTCGGTCTGACCAGAGCACAAGTCTAGAGGGCTGGTCAGTTGCTGTATCCCCCGCCAGAGGGCAGGGCATGGTGGCAGTGGATGGCTTTGGACAACACCCCTCACTGCAGTGGAGCAAAGCTGGTTCCACTCTTTCTCCCCAGATGGCAGCACACTCCAGTCTGGAGAGAATTCCCAAGCCAGCCGGGCAAATTCGATGCCTTAAAGCAGGCATAAAGTAGTCACCCCAGCATAAGTGTCTGCTTAAAGCGGCTCATGGTAGATCAGCCATGTAGGTTCTCCATGCGTGTGGGAGCAGAGGCCGACAAAGGACACCCGTTCCCCGTCGTACGGTTTGGACACCACATCCCTGGTGAATAACTTTGTACATAGCCTAGCACTGAGCTCGGCAGCTGATACCTACCTGGCACAGCAGACACCGTGATCTATGCGGCAGTTCTCCCAGGGCCAGGCCCCTCCATTGCACTACGGTTGGGTTGACGCTCGCGAATCCCAAATGTGGATGACTCGGGTGCTCAGCGTCCGAGCTATCCCCTGACATCTAAACCAAAGTAAAAAGAAGCCACCTCTCGCTCTCGAACCCCATTCCCGGGCGCGTCGATGCAGCAAGCGCAAATGTCCAATTCCTGATTCCAAACTGCCGTGTTCGCCTGCCTCTGTAGACCTTGATATTTGTCGGATTCGAAATCCGCGAAATCCGGGACGTAGCTAAGGAATCGAACATTGCAGCACAGCTCCCGTAGACGACGTTGCGCTCATTGCCATGGCCGTAGCGCTCCCGGAGCCGCGCGTCCGCCGTACTAGCACCGTGTAAATGTTAACGAGTGCCCATATGACTTTGTATATATATATATTCCATTCTCGGCACCAGCATGAACGATAGCATGCCCTCCCACCCCTCTCTATGTACTTCTGATGCCATCAGGCAGGCATGGCGTTGCTAAAATACCAGGAGTGCCCTTCTGAGGGCAGGCCTGCTCCTTGTCAAGGCCGGTTGTGTAGCACGATATCATATAATATACGTCATGTGCAAACTAAAATGTCCCCACTGCTCCATTGGGCAACGCCACTATCATTTCCTTTATGGATTCACATTCCATCCATGGTCCTGGGCTGTTTCAGTATGAACAGAGCCTTTTCGGTCTGACCAGAGCACAAGTCTAGAGGGCTGGTCAGTTGCTGTATCCCCCGCCAGAGGGCAGGGCATGGTGGCAGTGGATGGCTTTGGACAACACCCCTCACTGCAGTGGAGCAAAGCTGGTTCCACTCTTTCTCCCCAGATGGCAGCACACTCCAGTCTGGAGAGAATTCCCAAGCCAGCCGGGCAAATTCGATGCCTTAAAGCAGGCATAAAGTAGTCACCCCAGCATAAGTGTCTGCTTAAAGCGGCTCATGGTAGATCAGCCATGTAGGTTCTCCATGCGTGTGGGAGCAGAGGCCGACAAAGGACACCCGTTCCCCGTCGTACGGTTTGGACACCACATCCCTGGTGAATAACTTTGTACATAGCCTAGCACTGAGCTCGGCAGCTGATACCTACCTGGCACAGCAGACACCGTGATCTATGCGGCAGTTCTCCCAGGGCCAGGCCCCTCCATTGCACTACGGTTGGGTTGACGCTCACGAATCCCAAATGTGGATGACTCGGGTGCGCAGCGTCCGAGCTATCCCCTGACATCTAAACCAAAGTAAAAAGAAGCCACCTCTCGCTCTCGAACCCCATTCCCGGGCGCGTCGATGCAGCAAGCGCAAATGTCCAATTCCTGATTCCAAACTGCCGTGTTCGCCTGCCTCTGTAGACCTTGATATTTGTCGGATTCGAAATCCGCGAAATCCGGGACGTAGCTACGGAATCGGACATTGCAGCACAGCTCCCGTAGACGACGTTGCGCTCATTGCCATGGCCGTAGCGCTCCCGGAGCCGCGCGTCCGCCGTACTAGCACCGTGTAAATGTTAACGAGTGCCCATATGACTTTGTATATATATATATTCCATTCTCGGCACCAGCATGAACGATAGCATGCCCTCCCACCCCTCTCTATGTACTTCTGATGCCATCAGGCAGGCATGGCGTTGCTAAAATACCAGGAGTGCCCTTCTGAGGGCAGGCCTGCTCCTTGTCAAGGCCGGTTGTGTAGCACGATATCATATAATATACGTCATGTGCAAACTAAAATGTCCCCACTGCTCCATTGGGCAACGCCACTATCATTTCCTTTATGGATTCACATTCCATCCATGGTCCTGGGCTGTTTCAGTATGAACAGAGCCTTTTCGGTCTGACCAGAGCACAAGTCTAGAGGGCTGGTCAGTTGCTGTATCCCCCGCCAGAGGGCAGGGCATGGTGGCAGTGGATGGCTTTGGACAACACCCCTCACTGCAGTGGAGCAAAGCTGGTTCCACTCTTTCTCCCCAGATGGCAGCACACTCCAGTCTGGAGAGAATTCCCAAGCCAGCCGGGCAAATTCGATGCCTTAAAGCAGGCATAAAGTAGTCACCCCAGCATAAGTGTCTGCTTAAAGCGGCTCATGGTAGATCAGCCATGTAGGTTCTCCATGCGTGTGGGAGCAGAGGCCGACAAAGGACACCCGTTCCCCGTCGTACGGTTTGGACACCACATCCCTGGTGAATAACTTTGTACATAGCCTAGCACTGAGCTCGGCAGCTGATACCTACCTGGCACAGCAGACACCGTGATCTATGCGGCAGTTCTCCCAGGGCCAGGCCCCTCCATTGCACTACGGTTGGGTTGACGCTCGCGAATCCCAAATGTGGATGACTCGGGTGCTCAGCGTCCGAGCTATCCCCTGACATCTAAACCAAAGTAAAAAGAAGCCACCTCTCGCTCTCGAACCCCATTCCCGGGCGCGTCGATGCAGCAAGCGCAAATGTCCAATTCCTGATTCCAAACTGCCGTGTTCGCCTGCTTCTGTAGACCTTGATATTTGTCGGATTCGAAATCTGCGAAATCCGGGACGTAGCTACGGAATCGGACATTGCAGCACAGCTCCCGTAGACGACGTTGCGCTCATTGCCATGGCCGTAGCGCTCCCGGAGCCGCGCGTCCGCCGTACTAGCACCGTGTAAATGTTAACGAGTGCCCATATGACTTTGTATATATATATATTCCATTCTCGGCACCAGCATGAACGATAGCATGCCCTCCCACCCCTCTCTATGTACTTCTGATGCCATCAGGCAGGCATGGCGTTGCTAAAATACCAGGAGTGCCCTTCTGAGGGCAGGCCTGCTCCTTGTCAAGGCCGGTTGTGTAGCACGATATCATATAATATACGTCATGTGCAAACTAAAATGTCCCCACTGCTCCATTGGGCAACGCCACTATCATTTCCTTTATGGATTCACATTCCATCCATGGTCCTGGGCTGTTTCAGTATGAACAGAGCCTTTTCGGTCTGACCAGAGCACAAGTCTAGAGGGCTGGTCAGTTGCTGTATCCCCCGCCAGAGGGCAGGGCATGGTGGCAGTGGATGGCTTTGGACAACACCCCTCACTGCAGTGGAGCAAAGCTGGTTCCACTCTTTCTCCCCAGATGGCAGCACACTCCAGTCTGGAGAGAATTCCCAAGCCAGCCGGGCAAATTCGATGCCTTAAAGCAGGCATAAAGTAGTCACCCCAGCATAAGTGTCTGCTTAAAGCGGCTCATGGTAGATCAGCCATGTAGGTTCTCCATGCGTGTGGGAGCAGAGGCCGACAAAGGACACCCGTTCCCCGTCGTACGGTTTGGACACCACATCCCTGGTGAATAACTTTGTACATAGCCTAGCACTGAGCTCGGCAGCTGATACCTACCTGGCACAGCAGACACCGTGATCTATGCGGCAGTTCTCCCAGGGCCAGGCCCCTCCATTGCACTACGGTTGGGTTGACGCTCGCGAATCCCAAATGTGGATGACTCGGGTGCTCAGCGTCCGAGCTATCCCCTGACATCTAAACCAAAGTAAAAAGAAGCCACCTCTCGCTCTCGAACCCCATTCCCGGGCGCGTCGATGCAGCAAGCGCAAATGTCCAATTCCTGATTCCAAACTGCCGTGTTCGCCTGCCTCTGTAGACCTTGATATTTGTCGGATTCGAAATCCGCGAAATCCGGGACGTAGCTAAGGAATCGGACATTGCAGCACAGCTCCCGTAGACGACGTTGCGCTCATTGCCATGGCCGTAGCGCTCCCGGAGCCGCGCGTCCGCCGTACTAGCACCGTGTAAATGTTAACGAGTGCCCATATGACTTTGTATATATATATATTCCATTCTCGGCACCAGCATGAACGATAGCATGCCCTCCCACCCCTCTCTATGTACTTCTGATGCCATCAGGCAGGCATGGCGTTGCTAAAATACCAGGAGTGCCCTTCTGAGGGCAGGCCTGCTCCTTGTCAAGGCCGGTTGTGTAGCACGATATCATATAATATACGTCATGTGCAAACTAAAATGTCCCCACTGCTCCATTGGGCAACGCCACTATCATTTCCTTTATGGATTCACATTCCATCCATGGTCCTGGGCTGTTTCAGTATGAACAGAGCCTTTTCGGTCTGACCAGAGCACAAGTCTAGAGGGCTGGTCAGTTGCTGTATCCCCCGCCAGAGGGCAGGGCATGGTGGCAGTGGATGGCTTTGGACAACACCCCTCACTGCAGTGGAGCAAAGCTGGTTCCACTCTTTCTCCCCAGATGGCAGCACACTCCAGTCTGGAGAGAATTCCCAAGCCAGCCGGGCAAATTCGATGCCTTAAAGCAGGCATAAAGTAGTCACCCCAGCATAAGTGTCTGCTTAAAGCGGCTCATGGTAGATCAGCCATGTAGGTTCTCCATGCGTGTGGGAGCAGAGGCCGACAAAGGACACCCGTTCCCCGTCGTACGGTTTGGACACCACATCCCTGGTGAATAACTTTGTACATAGCCTAGCACTGAGCTCGGCAGCTGATACCTACCTGGCACAGCAGACACCGTGATCTATGCGGCAGTTCTCCCAGGGCCAGGCCCCTCCATTGCACTACGGTTGGGTTGACGCTCGCGAATCCCAAATGTGGATGACTCGGGTGCGCAGCGTCCGAGCTATCCCCTGACATCTAAACCAAAGTAAAAAGAAGCCACCTCTCGCTCTCGAACCCCATTCCCGGGCGCGTCGATGCAGCAAGCGCAAATGTCCAATTCCTGACTCCAAACTGCCGTGTTCGCCTGCCTCTGTAGACCTTGATATTTGTCCAATTCGAAATCTGCGAAATCCGGGACGTAGCTACGGAATCGGACATTGCAGCACAGCTCCCGTAGACGACGTTGCGCTCATTGCCATGGCCGTAGCGCTCCCGGAGCCGCGCGTCCGCCGTACTAGCACCGTGTAAATGTTAACGAGTGCCCATATGACTTTGTATATATATATATTCCATTCTCGGCACCAGCATGAACGATAGCATGCCCTCCCACCCCTCTCTATGTACTTCTGATGCCATCAGGCAGGCATGGCGTTGCTAAAATACCAGGAGTGCCCTTCTGAGGGCAGGCCTGCTCCTTGTCAAGGCCGGTTGTGTAGCACGATATCATATAATATACGTCATGTGCAAACTAAAATGTCCCCACTGCTCCATTGGGCAACGCCACTATCATTTCCTTTATGGATTCACATTCCATCCATGGTCCTGGGCTGTTTCAGTATGAACAGAGCCTTTTCGGTCTGACCAGAGCACAAGTCTAGAGGGCTGGTCAGTTGCTGTATCCCCCGCCAGAGGGCAGGGCATGGTGGCAGTGGATGGCTTTGGACAACACCCCTCACTGCAGTGGAGCAAAGCTGGTTCCACTCTTTCTCCCCAGATGGCAGCACACTCCAGTCTGGAGAGAATTCCCAAGCCAGCCGGGCAAATTCGATGCCTTAAAGCAGGCATAAAGTAGTCACCCCAGCATAAGTGTCTGCTTAAAGCGGCTCATGGTAGATCAGCCATGTAGGTTCTCCATGCGTGTGGGAGCAGAGGCCGACAAAGGACACCCGTTCCCCGTCGTACGGTTTGGACACCACATCCCTGGTGAATAACGTTGTACATAGCCTAGCACTGAGCTCGGCAGCTGATACCTACCTGGCACAGCAGACACCGTGATCTATGCGGCAGTTCTCCCAGGGCCAGGCCCCTCCATTGCACTACGGTTGGGTTGACGCTCGCGAATCCCAAATGTGGATGACTCGGGTGCGCAGCGTCCGAGCTATCCCCTGACATCTAAACCAAAGTAAAAAGAAGCCACCTCTCGCTCTCGAACCCCATTCCCGGGCGCGTCGATGCAGCAAGCGCAAATGTCCAATTCCTGATTCCAAACTGCCGTGTTCGCCTGCCTCTGTAGACCTTGATATTTGTCGGATTCGAAATCTGCGAAATCCGGGACGTAGCTACGGAATCGGACATTGCAGCACAGCTCCCGTAGACGACGTTGCGCTCATTGCCATGGCCGTAGCGCTCCCAGAGCCGCGCGTCCGCCGTACTAGCACCGTGTAAATGTTAACGAGTGCCCATATGACTTTGTATATATATATATTCCATTCTCGGCACCAGCATGAACGATAGCATGCCCTCCCACCCCTCTCTATGTACTTCTGATGCCATCAGGCAGGCATGGCGTTGCTAAAATACCAGGAGTGCCCTTCTGAGGGCAGGCCTGCTCCTTGTCAAGGCCGGTTGTGTAGCACGATATCATATAATATACGTCATGTGCAAACTAAAATGTCCCCACTGCTCCATTGGGCAACGCCACTATCATTTCCTTTATGGATTCACATTCCATCCATGGTCCTGGGCTGTTTCAGTATGAACAGAGCCTTTTCGGTCTGACCAGAGCACAAGTCTAGAGGGCTGGTCAGTTGCTGTATCCCCCGCCAGAGGGCAGGGCATGGTGGCAGTGGATGGCTTTGGACAACACCCCTCACTGCAGTGGAGCAAAGCTGGTTCCACTCTTTCTCCCCAGATGGCAGCACACTCCAGTCTGGAGAGAATTCCCAAGCCAGCCGGGCAAATTCGATGCCTTAAAGCAGGCATAAAGTAGTCACCCCAGCATAAGTGTCTGCTTAAAGCGGCTCATGGTAGATCAGCCATGTAGGTTCTCCATGCGTGTGGGAGCAGAGGCCGACAAAGGACACCCGTTCCCCGTCGTACGGTTTGGACACCACATCCCTGGTGAATAACGTTGTACATAGCCTAGCACTGAGCTCGGCAGCTGATACCTACCTGGCACAGCAGACACCGTGATCTATGCGGCAGTTCTCCCAGGGCCAGGCCCCTCCATTGCACTACGGTTGGGTTGACGCTCGCGAATCCCAAATGTGGATGACTCGGGTGCGCAGCGTCCGAGCTATCCCCTGACATCTAAACCAAAGTAAAAAGAAGCCACCTCTCGCTCTCGAACCCCATTCCCGGGCGCGTCGATGCAGCAAGCGCAAATGTCCAATTCCTGATTCCAAACTGCCGTGTTCGCCTGCCTCTGTAGACCTTGATATTTGTCGGATTCGAAATCTGCGAAATCCGGGACGTAGCTACGGAATCGGACATTGCAGCACAGCTCCCGTAGACGACGTTGCGCTCATTGCCATGGCCGTAGCGCTCCCGGAGCCGCGCGTCCGCCGTACTAGCACCGTGTAAATGTTAACGAGTGCCCATATGACTTTGTATATATATATATTCCATTCTCGGCACCAGCATGAACGATAGCATGCCCTCCCACCCCTCTCTATGTACTTCTGATGCCATCAGGCAGGCATGGCGTTGCTAAAATACCAGGAGTGCCCTTCTGAGGGCAGGCCTGCTCCTTGTCAAGGCCGGTTGTGTAGCACGATATCATATAATATACGTCATGTGCAAACTAAAATGTCCCCACTGCTCCATTGGGCAACGCCACTATCATTTCCTTTATGGATTCACATTCCATCCATGGTCCTGGGCTGTTTCAGTATGAACAGAGCCTTTTCGGTCTGACCAGAGCACAAGTCTAGAGGGCTGGTCAGTTGCTGTATCCCCCGCCAGAGGGCAGGGCATGGTGGCAGTGGATGGCTTTGGACAACACCCCTCACTGCAGTGGAGCAAAGCTGGTTCCACTCTTTCTCCCCAGATGGCAGCACACTCCAGTCTGGAGAGAATTCCCAAGCCAGCCGGGCAAATTCGATGCCTTAAAGCAGGCATAAAGTAGTCACCCCAGCATAAGTGTCTGCTTAAAGCGGCTCATGGTAGATCAGCCATGTAGGTTCTCCATGCGTGTGGGAGCAGAGGCCGACAAAGGACACCCGTTCCCCGTCGTACGGTTTGGACACCACATCCCTGGTGAATAACTTTGTACATAGCCTAGCACTGAGCTCGGCAGCTGATACCTACCTGGCACAGCAGACACCGTGATCTATGCGGCAGTTCTCCCAGGTTTTTTCGGTAGCCATTGCCACTCCTTAAGCACACTTGTAGCGTCTCTTGCACGCTGCCACTGTGTTGTATTAAGGACAGCAACTGATGCTGCACGGTCATCCTTAAGCACACTTACAGTGTCTCTTGCACACTGCCACTGTGTTTCATTAAGGACAGTGCCGGATGTCTTCTGAGACTCCGGGCCAGGGGCCAGGAGGGCCGCAGTCCATGGAGGACGGCCTCCTCACCACTCAGGAAGATCTGATCACCCCAGGTCAGCGGACGCCGGAGGCTCTGTCGGAGCTGGACCAGGACGATGAGGGTGGCTTCACGGTGGTGGACCACAACAAGAAGAAGGGAAGGAAGCGAGACATCTCCCCGACTCCATCGCTCCAAGATGCACAGCGAGTGCCTGAGACCCAGGGGACGGCGGAGGCTCCGGCCAGGAAGACACCGACTCATGTGGCTGTGGGTGCGACAGGAGGAGATGTTGGGTTCGATGGTGAGGAGGTACGGATGATCTACAGAACGGCTGCCATCGAGACCGGGTACAAGAATCTGGACCGATCGGAATTGGCACGCCAGGTATGTGACGCCATTGGTGAACGTCACATTTTGTCTATATATCGTCAGCCACAAGAGTGGCAGGTAGTGTTTACCAGTTTAAAGGCATGTGATGAGTTTGTTGCTCAGAGGTCTATTACAGTAGACGAAGATTCTTATGTGATTCGTAGAGTTGCCGAGCGGTCACAGACAGGTACAACCAAGTGGGTGCGTCCGTACTCCATTGTGAGGCTCCACTGGTTGCCCCGTTTTGTTGAGGATGACTGCATCAAGAGTAGGTTGCTTGGCAATTTGAATGTTCAATATGTAGTAGCCGAAAGGGCAGTAACAGATGATAAAATAGAAGGTAATGTGAGAAAAGCCAAAGTATATGGGGATGTAGACAACTTGCCGTTCAAGACGGAGATAGTGTTTGAAGGGGCAAAATTCCCAGTACGTATAACAATTCCGGGTCGCCCAAAAGTTTGTTGGAAGTGTGGCCAGACAGGTCATGTAAAAAGTGAATGTACTTGGAGAAGGGGTGGAGGGGGTTTTTCTTCCCTGTTTAAAACAGCTGAGAACATCGGGATGATGGAGCAGGATGATGTGGAGGATGACCAGAAGCTAGCCGAGAAGACGTTGACCGAGACACAAGCTCCAACCCGGCCTCCCCCGCCATCCCCGAGGCTGACCGCACCGTGGATCGAGAAGGAGCGAACGTCGAAGCTGGCGTCTGCGGCTGCAGGTTCTGAAGGTTCGAGAGGCCCAGTGAAACAGGTTAAGCAAGTTGTAAATGGTGAAAAGGTTACAAGGGAAAAGAAGGGTCCAGAAGTAGAAGAAAGGGAGGAGAGCGTGGAAGCAGAAGGGAAAGTAACTGGGGCAAAGGGATTCCTAAAGATGGGAGTCAACATGGTCAAAAATGTGGGGAAGGCTTTGGGAAAGGGGAATGGGGGTTCTGGGCATGGGGAGGGAGGGGGTTCAGGGGAAGGTAAAGGTGGAGGGGAAGGGGTGAGAGACTCGGTCGGGGAAAACCATCAGGGTGAGATGGAAGACGAGTCTTCAGGGAGGAAAAGGAAGAACGAGTTTTGTCATGTCCCGGTGGCGGCAATGCCGTCCCCAGCCACTCAAAGAAGAGCTCTGGCTAAGAAGGCCAAGGGACAACAGTCCACCTAATTGCTGTCCAAGATGGGTTTTAGAGTAGCCACCCTAAATGCAAGAGGGCTGCGAAACCCCAACAAAGTTTCGCTGTTATCCTATTTCCTTTTACATCACTGTATAAATATACTTTTTTTACAGGAGACTCACCTTGTGTCAGACGAGGAGGCCAAGAGAATGGCCGACACCCTTGGTTCTCATGGTTTTTGGAGCCATGGGGATAACTCCAGTAGGGGGGTGGGTATACTTATAAAAAAGTCTCTAAATTTTGATCTGGGTACCTGGTACTCGGATGAAAACGGAAGAGTTATAGCAGTAAACATAAAAGTGGAAGGTGTTGCATTTAGCCTTATTAATATTTATGCCCCAAATGATGGGATGGATAGGAGGGCTCTATTTGCTTTTCTACCCAATTTCCTGAGGGGTAATAAAAACATAATATTAGGTGGTGACTTTAACTGCATTGAAAACCGCACCTTAGATAAGGTGGGGGGTAGCATTGATAATGGTCATAATGTCCAAGGTACTAAGGAATTAGGAGAATTGAATAAAGATTTTCAATTGGAAGATGTTTTTCGCTCTAAATTTCCTCTTGGCCGAGAATACACTTGGAGTAATGATAATGGTATTTATTGCAGGTTGGATAGGTTTTACAGCAACTCTGACCTGTTACAATTTATTTCCAGAATAGCTACTCACCATTGTTTTTTTTCTGACCATAATATAGTTGTGATGGAAGTCCGGGACTTTGAGCGAAAGCTCACAGGGCCGGGCTTCTGGAAATGTAACACTTCCATATTGGATGATTCAGGTCTGGTTGCAGATATCAAAAAAGTGTGGAATTATCTATCAAAAATAGTTCATAAAGATCTGGACTGGTGGGAATTTTGCAAACAGTGTTTTAAGGATGTGATCATAAAACATTCAAAAATAATTGCTAAAAAGAAAAGGGAAGCTATTGATAAAACAGAGAAGGAGCTGAGTTTACTCAGAAAACTGGAACTGGATTATCCTGGTAGATTCTCCCAAGCAATTATGATAGAAGAAAGGTATTTGCAGAAACTTTTACAAGAGAAAGTAGATGGAGCCCGAGTGCGAGCCAAGTTGGATCATCTGGAATATGATGAGAAACCCTCTGCTTTCTTCTTGAGAAAAGAGGTGTCTAGAGGGAAAGACAAAGTCATAGAAAGTTTGATTGTTAATGATGTCCCTATTACAGGTCAGGATGAAATTCAGGATGCCTGTAGAGATTTCTACAAAGATCTTTTTTCATCTGAGCCTATAGATACAGATATTGTCGATGAATTCACTTCTAACCTACCTTTTCTAGCAGTGGAGGACAAGCTTTATTGCGAAGGCCCCCTTACAGCCGCCGAGTGTCTTGAGGCCCTGAAGGGTATGAAGGATGGCAAGACTCCAGGCATAGATGGTTTGCCTAAGGAGTTCTATGCTCATTTTTTCCCCCTTTTTGGTAAGGATTTTGTACAAATCATTAACAATGCCTTCGACCAAGGTTTATTATGTCCATCCCAGAGAAAAGGGGTTGTAACTTTGATCTGTAAAGACCCCAACAGAAAGGAACATCTTACCTGTTGGAGACCTATTACTCTTTTGACAGTTGATTATAAAATCATCTCTAAATCTATGACAAATAGACTTTCTAAAGTAATTTCTTCTGTGGTTGGACAGGAGCAGACCTGTGCTGTACCAGGAAGGTCTATAACAGATCATCTGCACCTTATTCGATCCCTTTTTGACTATGTCCAGATGAAGGATGTCCCATGTGGCATCCTGAGTCTGGACCAAGCCAAGGCGTTCGACCGAGTGTCGCACCAGTATATGTTTCTTTGCTTACAAAAGTATGGTTTTGGCCCAGATTTTATATCCTGGGTCAAATTACTATATAATGATATTGTTTCATCTATACAGGTGAATGGCTTCCTGTCTGAACCGTTTAAGGTGGACAGGTCAGTCCGACAGGGATGTGGTCTTTCCCCTTTGCTATATGTCCTATGTATTGAACCTCTAACCAGGATGCTTTGTTTATCCCCCCATATACAGGGAGCAAACGTCCCAGGGTTCGAGGGCGAACTAAAGGTTATCCAGTATGCGGATGACACCTCTATTATCATCCGGAACGAGGCTTCGGTACGAACCGTTCTGGACATTTCTAATAAATTCAGAAAAGCCTCTGGGGCTAAACTAAACGAGGAAAAATGTAAAGGAATGTGGTTTGGGAGGTGGGCTTCCAAACGTAACTATGTTTTTGGGATGAATTTTACTTATGATAGTCTAAAAATGTTGGGGGTTTATTTCTCCAGAAACGTAGAAGAATTGTCTAATATAAATTGGAACCCAATTACTGTCAAATTTGGAAATGTACTAGACTTTTGGCTATATAGGAAGACCTCTTTTAGAGGTAGAGCCCTTTTGGCCAACATTTTTGCCTGTTCTAAGCTGTGGTATGTCGGAAAGGTTCTACAGCTAGACAGGAAGCATCTGAAAATTTTTGATTCAAGAATGTATACTTTCATATGGAAAGGTCAAGATCGAGTAAGGAGAACGGTGATGGTCTCCGACCTAATGGAAGGAGGCCAAAAAGTTGTCCATATTCCGACTAAATTGAAGGCTTTTCGCATTATGCATGTAATTGATCTTCTTTACAAAGATGTCCAGAACTACTGGACCTATTTTGCTGTTTACTTCATCGGTTTCCATTTAAGGAAGTGGAAAGAGGAGCTGGGGAGGAATTCAATTCCTCACTGCGACTCTATTCCCCCCTTTTATAGGGAATGCCTAACAGACTTTAAGAGTTTCTGTGAGGACAATCCAGAGATAGATTTAAAGATAATGTCTTCCAAAAAGGTTTATTCTATATTGTTACCCGATGTACAAGAGAAGGCGCAAGTTTCTCTAAAACATGAAAATGCTCATTTAGATTTCCAGCTGGTATGGAAGAATACCTTCCACCCCTTTTTGTGCCCCCTTTTAAAGGACTTCAACTGGAGGGTGTGTCATAGTATTCTGCCAGTAAGGAGTCTTTTGCATAAGCAGAACGTTTTTACAACACCCACAGATAAATGTCCCCTCTGTAAAACTGGAGTAGAGGATATTTTTCATCTGTTTTTAATATGTCCCTTCACAAAGCCTGTTCTGGCAATCATAGAAAACATTATAAAGGACATGACAGGTTCTACTATTATCCTAGACAGGAATGCCCTTTTTTTCAACTTGCTCCCAAAAGAGTGTAGCAAGTTTATTCCCCTTTGTCTGTTAATTATATCTTTGTTTAAACATAATGTTTGGACTATTAGATGTAAAGTCGAAAAAGAGAGAAAAGTTTTCAATTCTAATAGTTTACTAGAGATGTTGTTAGCAGACCTGAAGTTTAGGTTTCAGGTTGATCTTAAAAGATTAAAAAGCCCCCAGTTTAAAAAGATGTGGCTCTGTAACGGAGCTCTGTGTACCCTCTCCAATGAAAGTTGGAGCTTCAACTACTGAATAAAAACCTGTATATACATAACCTGTACCATGTTTTTAGTTTACAGCAAGGGCCGGTTACCCGAAAGGGGCTGGAACCCGGAAACCAGTGAAATGATTGCCATGGGGAAGGGCAGTAGAGTGGCAGAGCTCCTCATTGCGAGGGCCTGAACCCGAAAATGATGAATGATTGTAAAAAAAAAAAAATATGTTTGGGAAATGGGAAAGGAGGGGAAAAGAGGGACTGAGTCCCCCCAAAAAAAAAAAAAAAAAAAAAAAAAAAATGCGGCAGTTCTCCCAGGGCCAGGCCCCTCCATTGCACTACGGTTGGGTTGACGCTCGCGAATCCCAAATGTGGATGACTCGGGTGCTCAGCGTCCGAGCTATCCCCTGACATCTAAACCAAAGTAAAAAGAAGCCACCTCTCGCTCTCGAACCCCATTCCCGGGCGCGTCGATGCAGCAAGCGCAAATGTCCAATTCCTGATTCCAAACTGCCGTGTTCGCCTGCCTCTGTAGACCTTGATATTTGTCGGATTCGAAATCCGCGAAATCCGGGACGTAGCTACGGAATCGGACATTGCAGCACAGCTCCCGTAGACGACTTTGCGCTCATTGCCATGGCCGTAGCGCTCCCGGAGCCGCGCGTCCGCCGTACTAGCACCGTATAAATGTTAACGAGTGCCCATATGACTTTGTATATATATATATTCCATTCTCGGCACCAGCATGAACGATAGCATGCCCTCCCACCCCTCTCTATGTACTTCTGATGCCATCAGGCAGGCATGGCGTTGCTAAAATACCAGGAGTGCCCTTCTGAGGGCAGGCCTGCTCCTTGTCAAGGCCGGTTGTGTAGAACGATATCATATAATATACGTCATGTGCAAACTAAAATGTCCCCACTGCTCCATTGGGCAACGCCACTATCATTTCCTTTATGGATTCACATTCCATCCATGGACCTGGGCTGTTTCAGTATGAACAGAGCCTTTTCGGTCTGACCAGAGCACAAGTCTAGAGGGCTGGTCAGTTGCTGTATCCCCCGCCAGAGGGCAGGGCATGGTGGCAGTGGATGGCTTTGGACAACACCCCTCACTGCAGTGGAGCAAAGCTGGTTCCACTCTTTCTCCCCAGATGGCAGCACACTCCAGTCTGGAGAGAATTCCCAAGCCAGCCGGGCAAATTCGATGCCTTAAAGCAGGCATAAAGTAGTCACCCCAGCATAAGTGTCTGCTTAAAGCGGCTCATGGTAGATCAGCCATGTAGGTTCTCCATGCGTGTGGGAGCAGAGGCCGACAAAGGACACCCGTTCCCCGTCGTACGGTTTGGACACCACATCCCTGGTGAATAACTTTGTACATAGCCTAGCACTGAGCTCGGCAGCTGATACCTACCTGGCACAGCAGACACCGTGATCTATGCGGCAGTTCTCCCAGGGCCAGGCCCCTCCATTGCACTACGGTTGGGTTGACGCTCGCGAATCCCAAATGTGGATGACTCGGGTGCTCAGCGTCCGAGCTATCCCCTGACATCTAAACCAAAGTAAAAAGAAGCCACCTCTCGCTCTCGAACCCCATTCCCGGGCGCGTCGATGCAGCAAGCGCAAATGTCCAATTCCTGATTCCAAACTGCCGTGTTCGCCTGCCTCTGTAGACCTTGATATTTGTCGGATTCGAAATCCGCGAAATCCGGGACGTAGCTAAGGAATCGGACATTGCAGCACAGCTCCCGTAGACGACGTTGCGCTCATTGCCATGGCCGTAGCGCTCCCGGAGCCGCGCGTCCGCCGTACTAGCACCGTGTAAATGTTAACGAGTGCCCATATGACTTTGTATATATATATATTCCATTCTCGGCACCAGCATGAACGATAGCATGCCCTCCCACCCCTCTCTATGTACTTCTGATGCCATCAGGCAGGCATGGCGTTGCTAAAATACCAGGAGTGCCCTTCTGAGGGCAGGCCTGCTCCTTGTCAAGGCCGGTTGTGTAGCACGATATCATATAATATACGTCATGTGCAAACTAAAATGTCCCCACTGCTCCATTGGGCAACGCCACTATCATTTCCTTTATGGATTCACATTCCATCCATGGTCCTGGGCTGTTTCAGTATGAACAGAGCCTTTTCGGTCTGACCAGAGCACAAGTCTAGAGGGCTGGTCAGTTGCTGT